>OY821517.1:257912277-259112277 GCA_963682025.1 Cordilura impudica | reverse complement strand
TGCTTTAGCTCCTTGCTTTACAGTTGGCCGTGCCCAAAGCCTCGAAGTAAAATTATTTATTAGATTTCTTCCTACAATTTGCCTATATTCGAGACTGGTTAAAAGTGATCCCTCTACACGCTTAGCTTCCTGTAATTTCGCGTATACTATATATGCGTTGTTTAGTGTTATGTCCATCATATCAAAGAATAAACGTATATAATATTTAATTTTTTCTTTGCGGTCGACCTCATAACATACTTTACGCTGGTTCATGAGGTCGACACCGCCCATATATTTATTACAGCTCGTGACCACTTCAGGACAAACAACGTTTATTTTTTGAGCTGATCCTGACTGCCTTCTCTTTACAAAAGCCGTAGGTACTGGAGATATAAAATTGGTTAGCATGTGAACCGATTTCGTGTCCATCCATTTGATGAAAGAGATTCCTTGAAAACTTTCGGAATAAATGTCACCTCTCTGCATGTTTTTATCCAGGGGCAAGGTCTTGGGTACATTTTTTCTATTTGTGCGAACAGTACCGCAGGCCTTTGTATTTTGCATCATTAATTTGTACTGCGATCTAGGAGAATTCAAAAAGTTATCGAAATAAAGTTCACAGCCAAGCCCTCCTAGCTTCTGAATCAAGTTAAGCACAACGGATTCACCCAAACCGATTTCGGTATTAGTTTTTTTCCCGTGTGTAAGTCAAATTCAAAAAGATAACCTGTCGATGACTCAGGCCTGCACAACATTTTGAATCCCCATTTTATAGGTTGCTTTTGATATATTGCTTCATCACGTTGTGGCCCTTGAATTTGATCATGTGCTCGTCAATAGATTGCCTCTTTGAATTGTTCATAGCATTTTGAAAACAATAATTGAAAAGCTCAACGACTGGTCTTATTTTGTATCTTCTATCGCGTACTGGCGATTTACAATCATTATTATAGAAGTGCAAATTTTGCCGTATTTGTTCAAATCTTGTCCTAGGCATAACGTTAGCAATAAAAGCGACACCCATATCTTTCTTCTAAGACCAGTAATTTCGTAAAGTTGGCAAAACGTGGCAACTCATTACAAAATTCATTCCTAAGAACGCTATTTTGTTCCGCACATCTTACGCTTTCCGGTATGATGATGGTAGATACTAGTGTATCCAGTTTGGTGACAGCCAGAAAAATCTCCAATGGAGTCAACATATCATGTCTGCCACAAAAAATTTTTATGCGACCGAATTCATAATCACTTTCATGGTATATATTAGGTATAAAAGAATTAGTTGTAAATCTAAAAGTAGGTTCCAGCTCGGTAGGAGGAACTGGGCCGATATTCAAAACTATATTTTCATTATTTTCTTCAGATGCATTTTCGATTTCAACAACACCTGCATCATTTTCAACATCTTCTACTAAAAAATTTAGATCTTCTTCATCCAGAAGAAGTTCATCTTCTCCATCACTATTATCCGCCATGAGCAATTGTAAGATCTCATTTTCACGTAAATGGAATTCTCTATGCCCTTTTCTAGCCATAACTGTAATTAAAAACTAATATCGTGAAGATGTACAGCAAAACAAGATAAATATAACAGTAACACGAAAGACTCCACTTGTGGTCCATAGGGAAACATTTTTCCCATGGAACAGAAATACAAAATTGGAGAACTTTGTGTCACATATTAATTTTTTTTTTTAATTTTTTATCGTTCTGTACTCACCAGGTAGTACTTATCAGTAATAAAACTCAGTAATAAAGCTTTACCAGCGATAAAACTAACCAAATCAAAAAAGGACGCAGTGGGCAAAAATTTTGGGATTCCCCGTCAATGATTTGAACATCTATTTTTTCAATGTTGTCAACTCTTAGCTTTTATATAATATTAATCAACATTGATTTATGCCATCTAATTGTCAAATTGAATATAAAGTAAAAATAAGTTACTTTTATTATCAATTTAAGGTTTGGGAAAAATGTTTCCCATTGACGTGAATGGGTTAAACCTACAATGTCGTTACAATAAGCAAATGTGTTCGTTTCGTTTACTGTAAGGAATAGATGAAATGTATGCTGGCGCGTTCTGAAACTAGATACTTTCACTCCAGGCTCCAGCAAATGCAGGCTTTTCAAGTCGGCTGCTAATATTTCTGCATTATTTTTTGATAGTCCCAATTTTCTCACCAAAGCATTTAATTGCTCTTGTGACATTAATTTTGGGCAAGATGTTGTTTCGAATTGTACAAAATTAGAAACGATTGTTCGGTTTCGGCTCTTGTATCAGATTCCCAAAGAAGATTTGGACTGCGAACAGGTAGTGCAGGTACCGGAAGCACATCCGAATGTGGCACTGGAAGCAAAGCTGATAGGCTCTTTCGATTATGCCTATTTATTTTCATTATGCCACTATTTTGACAAACATATCATGTAGCCTCGTCGTGCTCACCTGGCTCCAGCCAACGCATCGGAATGCCAAACTTCATTGAGTCTCGTTCACCTAAAACAATAATTTCGCAAAATTATTGTCGAACTAAGAATATCGATCAAAACTTGTCCTACCTTTATACCACAGCATCAAACTGTTATAGCAAATTCGGCAGATATGTTTTGGCACCCATGGCTCATCTTGAAAAACTTCCAGTTCAAAATAAAGTTTATATATATCCTCCACTTCACTATTGAGAAATGAAACATTGTATTCCTTTAGGATATGCTTGCCACAGACATAGCAAAAGCAGTCAAGTTTTTCCAAACAGTCAGCCATTTTTATTCTTACAAATTCCATTGTGGTACAATAAAAAAACACAAAAAATATCAAACTCCCTTGATTCAATTTTGAGTGGGAAAAAGAAAACAAAACTAAGGGCATAGTGACGTAGATACAAAAGTATTCGGTATTCGAGTGTCAAACCTTCTCGTCAGAAATGGGATGACCTACATATGTAAACAATAACTAAATTAACCCTTAATGGGCAATCTTGAATTTGATTGGTTTTTGGTGTTTGTGTTAAGTTTTGGGTTTTGGTGTGTTCTGACAAATATATGGAAAGAGTTTATGGTGAGCATTTTTGTTGAACATTTCATCGCCGCCCTTCCCCTTTTTCGGGGGTGTTTTTTACGATTTGTTGGAATAAAGTCAAAAAATGCCGTTATGAGCGGGAGTTAGAGGGTTAATATGTTCTACAAAAATATTTGCCATAATATTTTCTACAAAGTTGCTGAACCTGTACCCCATACCTCAGATGTAAAGAAAACATAGTTTTATATACCGATATGCTGCAAGAACAGGCCAGAGTTAGGAAATTTTAACCGCTTCTAAAATAAAATTCCGATGTGATCTTTCAAAACGCCGACACACGTATATTTTTTTCGTCTCCTCCACCAGAATCAATCGTCGGAACCCTGTTATTTTTTTTGTTGAACTGTCTATTTAGTGAATTCACTTGAATGTTATTATAAGATATAGAAATCGCATTTAAGTAATTCATTTCATATATGTAAGTTTTCATATTCATATACGATAAATCAACAACTTAATAAGATCCCTAGAGGCGCGGTCTATTTTTATGTACTTACAAATATAGAATTTTTAGTGTCTAATGTTGAAACCGTAATGTGGGATTTTTGATTTAATATTTTAAGAAAATTATTAATATTCACAATCCAGGGGAAGCCCGGGCCTTCTTTGAAAATTTATAATTTAAATACACTTTCACATCATGTCATTCACTTTTCTTTAACTTTTCAAATTAATTTAAAAGCACTTAAAAAATATGAGTAAATGCTTTTTTATTTTTTTTTTTTTAATGATGACATTATTAATCATCAAAATAAATTTCGAGACTTATGCCGTTTTCTTTTCTGACAAAAAATGTCGCATTTTATTTGATTTTTTTTGAAAAGTGTATTTTTTTATTTATTCTGAATTAAGGGTAACCTTAACTTATACACCAATCGAATGGTCTTAAAGTCAAGCCCTCGTAAATCGCAAAAAATTGCAGCCATTGACTTTTTTCGGGTCGAAGTGTGAGAATATTTCCCCATATTGTTCCCCCTTTTTGAACAATTTCACCCTATGACTTCAAAGAGGATAATACTCATATTTTTTTTTTGCACCTTATGAACACATAACTTTGAGACCTTTCGATTGATGTATAAGATAAGGTTGCTCTTAATTCAAAATATATAAAAAATACGTTTTTCGAAAATAGGGCAAATAAAATGCGAAATTTTTTGACAGAAAAGAAAATGGCATTAAATTTACTGTAGTCGATTTTAATCGATGCATTAAAGCTACCATTACCCTTAGGCCCTCAGTTTGTGTATTTTGGTTTTGCGTTTCGGTTTGAATTTGTATAAAAAAATTCGAATTTTTAAGTCCACTTCAAAGTCTTTCATACAAATTTCAAGCGTATAGTTACGTTTTTTAGAAAATATACACAAGAATCCAAAAAATGTTTTTTGGGTCAAAAAATTTAAGGACAAATAGTTTATTTTGAAAAATTGATTACAATAATATCCTAAACTTTGAAATTTCCATTAATTAAGAAGTAATAAGCAACTTGTCAGTGGAAGGACCGACTTTAGAGCGCTTTTGAGATAGTTAAGAAAAATCACTAAAAAACAAGTAAGAAAATTATAGTCTGTCTAGACCGACTATACGATACTCTATACCATGGCTAAGAGATCCTATATCTCCAGTCCAACTAATTGGATATAGAAAATAAGCATGAACTAAATTTGAGTGGCATTGTTATTAATTTTTTGGGCTGCAGATCTGAAAAAGTTCATATCGGGTGCTATATTTATATGGGAACTAGGTCGATTCTGGACCGATTCTGATTATATTTGGTAAAGTCACTTATATTTTTAAAAAATATATACAAACCAAATTTGAGAAAAATCTGTGAATTATTTTTGTTTTTTGATACATTTAAGTGAAGATCGGGAAGCAACTCTTTATGGGGCCTATAACTAAGAATTGTCCTATGTGGATTTTATTTGGACCACTGATTAATGGATATAATAAACACACACAAACCCAATTTGACTGAGATCTATATGATAATTTGGATAGTATGGCAATTTATTTCGATTTCATAAGGGTCATTTGTATGGGGACTAGGTCTGAACATGGACCGAATTTCACCAATTTCAACAGCGTTCATTCTATGGCTGATAAAAGCTTATATTTATATTGCGACCTGTAGTTTGAGTACAAGGTTTACATGGACACACAGACGGACGGACGGACGGACATCGCTATATCGACTCAGAAAGTGATTCTGAATCGATCGGTATAATAAAAGATGGGTCTAGGTCAAATATTTTTGGTAGTTACAAACAGCAGCACAAAGTCATTAAAACCACATAGTGTTATAGGGTATAGTTAGTTATATTATGTAGTCCGCTTATACAAAATGTATTTAAAAAAATAATTGGAAAAGATATCTAAAAATTCATTGTAAAAGATGTCAACGATGCTGTTTTTTTTTTTTCTATATTAGCTGATGCTGATGCGTTAGATTTTTTGACAAATGCTCGATTCAAATTAAAAAAAAATATTTTCTAAATTTCACAAACTTTACTTTTGACAGACAAGGGTATAACGGTGCGGCAAACATATCTGTACGGCGTAATATCATTCAGGCCATAATAAGACAAACATATACAAGCGCTATTTACGTCCATTGCGCCTCACATAGAAATAAGAAATACTTTTACGACCATTTTCGATATGATATTTTTTCGAGTGTCTTCAATAAGGACACCCATTTTGTCAGACATATTTCAAGAAAGCGGACAATCTGGCAAAAGACTGCAGTTGTACTGCGAGACTCGATGGGTTAAACGGCACGACTGTGTACAAATATTTTGCAATTCAATAGCAAAATTAATTGAAGCCTTGGAAAACAGGGACGATAGTTTTTAAAGAAACACTTTTTAAAAATAGTAGACTTAATGTAAGTATTGGGCAATAGCAACCAAAAAAATTATATTTTTGATTAAGCACCTGTGAATTAATTTACTATAATTAAAAATTGAGTTAGTTTTCATTTTTTTTTTTTTTTTTTAATATGACGTGAAGAAGGCAAAATACAAATTTCTTGAATGTTTTCATTAATAATACAATATTAGCCATCACGTTGTGCTAGGGCCACTTTCATTACACCCATAATATGCATACATATATTTATATGTATATCTGTGGTCACAAGCAATAACCGCCTAACTCGAAAATCATGCTATCAAGAAAAATACCTTTTTATATAAATGTAATGGGGCTTCATTCCGACTTAGGTCAGAATATTTTTATTAACAACTTTTTAAATAACAGTGTTAGAATATAAAGCGTTTTTAGTAGAATAAGATAGCATACATAACTCAAATCGTTCTTAAGTCGACTTAGACGATCATCGCTTGTGACCACAGATATTACTCTAAAATTAAAAAAGAACTAAATTCATATTTGATAAGAATTTTTCGCATCCATAATGATTTACAAATAACTTTGGAGAAAAAAGTATTTCCAAATTAAATTAGGGATTTCAGTGGGCCTCGGCGGTTTATAAAATATGCCACTTTTTCAACTCATAATAATCTTTTCTCAAAATTTTTGTATGCAATCCTCTTACCCCTTTTTATCTTGAAAATATATTAACTCATTGAATTTAACTTTATATACATGAAATTAAATTCTGTAAGAATTATTATAAAATTTTACCCATTTATTTGTATCCTTTAACTAAATTGATAATTACCCATGTAATAAATGGTAAAAAAAAGATACTTTCTTCTCTTTTGACTGTTGTTAAAAATATATTTAATACGATTTTTGGTCAATAAAGCTAAAGGTGTACTGGCTTTTATTAAGCGATGGGCCAAGGAATTTACTGATCCCTATATCACTACACAGTTATATACATCCCTCGTAAGACCTATACTTGAATATGGCTCAGTTCTCTGGAATCCTTTATACAATATCCACATAGCTCATATTGAATCCATCCAAAAATAATTTCTTCTGATCTGTTTGCGATGTTTTTCCTGTAATCCAAAATTAGCCAAATTAGCCAAAATTAGACAAATTAGCCATCTTATGCCAGTAGATTACCGTTAATTGAATTACCAACACTTAAGAGCCGTAGAACCATGCTGAATGTGTTGTTTTTGCAAAATCTGATTAATGGTGATGTATCGTTAGAATTCTTGCTACGCAATATTTCATGTAATGTTCCTCAGCGATCTACACGTTACTTTCATCCACTTTCGATTCCAGTTTTCCGTACCAACAATGCCAACGCCGATCCGTTAAGAAGATTATGTACTAACTTTAACGTAACACTATTCTGTATTTAAACCATTATATTTACATATTATTCATTTCATATGGTAAAATTTGTTATATTATATTTTATGATTTTAATGTCTGTAAGGATTTATTCCATAGATTAAAATACAATAAAATAAAAATAACGAACCTTCTACCCATTAGACACCACTGGATTGGAATGTTCGATGAAAATCTTTTTCGAAATATATTTATTTTGTTCAAAATTTTAATTGTTCCTGTCAATATGTCGGAAGAAAGTAATAATTGATAAAATTATTGAAATATTTTTAGCTTCAAAGAGGAAATTAGATTTCTAAATTGTTCTCATTTGTAATGTTTCGGAAAAAACACACAAAATTTACCTTTAACAATAAAAGGTAAGATGTCACGAACAATGTATTCGGCATTCTACCAAAAAACGAATATTAGCGCTGCTTATAATCTTACTTCAATTATTCGAATTGGGATAGTAGCTCCGTTTTATTGGTTGAGAACAATTTTAAAAATATCTTCAAAGGAACTTTAATAAGCGTGACATCTCTAATAATAAGTAAGTTTTTTATTCTTAAAGAAGACTTCAACAATAAATTCTAAATAATTGAAGTACGAAATAATATAAAAATCCTTTTTGAATATATGGGAAAAAAATAAAAATAAAAAAATTGTGCTCAAATCTTTCGTAGTATAGAGCTTATCATGGAAAAAATATTTTAAAAATTTTCGTGGGGTAATTTTAGTCCACTCAGCATCTTGCAGATTTGTGCAAATAAAGTTCTGCATGAAAATTTTATAAATTCAAAATTTTTTCCTTTTTTTAATACACTCTGATAAACAACTAAAAGCATTGGAGGGATCTGAAGAAACATACATTTCTTGAAGGGATATATATACATAAAATCCACCCACCCACCAATATTAATTTGAACTAAAAATCTGAACCGCTTCCTCCAAAACCCATAAAAACTAAAATATTTTATTAAATATCTCGAATACACGGACATGACTAGACATGTCCATAATATCGTTATATGCATCTCCAAGATAGGTTTTCTTCAAACACAAATTTTGAAAACACTGAAAATAAAAGTTTTTTTAGAAGCAGTGACTTTTATTGCTAGAAATGAGATTTTTTGGAACCGCAAAATGTAAAATTTTTTCCGCATTGCAAGACACTATAATAAGTATATATACAGTGCACTCGCGATAATGTGAACACTGCATTGCGTGAACACCGCTTTATGTGAACACATTTTATTTTACATTGACTACTCTAAAAGGTGAACAAAGTACGAAAGCCCTATAATGTACTTACGTATCAGCGTTGGAAAAAACTGCTCCAGGCGCTAAGACAGAGAACAGGCTCGCATAGGCTTAAGCTTTTGGTGATTGGAAAGGCTAAGAATCCACGCTGCTTCAAGAACTTCAATTGCCCCACCGATTACAAAAGTTCCAAATCTTCCTGGATGACTATTAGCATTTTTCAGGATTGGTTTCATCAATCATTTGTACCGCAGGTAAAAACTTTAAATTATATTACGGAATTAAAAATGTAGCTAAATACGGTTTATGTTTTAGGTTAAAGCATTTTTTAGAAGTAAAAATTTACCAATGAAGGCCCCGTTTCTAATAGATAACGCTCCATCTCATCCGAGTGAATTACAATTAATAACGGAAGATGGAAACATAATGGCCATGTTTATGCCACCAAATGTGACTCCACTTATACAACCCATGGACCAGAATGCAGTTAAAATAACGAAGTTATACTACAGGAATAGCCTACTAGCATCTGTAGCAGCTAAACAGTCTGATTTGCTTGTATCCATGAAGAACTTAACACTGAACAACGCTATTACCTTTTTGGAATGCTATTAGCATTGGAATAGAGTAAGCACAGACACTCTAGCTAAATGTTAGAAAAATATTTTGAGTATTATGGGAAATGAGAAGGACCCTGACGACGACATTCCATTAATCGTCCTTAAAGAAAGGTGGGATGTGGAAATCATGGCAGTACTGGAAAACACTGTTGATCTGCTTCATGGCTTCAATTCTCAGGTTTGTTTCTGTGACTAAATTATTTTGAACTTTTTATACCCTATACCACTATGTGGTTTGGGTATAATGACTTTGTGCTTCTGTTTGTAATTCCCAAAAATATTTGACCTAGACCCATCTTTTATTATACCGATCGAATCAGAATCACTAGCTGATTCGATTTAACGTTCTCCGTCCGTCCGTCCGTCCGTCTGTGTGTCCATGTAAAGCTTTTACTCAAACTGCAGGTCGCAAACATGAACATATTTCGATGAAATTTGGTACATAAGCTTTTATCGGCCATAGAATGAACGCTTTTGAAATTGGTGAGAATCCGTTCATGTTCAGACCTAGCCCCCATACAAATGACCCCTATGAAATCAACATATATTGCCATAAAATCCAACTTATCATATAAATCTTAGTCAAATTGGGTTTGTATGTATTTATTACATCCATTAATCAGTAGTCCAAAAATGATCCCTATTGGAATTTCTTAGTCATAGGACCCATATAGAGATGCTTCCCGATCTTCACTTAAATCTATAGAAAACAAAAATATTGCACTGAATCTTCTCAAAATTTGTTTGTATATATTTTTGCAAAATACAAGAGACTTTACCAAACATGGTCGGCATCGGTCCATTTTGGGGCTTAGTCCCCCTATAGATATAGCATCCGATATGAACTTTTTCATATCTGCAGCCAAAAAAATTAATAATCCAGTTAGTTGGGCCTGAGAGATAGGGCCTCTATACACATGGCATAGGGTATCGTATAGTCGGTCTAGACCGACTATAATTTTCTTAATTGTTTATTAATATTTTATGTTGTTTAAGATTAAATATCCAATTTCAAGTGTTCAAGAATGGAATGAAGAGTTTTTGGTAGATGTCCCGACTGAGGATCAGGAAACTGAAGAAGAAACTGATGACGATGATTGTACCATAGAAGCTCCTGTTAACAGAATTGGCGCAAGCGAGGCCATCGAAATATTTAATAAAGTATTGGAATGGGCCGGCGATGAATGCATCGATCAAGTTGACCTTAATGTGCTTAGACGCCTGAGAGAAAGCTGTGTTTCAATTATTAGAAAAGAAAAAGCAGCAGAAAAGGATTACTGACTTTTTATACCCTATACCACTATGTGGTTTGGGTATAATGAC
Organism: Cordilura impudica; assembly: GCA_963682025.1. Classification (NCBI taxonomy): domain Eukaryota; kingdom Metazoa; phylum Arthropoda; class Insecta; order Diptera; family Scathophagidae; genus Cordilura; species Cordilura impudica. The sequence continues at coordinate 259,101,762 of OY821517.1, read as the reverse complement.
TTTGTGCTGCTGTTTGTAACAACCAAAAATATTTGACCTAGACCCATCTTTAATTATACCGATCGAATCAGAATCACTTTCTGAGTTGATTTAACAATGTCGGTCCGTCCGTCCGTCCGTCCGTCCGTCCGTCTGTGTGTCCATGTAAAGCTTGTAATCAAACTGCAGGTCGCAAATATGAATATATTTTGATGAAGTTTGGTATATAAGCTTTTAGCGGCCATGGGATGAACGCTATTGAAATTGGTGAGAATCGGTCCATGTTCAGACCTAGCCCCCATACAAATTACCCTTATGAAATCGACATAAATTGCCATAAGATCCAAATTGTCATATAGATCTTACTCAAATTGGGTTTGTATGCGTTCATTACATCCACTAATGAGTAGTCCAAAAATGATCCCTCTGCCCCCGTATAGAGCTGCTTCCCGATCTTCACTTAAATCTATTAAAAAACAAAAATATTGCACTGATTCTTCTCAAATTTTGTTTGTACATATTTTTGCAAAATACAAGAGACTTTACCAAACATGATCAGGATCGGTCCATTTTTGGACCTAGTCCCTTTAGAGATATAGCATCCGATATGAACTTTTTCATATCTGCAGCCAAAAAAATTAATAAAAATCCCACTGAAATTTGGTTTTTGCTTATTTTCAATGTCCAGTTTGTTGGGCCTAAGAGATAGGGTTTCTAAACGCATGGTATAGGGTATCGTATAGTCGGTCTAGACCGACTTGTTAACAGTTAATATAGTATAAAACATTTTATATATACATACTATGTACATATGTAGTATTTTTACATAAATCTTCATACAAATGTATGTAAATAATTTTCTTAATAAATCATTTACTTCTTTTATTCTAATAAAATGTCAATTATTATTTTAATATGTATAATTAGTCTAAACTTATGGCATTATTGATACATTTTGCCTTAAATTTTTGGCAGTCGGAAAGGGTGAACAGCTCACAAACGTGAACACTCCCGGTTTTAATTAGTTCACGTTATCGCTATGCACTGTATATATACATATAATATACACAATATATGTATATATAATGAAAACAAACGACATGTTATAGCAAGGGTTAAATGCAGATTCGGTTTAATTTAGCGCGAATTGGAAGGGCAAAAATTGTTAGAAAAATAACAAAATAGGTCAAAGTACCGAAGTGAATATTCCATTGACTGTAAATGGATTTTTTTTTTCAAATACCGTAGAAATTTTTAATTTTCACAAACTTTGCTAATGGGATTAACTTACCGTGGTCAGCCAGTGTAGGGTATAAAAACTATACAAAATTTTGCACGTATCAGTTGATATGCTACTACTGCAATAACTAATAGAAAGCTAACAAGGTCTTCTACTTTTAATGCAACTACTGCAAATATTGCTTTTGTTGTTGCTGTTGGCTTTAGTACAAGTAACACATATTAACTTTTTAAGTTTATTAATTGCCATCATTTGAACTTTTATTTAATTTACGAGCAAAGCTACAACATATACGAGAAAAGCACACTCTCAGATACACATTTAGTTGCAAATGGATATAGTACAGCGACATTAAATACTACGTGCTATATGGATATATACATACATACTTATGCTTATGTATATACAGACATATGAACGTTTATATATACATAGTAAGTTAAAAAAAAAGAATAACTAAAATGGGTAAAAGACTTAATTTCGTTTAGAGGAAAATCTGCTTTCCCCGTTTGCCACTACAACGAATGATGACAAAGAAAACGGTAAAAAGTTTATGTTCAATTTATTCTTGTTTTTGCAAGATGGTTAGACGACCTTTTTAATGAATGTCAAATGTGTTAAAGACAAGCTAAACTATGATAGCAGAACAAAGTACGAGTACAAAAACAAAACGACTGTAAGCAGTTGAATAAAAATTTGTATACGAGTATGAATTCGTAGTCGTTGATAGTAGTAAGTAGTAGAGCATTTATTGTAAGTAATATGGCGGATTAGCTGATTTCTTCTATAAAGCTAGTTCTTCACACTTATGTAATTTAATCAGATGATATAAATTATTTACAATGTATGTGTTTGTTTTATTTTTTTTTTTGTCTAGGTTTGTGTGCGTGCGTTTGTGTTCTTGAGGTTTTATGTTTTTATAAATGTGAGTATGTGTCCTAGTTTGTCCCAGATGAGTTATAATTTTTGTAGAAATATACATCCAGATTAGTTCATATATAAGGGTTAACTGTATAATAAATATTGTAAAAAAAATAAACTAGATATTATAAGTTTTTTTAAGTTTCATCTCCTTTTGAGCCTTCGAAGTAAAATTATTTTGTTATTAGCAAAGGTTATTCTTAAATCCATTATTTTCAAATAATAATAGCCATGAATTTGTAAATATGACAAATCACAAAAAAATATATTTAGAAAGGTTCTACATTGATAAAACCCAAGGATGGGAACGGTTACCTTTAAAAATGCTTCAGAAAACTTGCAAATTAAAAAACTTAGCCGGTTCCAAACCGAAACTCTTGAGCGCTCAGAATACCGATACTGAAAAACCCTTACGCTAGCTGCCGGCATTTTACCGGTATTTAATCTGTTTTTCTTTTTTCTATAATATTATTAGAAAACAATTTGTTACTTATTTGTTACTTGTATTTATTTTTACCTATTTTAGATCGATTTTTAATCATTTACCCGTGATCCAAACCAGCAGGTAGACTTGCGACGACGATGAAAGAAAATGCTGTAAAAAAAAAAAATTGTAAAAAAATTGCCAAAAAATTTTGACTGTAGAATTTACAACTGTTGAGTAAGACTGAAACGGTACAGTACACTTAATTTAAAAACTTATATAAATGGGGCGTTTCATGTCAAGTGATCCAACATTTGAAACCGATGTCTTCCGATCGGGTTGAAATTTGCACTAAGGTAAGTCCTATTGGATAGTAGCTTAGACACAATTTCATCAAGATCGGTCCAGAACTATCTAAGTTATTGTGGGTCATTTTAACATTTTGACAAAACAGGTATTTTATTCTCATCCATGTAACTTTTTACCTATTATTCTTAGCAAAATTTTTCCCAAATAGTTTAGATAGCTTCTCCAGTCTTTCGGAAAAAAATTAAAAAAAATAAAAAAATTTTTTGAAATTTTTTGCAAAATCAAGAATTTTTTTGACTTTTTTTCTATAAAGTAAATTTTTTTTTAATATTTTTTCTGTTCACAAGAAAGCTTAGGTTTTTTCCTTTAAGAGCTTTTTGGCCGCTTAGAGGGATGCGAGTATGATATCTATCAAAAACTCAAGAGAACGGTTTTTAAATTTTTACCATATGAACTAATTTTAATTTTTTCCTATTAGTGTGGGTTTCTAAAACCTTCAAAATCGAGCATATACTGAGAAACTAAACAAATTAACCTTTCCGATGGTATGTAATACACCTAACCAAAATTTCATACCCTCAATACTGTAATACGCACAATATGTTAACCTCAGGAAAAATAATCACTTCTTTTCTATAGTAATGTTGAAAAATTATTTTTTTTTATTTATTTATAATAATAATTATTATTATAAATATAATTAAATATAATATAATTATAATTAAATATAATTATAATTAAATTCTTTTGAGCAAAAAACTAAAGAAAAAAATTTTTCCGTTCCAAAAAAAAGTCAAAAAATTTTGTTTTTTTTTATTTTTTTCCGAAAGACTGGAGAAATAGCTATCGAAACTATTTGGGACGAATTTTGCTAAAAACAATACGTAAAAAGTTACAAAAATTAAAAAAAAACACCTCTTTGGTCAAAATGTCAAATTTTGACCCCCTCTAAGAGAGTTCTGGGCCGATCATGTGGAAAAATTGTGTCCAAACTACTATCCAATAGGACTAACCTTGGTGCATCCTGATCGGAAGACATCGGTTTCAAAAGTTGGATCACTTGACATGAAACGCCCCACATATAAAATCGTAGGTGCGTTTATAGATCTAAGTAGTGGAAACAAGAATTGGCTGGATGTGGTACATAAATTAATAAAAATCTTATGGAATTAAGTCTAGAGCGAAATAAAATAAAAAATGTATCACAATTAAACTTGTGGACAAACAATTAAGTTACTCGAGCAATATATTTTTCTAAGTGAAAAATTAACGGTACGTTATATGCTGATTCATTCAAATAATGATTATTTGAAAATATAAAAAAAAAATTATCATTTCAATGTTTAGTTTTGTAAACAAGCACTTACTTCTTAACACATCGCCGAAGTTAAGTGGACAAATATTAAAGTCATTTTAATTATCCAAGGTAAATGTTTGTATTAAGAAAACTTTATGGTAAACAAAAGGGTTTTATTGGTCTTTTCAAACGTTTTAGAACCTTTTGCTGTAGTTCCATTTGACGTTGTTAAATTATCGGCAAAAATAAGAGCTACATTCCCGCTGAAAGGGAGGTCATTTGTAATTAAATCCAAAATCTTGGTTGAATTGCTGAAGTGTTGAAAATATTATCATCATCATGGGGAAAGGTTGTCGCCGCTATTAAACATTATCAAAAATTAAAGAGTTTCGAGAATTTGCAAAGACATAAACAACGCAAAACGACACAGGCGGAAGATACGCGTATGGCCAGGAAGAGTAAAATTGATCCATTCCTCACATCAACTCAGATTAGATCATGCATGAAGTCGGAGCATGGAATTAAAATATCGGCAAGTACCGTAGGTAGGCGTCTGACTGAAAACAATATTCATGGCCGCATAGTGAGAAGAAAAACCAAATGTGCCAAAGAAAAATATTGAGCAGCATTTGTGGTTTGCAAAAACCCAACTCGATAAGTACCCAAATTTTTGAAAATTAATAGTGTGGAGTGATGAAATAAAGTTCAATGGTTCAGAAATGGCGGCAGACACTATGTGCGATGACCAGTCAACAAATGTTTGGACCCAAAGTATGCCAAAAAACCGTAAAGCACGGAGGGTCGGCAGTAATGGTGGTGGTATGTTATACCTCATCCGGGAATGTTTCCGAGTTAAACCCCATATAAAATCTAATTGGGATCGTAAAACGGGCAGTTGCGGCCACAAAACCTACAAATTAAAATACACTCTGGGATTTCATTCAGGCAGAATGGAATAAAATTACTCCCCAACAGTGCTACGATTTAGCTAAAACAACGCCAAGAAGATGTGCCGAAGTAATCCTCCAAAATGGGTAACCAACAAAATATTAAAGTTTCAAAATAGTTTGAATAAAAATAAAATAACTTAAGCAAATTTTAACAATTTGTTTCCAGGTGACCTAAAATATAAGACTGACATTTGCTTTCTACAAAAAAAGTATTTACAACGAAAATTTTTTTAATTTTTTGTAATTAATTAACCGTTAGATGTTTAAACCAGGGACGGAAAATAATTGTTATTATTTTTTTTTTTTTTTTTAGAAAAGGTTACGCTTAAATTCGATTTATTTATTTTAGGGAAATTTTAACAATTATCGTAAGATATATATTATTTTGGTTATTTTAACCAATTGAAGTGAGAAATATTTTTTTTTTGTTATGAATAACCATTACAGCAACCAAAAAATTTTTTTGATTAACAACAACCATTATCGAATATAATTTTTTCCTTTGGTTATTCCTACCCGGATACACGTCATATTTTTGATGTAATGTTTGCATTTCTAACGGTTTTGTAGGCAACGAATCAAAATATCTTTGGTAAAGTAAACAAAACAAGCAGTTTTGTAAGAATTGCTTATTAAATTTATAAATAAAATATTATTTAGTGGAAAAGGGATTAATAATTAAACTTTAAGCATTATAATTCAAGTAGTTTAATAATTAAACCACAACCCTCTAAGAAATGCATCCATTAAATCAAAAATACGATAAGTATCCGGGTAGGAATAAGAAAAAAAAATATTTTCGATAATGGTTATTGTTAACCAAAAAAATTTTTGGTTGCTATAATGGTTATTCACAACCAAAAAAAAATAATATTTCTCACTTCAATTGGTAAAAATAACCAAAATATTAAATATTTTACGATAATTGTTAATTATAACCATTATTTGAATTCATCACTTTTAATGGTTAAATAAGACTTTTTCGTCATTTACCTTATAACTGTTACGTCCCTGATTTAAACTTAATAAATTGAAGTTGGTTTGTCCAAATGTTTATTAAACTTATTCAATTCTTAAACATTTAAGAATTACTGTATAAATGACTTAATTGTATGTCAACAAGTTTATACTTGTTAGAAAAATTATCTTTACACCTAAAATTAAGAATATCATATGTGAAAATATAAGGAAACAAGTAAAAAATTATAGTCAGCCTAGACCGGCTATACGATACCCTATACAATGGTTTAGAGACTGTATCTCTTCGATCCAACTAATTCGTTATAGAAAATAAGCATAAACCAAATTTGAGTGGTATTGTTATTAATTTTATTGGCTGCAGATATGAAAAAGTTCATATCGGATGCTATATTTATATGGGGACTAGGTCGAAATATGGACCGATCCTGGCCATATTTGGTAATGTCACTTATATTTTGAAAAAATATGTGCAAACCAAATTTGAGAAAAATCTGTGCAATATTTTTGTTTTTTGATAGATTTAAGCAGCTCTATATGGGGCCTATGAGTAAGATTTGTCCTATAGGTATTATTTTTGGACTACTGATTAATGGATATAATAAACACATACAAACCCAATTTGACTGAGGTCTATATGATAATTTTGATCTTATGGCAATTTATGTCGATTTCATAGCGGTCATTAATATGAGGACTACATCTGAACGTGGATCGAATTTCATCAAATTTGGTTACAAAGTTTATATGAACACATAGACGGACAGACGGACAGTCGCACGGATGGACGGACATCGCTAAATCGACTCAGAAAGTGATTTTGAGTCGATCGATCAAGGATTCGGCACAACCGAATCTAACATTCTTACTTGTTTTAAAACAAATTTGTAATTTTGCCTTCAGCAGGTTTTAACAACGTCACACAGTTCCCTATATAAGGATACTGTACAGTACGAGCTTATAGCTTCCAGCCATCATTTTGGGATCATGATTTCGATTTGTGTCCAGACTTATATGACCAAATTTATACTATACAGATGATACGAGTAGATTATTTATAATGCGAGCCTAATTGCTTTTATTATCTTTGTCTTATTAAAATGTGGGCAAATAAAAAACCTCTTCTGTAAAGGATTGCGCAAAGGAAAACTGCAGGAGTTAAAACTGTAATGTTAAAATATAATTGAAATATGAATGATAAAAGAATATGTGGAAAAGTGTTTGAAATAAAAAGATTAACTCTGTTTTTTCATGGTATTTATTAAACTAAATTACAAACTATAAACCAATTATTAAACTACATACATAAAAATATCAATCCCTGAAAAATAAAAAACAGAAACCGAAAACATTCATTCATAGAGTTCTAAAAAATTAAATAATTTCTGATTCGAGGCATTCGCTCACTTTTCCACCAAGGTGTAGTTTATCCAATGACCTTTTGCTTTTTCAAACGATCCATTCTATTTGTCATAGATTGGTACAGATTTGACGTTTTATATGAACCTACATATTTGTGATAGGGTTGAGATCGGGGTCGTTATCATTTTTAGGTTTAGGCAAATTCGTATGTCAATCATCTTCTCAATTATCTTTTATTATATGATTTCCGAGCTCTTACGGTCTTTGCAGATAACTTTAATTTTTTACTTTTTGATAAGTAGCAGATCATTTACAAAAAATTTACTAAAGTTGGCTCAGTTTCGCGCTAAACTGTACATAATTTGCTGAATTATAACAATCAACCAACTACAACCTTAACTATCTAGCATCGTCTACATATAAAAAATATTAAGTAGTGTATGACTAAAAACTTTTTAACAATCGTGTAATGAGAAAACTTTTAAATACAATTCATTCATTTTAAATTTCTTCATCTATAAAAACCTACATAAACTTTCCTTTACATGGTTTTTTTACTTTTGTTAGATTATCTTGTTGCCCTAAAACTTATAAATACAATACCTAAAGATTAAACAATAGAACAAACATAAACAAAAAACCAATGAGATAAACAAGAACTAGGGAAACGAAAACGTAGCAAAATATAAAAAATAAGGAAACTGCATCCATGTAACAAAATACATGAAATCAAATAATAAAATGTAATTGCTATTGCATTGAAACAAGTTACCTGTAACGCCCCTAAGGCGCCCCACAGTGGGTTCGATGGTACTCAAAGTGGCGATTAATTCAGGGAAGCCGGAGTTTATAAATATTTTGAACTTTTTTTGATGATTAATCATAAAAACATAAAGACAGCATTTTAGAAAACAAATGGAAAAAATTTTTTTAGCCTGTTAGGCGCTTTTTTGTTTTTTGTCAAAAAAGTTCTTAGTTCACTATTTTAACTGTAACTTTGGAATGAAAAGAGGTAAATTAATAAGTAAACGTGGAAAATAGAGTTTACTTCATGTGCTATTAAAAAATTAGAGAATAAACATATAATATATATCCATATTGGTATAAATTGAATTTAAATTCCAAATTTTATTTTTCACTAAATCCCATAGATATACAAATTTATCTCAAAAATGTCACGAAAGTGAATATTATAATTTTTTATTGATGATTAATCATAAATACATAAAAACACAGCATTAAAACAAAATTGTAAATAAAAAATATTTTTTACCTGTTAGACGCTTTTTTGTTTTTCGACAAAAAAGTTCTTAGTTCATTATTTTAACTGCAACTTTGGAATGAAAAGCGATAAATGAATAAATCAGATTGGAAATAAGAGCGCACTTCATGTGCTATTAAAAAATATAAATAATAAATATATAATGTATATTAATATTAGTATAAAATTAATTTAAATTTTTTTTTCACTAAATCCCATAAATATACAAAATTATCTCAAAGGTTTATTAAAAAAAATTAAAACTTTTTGGTGAAATCTTTGTTGTTATTTTACAATTTAAATAAACAGTATTAAAATAATTGTGTTACTCTGCATTATAAAATTCATCATAACTATCCCAATTATCATAATCTTCGTTATCATCATTATCTTCATCATAATTATCATAATCTTCATTATCTACATCTTTATTATAATTTTCATCAGAAATATTTGGCAAAACTAATAACTCTAATTCCGAAGTTGGTAAATTAATTTTTTTTTCTGCTCATATTTCTTGCTCATGCCAGATATAAATGGGTCAGAACTTAGAAGAAACCTATTGAAAATATCAGCATTGTACTTTTCTCGGCTGCATTGATGGGCAAATTGCTCCCTATAATTTTTAAAATCTTTATTTCTGGCTTCTTGAGGTTCTTCCGATAATTCTCCAATTGGTAAAAGTTCCTGCTATATAATCTCCGGCCGTGAATAAAAAATTTATGCAAAGTGGGAGGCATACAATACCACGGATATTTTTCAACGAAGTATCTTGCTGTGTTGTGAGCAAATATTCGAAAATTTTCCAAATGAATCTCATGACCACAAGAAACAACAATTAGTATTGTATGCATTTTTTATTTATCAGAGTTAAGTCCACTTTTGTCCACAGCAGAAATTTCTGCGTACTGAAAAAAACGTCTAGCAGTATTCCCGTCATTAGAATTACCAAAGCCGGGTTTTGGCTGATCAACAACCAAAACAGTTCTTTCTCGAAACTCTTATTCGATACGTATTTTAGTCCCAGCAACGATTTATTTGTCTTCATTTGATCTTTTTGGCATTTTTTAATAGGAATTTTATATGATAAGTGAAGAAGGTATTCAAAAAAATCAAATCCACCCATGAAATATAGACAATCCAAACTCCAAAGAATCTGTATTTACTTCTCTCACAATCATGCTGTCAACTGAATTGAACATCTTACTTGTGGCTCCACACGTATAACACTTCTGTGTAGAATTTGTGTCCGTAATTGCATTACACACTTTTCCATCTACCATCAATAATAGTAACTCGTGATGTACTTTTACAGAATTTTCTGCAACCAAAACTATCGAATCTAATAGATGTTTTTTTTTTCAGCCTCTACTCTATCATTTTCTAATTTTGAAACACTTGTTGTTCCTTTGATATACTCAAATGGTCTGCAAAATCTGGTGGGCGAAGGCGGAGGATTATTCCACACAATTTAATTTCTTGACGGATTTCTTAAAATTTTACAGAATTAAAATAAAAACTTTTTTTTACAAAAACCAAAAAATTTTTTTCTAGCGTAAGATGGCGCTGAGTACTTAGAGACCAATGAACAAATGCCCCAAATAAATGAACTAATGCCCTAAAAAATTGGGGAACACAGTTATGATAAATTTTATTCAATTTATAAACGATTCCCGATTTTTTTTATATCCTATACCACTTTGTGGTTTGGGTATAATGACTCTGTGCTGCTGTTTGTAACAACCAAAAATATTTGACCTACACCCATCTTTAATTATACCGATCGAATCAGAATCACTATCTGATTCAATTTAACGATGCCCGTCCGTCCGTCCATCTGTGTGTCCATGTAAAGCTTGTAATCAAACTGCAGGGCGCAAATATGAATATATTTTACCGAAATTGGGAATTTGATCTTCTATCGGCTATGACCCTATGAAATCGACATATATTGCCATAAGATCCAAATTATCATACAAATCTTAGTCAAAATGGGTTTGTGTATATATATTACATCCATTAATCAGTAGTCCAAAAATGATCCCTATTGGACAACTCTTAGTCATAGGCCCCATATAGAGCTGCTTCCGGATCTTCACATCTATCAAAAAACAAAAATATTGCATTGATTCTTCTCAAATTTTGTTTGTATATATTTTTGCAAAAGATAAGAGACTTTACCAAACATGGTCAGGATCGGTCCGTTTTTGGGCCTAGTCGCCATATAGATATAGCATCCGATATGAAATTTTTCATATCTGCAGCCGAAAAAATTAATAAAACTCCCACTCAAATTTGGTTTATGCTTATTTTTTATATCCAGTTAGTTGGGCTGAGAGATAGGGTCTCTAAACGCATGGTATAGGGTATCGTATAGTCGGTCTAGACCGACTATAATTTTCTTACTTTTTTTAGTTTACGAAAATAAATAAAGTACAAAGAAAACAATAACATAAACCGGTTTCGTAGTTTATTTTTGGAGTATATTTTATCAGTATATTATTCATCAGTCTCGAAAAAATAAATGAATTTAGGCCCCAAACTTACAAATTAAAAATGAACAAATGCCCCAAAATATTTCAAATTGGAATAAAAATTAACTTGTGCCCCAAAAACCATAAAAATTGGGGCATTTGTTCCTGATGTTAATTTTTTTTGGGGGGGGGGGCATTTGTTCATTGGGACCTAACTAATCAGCGCCGCGTAAAATTCTATTATAAAAAAATATGAAACTACAATTTACCAGAGAATGCTTATTCTTTTTGAGAACATGATTTTTTTTAAGTTCTTTGGGTTGTTATCTATAAATATCTTTATGACACAATTAGTGGTTAATCGAATTTCTTTACATTTTAAATTATTATTTGTTTTTTTTTTTTTTGTATGCTTATATGTTTCCAATTTTTTTTGTTCATAGATATACGAATAGCGTTACAAAATCAGTACATTAGCAGATACCTGAGTCAGTGATGAGCGTAATTAAGATATTTTAATGCTTATACAAATAAACTGCATTTCACAGTTTATGCAAACAGATCATATACGATCATGCAGTTTTTACACCCTATACCACTTTTTGAGTCGACTTGACAATGTCCGTCCGTCCGTCCGTCTGTGTGTCCATGTAAACATTTTAATCAAACTGCAGGTCGCAAATATGAATATATGTTGATGAAATTTTGTATATAAGCTTTGATGGGATGAACGCTGTTAAAATTGGTGAGAATCGGTCCATGTTAAGACCTAGCCCCCATACAATTGACCCCTATGAAGTCGACATAAATTGCCATAAGATCCAAATTGTCGTATATATCTTAGTCAAATTGGGTTTGCATGTGTTTATTACATCTATTTATGAGTAGTCCAAAAACGATCCCTATGGGACAACTCTTAGTCATAGGCCCCATATAGAGCTGCTTCCCGATCTTCACTTAAATCTATCAAAAAACATAAATATTGCACTGATTCATCTCAAATTTTGTTTGTATATATTTTTGCAAAATACAAGAGACTTTGCCAACCATGGTCAGGATCGGTCCATTTTTGGACCTACTCCCCATATAGACATAGCATCCGATATGAACTTTTGCATATCTGCAGACAAACAATTAATAAAAATATCACTCAAATGCCAATTAGTTGGGCCTAAGAGATAGGGTCTCTAAACGCATGCTATAGGGTATCGCATAGTCGGTCTAGACCGACTATAATTTTCTCACTTGTTTGATTTCAAATTTAATCAATGCATACTCACTTATGACTTCACGCAGTATGATTAGGACCCGACCGTTTTGAACCATAAGTGCTAGGCCTAAACAAAAATGATGGCCCTTGTACCAAATTTATTGCAATTGTTTTACATGTTTATATTTAAACACACAAACAGGCAGCTTCAGAATTAGATGCTGAGTCGATCATTCTAATAACAATTTTTGTTATCTGCTGTCATTGAAATTAAAAGCTTTTGCATATTTTTGTCTCTAAAAGGCTCCAGGTTTTAAAATATATTTGATGCCAAATTTTTCCTTTAAATTCACTGTATAAGTGAATTGAACGATAGCCAAATATGATGATAATGGAAATAAATTAAACAAATAATATTAAATAAATAATATTAAAATGATATTAAGAACATCAATGCACTTTTGTCTGGGCACAATGTTTACACATAATGAAATAAAAATTCTACTATTGTAGATACAAATGCTAAGAAATTATTCAAATTAAATATTTGTGTTTAAACTATTTCGTATGGAATCTATAATTTTCTTTTTTTTTTTTTTTGTCAACAATACTGCCAGAAACTGCACTTATGTTGACAAATAAACCTAATTAAGGTAAATAGTAGACTGTCGTATTTTCGAAAACGGTTTAAAGGCAGGGAATGAATAATTTGTAAAAGCATAAAAACAAACAAAAACAAGTAAGAAAATTATGGTTGGTCTAGACCAACTATATGATACCCTATATAATGCACTCAGCCGAATTCGTAGCCAATATTTAGCAGTCTCTTAGCAAGTGTGTTATTTATAATGCACTTGTTAAATCCATTCTAAAGAACTTACAAACACTTGCTAAACATCAGATGAAATGCCAACCTATTTACGTAAAAATAAATGGCGTCACAGAATTCAGAGTTGATATTTTAACTCTTAGTTGACAGAATAAAATTAGTTATGAATAAACTCTGTGCTAAATTACTGCTTGGCGTAATCGGTATTCTAGTAAGCAGCTCGTTGTGTGCGATGTATATGCGGCTGCTAAAATTTGGTTATGAATTCGGCTGGCTATCTCTTAACTCTAGCTAATTAGATATAGAAAATAAGCATAAACCAAATTTGAGTGGCATTCTTATTAATGTTGTGTCTTCGGATATGGGGACTAGATTGACACATGGACCGATCCTGACCATATTTGGTAAGATCAACTATTTTTTGGAAAAGATGTACAAACCAAATTTGATAGAAATCCGTGCAACTTTTTTGATTTTTGATAGATTTAAGTAAAGATATGGAATCAGCTTCATATGGTGGCTATGACTACGAAATGATCTAGGGGTCATTTTGTAGTGAACATAAACCGATTTTCACCAGTTTCGACAGCGTTCATCATGTGGCTGATAGAAGCGTATACACTTATTTCATCAAAATTTATCCATACTGTATCTTTTTACAAGGTTGGACACACAGACGGACGGACAGACGGACATCGCTAAATCGACTCAGAAATTGATTTTGAAATTGATTTAAGCACAAAGGCATTATACCCTGACCACATAGTGGTATAGGGTTTATTATAAGAACTGTATAGATACCTAAAATAGTCTTTTAATAGAAAAAATCAGAGGGAGCTAAAAATGGCGAATAATGTGCGTGGTGAAGCAATCTGAACTTAAATTCATGGATTTGTCCCTTTTCCTTAATTTCATCATTTAAATGCTTCCATAGGTTAGCATAATACTCGCTGTTGGGTTTTTTTTTTCCTTTTTAAAGATAACCAATAAAAATTGTCTGTCCTCGCGATTCTCCCACTTCAGTCCACTCTTATGGCAGTTCCTTTGTTTCAGGTGTTAAGTACTGGACCCACGTCTCATCAATGGTTACGAATCGATGCAAAAACACGAGTTTTTTTCGGTGAAGCAAACACTCTACTAAAACATTTTAAGAACGCAGTTTTTCTTCTATAATGAGCAAACGTGGCACCCATTTGGCGGACAGCTTTCTTCTCTCAAAATTTTCGGTCGTTATGCGATATATAGAACTTTTCGAAATAACTATCGTTTCAGCCAGCTCACGCACCTTCGACCGACGATCATACCGATCATACGATACGGGGAGCAGTCTCCCCCAGAGTAGAATCTAGCTCGGCTTTAATATTGGTTGGACTGAGACCTTTCAAATAGAAGTATTGAGTTACATAACCGTAACCAATTCTTCGACGGCTCAAAAAAAAATACTTAACAACATGGCGCCTTGCAACATAAAACATACGTTTTATAACGTTGCCACTTTACATCAAAGGTTATTTTTTCCAAACTACTGCCGCCACATATATGTACGTCAGATCGGGTTGTTCTAGGATCGAACTCGTAAAATGATGCTACACAGTTTACTTTCCAGTTGATGATTAATAGCCGTAATAAAGGCATGTACACAAAATTCTGTCAAAAAATATGTAATAAATTGGATCTAAGGGTATTTTAAGTCGAACTCAATTTCCGTTACAATTGCATGCGTACACGTTTTACACCCAGACATACAGACGGACTGACGGATATCGTTAACTGTAATACAAAAGTATTTCTGTGTTTAATAGATTTTTTGTTTATCAATTTCGTATTGTTTTAAGGCATTGTGTTTATAATGTGGTTTAATTTCATTAACAATAACAAGAAATTATGTTATTTACTATACCTGAGGCAAACAACTGTATACATTAGGGATATAGCTAAAGTTCGGCTTTAGCATCACATGATGTGGCCAACGCTTATAAATATTTAAAACAGATTCTCTTAAGACCATAAAAACCTAACGAAGCCAAAAGATTTGTTATTCTCTTTTTCGTTGAACTTTTAATAATATACTAGCAGAAACTTCCAGCCCTCGAAATTCGAGTGCAAATTCTAGGAAATTTTATTTTTTCATTAAATAAATGCTCTAAGGGTATGCTAGCCAATTATAGCCAATTCACAAATCAACACAAAAAACAAACTCATTTGTATTACAAACACATTAACAAATTTAATAAACACACACATGGCATTGTATAATTATACCCTATACCACTATGTGGTTTGGGTATAATGACTTTGTGCTGCTGTTTGTAACAACCAAAAATATTTGACCTAGACCCATCTTTAATTATACCGATCGAATCAGAATCACTTTCTGAGTTGATTTAACAATGTCCGTCCGTCCGTCCGTCCGTCTGTGTGTCCATGTAAAGCTTGTAATCAAACTGCAGGTCGCAAATATGAATATATTTTGATGAAATTTGGTACATAAGCTTTTATCGGCCATGGGATGAACGCTATTGAAATTGGTGAGAATCGGTCCATTTTCAGACCTAGCCCCCATACAAATTACCCATATGAAATCGACATAAATTGCCATAAGATCCAAATTGTCATATAGATATTACTCAAATTGGGTTTGTATGCGTTCATTACATCCACTAATGAGTAGTCCAAAAATGATCCCTTTGACCCCATATAGAGCTGCTTCCCGATCTTCACTTAAATCTATTAAAAAACAAAAATATTGAACTGATTCTTCTCAAATTTTGTTTGTACATATTTTTGCAAAATACAAGAGACTTTACCAAACATGATCAGGATCGGTCCATTTTTGGACCTAGTCCCTTTATAGATATAGCATCCGATATGAATTTTTTCATATCTGCAGCCAAAAAAATTAATAAAAATCCCACTCAAATTTGGTTTTTGCTTATTTTCAATGTCCAGTTAGTTGGGCCTAAGAGATAGGGTTTCTAAACGCATGGTATAGGGTATCGTATAGTCGGTCTAGACCGACTATAATTTTCTTACTTGTTTTATGTATGTGTTAGTAGCAATTTTAAATGCAATTTACGCAAAATAAAGGAAAAAATTTAAAAATCTGTAAATCTGCAAAATGGCTAAAAAGAAATACATTTCAAATAATATTCGATTGGTTAAAATCGGGATAAAACGGTAGAACAAAACATTGGTCACAAGAAATCGCCTAGCCTATTAATATTATAGATACCTATATAAGAACAATTTTGTAAAATTTGGCTATCCAATAATAACTCACCACGAATGTTTTAAGAAAAAACTTAATAAGACGAGGAAAATTTTTTGTTTTAAATTAAAATAATGTCTTTTATACATTTGTGGATAAAATTTTTATTCCGCACTTCTACGCGCTTCATGAGTGAACAATTTTAACATTTTAATACCATTTCCTTCATTGTTTTTAAGGGTCTATTTGTATGGCTACGGCTGATTTAATATTTTTGATAATTTATTCAAAAGTTATACCTCTATTATGCATAAATCTATCTGTACTTACAAATATTTTATTTAAATTATGTACATTGTACATATGTACAGAAGTGTGTACAATTGTTTGCTCTGTATTCATTTGTTGGCATTGTATTTGTATGATTTCCACTAAACAGACACACCTCCGGCAACAATATATACAGAATACATTACTCGTAAATAAATTTTGAAAAATTTCAATAAATCAACAGCAATGTATTTAAGTAAAATTAAATCATAGAAATATTTTTTTCCTCCAATTTTCCTTTAAAAATCATTAAAAAAAATAAAATAAAAACTATTTAATATCTTTAGATCCTATATATTATATGTTGCAATGTCTATATAAAGATAAGATCTCATATGTAAATATCAAGTTTGTTAAAATATGTAAATAAAGGAAGAATATATAATTGAAAAATTGTATTTAAGTAAAGTATTATAATAAATATTATATTTTTTAAGTTGTAGAAATGTTATAATTATGATCCTTCTAGTTTTTTATTAAGATTTCCAGATAGGTTATAATTAGGAGATGATTTGATATGGCGGCCGCAGATATTGATACTGAAACGGATTGCTCACCGAAACCAATTTCTAAATTTATTTAATTTTTTTTTTATTTAATTATTTTTTTTAACAATTCTATAAAATAATATGTATTTACATTACATAATAATAGGAAAAATATCGATGATATTGTGGGGACGATATATAACACAGCTCTACAAAAAAAAAAAAGGTAAATGATATTGCAGTGGATTTAAGATAATTCGGCGGTGCTGATTTCGAATCTGCAACCAGTTTATTCGAATTGGCTCTAGATTTTGCACAATTCACGATTATATTTTTTTGAATTTCTAAACCGATTATTTCAATAAAAAATTTTAAATTTAGTAGCCATAGCTCCAGAAAGAAAGCCCTTTACACAGTTTAAGCCTACTTGCCTACCCTATTTTTTAAATTTAAGTGTGTATAAATATCTCAAAAACTTTGGCAAATATAGTCGCTCAAAATAAAAATTTAAAAAAATTTTAGGGTTTTTTTAGAAAAAAAAATTTAAATATATTTTGAAAGGAAAAAGTCCAAAATTTGTATATATGTCATTTTGTATAAACAAATTATATTAAATTTTAGAACCTTTTGTAATTAAATTTCGAATTAAAAAAAATTTTTTTTTTGGTGTACAATTCATATATTTAAAAACCATAAGTTTGCAGCCTATTCATATGACAGTTAAAACAAGATATAAATTATATTCTTAAGTTTGCAGCCCATTCATATGGCAGTTAAAACAAGATATAAATTATATTCTTTACCTAATGGTAATAAAATGAACAAAAAGTTATTTAAATATTTTTTTATTAGATTTTCTTTTATAGATACTGTCAGAACAATCACGCTGAATGGACCAACAGTAGTCAGCCATCATGTGTCTATCCCATCTGCCTTGATACCTTTCCTCCATAACTCTTATAACTTGATGGAACCTCTCTCCTTGTTCTTCGCTAAAATCGCCAAGATTATATGCAAATCTATCTAAGTGGCTATGTAGGTAGTGTACCTTTATGCTCATATTAGCACCCAGCTTTTCAAAGTGGAGCAGCATATTCTTAACAAGCTCTTCATAATTGTAAGTTTTGTGGTTACCTAAAAAATTATTTACAACTTCGACAAAGCTGGACCATGCTGACAGTTCCACATTGTTCATATTGTTTTTAAAATTAGGATCGTTGATTAGCTTACGAATTTTAGGGCCATCAAATATTCCAGCTTTGAATTTCTCAATACTTAATCCAGGGAACGACTTACAAATGTATGCGAAGCAATTACCGTGTTTGTCCAAAGCCTTAACAAACTGTTTCATAAGCCCCAGCTTAATATGTAGCGGAGGTAAAATTATTGTCGAATAAAAATGATTCGCCCTATTGATATGAAAGTTTTTATAAAACTTAACAAATAAATGGATCGTAGTTTAACATTTAGCTTTATGAATTTTTATCACATTCGAAATATGAGGAGTGACACTATAGTATTCATTTTATTAAATATATTTCTAAAAATTATCCTTCGAAGATTGTCAATGTTACAACTGTTGCACGAGAGAAAAAAAGTTTTGTTCAGCGGTTTTCCTTCACACAGAAAAAAGTTCGTTTTTATCAACAGAGCTTTAACACTATCTATACATTTTCTATTGTTAAGACAACAAAACAACAACTATAATCAAACTTTGATTCGCTAGCTAACTTCATCACAATTTGGTTGGCCTTAAATTCTGTAGCCACAATGAATCTGTATGCAGCAAGTTCGAGAGTTCGCCACCTTAAGTTACTTTACAAAAGCAAAGGGAATGTCCCTCCACACTTGAATCTATTCTATTGTGAGAGATTTTTATTAAAAAACATGTGAGGAAATTATAGTAGACCGCCTATACAAACTAAATTTGAGAAAAATCTGAATATCGGAAATCAGCTTTATATGGGAGTTATGACTAAGAATTGTTGTTTATTTTTAGAATACTGATTAATGGATGTAATGAACACACATAAACCCATTTTGACCGAGATCTATATGATAATTTCGATCTAACGGCAATTTAAGGCGTTCTCATAGCGGTAGTTTCTATGGGGACTAGTTCTGAACATGCAATGATTTTCACCATTTTCAATAGCATTCGTTCTACGGCCGATGAAAGGATTTGTGTCAAATTTCATCAAAATATATTCATATATGTAGTTTGATTACAAGGTTTTCAAGGTTTGATTACAAGGTTTACATGGATACACAGACGGATGGACAGACGGACTGACAGACATAAAGTGATTCTGTGTCGAGCGGCATAATAAAATCTGGGGCATGGTCAAATATTTTTGGTAGTTATAAACATCAGCACAAAGTCATTATACCCTGACCACATAGTTGTAGAGGGTATGAAAATAATGATAAACGATTGATGTGTAGAAAATAAATGCTGAAATACCCTACAAACAGAAAAAGATTGGTTGGAATTCGGTTAACACTAGAAAAATTTATTAAGGTAATAAGAATTTGTATTATAATTCTTCAATATTTAATGATACAATAGATTTACTTTAATAATTAATATATAAACACAATTCTTCTTAAATAAAAGTATCTGCAACAACAAAAATAGTTCCATTTACTAATCAAATTCTTTATACAAAATATTCAACTAATTTAATTGAGGCAACCTTATAAATCCAAGAATAACATACTTCAGTCATAAATATTGGCGACTGCAATTTCTCATTCTGTTATAACAACATATTTTAAATCAAAAATATTTTAACATATATTGTAACAAATAATTGTTTAAGTTCTTACAAATTAAATTTGAATTAAGAATTATTTTTCGGTTATAACCGACAGAAACTTACATGATTCAAATGCTGTTGTAAATACCGAATATATATAAAAATTTATTTAGTCATACCGAATTTTCGAATTAAATTGTCATTTAAAAAAAAAAAAATTTAAAAAAAAAACTTTTGAATATTATATTAAAATTTTTTTTAGATATACATACCTTGCCAAATGGATCTTCCGATTAGACATATAACTCCTGCGGAGGTGCGAAGTGCTATTCATAAACTAAACAACACAAAATCTTCAGGATATGATAATATCGACTTGTGTACTTCTTCTTACGACCATATTCAACTCTTAAGATTAAGTCACTTTCCATCTCAGTGGAAATATGCAAAAATAGTTATGATACTTAAACCTAACAAACCGGAAAATGCTGTTGCATCTTATAGGCCAATAAGCTAATTGTCAAACTTTTCTAAGATTTTTGAGAGACTATTTCTTAAAAGACTGCTTCCCATAATAGAAAAACAAAACATAATTCCAGAATATCAGTTTGGGTTCCGGCACAAACATGGTACATCTGAACAATGTCACCGGATTGTTGACGTCATTACCAACACATTCGAAAGATAACAGTATTGTTCTGCCGTATTTTTAGATGTTCAAAAAGCTCTGATAGAGTGTGGCTGTTAGAGTGCTGAAATCATTTATTGATGAAAGATACTTCTACGTTAGTATCAATGGAGAAAATTCAAATTTTGGACAAATTAAATCTGGGATTAATTCGTCCAGTACTTTTTACAATATTCACATCAGACATACCTAATATGGATGGTCTTACAATTGCTACTTATGCCGATGACACTGCTATTTTAGCATCTAAAGAATCACCAATTGTAGCCTCGGATTTGGCACAAAATGAGTTAAATCTTATAGAAAGTTGATTAAAAAAATGGAACGTTAAAGCAAATACAGAAAAGTCAGTCCGTATTACATTTACGTTAAGAAAAAATGATTGTCCACCTGTATACTTAAACGGTGCTAATATACCGATAAGTAACAACATATAGATCTTGATAGAAGACTTACATGGAAAGAACATGTTAAAAAGAAACGTGAACAGTTAAATATTAAAACGAGACGAGTAATCTTATACAGAACCATTCTTAAGCCAGTTTGGACTTATGGTATCCAACTTTAAGTGAATAACAGCAATTCGAACATTGAAATTTTGCAGAGATATCAATCAAAAACATTACGACTATTAACAAATGCACCGTGGTTTATAACTAATAATAATATACACAATTATCTTAAAATTCCAAAAGTAAAAGATGAAATTAGCAGTTTTAGCGAAAGATACCTTAATAGACTTAGTAATCACCCAAACATATTAGCTATAAATCTCTTAGATGATAGTGATGAAATTAAAAGGTTGCAAAGGTTCCGTATACTTGTCCTACCCTTTAGAAAATAAAATGTAAATATGTAAATATTTATTTATTTATTTATTTATTAACCCATAATTGAAATTATAAGCTAATTTAACTAAGAGCAATAGCAACGTAGGCCTTCAGCTCAATATAAATATTACAAAAAGTTTACTTAACTTAGGGAATTGTGTTATATTTTGTTATAAAGGTTGCATAGTTTAAGAAATTTAATCATTAATGATATGTTATCGGGAGAGGGTGTGGATAGTGGATGTAGAGGACTAGTATTTTTAAATGTTACTCTTCGGGCGTTTTCAGTTTTAGTGCATTGGCAAAGAAAGTGTGATGGTGTAGTTGGTAATGAAATATTGCAGTTACAAAAGGGTGTAATATTTGGATTGTATAGTGATCCATGTGTTACTCTGGTATGGCCTAGTCGAAGCCTTTCGAATATGATGAAGTCAAGTCTTTTAGCATGTGTTTGATTGCCAGTCATGACGTCATAAATATTTTTTTTATAATGATTGATGTTTTTGTACCAAGTTGATGATGAACTGAAAGAATGGTCTCTGTCAATATTATCAAAGTGTTTGTCAATTAGATTATCAATGTCTTTACGATTATAGTTTTGTGTCGTAAGTAAAGGGCGTTTTGCTGAATATTTCGCCTCGGAATCTGCATATTCATTTCCTTTTATGTTGCAGTGGCCAGGAACCCAGATTAATGTTATGTCCGGGAACCTTTTTATTAAAATGTTCCTAATGTTAGAAGGGTAAAACTCAGAGTTTGATATATTTGCGATGGATGCTAAAGAAGAAAGGGAATCTGTACAGATAGAAAATTTTCCTTTTTTGTTGTAAACGTATAACAATGCTTCGTGAATGGCTATCAATTCTGCAGTAAATATTGAACTGTGGGTGGGAAGGATTGCTGTTTTAATTGTTTCAGTTTCAGTAGTTATACTGTACGTTATCGATATATCGGTTTTAGAACCGTCAGTGAAAATAAACTTAGAGTCACAAAGTTTACTTTTGATCGAAGCAAATAAGATTTTGTATTGGGAATGATCTGTATTGGCTTTAGCAAATTCATGTAGGGATGTATCTATGCTGCCTGTATTTAGTAACCAGGGAGGAAATTTCTTGACTTTGTTGCTATTAATGAATGATGGTAGTTCTAGTTTTCTACAGTTTTGAATTGTTCTATATATAGTTGAAGGTATTCTAGGTATCTTTTTTGACAGTTTTGTTTTTTTAACTATTTGAGTCAGAGGGGTGTTACTGTTGTACAGTAGTGTACGAAACAATTTAGAGGTTAGTATTTGATTTTGTGCATTTAAAGATCTTATGTTAGCCTCAAAATACATATTTTTTATTGGAGTTGAGCGCAGGGCGCCCAGCGATAATCTTATCGCCGCATTAATTATGGAATTAATTTTCCTCAAAACCGAGTATGGGGCTGAACCGTAAATTGGCAGACAGTAGTTGACTTTTGATAAAATTAAAGCTTTTACAACAGAAATTAAAGATTTAGTGTTGCAGTTAAATTTATGGGTAGCGAGACATTTAATAATATTTAATCTTTTCGTCAATGATGATGTTAAATAGTCAATGTGGTCATTCCATCTATAGTGTTTATTTATTAATATGCCAAGAATCCTTAAAGTTTCAACCTCAGTTATAGCAAAGTTGGATGAGGCTATATCACAATGACAGTTTTTGAGTCTGCAAATATGAATATATTTGCACTTTGACGTAGAAAGTGTAGCGCCGGAATAATCACACCAACGATTGATGTCGTTAAAAAGATTATTGAGGTTTAACACAGGATTTTTTTCTCGGTATTATCAAGTTAAAGTCATCTGCGTAGGCACAAAAACCAATTTCCTTATGTAGCGATATTAGAGAGCATAATTTGTTGTAGGCTATAATGAAAAGGATTACTGACAGGGGTGATCCCTGTGGAATACCATTGTATAAAGGATAGGGTGTAGAATAATTGTTATTTATTTGAACTGTAATTTTTCTGTTTTTCATAAAATTTGTAACATATTTTATTATTTTTGGGCCGACTCCCCATTCTGTTAGTTGATCTATTATTGAATGGATACCTACTTTGTCAAAAGCTCGCTCAAAGTCGAGAGATATAATAGTTGTGTGCTTACGAACTGAGAGACTATGGGCAATTTGATAGTCGACATAGAGTAGACTATCAATTGTTGAGCTCCCCTTTTTAAAGCCAAATTGGCGATTATTTAAAAGTTTGTTAGAAGTAACAAACCACCATAACCTGTTGGCAATAATTTTATCCAAAACTTTGGAGAGACAGGGGTTTAAGGAGATAGGGCGATATGATTTGATCAGTGATTTGTTGTTTTTTGGTTTTAAAATGGGTATGACTATGCTGTTCTTGAATTGTTGTGGGATATAGTTGGAGAAAATAGAATTATATAGTTTAAGAATTCTTACTTTCAGTTGATATGGTAGCTTTTTTAACATTGGGTAAGATATTCTGTCAAGTCCTGGGGTTTTACCTTTCAGCCTGTTAAGAGTAGAAGAAAGCTCGATGTAGTTTATATCGTTTTCAATTGTAATTGCTTGATTACATGGAACAAATGTTGGCAGATTAGAAGCCGCGTGTTGTTTATTTGATTGAAATTTTGTTGAAAAATTTGCATCAGATGAGTTAGTTGACCAGTATCTACCGAATTCTTGACCCATTTTTATTTTATTTGTAATGATTTCGTCCGGGTTATCTAGGGAAGATATGCAGTGGATAGTTTCCCTACATTTGTATCCAGTGAAATTTCTGATATTGGCCCATACTTTTTCTATGGGTGTGCTGGGGTTAATTGTGGATGTAAATGAGGTAGCAGATGCTCTTTTTGCTATTTTAATTACTCTTTTATAAATTGAGTTTGATTTTTTGTAGTTAAGCATGTTTGTTTGAGTCATATTTCTTTTAAAGGTATGCCAGAGGTTATTTTTTAGTGATTTGAGCTCTTCTAACTTATTATTCCACCAGGGAACTTGTTTGGTTGATGTGTTGTTTACATGGGGAATAGATACGTTAGCAGCTTGGTGTATTATTTTGCAAATATTTGCTGTTTCCTTATTGATATTTGCAGAAATTATTCTGTTCTTGTCGTGAATTTGACAAAGATTCTGGAATTTTAGCCAGTCTGCACGTTTGGTATTATACTTTGGTTTGCTGATGGCAGGGAGGCAACCCATTTTGGGAAATAGTTCAATAATGATAGGGAAGTGATCACTACCACTTAGAGTGTCTTCGATTTTCCAGTCCGCTTGAGCAGCTAGATTGGATGAGCAGAAGGTAAGGTCGATATGTGAGAATGTTCCATGAGTATTAAAGTGTGTTGGAGATTTGTCGTTTAGTAGAACTAAGTCTGAGTCATTGATAAAGTGGGACAATATATTACCTGTACGACTATTTGATTTAGCTCCCCAGTGTTTATGGGGGCTATTGAAGTCCCCAGCTACAAAAGTTGGTGTGTTTGTTGTTAGAACGTTGTTAAGATTTCTAATACTGAATTTAGGTGGAGGTGGTGTATAAACACTAAAAATATTGAATTTGATTTTTGATATTATTTCTACACAAACTGCGTCGAAGTCATTTGATGTAGTTATTTGTCTATGCTGTAAAGACGTATGTACTAAAATTGCAGTACCCCCATATCTGGAAGAGGATGTGTTAGTAGAATAAAAAGAGAAATTAATAGGTATGGGAATATTTGCAAGGGAGTGAATATGGGTTTCCTGAATACAAATAATTTTAGGGTTATAAGATTTTATAAGAATTTGCAGTTCAGCATAATTGTTTAAATAGCCGTTCATATTCCATTGTATAATGTTAATACTCATAAATTATTACTAGATTAGTTATTATAAAATAGTTTTGCATAGAATATATAAGAATTGTTATGTTATAATATATGAACTGCCCTAATGTGCAATAAAACAAATATTTTATATGATTTTTTGGTTTAAGAGAAAATACATAAATAATGTAAAGAGCAATGAGTAAAGAGGAATGGTAATAATTAAATAAAAAGCATGTGAATGAATGAATGTTTGTCGGAGGTGATAATATATAGTTACTATTGAAAATAGTGTATAATGGCAATATGCTAATTGTTATTTTAAAGTTACTAAGAGAAAATATCAAAAAGTTGTCGTGAATTAAAAGAGCGACAAATGTTGAAGTTAAATATATTTGACAGTTCGTGAATGATTTGTTTTTAAATTTGGAATGAGATCGATGATTGTCAAAAACATATGATAGAAATGAAACTATAGTCATACCTCGATAAAAACAAAAGTAATGTGGTTGTGGAATACAGAATATAAATAAGTTTTTACTTATGTCGTTTTGATCTACGGGTTGCTTCTTTTTTAATTTGATCTCTTAATTTTTTTGATGCATTTCTAGGCAGTATTATTGGTTGGTTGCTATGTGAAGAGTTACTGTTGTGATCAGTTTCCATTTCAGAAATTGAGTTGTCGTTATCGCTTATTACATCAGAGAAATCTTTAATAAAACGTGGCTTGTTGTTTTGTGTTGGAGGGTACATATTGGTAGAACAGGAGGGCTTATCGTTGTTTGGAATTTTTGCGGTAGTGGAGTATAATGCGTTTTGTGTCGGATGACGTTGTTTGTATAGAAAGGCAGCCTTTTTTTTACCTACTTTTTCAAGTGTGGCAATGGCCTGAATTTCTTTTTCCTTCAAAAAAATTGGACAGCTTCTGTCATTTGATGAATGATTGGAGTCAATAATATGAGAGTTTTTGCAGTTGATACAGGAAGGTTGGCGAGTGCATTTTTCATTTAATTCAGCATCGATATGGAAAGTATTGGAACAGTTGGAACATATTTTATCGCTGGTACAGGATTTAGCTACATGTCCGTATTGGAGGCAGTTTTTACATTTTAAGGGCAGAGGTATATATGGTCGTACCTTGACTTTTTCGTAGCCAATAGATAAGTCATTTGGAAGATTGGTGGAGGCGAAGGTGACTATAATAAGACCTGTTTCTATCAGGGCGTCATCATTTTTTCTCAAAATTTTATTAATACCTGTAATGTTCTGACTTTTTAATTCCGATAAGATTTCTGTTTCACTAATGCCACGCAAATCATTGGAATAAATTACTCCTTTTGCAAAATTTAGAGCTGGGTGTTCTTTTAGCTCAACTTTGATTTCATTGGACAATGAAGCTAGCTGAATTAATTTGTTGGCTTGGACAAATGTTTTGGTTTGGATGAGTATGGTACCATTGAGAAGTTTTTTGCATTGCTGCACTTCTCCTCCAGCAACGCTGTCTATCACTTTTTTAATTAAAAATGGAGAGACGGTAGAGAGTGTTTCAGTACTTTCTTGTCTTTGCATTATAAGATACTTTTCCCCTGGAGAATGTATGGTTAGTCTTCTTTTAGTGTCAAATGTAATTGGGGGTGTCGGTTGGCCACCACCACGATCTGGTGGATCATTCATTTTAGGTTTTTGGCTTTTTGCCGATTTGTTTATTTCTTTGTGATAATAAGATAATAACGAATTTTATTATTTACAAAATAAAATAATATATTTATTTTTGGTATACAAATAAAATTGCTTTCACTTCAGTTTTCAATACGACCATTCACTGTGAATTGCTGTTTTGAACTGAAATATGTAAATAATAAAAGTTTTTTTTTCAACCTTTGAATTAATTGAAATCCAGTATCTTAGCTAATATTAATTATTATAAGATTTGCTTATTATTTTAATTTTTGTAAAATAAATTGCAAATAAAGACGATTGAAAAAAAAATTAAATTTCAGATCAATATCACAACGTTTATAAAAATTTCAATGTAATTTATACAAAAAAATGGATCATAGAAGTATGTAAATTAAATACGAAGCCTGGAAGTGTATTCAAGTGCATGTGGCAAGAAGCTTTTGCCTGACATTTATGATTATGGTTTAGAAAAACAATATGCCCCCATCCAACTGCGCACTACCAATAGTCGTGTCAAAGGTAGAGAGTTATAGTCAGAACTCTGTTGAATACCAATAAATCAATACGTCCAGGATTTGATTTCAGCATGCCTCTATTGGCGGAAAAAATATTTCTAAGGACGCACGTAGCCAGGAAGCTGTTCGTCACGTCATCTTATCAGACGTCATCTTATCAGACCTTATTTAGAAATGACTAACCGTAAGTCTCTACACACGAACAATATGAAATGTTTCGTGTTGGATAAGGTTGGTCAAATGTCTTGTAATTTCACCAAAGACCAAAAATGTAGAGCGATGTATTGGCACACAATGTGTTTCATCCAATCAATTCTTTTCTGTAATAGAAGAAGCAATGTCGATCAATTGACTCAAGAGAAAATTACATATATGTGATCAAAATTTGTGTTTGTTGTCTTTATTTTAAGTTATAGCACTCTGTGGCCAAGTTTAGTTTCGTTAAAAATTATTTTTTTTCCAATTAATACCAACTTATTATATCAGAAAATTTTGCGGACAACATGCCGATATGTTATAATTCTTAATTAGTGCAACAGAAAAATATTTTTTCAAAATTGTAAAATTTATAAAGTATTTATGTCCTACCTAAAAATTAATGATTACTATTTTATTGTAAGTTATTGTCTTATATCTCTTGATTAAAAATAAATTATTAATAACAAATTATCAATAAAAGTTATTATTAATAGTGTTGTTTTAAATATGTTATATCAGCAAAAATATAGATAAATGGTAATTAAAACTAATAAATCCATTGTACTAACAAAATACCACAATTCAAACAATCGAATTTATATTTCTATACAATTGCCCTTACCATTCTACGTTTATATAGATTATATAATTCAGTAATCACAAAAAAAAATATTGTGTTAATACATGGGGCTACCAAAATTCGGTTGGCAACAAATTCGGTTGCAACAACGAATCCGTTTTCTGTGTGTAGGTTATTGTTAAGGATCCAATGTTTTACACTACACTTATAAATATATAGTAGATATGTCTATTCCATATTGTACTTTGACCCCTATCAAAACCTCAGTATTGAGTACTCATTCCATAGTAACATTAAATCCCTACCACTTGCATTACTCAATGCAAAATATAATGACTGTGGATTTCTGGGAAAGCTACAAGAGTAATACATCAGCCCATATAAAGCTACCTAAAATTTTAGCGTTTTACGGAATAGCATAAAAAATATGTCTTCAAATTCCTGTTTATCTTATATCAAATTTGACAATATTTATTATGGAATAAATATGAAATATCGAAAAATCCGAAAACAAGGCAATTTTCTACCACCTTTTCTTACACCCTCCATACCACGATAAACGAACAAACAAAAATTTAGTGGTGTGTATATATTTACACTTACGCTTATTCTATTTAATAATTGAATTCAATTAAAAAAGTATGAAAACACCTAATGTTGACAACCATGGTTATTGTGTTTAGAAAGATTCGGCACAGACGAATTTATCACTCTTACTTGGTTACACCCAAATATGAGCTAAGAAAAAAAGTATTAAAAGCATTTAGTATGGTCCCATGTAAAGTCCACCCTTATCAATTAAAAAAAATCTTATTCGTTTCTGTTCGGTACTTTTAGTGCAATCTGTATTTACATCATATCAAGTTCGCTTGTTTCTTAAAAAAATTCCATGCGATTTTTGCTCATGTTAAATTGATTCTGAATGTATTCTAGTAAAAATATATGAGAATTTTTCTAACAGTTAACTTCGATCCCTTGCTATTTATAATTTTCGATCCATTCCGAAGAATTTGTGACGATTAAACGGTATTTCGCTGCATTAATGTCATTACTTACTTTTATTTAAAAGATTAATTTAAATGCTTAAATCTTGAAAGCATATGTATTTTCCTCATTAAATTCAAGCTCGGCTGTTTTCAACCTACAGCTGAATTATAAAATAATGCAACATTTCTTCTTATGGATATTTTATTTTTTTTTTTTTTTTTTTGTTTTGAAGTCTCCAAGAAAGAGTTTGAACTTAACGCTTTGGCATCGAAGAAGGCCTTAGCGACATTTGAAATTTTATATACTTATAATAGATTCATTAACAATTAACATATTACCGTGAAAGTGGGGTTAAATATTTAGGAAGCAACGTTATCTTCTTAAAAAAAAAAAAAAAAAAAAATTGTTTGCTTTATAAACTGTTAAATATGCCGTATTTTTATACCCTATACCACTATGTGGTTTGGGTATAATGACTTTGTGCTGCTGTTTGTAACAACCAAAAATATTTGACCTAGACCCATCTTTAATTATACCGATCGACTCAGAATCACTTTCTGAGTTGATTTAACAATGTCCGTCCGTCCGTCCGTCCGTCCGTCCGTCCGTCCGTCCGTCCGTCTGTGTGTCCATGTAAAGCTTGTAATCAAACTGCAGGTCGCAAATATGAATATATTTTGATGAAATTTGGTATATAAGCTTTTATCGGCCATGGGATGAACGCTATTGAAATTGGTGAGAATCGGTCCATGTTCAGACCTAGCCCCCATACAAATTACCCATATGAAATCGACATAAACTTCCATAAGATCCAAATTGTCATATAGATCTTACTCAAATTGGGTTTATATGCGTTCATTACATCCACTAATGAGTAGTCCAAAAATGATCCCTTTGACCCCATATAGAGCTGCTTCCCGATCTTCACTTAAATCTATTAAAAAACAAAAATATTGCACTGATTCTTCTCAAATTTTGTTTGTATATATTTTTGCAAAATACAAGAGACTTTACCCAACATGATCAGGATCGGTCCATATTTGGACCTCGTCCCTTTATAGATATAGCATCCGATATGAACTTTTTCATATCTGCAGCCAAAAAAATTAATAAAAATCCCACTCAAATTTGGTTTTTGCTTATTTTCAATGTCCAGTTAGTTGGACCTAAGAGATAGGGTTTCTAAACGCATGGTATAGGGTATCGTATAGTCGGTCTAGACCGACTATAATTTTCTTACTTGTTTATTTTATTTTTAATTACAAGTATTATTTCATACGAAGAATCTCCATCTCAATGTACATAATTGCATGTAAGTATATGGATGGTTTTAGTTAAATAATGAGGGTAAACTCTTCAAACTCCAGTTGGCAATAAACTACTTATAACTGATAACTTAGATTTATTTCACAATTAAATTTAACTGGCAGTTAAATTTAATTCAACATTCATTAATCGGGTGAAAATTAGTTTTTCAAAAACTATTTTTAACATAAAATATTTTTAATGCTTCATTCAGGCGTTAAGTTGTTAGGCATGTTTTAACAACTTTATATCAACAACTACATTGAAAACTTCCCACAAGTATAAACTTAAATTAATTTTTGTTTTAATTTTAGTTTACTCTTTGTTATACTTTTCAAGATACTTTCTTTATTGTTGTTTTTCATTTATAACAATCTATATTGTACGATGTTTTAGCACGAAATTGAAAAACTAGCATTTATCTATATAAAGACTGTCCATGGTTTTTATTTTCTTCAGAAAATTTGATCCCAGTGAATATAAGTAAACAAAGTTCTAGCAAGTTTTATCCAAAATAAAATAAATAAATTGGAAAGTTATAGTAGTTGTATAGTAAATACGATGTTATGAATTCCAAAAATAGTTTGGGCCTGGAAATGGTCAGATACCTTTTATTCTAAGTAAAATCATTACTAAAGATACAAAATATGAATAAATAAATTCCAATGTGATTGTTAAAATGACCATGTACGTGTGAATGCGTGTATGTGTATGGTATGTGTAAATGGGTTTAAGCCTGTATACAAGTCTTTAGGTGGACGTGTTTGAGCCCAATGTGCCCAATTGATAAGAGCTTAAAATTTAGAGGTATAGCGAGGAAAACTCAACTGCAGCTTTTTGAAGTCTTCGAGCATAACATTCATCCAGTATACAATTTAGCTTGTACCTATCCCAAAATTTCAAGAGCTCATGGTGTACTGCTTCTCCACTTTTCTCTGACCAAAATTTTAAACCATTATTATTATAACTAAATTGTAAACAATTTTCCATGTGTTCGAGAACAACATGAATTTGCAAAGTTTCTGATATGTCGCCAATGCTTTTTAAAACAGTACGCAGTTCATTAATATGAGAATTTATTGAAAGTCCACGCTTTCAAGAAGTAAGATAGCAGTCTACAAGCTTGGTTATCAGCTTTCTTCAGCAGTTTTCTACACACATTACCTTCAAGTGCATACCCATGAGAGTTTTGTGCAACAGCTTTTAATTATACCCTATACCACTATGTGGTTAGGGTATAATGACTTTGTGCTGATTTTTGTAACTTCCAAAAATATTTGACCTAAACCCATCTTTTATTATACCGTTCGAATCAGAATCACTTTCTGAGTCGATTTAACGATGTCCGTCCGTCCGTCCGTGTCTGTGTGTCCATGTTAACTTTTAATCAAACTAGAGGTCGCAAATATGAATATGTTTTGACGAAATTTGGTATATAAGCTTTCAACGGCCGTGGGATGAAAGCTATTGAAATTGGTGAGAATCGGTCTATGTTAAGACCTAGCCCCCATACAATTGACCCCTATGAAGTCGACATAAATTGCCATAAGATCCAAATTGTCGTATATATCTTAGTCAAATTGGGTTTGCATGTGTTTATTACATCTATTTATGAGTAGTCCAAAAACGATCCCTATGGGACAACTCTTAGTCATAGGCCCCATGTAGAGCTGCTTCCCGATCTTCACTTAAATCTATCAAAAAACAAAAATATTGCACAGATTTTTCTCAAATTTTGTTTGTATATATTTTTGCAAAATACAAGAGACTTTGCCAACCATGGTCAGGATCGGTCCATTTTTGGGCCTAGTGCCCAGATAGATATAGCATCCGATATGAAATTTTTCATATCTGCAGCCGAAAAAATTAATAAAAATCCCACTCAAATTTGGTTTATGCTTATTTTCTATATCCAGTTAGTTGGGCATGGTATAGGGTATCGTATAGTCAGTCTAGACCGACTATAATTTTCTTATTTGTTTTTTTTTTTGGCTTTTTGTTCACTTAAAATAGGAACTAAGCCTCGCCAAAAGATGTGGTTTACAAGCCCTTCCAAAATATATAATTCTGAAATAGCGAATTTTTGTAAAATTTTCACACCATCATGTTCAGTAAAAAGAGGAGGATTAATTACACTATGGCAGTTTTGCTTCCTCTTATATCTTTTCCTGCAAGACAATATTTTTCATAGATACTGGCAAGTTTCCTTTTTAACTGTAACATTTGAATCAATGCGCTGGTCGGTTTGTGAAATTTTACTTCCACAAAGTCCATTGGATTTATCAATTACTTTTTTAAATTTCTTTTGTGGCCTTTACCTTTAATAATTTTTGCATGACCCTTAAATCGAGCAGTTACATATATTAAGCAGTTACATGGATCTTTGAGAAGTCCAGTTTCTTTTGGTAAAAGGAGAAAGGTAGCAAGTTTTACAAATACTCAACGGAAATTTACGATCTTCAAAATTGAAATTCACTTTCGTAAATTTTTTAATATATATGTTATGTATAATATTTTTATTGTGATTTTGATTGATAAAATAGTGCAATAATAACTAGCAGATTCCAGCCCTCGAAATTCGAGTGCAGGTTCTAGGAAATTTTATTTTTTCATTAAATAAAGACCCTAAAGGTATGCAAATCAATTATAGCCAATTCACAAATCAACACAAAAAACAAACTCATTTTTATTAAAAACACATTAACAAATTTAATAAACACACACATAGCATTGTATAATTTTATGTATGTGTTAGTAGCAACTTTAACTGCAATTTACTCAAAATATAGGAAAGAATTTAAAAATCTGTAAATCTGCAAAACGGCTGAAAAGAAATACCTTTCAAATGCTATACGTTTGGGCAAAATCGGGATAAAATGGTAGAACAAAACATCGATCACAAGTAATCGCCTAGCCAATTAATATTAAAATGTGAATTTTTGCTTCAAATATGTTTCGTGCTTGGGCCAGTAAGAGGACGGAAACTAGCATAAAAATTAAACATTAACCCTTAAAATAAGCCAGAAGAATGTCCTAGGCATTATTATTTCGAAATCTTTCGGAAAACTATAGAATATTTCAGTGAAATATTAATTGCAGAACCTAAGAAACTTCTAAGAAACTCCAAAGGATGCAAAAAATGCTTATGCAAATGCATCGCGGTGTCAAAGTAGCCATATCTCTTGAAAGGTATCAGCTATGATTTTTAGTTTTACAGATTTTTAATTTGCAAATGATTAGCAATGACTAGTAATATGAAACCCGATTTTGGATCCATTTTCACCCAAATTCTTGCCCCTTCAAGAACAGTGTGTATAACCTTATACAGTGAGGTCACCCAAATTTGAGTAAGAAATTTGTTATTTGCCTGTATTTTGATATATTTGAGTGAATATCTAATTTATACGGGGACTATGGTTATAATGGTTCTGGACAGTTTATTTTCTGATCAATACATATCTGATAATCTAAAACTATGGAGTGAGATCGAAAACATGTTAACATAGATAAATAAAATAATAAGGAAACCATTGAACATAAAGTTTTTATTCAGATAATAATATCTAAGCTTACAATAAAACTTATTGACCTTTTCCGGAAAGCCTGTCATTAGGGATTGTATAGTGACTGCTATCAATTTTTTAGAACAGGTATAAAATTTGCCACATGTTGGCATACCATTTTTGCGCTCCTCAGTTCTACTGGTCTAAGAAAGTTTGGAGAATTGGCACCCCTTGGTACAAAATCACATTACTAATCTTTTACCACATAAGATCTATCTTGCCGTAGTGACAGAGTTCCAAATCGGGCCATAAATATGTGAACACATTGGATTGCCTTGTGAAAGGAAAGAATTGTTTTTACAAACACTTCTTAATAGAAATTTCGGTATTTATAGAGTCCATTGTAAAAAATGACTTACTTATTCCGCCGCCACTGCAAATTGTTTGCCATATCAGGAACTATTTTCTTAAATTTCGGCTATTGTTTGGCCCTAAAATTATGGTCAATATTTCCTCGAGCATCAGCAATTGAAAAAATCTGCAAGTGCATCGTTCGTTATATAGCAGGAATATTATTTTATGAAACTTAATTTTTATTGCCGTGCTCTGTTTTTAGCCTCTGTTTATTTTTGCAGTGTTCCTGTCTGAAACTTTTTGGACTTTTGATACCCTATACCACTATGTGGTTTGGGTATAATGACTTTGTGCTGCTGTTTGTAACTACCAAAAATATTTGACCTAGACCCATCTTTTATTACACCGATCGAATCAGAATCACTATCTGATTCGATTTAACGATGTCCGTCCTTGTCTCCGTCCGTCCGTCTGTGTGTCCATGTAAACTTTGTAATCAAACTGCAGGTCGCAAATATGAGTATATTTTGATCAAATTTGGCGTATCAGCTTTTGTTAGCCATAGGATGAATACTATTGAAATTGGTGAAAATCGGTCTATGTTCAGACCTAGCCCCCATACAAATTACCTATATGAAATCGACATAAATTGCCATAAGATCCAAATTGTCATATAGATCTTACTCAAATTGGGTTTGTATGCATTCATTACATCCATTAATGAGTAGTCCAAGAATTATCCCTTTGGCCCCATATAGAGCTGCTTCCCGATCTTCACTTAAATCTATTAAAAAAAAAAAATATTCCACTGATTCTTCTCAAATTTTGTTGTATATATTTTTGCAAAATACAAGAGATTTTACCAAACATGATCAAGATCGGTCCAATTTTAGGCCTAGTGCCCATATAGATATAGCATATATGAAGTTTTTCATATCTCCAGCCAAAAAAATTAATAAAAATCCAACTCAAATTTGGTTTATCTTATTTTCTATGCCCAGCTAGTTTGGCCTAAGAGATAGGGTCTCTAATCGCATGGTGTTTTCAAACCTGCACTGGATTGAACTATTCGCACCCAATAGTCCGAGCTAACAGGGCTGCTTTTCTACAGGATGTGAAATTCTGTTTTCTCGGCCTTAGAAACATCAGAATTTTGAGTCTTTAGCCAACTTTTTGTATGACCAAGTTAGATTTTGTTGAAAATTTTAATA
Organism: Cordilura impudica; assembly: GCA_963682025.1. Lineage (NCBI taxonomy): Eukaryota > Metazoa > Arthropoda > Insecta > Diptera > Scathophagidae > Cordilura > Cordilura impudica. The sequence goes on along the minus strand of OY821517.1, from coordinate 259,066,084 downwards.
ACACTGGTCTACAAACTTTAAAAAAAATTTTGGCTACAGAAACGAAGCTTGTTTTTTAACTAATCTGGGTGCACTGAATTTGATTCTGGCTATCACGCATTGTTAATTTTCTTATCTCATGCTGACAATACAGTAAAACACTCAATACTGATACCACAATTTTACAATTATTAATTTGACAGAAGCCCACATTCATTCAAAATCGTATGTTACTGATTCAAGCTATTTTTGCTTTGTGTGTGGTGAATATTTGGTTGGAAAAATAGGATATGCAATATCAGAATCATTAAAATATGCATATTTACATTATTTTGGTTTTTCTGTTAGAAACTTGGACAAACCGTGGACACCGACAATGCTTTGCAGTAGTTGCAGAACTGTCTTATACAAGTGGTCAAATGGCAATAAGATCTATTTGGATTTTTCAATTCCAGTACTTTGGAGAGAGTCAAGTAACCACCAAACCGATTGTTATTTCTGTTTAACAAAAGTTGCTGGATTCAATATGAAGAATCGAAAAAATATTACTTACGCGAATGTCCCATATGTTTCCAAACCAGTTCAACATCCACCAAATGATCCATTACCAGTCATTTCCAGTGCTACGAGCAGTGAGTCCGAAACATCTTTCACCGGCAGTGGTAGTTTGTATGAGGCTGATGATGAACGCCAATTAGTGACTCAAGCTGAGCTGAATGACCTAATTTGGGATTTACATTTAACGCAGAAAGACGCGGAATGACTACCTTCACGCATACAGCAGTGGAAACATCTTGCAGTTGGGACAAAAGTAACAATCTATAGAGGCAGAAGCTTGGAATTGGCTGCATATTTTGAAAAGAAATACTCTATTCTATACTGCACTGATGTAGATGGTTTATTTCAAAAAATTAACCAGCCGCATGACAAAACTGAACGGAGATTATTTATTGAAAGCTCTAAGTGCAGTCTAAAGGCTCTTATTTTGAGAATGAAAAACCATCCATACCAATTGCTCATGCCGTTAATACAAAAGAAAATTACGAATCAATGACTGAAATTTTGACAATACTCAAATACAACGATCATATATGGAAGATCTGTGACCTTAAGGTGTGTGATTTGAATTTCTTTGTAATTATAGTATAGACCATCGCAAATAACTGTAAATTAATATGTTTGTTGACTGGTATGCAAGGGGGTTTTACAAAATATTGTTGTTTCCTTTGCATGAATGTCACTCGAAATGCATTTTCTTCATTCGCATTCAGATTTTTTTCCACAAAACCTAGGTACGGTAAACGACGAACAAAGGGAGCGTGCTCACCGAGATTTAATGAAAATTGAAAGAGATTATCAAAGATTTTGGGACAAAAGCATGCTGGGAGACTATTGCTGGACTCTAATACGTGAAACCGAACTAACAAAATACAAACGACATTCAAATAACGACATTCACTTTTGAAAATTCATTGATTTTTAAATGAACTAATGAGTTTTTATGTAAAAACAAATAAAAAACTTGACGTGATAGAGAAAAACCAATAACAGATTTGAATTCAGCCCACAAAATTACCCTATGAAAGATATTTGTTTGCTCCAGTCCTAAACCTTGTTGGCTAGTGTAGATTCAGAATTTCATTTAGCATTTCCATTTCATTGCGCATTTTAATCAAACTATCAACAAATGCCAGGGTTGTTATCTTATATATATTTACGCTGATTCCTGACTCACTGACTGACTGACTGATTCTGTAACGCTGAAATAATACACACACATATCACTCCCTACAAAGGTATGTGGAATACACAATCAAAATTTAATCTTTCTCATTTTATACAAACACACACAATTTTCTCTCTTCTTTGTTACCGACCAGAGCTGCTAATAAAATCTTCTGAAAATCTACAATCTTGGAAACTAAATCGCCAAAATTGTCATTTTTAAAACAAGAAATTGTCATGAAAATTTTACCGCTATTACAAAAGGAAGCAATAAAATTTATTTATATCATTCACATTACGAATATTATTACAGCATTGGTTATTTCTATATAAGTATAAAAATGTATTAGTGATAAAATTTCTACGAAAAAAATTTAACACAGCAATCAACTAAATAATTTTATTGAGATGTATCTATAGCTGAAACATATAATATAGGTTTAAAGTATCGCCGTAATTAAAACTTAAATCTTAAATAGAGATGCTATCCAAGGTATTTCCGTTTTGAAACGACTTGACCCATAATTAAATCTATACATATTTTGTAATTTTCATTTACACTGAACTAAAATTATCAATTTTCGATAAACAACCCATTAATTGTTAACGCTTGAAATCGTAATTTTTATACTACTGAAAATTTTAAATCTTCAATCATCATTTTAACAACTTTAACAAATTATTGCAGCAAATTGAAAAATCGTCGAAATTACAATAAGTTGCCAAAATTGGCAGCACTGCTAACGGCACTCATTTAACGTCGTCCGATATGCATACATACTTCTTTTATCAAACTTTGTCTGTTGTTTTTCATCTCAAAATTTTTTTGTATTGTTAAGGGTGCCTTCGCTCAGGTTCTCTGATGGCCAGCATTTACCAAAGAGTATGCCTTTTTTGATAAATATTTGAGAAAAAAGAGATCTTCAATGTGGATTTTATTGTTGGATTTTATTGATTTCGTTTATAGCTCTGTATTGAAAAGACCTTGAAAAAATAGTGCAATATTGAGTTTAAAATTTAAATTATTGTAACTTTGCATTATTAAATTACATTGTAATTTTAGAAGAGAGGTGGGAAAATAATTCTTTTTTTCACTCATAATATTTTTGCATAATTTGCTTTTAAAAAAATTTAGACAAACATAAATTACGTAAATAGGTGTATTTAAGATTTTAATTTGAATAATTTATTGAAATTATCATGGAATATTTAAAGGCGATTTTTTTTTAAAGTAAAACTAATACGCTCTTATTTTTTCTTTTTTGGATTTAAAGATAACTTTGCAAAAAATGTAGTTCTCTTTCTTCAGTTTACATGTATGATGAAATATGAAATATTTTTTTTTTTTTTTTTTGTGTAGGTGTATTGGTGTTTGCATATCCTTAAGGGGTGGTAGGTTTGAAAACCTTTTTTTGCATTTCTCTTCCTGAATGCACAACATGTCGAGAGTTTTGTGTCAAAATTTTAAGTATATCGAAGCATAACTTAAGAAGATACATCGTTTCCAGCGACCGGCCTCATTGCCGTTTTTAAAAAACTATAAACCAATAATCTCGCAAATAAATGTTTGAAGTCCGTGAACATCATAACTCAAAATATACTTGACCGATTCTTTTGAAATTTTAGACACTATATCTAAATATTAATCATTAGGTAACCACGAAGGTTTTTTTTTATTCCATTTTCTTCCCCATTTTTTAACAACAAATTCCCGAAATTGTATAGCAAAAATCGTTTTTCACTTTAAAATGCTGCAAAAAAAAAACAATTAAAAACTCTTCGTCACTACTTCGGGTAACATGTCACCTTTTAAACGCATTTCGATTTTTTTATTTCAAATGGTCCGGTAACGAGTTATGATGTTCACCGCAAAACAACAACGCCTCCGGATGTTGGCTGTCACTACTTATTTATAAAAAGTTTTAGTTGAAATTTTTTCAAAGATTCTTCAAATGTTGTGCTATAACGTGTATTGATGCCTTCAAAAAAGAATTATGAAAATACGACTTTTTTAACTTTTAAAACCTTAACCCCCCTTAGGAAACTTTTAGGAACCTTGCTCTAAAACGTTTTTTTTTTTCTATGCTATTCTATTTTTTCTACAATAAAATGGAGTTCGGTTATCAACGAACTCGGCGGGACCGGCCAAATTAGTTCGTTATAGACTAAGTTCGTTATAACCGTAGTATTTTTTTGTTTTGTCCGAAAGGTTTAAAAACTTTTTTTAGTTGAATAAGTTTATTTATTTTGATGCATTTTAAAAAGTTATAAATCAAAAATTAGATTTTTAAATTATACATATTAATCGGTTGTCTTAATAAGGCTAAAATTTCCGAGTTTCTATCAAAATAAAATATTTTTTTAAAATCATATAATATTAAAAACTCCTTATGTATAGAAGCAGAAAGTATAAGGCAAAGGTTGGCTCCTGGACCTTTTATAAAACTTCATTTGAAAATCGATGTTGTTGGTTTTTATTTTTTACAACTGTTTTCGATTTTTTTTTTTTTTTTAAGAAATTTTAAAAACATTAAAATTAATTTTTTTTTAAACATATAAAATATAAGAAAATTCTGAGATGGAAAAAAAATTTGTTTGTTAAAGTCAAAATAAACGGGCGCCTAGGCGCCACACAATCCACTAGTTAAACATAATAACTGATTTATTTTTCAAAAATAAATTGATCAAGAAAATTCATATAATCTCAGTCCTTAGGTGTAATTGAAGTCGAAATATTATAGTGGACATTTGTAAGGTTTATATGGATAGAAAACTAGACTGGACAGACTGACGTAAGGACATCGATAACTCGATACAGTAAAAGCATAGCTATTGATCTGGATATTAACTCTTCTGTTTATGAGAAAGTCCCTGGGGACCTTTTTATACCCTCCACACCTCAGAGGCAGAGGGTATATATACGTTTGTCATTCCGTTTGTAACGCATCGAAATAAATTCCTGAGACCCCCAAAAAAATATATTTTCTTGATCCGATGACCGTCTGTCCGTCTGTCCGTGTGTACGTCTGTCCGTCTGTCTGTGGAAATTACGATCACGCCGTCAATATCTAAGCTATACCGATGGTTTTTGTATAAAATAGTTTACTAACATCCCAAAGGAGTTGCAATTTAAAATCGTCAAAATCGGTCAAAGGTTTCACGAGCTATGAATGAAACTTTGTGTTTGTTGTTTTTCTTAAGATATGTTGTATATGTTGTAATTCTTCGTATTGTTGAAGTCATTACAGTTGTCTGTATATTAATACTGCACGTGTCACATTGGCCCAAGCAAGTTTTACCACATATTTTTGATGTGTAAACATCTATACGCGCAGGGGGGTAATTTTCTATTTCACAATACAATCACAAAAACAGTGTAACACGTCCCAGTTGGCCACGTCTTCAAGACATCCTCAACGATGGGTGCTTGACAACGTAAAGTCCTCGAAGACAAATGTAGGACAGCCGGAACAAATCGTTGACGAAATTTTCATACAAATGTCCGCGGAATCATACAAGAACATAAGAGAGACACTTTCGCTTATCTGGTCGTTGGCGATTGTATGAGCGAAAAAAATTCCACATAATCGCCGACGACCATTTAATCGACAAAATGCTCCATCTTGTCGTAGACGACGACGTAGATGATACAATCTACAATGTAATCGTTGACGACCATTCCGGCTACAGTATCCTTCATACTGCCGTTGACGAAAATATAAGAGACACATTCCCACATCACTGTCGTCAACGACAATATGAGGGACACTTTCGCTCATACTAGCGTCAACGACAATATGAGGGACACTTCCCTCCCGATAAAGTAAAAGTACACATTTTATTTTTTTGAATTTCATTGTAATTAGTCACATAAAATCAAGAATTAAGTTATAAAAATACACCAAAAAACAACTTTAAAAATAATTTCTTAATTTTAAAAATAAGTTAACTGGAGTTCATGTAATTATTTATTGATTTTCTTTATTTTCTCTTCTTGTTTTTTTCTTGTTTGTTGTATTTTTAATTTTACGAAAAATTAAACTTAGCTCTTTCGCAAAATCTTCGTACGTTCGGCCTTCAGTTTTTGTGGCTTCTATTAAAAGAAAATACAAATAGATTTAATTTCCATAAAGGCTAATCAAAGTGTTCTATTTTATATTAACTTACCAAATATAGCATTCAGTACGTTTCCATAAGTTTTTAGGGATTTTTTTCCTTTTGTTCCATCGTAGTTGAAATTCATGATTATATTCTTCCCTAAAACTCGACTTATATTTTTGATGCTGCCGCCTAGGATACGTTTCATTGCACCAACCTGAAATAATAAAAAAATACAATTAAACAATATTAAATTCAAAAACCCCATAATTTTGCTTACAATCTGCATTCTTTCTTCAGATGCTAAAACTTGTTCCAACTTGTTTAAAGTTTCATCCAACTCTATCGGGAATAACGTTTCCGTTACTTCGAATAATCCAATATTCCGACGGAGCAGAACGTTATTTTCGGCTAGCATTTTGGTAATTTCGTCCTGGCGTCTTATTATTAAATCAACTTTTATTTTAAGAGCATTAATTTCATATTTAATGTCTTCCATATTTAGGATATATTATTAAAAAAATTAATGAAAAACCTTGAAATAAAAATATAATAAAAGAAATATAAAATAAAATTATAATAAATTTATTAAACACAATTATGTAATATTGGCACCACAATGAATTTATTTTTGTAGGGAAGACACATCATTTTGCACTTAACGAAATCAATATCGAGCTCAAATTCATTATCTCCCTGTAAGCTCTCAATCAATGCAATACCTAACTGCTTTGATGGAATAGGCATATCGTAAAAATGTTTAGGATTTGAAAGCGCTACCCCACACAAAGTATTTTCTTGCATGCGTGTTATTTTTACAATAGTTCCTATGCCACCATTCGTTTTGTTTTTTAATAGACAAAAATTGTTTGGAAAATTGTAGCTCAAATAGCAATTTGTAGAGTTAACTTTCAAAAGTTTCCCTTTTCTCTTATCGCCACTTATTTCTTTTTTCTCAATAATTATAGAACTCGATTCAAAATGCTTTCTTATTTGTTGTAAAATCTGATGTGGCTTCTTTACGCATTTCTTTATGGACTGCATAAAATTTTCGAAATCGTATGCTGCGAAACTAGTCAGTAGCCCCATTTCTCTGACGCAGTCGCATATATGAAGCAAATTATGCACATTGTACGTCAGATTTTTTTCTCCATATATATTTGAAAAAAAAAGACACAAAGTCCCGCAATAAAATTTCAGATACTTCTAAATTATTTTCAAAAGAATACGGACAGCAAAGAAGTCGATAGGCACAATGTATTAGAAGAAAATGGTAAAAAGTATCATCACTTACGATGTCCTTAAGGAGCACTACCAGTGTAGAGTAGAAATTGACGATACTCTGTGGCTTTCCACCTTTTTAGATCATCAAATGGTCGAGGAGGGCGACCGAATTCTTTAGGAATATGTCCAACCAATGACAATAACCCTTTTGTCATTAAAATTTTTTCATTTGAATTCATGCTTTTAGTCAACAAATTTAAAATCTTTCTAGTCACACCTAAATCTATCAAATGCATGGGGTCAATTGGGAATTGTGTAACCATTTTAATGTTAGCTTCTTCTAGGTTTGTAAGGTCAGATCGAAACAATAATGAATGATGCTCAGGATGCGCCCTACTTTTAAACATTGCATCCGTCCTTGTTTCTCCCGTTATATCAGAATACACGGTAACATTTTCAACCTTCCTGCCAACCTGCAAGCATCTGCTGCAACCATGAAATGCATTGTGACTCATGCAACCAGTGACAAATGATCTAGCTGGAGCGTCACAAACAAATGCTCTTATAGCAACAGTTATATTTTTGTTTTTGTACAAAATACCATTAACACCTAGATCTTTCAATTCAACTATAAAATCGTGCAGATATGAATTGATACATACGGGTTTCTTATTTCCGCAGTAAATTCCGATGGGAAATACACAATTTACATTTAAATTTATAACTTTGCCTAATATTGGCCACAAACCTACGGAACTGCATTGAAAAAGCGGTAGCCGGTCTATTGCAATATCGAGAAGAATCTCCTCAATGTTATTGAGTAATGCATTTAATTTCAGTAATTGTTTTTTTAAGCCAAAATGAAAATATGTGCCTTGGTTCACTGTGCGAGTCACAAAAGTTGTTTTTAATTTCTTATGAAGTTTTTTAGTATTTTTTGGTACATTAACACCATTTTCCCATAAAACCTCTAGTAAATCATCACCTAACCTTCTTCCTACGTGGTGCTTCAAAAATATTTCTTTTAACTTTTCAGTCAACTCAACCTTTTTATTTTTATTTTTGCTTTCATTTTCAAAAGCAAATTCTTCTTTTGAAACAATATTTTCATTAAAAAAATTGGTAGTTTCACCTGCTCTATAAAGCCTATCCAAAAAACTACGCCTTTTACGTTCAACTTCACGTCATAAAGCCCTTGATGATGACATTTTAATAATAATAGACTTACTTACCTTTGTAATAAATCACTTAATAAATTTGTAATTATTCACTTTTTGAATTTTGGTACAATTTAAAAGACACCTTTACTCTTTGTTATTTGATAACCAACTGAATAATAATTGATGATGATTTTTCTAACAATTGTTTTGCCATGTAGCCGTTTCTAATCCCGTTATTTTTCTTTAAAAAAATTTTTTTCAACACTCAAATCATATACAATGAGATAAATGCAGTACGTGAACAATTTGAAGACATTGTCGCCCATCATATCGCTAACGGAGTTCGACTGACGACAATGTTGCAACGATACCAAGAGACTCATACACGACAAAACCTGTTTTTGTCATCCAGTTGGTCGTTAATGAAATTTTTATTAAATTTCTGCACGAAAGACTCATAGACATTGTCGCTTAACTTGTCGTTAATAAAGTTCGATGTATGACAAGTACAAGACGTTGTCGCTCATATTGTCGCCAACAGACCTTGATACACGACAAATATTACGTAATAGGTGAGAGCTGACGATAACGCTGTGTGACTTATGATTGTATAGGTGAAAAAATTATGATATAACATTGTTTTTTTATGCCACTTTTTTAAAGCGTCGTCTATGTATCACTTATATAAGTTTATATTGGGATATTTTTAACGTTTTACAGCAAAGGGTTGTTAAATTAGCTGAAACAGTTTTTGCTATAAGTGATATATAGATGACGCCTTCAGTTTGATTTTAAAAAATGACATAAAAAATCTTTAATTACTAGATGTTTACACATCTTCCCTGTGATCGGACTCACATGATTTTTTATCATTAAAATTAAATATTAAAAATTTAAAATTAAAAAAATAAAAAATGGAAAACGAAAAATGAAAAATTAAAAATGGAAAACGGAAAATGAAAAATGAAAAATGAAAAATTAAAAATGGAAAATGAGAAATGGAAAATGGAAAATGAAAAATAAAAAATGGAAAATGAAAAATGAAAAATGCCAAATGGAAAACGTAAAATTAAAAATAAAAAATGGAAAATGAAAAATTAAAAATGAAATATGAAAAATGGAAAATGAAAAAGGAAAAAATGGAAAATGGAATATGGAAAATGAAAAATAAAAAATGGAAAATGAAAAATTTAAAATTGAAAAATTGAAAATGAAAAATTAAAAATGGAAAATGAAAAATGGAAAACGGAAAACGAAAAATGGAAAATGGAAAATTAAAAATGATAAATGGAAAATGAAAAATGGAAAATTGAAAGTGAAAAATGGAAAATGAAAAATTGAAAATGAAAAATTTTAAATTAAAAATGGCAAATGGAAAATGAAAAATTAAAAATAAAAAATTTAAAAATGGAAAGTGGAATATTGAAAATGAAAAATGAAAATATAAAAATGAAAAATGAATAATGGAAAATGAAAAATTAAAAATGGAGAACGGAAAATGAAAAATGAAAAATTTAAAATGGAAAATGGAAAATGGAAAGTGAAAAATGAAAAATGAAAATTGAAAAATGAAAAATCGAAGATGGAAAATGAAAAATGAAACGTGGAAAATGGAAAATGAGAAATTAAAAATTAAAAACTAAAAATGAAAATTGAAAAGTGAAAAATGGAAAATGATAAAAAAAAAATGAAAATTGAAAGTGAAAAAGGTGGATGCTATCAAAGATTCGGACCAGCCGAATTTAACACTCTTACTTGTTGATTTTCAAACTTTCACAACTCCTTAATATTGTATGAGTGAATACGCGAGCCGTATATGCATTCCAAGAAAAAATGGTGCTGAATCAACTGAAGTTAGCTTTAAAGCGATATGAGCAAAACTTTACATATTATTGAAGTTTAATTGTGTTTAGTACGTTGATTAGTGAAAAGTTCCCTACGGACCTTGTACTATTACTAAAAGAAATGGCTAATGCATTTTGTTGAATTGTGTTTTATTTTTTTATTTTTTTTGTTACCCGTACTTCTTTTTTCAATTGAATGCCTGCTAAAGAACTGTGGGGTCAACCCAGGCTACCATATATAAAACCGTATTATCATACAATCGATTAATGCCCATCAAAATTCAGTTCTCAATGCAATGTTATACTCTGGGTAGTTGACTGTTTAAAAACGTGAGGTAAATCAAGGGAAGAATGGTGTGCATTTCGTTGGATGTGACGCATACATTGATGAAAAAACTGCATTTGTTGGAACAGTACGCTCAAAAAAAACATTTGTACTATGTGAGTACCTGAAAATTCCAGCGCGTCAAGTTTGCAGCCTATTTTTTGGCTTCTATGAAGGCGATGTATCATTGTGCCCATTTATACCGAAGAAGAATAAAGTGGTAATTTTGCTGTCTACAATGCACTATACTTGCGATGTTGACACAACTGCAAAAACGAAACCACTGGTTATTCTGGATTCCAATGCTAATAAACTCGGCGTGGTTAGAAGCGATCAGAGTTTGGTACATATTCTTGCAAACGATTAACAAACCGCTGGCCACTTTCAATGTTCTACAATATTATAGATATTACTGCATTAGCTGCTATTCTAGCTATCCCAGGATTCGTTGCGATATGGAAGCTTTCAATGTAATGGTAAAATAAAATAATTTAGAAACACACAAAAGCTGAACTAAATATTTTTGTCCTTGTAGATAGTACCAAGACCGACGACAGGAGCTGCACCTTTTTGTTTGTGGCCGTCATGCCAATTATGGCGTGTGGAGTACGGACGCCAGCGTAAAACCAGAGCGTATTGTTTTACTTGCAACAAAGCAGTTTGTGCTGAGCATTCAACAATGCTGCATCGTTGCAATACCTGCAGACTCAAACTGGAAAATCAGCAAGAAGCATCACAACAGTGATTTATTTTAGTTTCTCATGAATTTTTATATTAAATAAAACCGGAATTGTCAAAAAAAAACATTTCTTGCGCCATTTTATTACCTTTATAATGTAAAATTAATAAGATCTATTTCTTGTTGAACTGCATTTTTCAAATAAATAAATAATTAACTAATTAAAATTAACAATCAAAACTATAAAAAAAGACACCCCATCAAGTAAAATGTCACACAATTTTTTATAGGTTCCTGCGGATCTTTTCACTTTTTTAAGGCCAGCGGGAGACTCACTAATCGGAGGGCTAAAAATTCGGTTTGGAGTTCTATAGAATATAAAAAGGTTTTCATGGACAATCTTTGTATCTGCCTGTGTATTTGTAATCAATGAAGTGCAAGATATTTTTTGGATTTCTACAACGGAAAAAAGTAGTTTTTAACACTTGAATGCTTGTAAATCTCAATTACGCGAAACAAAATTAGTGTTAACCGACCAAAAACTCTACAAAGTAAAAAAAGCTATACAAGTATTGGTCTCTTGTATATGTATGTGTTATTAACTCATATATTCACATATAAAAAAACAAAGTTTTTTAAATGGCTGTGGTTAAAAATATATATGTTACTTTGGGTAAATTAATAGACAAACACCATGTTGGAATGAAATGGTTTTTTGTTGAAATAAAATGCTTAAGCAATTAATTTTTTGATTACTTAAACAACTAAATACTAAAACAATTCAGTAAATTTTCATTGGTCAAAAACCGATCATATAACAACCTAAACTATAGAACTATCATCAGTGTGTGAATTTTTAGAATATTAAAACAAACAAGTAAGAAAGTTATAGTCGGTCTACACCGACCATATGATACTCTATACCATGGTTTAGAGACCCTATCTTTCGATCCAACTAATTCGATATAGAAAATGAGTACATAACTCAAATTTGAGTGGCATTGATATTAAATTTTTTGCCGCAAATATGAAAAAGTTCTTACCGGGTGCTACATTTATATGGGGACTAGGTCGAAAAATGGACCGATCTTGACCATATTTTGTAAAGTCACTTATATTTTGAAAAAATATATACAAACAAAATTTGAGAAAAATCTGTGGAATATTTTTGTTTTTTGTTTTTAGCGATGTCCGTCCGTCCGTCTTTCCGTCTGTGTCCATGTAAACCTTGTAATCAAAATACAGGTCGCAAATGTAAATATATTTTGATGAAATTTTATATCTAAGCTTCTATCAGCCGTAGCATGAACGCTATTGAAATCGGTGCATGTTCAGACCTAGTCACCATAAAAATGACACCTATGAAATCGACATAAATTGCCATAAGATCCACATTATCATATAGATATCAAATTGGGTTTGTGTGTGCTTATTACTCCCATTATAAAGCTGCTTCCCGATCTTCACTTAAATCTCTCAAAAAAAAATTATTTGCCTTGCCACATATGGTCAGGATCGGTCCGAAAGCAAACAGATAATAACAATGCCACTAAAATTTGGTATATGTTTTAGAGATAGAGTCTATAAACGCATGGTATACGATATCGTATAGTCGGTCAAAACCGACTATAATTTTCTTGCCTGTTTTTGAATGGGTTATGGTCCTCTAACAACAGGAGCTGGCGAAATTTAAAATTCTATGGATGAGGTTTATTTTATTAATTTTTTTTTTTCAAAAATTTTGAATTTTTGAAGTTATTCAGAACGAAATAAATGGTGAAACAAAATTTTTTTGCGCAAAATTGAAATATATTTTTTCTAATTCAAAAAATTAAATTTTGTCATTGATAAATCGTAAAGCCATATATACTGCAAATAAAATGAGGCATATATGTGTGTGGTATGAGAATCTATGAGAAATTGCTGATTTTATTCATAATAAAGAGAAAGTACAAAAACTGAAAAAAATTGTCAATTCTTATTTAGTTTTTATGTTTAAGGTTTACAAAGATTATCTTAAGATGTTACTGTTAACTTCAGGTTTTGTTTCACCTATAAGAAACCAAATAAAATCTCCCATCATCTTCCATCTTTCAGCATTATCTGTACCTGAATCTTCACGCATGTGTAGCACTTCGGTCGCATCGAATCCGATGATTTTGATGCAGCAGGAATTTAATAATCTTACGAGTGTCCTCTATCTTACGAAGGAAAAATCGGAGCTAATTGCATCTCACTTAAGAGATAGAAGTTTGTTAGAAAGGCACCGATCTAACATTATCGACATAAGTCATATGTATAATTTTGCACAATATATGCTTTTGCTACGACATAAGTGGACTTCTTGCAAAGCTTGGCCAAATTTATGATGCAAGTGAATTAATATTATTTGTCGACAGTACCAAAGATTGTCTTAAAGCAGTTTTTCTACACAATTCAATAATAAGCCATCCCCAGTCAACATTTTATGAAATTAGTGATCATATTCGAGTCTTTTTTAACTCTTCTGTGAGATAAAATCAATCAATAAACTCATTTTCTAATCATAAATGATTCTTTTGTCGGGGGATAATGGTATCCTACCCGCTACTTGGCTCAGTTTTGATTCATTTTCTTGTAATATTTAAATAATTTTCGAGTTTTTTATAGTCGTTTTCAGTCATATTTCTAATCGTTTGCATTCAACAAAGTATGTTATTCAAATAAGTTTATTTCTAAAGTTATATACTTATGTATAAATTCAGATATTACAGAATTTAAGGAATTATTTTATTATATAAAAAGAAATTTATAATTAAAATAATATAATAATATGTGTGTATAGTTGACCTTTTTTTGTTAGATAATTTTAATTTTAGTTCGGCTTGAGGTCATAAATTTTAATAAAATTAAATAAAACAGAATTGTTTTAAATTTTATTATTAATTTTTGTTTATTTTAAACCCAATATTTCGATCGAAATTTTCGATTATCTTCAGGGGATCTATTTAATCTATTTAAAGGGGACGAATCCAACGTATGCCAAAAGTTATATGTAGGCACGACAAAAACTAAACTTTAAGCTAGACTTGCATCACATAAGTCAGATCAGAAACAAATTGACAAACCTTTATCGCAAAAAACCGCATTAGCAGCCCACTGTACTTTGACTGGTCATAAACCTAACTTTGACGATGTAAAGATATTAGTGGGTGAGAGTAACTACAAAAAGAGATATACCCTAGAAATGCTACACATTATTGATGTACCGACAGGCTAAATAACAAAACTGATACTGACAAATGCGATCAAGTTTACAGACATACAATTGACAAATATAGATTAAAATCAAACACAAAATGACAATAAACCAAACAACAAACAGAAATAATCGCGGAATATTTGTTTTTTAAAAATGTATGTAATCAAACTTTTTGTGATAAATGTATTATCCGTTTTTATATGTATATTTGTATTTATTGTGTTATTTGTTTTTATACATATTTCATTAAATAGATCCGCTGAAGATGATAGAAGATTTCGATCGAAATATTGTGTTTTAAATAAACAAAAATTAATAATAAAATTTAAAACAATTCTGTTTTATTTAATTTTATTAAAATTATAATAAGATTTGCTAAAAAAATCCATTTGTACAATTAAAATTCTCTAAAAATACAGGTAGAAAATTCGCTGCACTGGCTAATCCTTCACTGTCAAAATAACAGATATCACTTCACTGTTTGGTTGGCTTCGTTCCATTTGCTGCGGAAAGTTTCTCGAGAATATATTTTTTTTTTGCTTTTCACTTTTAAATTTTTTTTTTCATTTCACTTGTAAATTTAACTTTCCACTTTTACATTTTTTCACATGTATAATTTGTAATTTAAATAGCTGAACTTCACGCCACGATTCGACTGATATTAATGAACAAAAATTCACAATATGCAAATGTTGAACAAAAAACAAAAGCATAGCAAGCTGGTTTTCATGCTCCAGCTGCGCGAAATTTTATAACGAAATAACGATCAACACATTTCAATCGCCTGCATGATGTAATAAATCGGTTTTTAAGCATAAGCGCGAATCATTTTCGAGTCTCTCTTTTAATCGATCAAAAGGGCTCATCATCAAAAGACTCAGTAAGGTGATTTTTGTCAAAACTATCTTCCAAATGCTGACTGGGTCAATACTCACCGCATAAGCTATATTGTCAGGTCTGCAAGGTGGTTACACAAAAAAATTATGTTTTCTCTGTATGTAATTTTGCCGCCCTTACATATCAAGCTTGGATATCACTAGACATAGATAGTGAAGCATTTTCTTATCAAAAAACAATATCCATAAAATTTCAGTGATCCACAAATCCGAAAACTACTCGGTAATTTTAGACATTATTAATCCCGATAGTAAAGCTGCCTGGAAGTCATATCAATTGATTGTTTCGAACTTTTTCGGATATTATCGGAGTCCAAATTATGAAGAAATCGTTCGTGATTTACTTAACAACTATTCAAAAATCGGTAAGTAAATATAATTGAAGTACATACAATTATATAATCAAGCTAATGGCAGGCGTAAATATAACAACGTAATCCATTACTTACATTCGCATTTGGATTTTTCCCGTCAAACCTTTTTTAAGTCGGCAACGATTTCACCCGCAACTTAAGCCCATGGACGGATTGTGGAATGCAAATATAATGGGAGATTTTATTTCGTTCCTTATAAGAGAATCAAAACCTGAAGTTAACAGTAGACAGAACAGAAAGAAAAATTATTTTTAGATCACTTATTATCTTCGTAATTTTTTTCCAAGCCGAGCTAATTTTAATAAGAATTAAATCAACTTTTCCCAGAGATTATCATGGCACATGCCTCATTTTATTTTCGGTGTATATAGCTTTATGATTTAAGAATAAAAATTTTAGCCATTTTTGATTTTTAGTGAATTTTAAAAAAATTAAATTATTAAAATTTTGCGGAAAAAACATTTATTTTTTCATCATATCATTCTGAATAACATCGAAACTGTTGAGTATATAAAAAAAGAATGCTAGCATAGCTTAGATGTAATTTACATTAATTTTTTTTGACATTTTTATAACAAAATTGGTCAAGGTTTTCTCAAGTTATGATAAAATCGGTACCTAAACGCCCCCAATATTCGACAGTGTACAAAACGAAAAAAACAACAACAAAACAACAACAAAAACAATAAACTGGAGACTGATTCATGTGAACAAGTGGTTGTACAACGTCCTGTGTCAGGAATGAAATCTAAATTGCGAGCATTTATGTATGCTTTATCAATTTGTTAATTGACTTCTGCCCAAGGTTCAGAAAATACACACACGAAACACACAATGTTCTGTTCAAAAGCAGCCAACACATATCTTTATTTTCATATCAATTATGTGCGTTTCTAAATTTTCTACGGTGCCCAACACAACCACGACTGTGTTCGTTTTAATATTTCGTTATTTACACGAACATTTTTGTATCACATACTTTTTGTTTCAATCACACATAAAGCACACATTTTTGAGTGTTGCTTTATTTGAAGTTCATGTTCTGGTACGTGTAATGAAAAAAAACACAGAACATGTACAGTAAACAGGTTCGAGTTCAGTTATATTTTAAGTCGTGTTGTGGCTCGTGTAGTAAGAAAAAATACAACATGTGCAATAAACAGGTTCGAGTTCAGTTATATTTTAAGTCGTGTTTAAAATATAACTGAACTCGAACCTGTTTATTGTACATGTTGTGTTTTTTCTCACTACACGAGCCACAACACGACTTAAAATATAACTGAACTCGAACCTGTTTATTGTATATGTTCTGTGTTTTTTTTCAGTACACTTACCAGAACATGAACTTCAAATAAAGTAACACTCAAAAATGTGTGCTTTATGTGTGATTGAAACAAAAAGTATGTGATACTAAAATGTTCGTGTAAATAACGAAATATTAAAACGAACACAGTCATGGTTGTGTTGGGCACCGAAGAAAATTTAAAAACAAACATAATTGGTATGAAAATAAAAATATGTGTGTGTTGGTCTAAGTTATGTTTGTTTACATATATGTACGAGTTTTTTATTCAGTGTGTGTTTTTTTCTGAACTCTGCTTCTGCCCAATTGTGAGTAAGCTACGTCCTTAAGTTGGTATTTGGCTACTTTTCAAAGTATAGAACCTTGAAAAATTTTCCAAAAATGGAAAACAATCTTTGTATAAACCCAGTAAAACTTTGGATACTCTCCACCATCAATATCAACGCTAAAAAAATGGTTTACTGAGTTTCGTAGTGGTTCCACAGTAAATATTTTTTATCTGGGTTAGAAAAACTAAAAATAAACAAGTAGGAAAATTATGGTCGGTCAATACCAACTATACGATATCCAACAATAGCAGTTTCGAGAAAGAATCATCGGTCCAGTTTTGTTTGGATATAAAAATATACGCAAAAACCTAATTTAAATGTCATTTTTATAACTTTATGGCCTACAGATGTGAAAAGGTTTAGCCGGTTGATATTTTCATATGAGAACATGTTTGAAAAATAGACCGATCATGACCACAGTTAGTAAAGTTCAATTTATTCTCAAAAACATAAACAAAACAAATTTGAGAACAATGTATGCATTACTTTGGCTTTTTTTGCTATATTTAAGTGAAGATCGTGAAGAGTCGTACATAGTTTATTTTTGGACTGCTGACTAATGTTTAATGGACCACTTCAATATTATAACCCGGATCTCAGGGCAATTTAAATATCAAAAAGTTCCATTATATGGGTACTAAGTCTTAACTTGCACAGATTTTCACCAAAATCATTTCCGATTATCCTACTTATGTACCGATTTTCATAAAAATATACTAACATTTACGACACGTAGTTTTTATTGCGAATTTTAAATACGCACATAGATAGACGGAAGGATGGACATCTTAAAAGCAACTCAATCAAGTATATACATATATATATATATATTAGGGCGGGTCGATTTGTAGTGAGGCAAAAAAATCGCTCAAGTGACAAGGAAAATCATATTCTAGGGATCAAAATAAGAAAATTTGCCCCAGGAACCATACCTTTAAACGAATTCTGATGCCCCGACTTTTAACCTGTCTGTCTGCCATGGGGCAACCCCATTCCCCCTCATGCAATTGATCTTGAAACTTGGCCCATAGTCTTGTTGTGACTACAGATTAATTTTGGAGTAGTCACGCATAGTCACGGAGTGATCTAAAAGCTATTTACCCTCATCCGATCGACCTTTTTGAATAACATAACATAGGCAAGGCGTATGATTATTATTTATTAGCAGAGTAGATACGTATACGTATGTGTGTTAATTTTAATATTAAATCAAACATAGCCAGCCCAATTCTAAACAAAAAGTGGTGTTTTTGAAATGTTTATATGGGAAACCCACCAGGGGGTTTCAGAAGGTGTGCCACTGGCATGGGTAAGTTCGCCCTACAATGCTAGTGGTGGTCTATCATACATATGGACTCGATTGGGCACTCCAAATGGGTCAAAGTGAGACAGACAGACAGACAAGTCAAAAGTCGAGACATCAGAATTCGTTTTAGAGGTATGGTTCCTCGGGCAAAGTTTCTTATTTCGATCCCTAGAATACGATTTTCTTTGTTACTTGGGCGATTTTTAAATCGACCCGCCCTTATATAATGTATGTAGCTATAATGATCAAGATGTGAGTATTTTGGTTTTAATGTAAATTCACATTAAGGAATTTATTAAAATTACATATTAACAAAAACATATTTGTTAATTACGCTGATCTAGAAAACCTCATTTTATAATACACAAATACATACATAACCATTTTTTAATAAACTTTGGTATGCTGAATCCAAATCTAGCAAATTAATTTAAAAAACTTTCTATATTAAGTAACGCTCATCACTAATTTGCTGATTCCCTGGCTGATGAATGTGTACATATGATTAATTTTATGATTATCATTTCGATTACGATAACCAAAATGAATTGGGCGAAAACTATTTTTAGGGGAACATAAAATCGCGAATTTCTCGAAAAATTGCGAAAAGAAATGAGAATAAATTGTACTAATTTTGATTTCCGTACACAAAACATGTATAACGCTTTTGTTCATCATATGCTGAAAATAGATAACGTCGTAGGGCGAAATGATAGAAAGTTTGCCCGCCAACTGTGAAACCATTGTGTTTATGTTGTGTATGTAAAACAGAATATATTATGAATTAAATGTATTATTTAACAAAAAGACTATATATTAATAAAATTATCCCTGATAATGTCGGGAATCTCCAACGAAACGCCGCACAGTTGACCATATTTTGAGAAGGCGGCCAAAAATCATTTTTTTTTTTTTTTGTTTACGATTTTAAAGTTATGTTATTCATTTGAAAGTAAATACTAGTAAACTCCGGGAGCCAAAAAATTGCTACTCTATCTCAACTATATCACAGCGAACAGGGTCTTCGAAAATGGGCTTTCTCAGTATTTTGTTAAAATTAAAAATTTCTTTAAATTTTTATTTTTGAATGACTGTAACTTTTTTGATTTAAAATATTTTGAAGTGAAATAAATTTTGTATAATTTCGCGGCCTCCATGCTATTAATGTTAAAAATGCAAAATCACTGGGTCATTTCAAAATTTAAAAAAAATATTTTTTAAAAAAGGTACAAATTTTCCGAAAATCTCCTACTTAATAGAGCATAACTCCTGCCAGTCAAAAGCAGTCAGAAAAAATCTTGCACTCTTCTATAGTCCGAACCCTCCCCTATACTCCTGTATGACATTATATACCCGCCAGTTTCCGCCCGTGTGCACCAGAACAATTTTTCTGACCCAAGGTTAGATATTTTCTGCGAGGTGATGTTTGTAACTGCCAAAAATATTGGACCTTTATCCATTTTTTATTATACGGATCGACTCAAAAACACTTTCTGAGTCGATTAAACGATGTCCGTCTGTCCGTGTGAGTGTTATGAATACAAATGTTGGTCGTATCGGTGCACCGCGGTGTATTTTTTTGCGTGTCGGTAGAGTTGTCAGGAGTTGTTATACACTTATAAAAAACGGTTGAGATATAATGCGCTTAATTGTTACAGGTACATTTACATAGGTATCTTTCAAAAACATTAATAGTCTGAATTAGAGTTATATAGTTTAAATACCTGACAAAATGGGAAATAATTTAATAACAGGAAATGGTAAAAAAAAACTATTGCGACATAGCCCTTTAAGATATGAGCAGGCATGCTTCACCTTTTAAAAGGGGTTAGGGTGTGGGTTTTTTATGCTTCTAAAAGTGGTAATGAAAGATAAACATTTTTATTTTACATAATTGCAAGAAAGAATATTCATAATAATTTTTCCACAATTATTATTCATTACAATTTGTGCAATGGCTAAGTACTATTACAGAGATATGGCAGATATTTATTTTCAACGAAATGATGTAGACGATGTAATTTTGCACATAGTGGGGAACGACTCCTTTAAGAATTGTAACCTGGAAGACATTGAAATGCACAAAGGAAAAATTACTAATTTTGCATCGAATTTGAAAAGACGGTACATTGAATGCTCTCATAGCAAGGCAAAGATGTACAAACGTTGCCAAGACTGGTTAATAATGGAACTTATTTTTGAGAGTGCATCTACAACTGCCAACGAAAGTGGAAAAAGGGTCGACCGGCAAAACCAGTTGATGGATGTAGTGAAAGATCTCGAAGGCACAAGCTAGAGAATATCAATGAAGAAATTTCTCAAAGAATTATTAATGATGCATTTTTGCACCAAATTCAACCAACCCAAAATAAAAAAAATAAAATTGAAATAATTGAAAAAATAGTAGAAGCGAGCCCAAGGCACACAAAGAGGATTTTGAAAAGCATTCCTACACCAATTGAAGATACGAAATTTACGCCGGAAGAAGCGTTCGCCCTATTTTTGGATTTGAAATTGACCAAAAATCAATACAAGGAATTGCGGAAGCGAACCAATGAAAAGAATTGTGGAATTTTTCCAGAGTATTGAGATTTAGTTTCTGCCAAAAAAAAATGCTTACCTTCACAATCTGCTATTGGTGTCACTTCAACATCAGCAGAAATAAAATTGCAAGATCTCCTTGAACATACTGCAGAACGATTGCTAAATACGCTTGATACTGATCATTTAAAAAAAATTGGTAATGGCAGCATTACTTTAATTTCTAAATGGGGATATGATGGATCCTCTGGTCAGAAACAATACAAGCAATTTAATGCCGAAAATTCATCAGATGCTAATTTATTTATGGTATCTTTCGTTCCATTGCGCTTAACAAAAAGGTATAGCGCCTTAGAGCCGTCAACTAGTAGAGCAACAGAAATTGATATATGGAAAAATGAAATTCCTTCTTCAACAAAGTATTGCAGACCAATAAAATTTGCATTCAAAAAGGAAACCAAAGATGTCATAACTGAATAAGTTCAAAAAATAAAAGATCAAATTAAGGAACTTCCACCAGTAATATTTAAATTTGATGACCAAGACATTGAAGTACATTTTAAAATGTGTCTCACAATGATTGAAGGAAAAGTTGCACAAGCTTTAACTGGAACGAAGTCAACGTCAAGCTGCATTATATGCCAAAAGACATCAAGTAAATTAAGCCAACCCCCACCAGAAGACGATAGTTTTAAGGAAGCCCACAAATTTGGAATGTCCCCTCTTCATGCTAGAATACGTTTCATGCAGCATATTCTTAAATTGGGTTATGATTTGGAATTTGGTCCGTTAGAAGAAATTGAAGAAAAAAGAAAGAAAATAAAACAAATTCAACAAAAATATCTACAGCAAGGCCTCGTAATCGACCAACCAAAACAAGGGGAAGGAAACTCAAATGATGGAAATACTGTAAGGAGATTTTTTTCCGATCCGGAAACTGCAGAATCTATCACAGGTGTAGATCACGAACTAATAGGACGATTCAAAATCATATTACAAGTTCTAGCATGCAGCAGAAAGATAAATGCAAAAAAATTTGGAGAGTACGCCAATAAAACAGCTATACTTTATAATGAAAAATACTCTTGGAGATATATGCCATCCACAGTTCATAAAATTTTGTACCATGGGGAACAAATAATTCAAAACAATATGCTACCAATAGGTGATCTATCTGAAGAAGCGCAAGAAAAAAGGAACAAAGACTACAGATTCTTTCGCGAGCACTACACAAGGAAAATGTCCAGATGTTGTACTAATGAAGACCTTATCACTATTTTGTTGTGCACTTCAGATCCATATATGTCCAACATTCGTCAAAAATGGAAAACTACCTCTATTGAATTAGACGAAGAAGCTAAACAACTTCTAGAAGATGAAAATCAAGGCTATTTAGAAGAAATTTTTACTAAAATTGGTTGATTTAAAGTACTTTTTCATTACACTAACAATAAGTTACACTTTTTTTTATATACTTAAAAAATTTTCTTGATTTAAAAATTTATATATTTTGTAAATTTAAAATAAAAATAGTTAAATTTCATAAATTTACCATAAAAATTGATATAGAAATATTTAAAAAGACAACAAGAAAAAAATTTAACTAAAGCAGAAACATACGAGTAAAAAGTATTAGTTGTAAAATTAACTGAAAAAGTAAGACATTATATTAAAAAAACTCTTTTTTTACCTTTTAACACTTCACTTTTGTACTAAAATTCAACTCCAAATGAAAATGTATTTGAAACCCTCCGTAACTTTTTTTATTTTCGGTCGAGAATTTATAGCAAAACTTAAAGGCTTAGGTCTCACCTACCAAACAGAAAAAAACTGCATACCAAAATTCCAATCCAATCAAAAGTTATAGATTTTTGACCTCCTTCTCGTCAAATGGTCCACTGTACGCCGGATGAATATGAATAAATAGTCCTTAATTTATATTGAAAACAATTGACCTTAGAAGCCCTCTTTAGACATTTGTAAAAATGTTAACAAATATTTACTAAAAAAGTCGATAAAACTTATAATCAACTTTTTTTTTAATTTAAACATTTAGCTTCAGAAAAAATAACGCGACTTTAACTTTTATGCTGCTAACAAAATAATGGAAACTATGCAATAACAAAGCGGTATAATTGATGATCACGGTCTTGGGGGGTGAATGATTTTTATATCGAACGATTGTATTAGGTTATTATAGTAAAGCCGCAAAAGCGTTTGGTCTTTTGCGGTTATAGGCAAATTTTATGGCTGTTTAAATATTACATTTTTTCAACAACACTTTTCGCCAACAGTTGATGTGTTCTTTAGCAAGATTAATGTTAGCCAGACGATTTTTCTATGATATCCGTGGTTTCCTCACAGGATGATAAAAATCAATATCAGCCTCTATTGCTCGTCGGGAATCATTTCGAGCACACAGTTTCACCTTCAAATTGTTACTGACCTCTTTAAGTAGCATTTTTGAACATTAAACTCTCTTGCTATTAAATTATTCTGTCAGTGCGCCATAAAATGAAATAACTCACAAATATCCTTTCGCTTACGACCAGCACTAAAATTATCTTTACTCTGGTTTTTAACCCTTCGAAAACTTTATTTTTGCCACTATTTTATAATAATTGAAGAAAACGTCAGAATATTTAAATATTTAAATAACGGTTAAAATTTTTTAAATTTCTTCCACAACTTTTTCTATCTGTATTGTTTTAATGAACTCTGGTAAAGAAGTTTAAAACTTTCCACTGTTTTGTCATCACAAAAAAATATTTCTTTAAATTGTATTTTTTGTAACAAATTTGTTATCTTTCAATATCTCTCACAAAAAAAAAAAAACATAATTTTAGGACTAAAATTATTACCATTTTGAAAAAGTTTGCATCTTTTGCACATACTTTACGTACCAATTTTCTATTCATATTAGGTTCGAAAATTATTCATATTATAAAGATGAAAAATAAGATTTATTTCTAAAAATAAACATTAAATTTAAATTATAGCGGCAATATGAGCAACTAATATGGATATTTGTAAGCAAATACGTTTCAAATAGACTGCATTATTTTTTTTATATAAATATAAACTTTGATTTTGGAAAGAACTGCAGATATAAATATGTGAAAAATTTAATGTGATTTAATATATAATTTATTATGATACAAAAAAAATATTTCTTTATTTTGCAAAAAATAAGTGACTTTACCATGGTCAGGTCCGCATATGAATATAGCATCGGATATGAACCTTTTCAGATCTGCAGGCAGAAAATTAAGATCAATTCCACTCAGATTTGGTTTATGCTTAATTGGACTTTATATTAATTTTCTGAATGCATGGTATAGGGTATCGGTCTCGACCGACTATAATTTTTTTACTTGTTCTTTTTTAAGGAAATTTAATTTCGAATGACATTTACCAGTTGAAAAGCATCAGTTTTCCTATTTTTTTTGGGCCGTTTCTACCCCCTAGAGGCTCGAACTAAACCAAATTGTATTCTTGTCCGATGGTTGTGTCTCTGGTGGAATCTACATATCAAATGTCATATTCCTAAATTACTTTGTAAACAAGGTGGAAAAAGCTACCCTTTTATACTTACGTGCAGTTTTTATCCCCCTTAACATCCGAACTTCCAAAAGCTTGCCTCTCCTCTAATGCTTCTATCTCTAGTGCACGTATTCGGTGGAGTCTGTATATCAAAATTCCTACATATTGATTAATATCTTAAAGAGATGCAAATATTTTCCATTTTTAACATCCGAATTTCGAGAAGTTAAGTTAATTAAGTTAATCTCATCTGACTTTTCTATCTCTAGTGGAGCCCACAAACTATATTTTATATTCGTTTGTTTAGAAGATACCAGTTGTACACTTTCTTCCCTTTCTGACCGTTTTTCCCCTTACCATCTTGCTGCTTCCATGACCAGTTTCTATGCCAACAACCAATTATAAAACATAAAAATCGATATATCCATGTCATTACTTTTTCTGCAGTTGAAAAGTCTTTTATTTCTTCAGTCTTTTGAACATTGTTTCCATCGGGTGTCTATTTTTTTAAACTCTCTTAGAGAAAATTGCAACATTTATTTCCGTACTGCACATAATTCTCACCCAATTCCTTTTTTAATTTGTACACTTTGAAAATTGCATGTGTGTTCAATTAAAAAAAAAAATACAAACAAAGTGGGGGTTGGCCTGAAAATGCCATGTACTTGTGCGGGCATAAGAAATTATGCACTCAACAGAAAACTTAAAAAAATAACATAACTCTTGGCTACTTCAAGGAACATTTATTGAGAATAATCATGGAACTCATGTACGTTATGTTCTTTTTCCGCTTTTTGAAAAACACAGGGCTTACCAACATCTCACACAAAATTAACGTGAAATATGTTATTAATGGTTTAGGTACAAAATTTTCACCTAGCCCCTCAGTATTGGACTTAAATTAGGCTCATAAAATCGTATATACTAGCAGAGTCCAGCACTCGAAATTCGAGTAAAAATTCTAGGAAATTTTATTTTTTCATTAAATTTCTTCTTTCAATATTTTTTTAATCTATATATATTAAACACTTATAAATATTCCAATAAAATTCATTAAATTGTGAATTTTTAAATAAAATCCATTAAATTTCGTTATACATATTTGTTGAACACACAAAATATAAATATATAAATAGGTTTGCTAACCAATTTTAGCCAATTCACAAGTAAGCACAGGGCTTTTGATATTTATAATAAACACATACACAGAATTGTATAGTTTTTTATTTGAAGCTTAAATTTATGTTTTATGGATGTGTTGTTAGCAACTTTAAATGATTGTTACACAAAAAAAATTGTACCAGATGATGTACATCTGTAAAAAAAATACCTTTCGAATGGTATATTTTTTGCCAAAATCAGTTGATAACTAAAAGCGTAGAAGATGTAAAAAGAAATCGCCTTGCCTATTAATATTATAGATATTGGCGAAATTAAAACTGTAGAGAATAAATGCATTTTCACCCATAGGGATATACAAATGTTCGCAAAAAATTGTGTACACCCTGCAAAAACAAAATTCTAATAATATACATAAGTATTTAACAAACAATTTAATTACTCAACTCGGTACGCATCCAACAGAAATTACAAATACTATAAAAAAAACTGATGAAAATATATTTAAAAAAAACATTCGTCGAAAGAAATAAAAATTTCTTTAAGTTCATCTAGTCAAAATATGCTCAGCGGAAACCCAATTGTGTGCTAAAAATCAGTTCACATTAACTCCTTTATTGACGGTTTTAAACACTTTGACTGCTTTCAACATTTCAGCAAACACAGGCTGTATTGTTTATATATTGCACATTTATTACGCAGTGCTAAATGTGCAATTGTACTGAATTTCAGGCACATAAAGTTGGATACTCCTGCACAAGAGCAGCTGAAGCATGTTAGCGGTTGTATTATGGGATGCCATAAGTAAGAAATTGCTAACAAACATCAATGGGCAGAAATTGTTTGGCAAAAGGATATAGTGGGGCTAAAGGAATAAATATAAATGTTTGTTAATGCATAAAGTCAAATACTGCCAACATAAAACACTCAAAGTTTAAAAAAGTTTCACGTACACATGCACAAACCTCTATGGGGCAAAATAGTGAAATATTATATTACGAGTTGAGTTGAGTAGAGT
Source organism: Cordilura impudica (assembly GCA_963682025.1). Classification (NCBI taxonomy): domain Eukaryota; kingdom Metazoa; phylum Arthropoda; class Insecta; order Diptera; family Scathophagidae; genus Cordilura; species Cordilura impudica. Next base: position 259,039,380 of record OY821517.1, on the reverse strand, counting down.
AAAAGTATAATTCTTCTGTCATGTGTGAGCAACAATCTCTCCTTTCAGAAATTTTCTTGTATTGGTAGTAGCTAAAATTGTAACAGCAGCAATTGTTGCAGTATCAAGCCAGGCCAAACAGACTTCTATTAAAGTACATTTCTTGGGTACATTTAAAATATTTATATTGTGCTTAGCATAAAATAACATTGCATAATACAAATTTTAAGCTCTTCAATAATTTGCCATATGTCTATAATTTGCCATATTTCTGAATTATAATTACACGTGATATTCCCCAAAGAAAGTATAGGAATAAGTGATTATTCATATGCTTAGGAGGATCTTAAAAATAAATACTATTAAGATTAGATTAAAAAAAACTAGAGCAGAGATTTGAAACAGCCATCTATGGACATCCAGCTCCAAGCACTATATGGTGACTTACCCAAATATATAATATTTGAAAATTTAAATAATCTACGAAACAAAGATACTTTATTTGCACACAGAGAGAGAGAGACATTTTATATGCTTTAATTTTAGCCATATGTTCTTTCATAGTATAGCAGCAGATAATGTGTAAAATTGTTGATTATTTTAATATAATGCATAAGATAAAAATATGAAGTGGCAATACCAAGTTTTTACTGGGTGCCATCATATACCCTACCTATAGCTCTCAGTCATTTTTTAGAAAAGTATACCAGTAAGGGTCGAAAAGTACATTTCTGACATTCTCCATTATCATCACTGATACATAACAAGTGTAGTTACCATTGCATACATACAAAACAATTTATGTGTTTATTGCTTTACTTGGAACACTTGCAAATAATTGCGCGACACACTTTGTTTATGTGGAAATCATGGTTATACAAGGATTTTTTTAAAACAGTTCATGTTCACTGAAATTCGTAGCAACAACAAAAAAAAAAACGGCAACTTTGACAAGAAGAGACGCATATAACCAAAATGTTAGAAACTAACCAGGCTTTGTAATAATACATCTAGATTTATATAAATAGTTGCAAAAAAAATTTTACTTTTCTAGTTTTGTCAAAGCTAAACTTTTCAACTTACCAATTTGTTGCAACATATTAGACTTTTTGTTTCAAAAATGCACGGTTCAAAAAGAAATATGTTTTCTAGTTGCTATGGTCTCTCTAATTGTTAGTTAGTTTATAAATAGAATTTCTTGATTTCGAGATATTATACAGGAGCACGTTCCGTTGATGTAGTTATACCCCTCAAACACGCGTACTGTTGAGATCATATGGAAAAAAATTTAGGGAAAATGTTGAGATTTATAATTCCATTAAAGCGCGATCGCCTCTTAAAAGGCGAATAATATTTTATCAGCTCGTCCATAAATGCAGATTGACAGGACACGTCATTTTACAATGAGCGAAAAAATCTAAGCATATAAACTAATAACTAAAATAAGAAAAGTAATATAGAGAACTGTTTTCGTTAAATTTAACTCCAACAAAAAAAGTAAACAGTAAGGTTGATTACCTTTAACAAGTTGTAACCAGATAAAAAAAAAAGGAAAACAAGTTTGAAAATTATAGTCGCTCTAGACCGACTATACGCTACCCCATGCGTTTAGAGACCCTATCTCTTAGGCCAAACTAACTAGATATAGAAGATAAGCATAAAGCAAATTTGAGTAACATAGTTATTAATTTTGTTGCATTCGGATATGAAAAAGTTCATATCGGATACTATATTTATGTGGGGACTAGGTCGATTCTAACCATATTTTTTGCAAAACATATACCAACAAAATTTGAGAAAAATCTGTCCAATATTTTTGTTTTTTAAAGATATAAGTGAAGATCGGAAATCAGCTCCGTATGGGGGCTATAACTAAGAATTCTCATATAGGGTTTATTTTTGGACTACTGATAAATGTAATAAACATACACAAACCCAATTTGACCGAGATCTATATGATAATTTGGATATTATGGCAATTTAAGTCGATCTCAGAGGGGCCATTTGTATGTGGACTAGGTCTGAACATTAACCGATTTTCACCAATTACAATGGCGTTCATCTTATGCCCGATAGAAGCTTATATACTAAATTTCATCAAAATATATTATATATCTTGAGTATTGTACTCTGTTTTTAACAATATTCTTAATAATTCATACTTCCCTCGTGCATGGAAAGAAGCTAAAGTTGCGGTGTTACCAAAGAAAAATGAGGAAACTTCCAACCCGAAGAACCTTCGTGCAACAAGTTTATTACCAAACATAAGTAAAGATTATGAAATATACATTAAAAAAAATATAATAAAATTCTGTGAAAATAAAATTTTAGTAAATGACAATCAATTCGGATTTAAATATAAACATTTAATAACCCACGCAATACATTTACTTATCTCAAATATAAATTGGAATACTTGCAAACACAGAAGAAAACAACAAATTCGAACAATACAGTCTATAACAATCTGTCAAAACAAAAATAAATAAGAAAATAAATATAATAACTAAAGTAAAAATGAGTTACAACAACACCCACGACGACAACAACAGCAGTGTTAGTATGCATGGTCAATCTGTTGTTACCGAGAGCAATGTGAATTTGAGAAAATTAACAGCCGCGCCAAAAAGATGTAGAGAATCATTACAAAACTCTCTTCTTGATAATGTACTAAAAACACCGAGGCTATCAACAAATGATTCACCATTTAAGTTATTAAATCTTGTTAATAAGAGATTTGAGAATATGCTTGGCCTTATAAATGAAATGTTTGAAAAAAGTGAAGCTCGCGTGGAAAGTATGTTCGAAAAGAGATTTAATGAATTAAAGAGTGATATTATCGATATTAATCAACGAGTAACAAAAATTGAGACAGTGGCGGAGGAAATTATGGGACTAAAAAGTGAAGTACATTTTCTAAAAACACAAATACAGCGCCAAGAGAATTCTATTATTGCTTCTGATCTGCGAATTAATGGCATACCTTACAATAGAGATGAAAATATATTCAATATATTTCAATCCATTTGTGAATTTCTGCAAATAAATACACCTGCTGTAAAATCAATATACCGCCTTCAAAATCACAACAATAAAGATAAAACCTTTTCGCCCGATGCCGTAATTATGGTGAAGCTTTTTTCTCCGTATGACAAAAATTTTATTTTGAAAACTATTGCAAATTTTCGAAAAAAAAAAAAATGAATAAATCTACGCTAGTTTTAGACCATATTGGTCTTGGTTCAGATCGTCCTTTTTATTTAAATGAAAATTTGACTTCCACAAACCACAAAATATTTCAGTCGGCGATACGAAAAAAGAAAATTCAACAATTACACTCGGCATTTACTAAACGTGGTTTAGTTTATATAAAAATTAGAAAAGATGATCAACCAGTTCGTGTGGACTCTATTGACGAACTTGATAATATGTTTCGTAATGATAATGCTTATTGCCAGAACTGATGTCCATTGTTTGCTGATGCTTTGTTTATATTATGGAAATCTACGAATATCTAATGTTCATGTTCATGTTATTTTAATTTGTATTTTCAGAATGTTTTTAAAAAATTTCAGTCATTTAATATGTTTTATTCTTGGCCCTTTTAAATATGCATGCGTTGTTTTTTTAAAAAATCTTTTTTGTTTTTATGACAAATTGTTCAGGTAGTACAACGTATAGTTCCAAAGATGTTACTTCTGATATGGTTCGAGTACTTTGTAAGCAGAAAACTGGTTTAAATATTTGTCGCATAAATGCGCAAAGTCTAAACAATAAGATGGACGATGTTTCCTTTATATTTGAAAATTCGGGCGTTGATGTTGTATGTGTATCTGAGACGTGGTTTGACCTGCTTGTTCCTGATACTATTTTTGATTTGCAAGACTATAAATTATATCGCTGCGATAGGGTAACTCATGCAGGTGGTGTTGCTATTTATATCAGAAATGGAATAACTAGTAAATTATATTGTAAATCCAAGCCAATGGAAAAGATTGAACATCTCTTTGTAGAAATTTCAGCACATGGAAACAAAATTCTTGTGGGTTGTGTATGCAGACCTCATCACAATATTGATATGCAAATTTTTTTCAAAACTTTGGAGAATGCAACAGTAAAATTTGAAGATATAGTTATATGTGGCGATTTCAACTCTAATCTTCTAGTGGAAAATTATTTAGTAAATAATATGGAAACAGTTGGACTTTATCCAACAAATACAATTGTTCCAACCCATTTTTCAGCTACAGCAAACACGCAATTGCATATAATATTTGTTGACGATAAAGGAAAAGTTTTACTCTATGATCAGAATTCAGCGTCCTGTTTTTCAAAGCACGACTTAATTTTTCTTACCTTTGATTTCCAGATCCAACTTATTATGAATGATGCCACATACTATGACTTTAAACATATGAATAATATTGTCATAGCTTTTGATTTAGCAAATACTGATTGGAATTCAATTTACTATATGCTATCTGCTGAAAGTCAGCTTAACTTCTTAGAAAACAAAATTGAACAAATTTTCAATAGGTCGGTTCCGTTGAAAGCTGTAAAAACTAGTTTTAAATTAAAACCATGGTTTAATGGTAATACTAAATCTGCAATTGCTTACAGAGATAGGGCTTTTAGTCGTTGGAAACGTTTCAAAACTGATTCACTACATGAAGAATATTGTAACGCACGCAGAGAAGTAAACCGAGCTATTAAGAGTGCTAAATCAACATACTATTCATCTGTCTTCAACTCTGCAATTGGTTCCAAAAAAACAAGGAAAAATATACGTGACATTGGTATTGGAAAAACAAGGATAATAGATACAACGGAAATAGATGTAGAATTACTTAATGAAACTTTCACACGACTGCCAACAGTACCTTTGAATAGTAATTTTTTTAATCAACCTATCACTGAGCAGAGTCAACTATTTAGTTTTAATTGTGTAACACAAGATGATGTATCAAGGAGTTGCCTAGATGTTAAGTCAAATACTGTAGGATTTGATAATATTCACCCAAAGTTTTTAAAAGCTATTCTTCCTGTGTTGTTACCATATATCACATTCATATTCAACAATATCATAATTAAAAGTACTTTTCCAGCTAACTGGAAGTATAATACCTACACCAAAATCCAGTAATGAGTACCGACCTATTTCTATATTACCATTTCTATCAAAAGTATTTGAGAAGCTACTGCATAAGCAAATGTACGATTACATAAATAGAAATGGCTTACTTACAAGCAGACAGTCAGGTTTTCGGCCTAAGCATAGTTGCGTAACTGCGCTTATTGATGTCACGGAGGAAATACGGAGTAATATTGATGCTGGTTTCATGTAATTTCTTGTTTTATTAGATCACTCTAAGGCATTTGACATGGTTGATCACGGAATTCTTTGTATGAAACTGCAAACTTTGTTTAAATTTTCTTTGTCGTCCACTCGATTAATTGCGTCCTACTTATTGGATCGTAAACAGTCGGTCTTTGCTAATAAAAAAATATCACGACCACTTCCAATATCGAAAGGTGTTCCTCAAGGATCAATCATTGGTCCTCTACTTTTTACAATATACGTCAACGCTTTACAAGAGCAACTAATGTACAGCAGTGTTCATATCTATGCTGATGATGTTCAATTATATATATGTAATAACAACAAAAATACTGATGATTGCTTAAGTAAACTAAATGAGGATTTACACCTTGTTTTTATGTGGGCTTCATCCAATGGCCTTTGCTTGAAAACCAGCAAATCTAAGTGTCTGGTGATTAATCCAAAATCCAAGAAATCAACTTTTAAACCAGAAGTTATACTAAACAATCAAGCAATTGAGATTGTAAGAACAACAAAGAATCTTGGTATAATTTTTAATAATAATCTTACATGGACTGATCACATAAACACAGCTGCTGGAAAAACATATGCTATGCTACGAATTCTGTGGAAAACACAATACTTTACACCGGTTAAGATTCGGATATTACTTGCAAAAACATATATAATGCCAACTTTGTTATACGGATGTGAAGTTTTTTCGAGCTGTTACAATAAATTGGAGAAAGCTTATAAGTTACAATAAATTGGAGAAAGCTTATTGAGTTACAATAAATTGGAGAAAGCTTATAACGCCATACTAAGGTATGTTTACGGCCTGAAGAAGTATGATCATATTACACTAGTTTCAAAAAAAATGTATGGCGTTAGTTTCAGTGACTTACTTAAAATACGTACCTTGACTTTATTACATAAAATTATATATACCCGTGAACCTTCTTATCTTTTTAATAGAATATCGTTCACTCGATCTCGCAGAACAAATGATTTAATACCAATTAGACATCGAACACAAACATCTGAATGGTAGTTTTTTATTAATTCAATTCGTCTTTGGAACTTGCTACCTTCAAACATTCAGTTCATAAGCAACGCAATGCAATTTAAAATGGCCCTCCTCAATATCTATAATTAATTGGTTTTCTATTTTAAATCGCTTTTAAATAACTAATATTTATATTAAACTTTTTTATTATTATTTTATTTTGTTATTATATTTTTTATTATTTTTAATTGTTATTATACACAATGTTAAATTTCCTTACTACTATGTACCAAGTACTAATCCTGTACTTTAATTATAAGATTTTATGTCTTGTTGTATGGGAATTCGAAATAAATAAATAAATAAAATAAAAAATAAATATGAATAAATCTTTTTTTACGGGCGCGTGTCTCATAGATTTCGAAAAAGCATTCGATAGTATTTGGATTCCTGGATTAATATATACACTTTGGAAATATAAATTTCCGCAATAATATAATATGTTAAACAACAAACTCTTTTTTTGTCAGTAACAATAAACAAATAAGTTCTAAAAATTTTTTTATAGTTATTGGCTTACAACAATGAACTGTTAACTCACCAATCTTATTTAATTTGTTCATCTATGACCCCCTTAATAAAATAGATAATATAGTTGGTTTCGTTGATGACATTATTATTTATCATTCCGATAACAAAATTGAAAAAATTAACGATAAATTACAAAATCATTTTAACTTAGTAGAAACTTATGCAGCTGATTGGAAAATGAAAATCTTATTTATATTTACGCTGATCCCTGACTCACTGACTGACTGACTGATTCTGTAACGCTGAAATAATACACACACATAGCACTCCCTACAAAGCTATGTGAAATACACAAACAAAATTTAATCTTTCTCATTTTATACAAACACACACACAATTTTCTCTCTTCTTTGTTACCGACCAGTGCTGCTAATAAAATCTTCTGAAAATCGACAATTTTTGAAAATAAATCGCCAAAATCGTCATTTTTAAAACAAGAAATGTCAAGAAAATTTTACCGCTTATAAAACTCGAAAAATATTTCAAAAGGAAGCAATAAAATTTATTTATATCATTCATATTACGAATATTATTACAGCATTGGTTATTTCTATATATAAAAATGTATTAGTGGTGAAATTTCAACGAAAAAAATTTAACACAGCAATCAACTAAATAATTTTATTGGCATGTATCTATAGCTGAAACATATAATATATGAAGGTTTAAAGTATCACCGTAATTAAAACTTAAATCTTAAATGGAGATGCTATGCAAGGTATTTCCGTTTTGAAACGACTTGACCCAGAATTAAATCTATACATATTTTGTAATTTAAATTTACACTGAACTAAAACTATCAATTTTCGATTAACAACCCATTAATTATTAACCCTTGAAATCATAATTTTTATACTACTGAAAATTTGAAATCTTCAATCATCATTCTAACAAATTTAACAAATCATTTTAACAAATTTAACAAATCTTTTTAACAAATTGAAAAATCGTCGAAATTAAAATAAGTTGTCAAAATTAGCAGCACTGCTAACGACAATAGCACTACATATGCATATTTCGTGTTACATATGGAATAAGATGAATGCAAAAAATGCATCAAAAAACTAATATCTATTCAAATTCTTCTTTAAATTCCCTTTGTTGGTCAATGAAAAAATTCTGCAAAAAAAGTAATGAAGGAAATTTTAAACATTTTTATCAAAATTGTTTTGTATTGTTAGGAGTGCTTTCGCTCAGTTTCTCTGATGGCCAGCAAAGAGTGTGCTTTTTTTGATAAATATTTGAAAAAAAAAGAAATCTTCAATGTGGATTTTGTTGTTGTCTACCGTATGATTTCATATAAAGCTCTGTATTGAAAAGCACTTAAAAAAATAGTGCAATATTAAGTTTAAAATTTAAATTATTCTAACTTTGCATAATTAAATTACATTGTAATTTCAGAAGAGAGGTGGGAAATAATTTTTTTTTCATTCATAATATTATTTTTTGCATAATTTGCTTTCAAAAAATGTTGACAACCATAAATTACGTAAATAGGTATATTTAAGATTTTAATTTGAAGAATTTATTGAAAGAATTAAATGCGATTTGGAATAATAAGTTTTTTTTTTTGAAATAAAACTAATACGCTCTGATTTTGTATTTTTTAGATTTATAGATAACTTCTCAAAAAATTTAGTTCTCTTTTTCAGTTTACATGTATGATGAACTATGAAATATTTTTTCTCTTCTGTGTAGGTGTATTGGTGTTTGCACTTCCTTAAGGGGTGGTAGGTTATATAACCTTTTTTTGCATTTCTCTTTCTGAATGCACAACATGTCGAGCGTGTTGTGTCAAAATTTGAAGTAAATCAGAGCAAAACTTAAAACGATACAGCGTTTCCAGCGACCGGCCTCATACGGTATATCGTATATAAATCAGTTTTTAGAAAACTTTAAACCGATTTTCTCGCAAATAAATGTTCGAAGTCCGTGAACATCATAACTCAAAATCTACTTGACCGATTCTTTTGAACTTTTAGACACTATATCTACACATAAATCACCAGGTAACCACGAAGAGTTTTTTTAATTCCATTTTCTTCCCCATTTTTTAACAACAAATTCCCGAAATTGTATAACAAAAATTGTTTTTCACTTCAAAATGCTGCAAAAAAAAAAATTTAAAAAACTCTTCGTCACTACCTCAGGAAACATGTAACCTTTGAAATGCATTTCGATTTTTTATTTCACATGATCCAGTAACGAGTTATGATGTTCACCGCAAAAAAACAACGGCTCCGGAGATTCCCTGTCACGGTCTTATTTATTAAAATTTTTAATTGAAAATTTTTTCAAAGATTGTTCAAATGTTATGCTATAACGTACATATGAAATAAATAAAATTATTATGAAAATACCACTTTTTTTAACTTTTAAAACCTTTAGAAACATTTAGGAACCTTGCTCTAAAACACGTTTTTTTTTCTATGCTATTCTATATTTTTTTTTACAGTACAATGGAGTTCGGTTAAAATGAACTCGGCGGGACCGGCCAAAATAGTTAGACTAAGTGCGTTATAACCGTAGTATTTTTTTTGCTTTGTCCGAAAGGTTTAAAAACTTTTTTTAGTTGAATAAGTTTATTTATTTTGATGCATTTTAAAAAGTTATAAAACATAAATTAAATTATTAAAAAGATACATATTAATAGTTTGCCTTAATAAGACTAAAATTACCGAGTTTCTATCAAAATAAAATATTTTTTTAAAATCATATAATATTAAACACTCCTTATGTATAGAAGCAGAAAGTACAAAGCAAAGGTTGACTACTGGCAAACTTTTGCGAAAATATACATAAAAGGACCTTTTACAAAACTTCATTTGAAAATCGAAGTTTTTGTTTTGTATTAAAATTAAATTAAATTAAAATTAATTTCTTCAAAATATATATACAGGCATGTCACAAATTTCGATCGAAATCGATTTGTTTTCGAAGTTACTATTTCGATCAATATTGTTTTTGCTTCTTCAGTTTTTATTCGTTTTCATTAAAATTGATTTAAGTTGAAAATTCGTTTTTGGGCGATAAATATTACAACGCAACGTAAACATAAAACAGATGATTGTTGTAAACAAACAAAAAAATAATAAAAATTGTGAAAATATTTTGTAATTTTATTTAAAAAAATTAAAATGCCCGGCATATCAATAGGTGCGGTAATTGATTCAGAGCAAAATCATAATTATGTTGAAAAACTGCGTCGACGACATTTGATATATCAAATACATTTGTGATATCAAGTCTGCCCAGTAAGAGTCCACAACAACCCGGTCTCCCTTAACAAACCCCCCGGCTATATGTTGATGGCATTCCATGAACTCAATAAATATTCTTTCTTGGTCTGCATTCCGATGTTTTCCCCTTTAACAAAAAATAAGTTAAAATAAATGTTAAAATAAAAATAAATACTTACATGTTTTCTAATTTATTCTTATTTCTTTTTTTTTGGGTTTGTTTTGGTTTTTTCTGTCAGAGTTGATTTTTGTAAGAAAAACAATTATTTTGTACGATTGAAAAAAGGTGGCAATACAACGTTAAACCGAAATCGTTAAATCGTTTTCGATTTTGTCATTTGATCATGACTTTCTCTTAATTTGGTAATAAAATAAGTTTTAAAGTTACAAATGTATTTATTTTGCAAAAATATAAAATAAAACTAAATTCTTTATTTGAAATAAGTTGTGTTTATTAGTTTTTTGGTGCAAAAGATACTGAAAATTTCAATTCCACTTAGGAAATTGAAAGTGGTTTTATTCCACAAAAAATTATCGATTTTAATTTCCTAAAGAAGCCAAATAGGAATTCAACTTCACTTTCGTTACGATTTTGGTTCTGTGACATGCCTGATAATATAGGAAAATTCTGAAATTGAAAAAAAAATTGTTTGTTAAAGTCAAAACTTTGATATAACCACTTTTCGCTATAAGAGAAGCATTTTGTATGAAATATGTGATTAAAACTCTTGGGACCGAAGAAATTCTTCGCTATAAACAAAAATTTATTACAACCAGGGTTCGTTATAAGCGCACTCCTTTGTATTAAATTTTAATAATTTTGTGAATCTCCAATCTCCTCACTTTACCCGGCCTTCCCACGTTCAAGTCAAGTTGATCACACATACAATAGTCAAAAAATTGTTAAGCAACTGTCCCATCGAAAAATTGAAAGAGAGAATTGAAACGTATGATTGTTTAGTAAAAAATAATAAAAAAGTATGAGTGCATTACAACTTGACAGCCAAAAATTTAACGTGTGAAGGGCGGGTAATATCTTAAATATATTTACGCTAATCCCTGCCTCTCTGACTGATTGAGAGCCTGACTGATTCTGTAACGCTGACTAAAACGATACGGTTCTAATTCCTAGGATTGACCTCGCCCCAACCGGCACCACATTACCTTTCATATTAAAACGCCGCCAGTTTCCAGTAATTCCTGCATACGCAATTACCATAAACAAGGCTCAAGGCCAGTCATTTGATTACGTTGGCATAAATTTGGAGACCGCGGTATTTTCACACGGTCAACTGTATGTCACGATCAAAAGTTGCAAGCCAAGGTAAGATACGTATTCAATCGAACCCACAGCAAGGAAAACTATTAAATGACCAACGATATTTCACACAAAATATAGTTTTTCAAGAGATTCTAAATTGAAAAACTTTTTTGCCAAATATTTCTTATCTGTTTTGATACTTATGTACATATATAATTTCTACAGACACAATCTTTTTTCACATGTACATATGTGACAATATAATTTTCAATTTACTACTATATTAAATGAAATATAATTTATTATAAATTTTGCGTGTATTTAAATTTAAACTGTTTTATTCATAATTTTTAAACGGGCGCCTAGGCGCCACACAATCATCTAGTTAATCTATAATATTAATAGGCTATGCTATTTCTTGTGATCGATGTTTTGCTCTACTGCTTTATCCCGATTTTGACCAAACGTATATTATTTGAAAGGTATTTCTTTTTAGCCGTTTTGCAGATTTACAGATTTTTAAATTTTTTCCTTTATTTTGAGTAAATTGCATTTAAAGTTACCAGTAACACATACATAAAATTATACAATGCTATGTGTGTTAATGTGTTTGTAATAAAAATGAGTTTGTTTTGTTGTGCTGATTTGTGAATTAGTTATAATTAATTAGCATACCTTCAGGGTCTTTATTTAATGAAAAAACAAAATTTCTTAGATTTTGCACTCGAATTCCAAAGGCTGGAATCTGCTGGTATTAACAAATGCGAAACTACACTGTTTCGTTCCCCAGTAGGAAAATGTATTATAATATTAAAAAAATTTGGAAAAATTTTGGTATAAAATCTAATAGTCATATTGATATTCCAAACAAAGGTGTGGTTAAATATCCTGGCATTTTTTACCCATATTAATTTGCAGCTAATAAAAGCAAGAAATGCATTTTTCATGTACAAAAAACTATTTTTTTCACGATATATTAAACATGAAGTTAAAGTCATGTTGTACAAATCTTTAATAAGGCCTATCTTAACATATGGTTGCGAAATTTGGTTCAATATTGCACCATAGAGACCCTAATAGTGATTTTAAGAAATATATATCAAATAAAATACTGTACAAGACAGCGAAGATAAGTAGAATCGAAGGCTGTGAATGCAAAGTTAATAATTTAATTAAGGCTCCATATTATGAAAGTGAAGAATATATTTTTCTTACATTACAAAATGGTTATATACCACCAGAAGCGTTCGTATATCTAGATAGGAAAGGTTACATACAGAACGAACTTGGCATACCTATAATTATTCACATTTATAGGCGAGCCAATATTAAAGCAATTAATTCTAATAAACTAACTATTGAAAATCGCAGATTTAATATTAGCGTTTACCTAGATGATAAAAATATGATACCAAACATAAATATTAAAAAATATTGGTGGCTCAATGAATAGTTTCCACTTATTTTTTTTTATCCTCTGACAATAACTTTTATCTTTTTTAAATACAAAAGTAATGATTTTTTGTATTTTTTTCCTTACAATAATTAATCTATATAAAAATTTCACACAAATACTATATCCATATTTAAATTGTGTTATTTATTTTCAAAAAACAAAATGTTAATTAATATTTAGTATACTAGAGAGCTCGAATATGGGACTGTGTATAATAATTTATAGTTTAAGATTATGAATTTGAATTAAATAAACGTTTAAAAAAATATCATCAAAATATATTCATATTTACATGGACACACAGACGGACGGACGGACGGACGGACATCGCTAAATCGATTCAGAAAGTGATTCCACGTCGATCGATATAATAAAAGATGGGTATTTTTGGAAGTTACAAACATCAGCACAAAGTCATAATACCTTAACCACATAGTAGTATATGGTATGAATATTTATACGTTTGAAATATTAATACGAAAAACTAAAATAACATAAAATATTGTTTAACTTAGTAACTTGTAGGATCTCTTTGCATTTTAGGATCTGTGAGCTGATATGGCATCGACTTATCCAACTTCGAAGTATCCTCTTTACTTCAAGTATTATAGTCTCCATAAATATGACTTTACCAACCCCGTTGTCTGCCATGCAACCCCAAACCAAAAAATTATATAAATTCGAAACTTGCATTCATCTGCAAATAAAACGTCGCCAACATTCTGGAGCTTTCTTTGCATGCTCATTTCCAAAATCCATACATTTTGCGACAGCTTTCTACGTGCTACCATGATAGTCAGATTGTTTTCTAAATTTTCATCGATTTCTCTGCCGAAGGATTCTTTGATTTTAGAACTAGTTTGGTGACACCAAAATTTGCGTGAACAGTTAGTTTAGAGGGGCGACTAGACCCAGGCTTTTTCAAAATTGAATTGATGAATTTGTAATTTTCAACGAAGTACTGAATTGAGGAGTGTGATATGCTTCTGATCCGAAATGTTTCACGAAAATTTATACCCTTATTTCTTAGCTTAAGTACCGATTTCTTCGATTTTGGGACTCATCTCAAAATAAGGTTTCCAAAAGATATATAATTAAGTCAAATCAACTTTATATAAACAAGTTTGTCCTCTACTAAAATAAAATCCATGTAAGAGACCTATATGTCGTTACATAATTCATTAGATTCCAGTAATTGTAACTGAATGAGTACTTTTTCTGGACAAAAAATTATGTATAAACATTCCGTATTATTTTTTTTTTTTTTTTTTTTTTGGAAACAAGTAAAATTTCCAATTTGTAATTGGTAATTCAAAATATCTATTATATTAATAGGCTAGGCGAATTCCTGCGACGGCTGTTTTGTTCTATCGTTTTATCCCGATTTTGACTAAACGTATATTATTTGAAAGGTATTACTATTTAGCCGATTTGCAGATTTACAGATTTTTAAATTTTTTCCTTTATTTTGAGTAAATTGCATTTAAAGTTGCTACTAACACATACATAAAATTATACAATGCCCTGTGTGTTTATTAAATTTGTTAATGTATTTGTAATAAAAATGATTTTGTTTTTTTTTTTGTGTTGATTTGTGAATCGGCTATAATTGATTAGCATACCTTTAGGGTCATTATTTAATAGAATTTACACTCGAATTTCGAGGTCTGGAATCTGCTAGCTTTTATTATTATTTGAAATTATCAGCTTGAAATGTACGGATGGTTTTTCTATCATGTAAGAAATAATCATAGCCATAATTGTAAACATCATAGTAGTCCTCGAAATTAAAGACATGGCCATTTTCTAATATGTATAGTGTTTCCTAGGCAGCCTACGGAACATCCGAACGGCAGTTTTATATAAATTCAATTCGTCATTGGAACTCGCTACTTTCAAACATACAGTTCATAAGCAACGCAATGCATCTTTTATTTATTTAAAATTTTTTCTTTTTAATTTTTAATTATTAAAAAATCTAACCCTTCTTTCCTTACGCATATGAGTTTTGCATCTCTCCGTGACTGTGCATTAATATTTGGTTACTAGTCTATGGAAAAAGTTTCAGATCGATCGGATGAGGGGAAGTGAGGTTTTAATATCTCCGTGACTGTGCGTGACTATGTCAAAGTTAATCTTTTTTAACAAAAAGTCTATCAACCAAGTTTCAGATCGATCGGATAAGGGGAAATGGGTTTTAAATCACTCCATGACTGTGCGTGACTATGCGTGACTGCGCGTGACTATGTCATAGTTAATCTTTCTTTACAGCATGTATATCGACCAAGTTTCAGATTGATTGGATGAGAGGAAATCCGTTATAAATCCCACCGTGACTGTGGGTGATCATGCGTACTTGTGCGTGACTAAGTCAAAGTTAATCTTTTTTCACAGCAAGTGTATGGACCAAGTTTCAGATAGATCGAATGAGGGGAAATGACATTTAGATCAATCCGTGACTGTGCGTGACTATGCGTGACTGTGCGTGGCTATCCCATGCTGTGTGGTCACAGCAAGACTATGGGCCAAGTTTCAGATCAATTGGATAAGGGGGAATGTGCTTGCCCCACGACAGACAGACAGACAGAGAGTATGTGTTAAAAGAGTTTCAGAAGGGTAGTTTTTGTTTTACTTTTTTAAAGATTACTTATTTTCTTCTTTTATATTGTCGATTTTCTTTATTATATCGATGCAACCATTAAAAGTATTTGACAATACCTGCTTCGGCTAATGTGACACGTGCAGTATAAATATGCACACAAATACAATGACTACAACAATAAGAGGAATAATAACATACCAGCAGATTCTAGCCCTCGAAATTCGAGTGCAAATTCTAGGAAATTTTATTTTTTCATTATATAAAGACCCTTAAGGTATGCTAATCAATTATAGCCAATTCACAAATCAACACAAAAAACAAACTCATTTTTATTACAACACATTAAAAAATTTAATAAACACACATAGCATTGTATAATTTTATGTATGTGTTGGTAGCAATTTTAAATGAAATTTGCTCAGAGTAAAGAAAAAAATTTAAAAATCTGTAAATCTGCAAAACGGCTAAAAAGAAATACCTTTCAAATAATATACGTTTGGTCAAAATCGGGATAAAACAGTAGAACAAAACATCGGTCACAAAAAATCACCTAGCCTATTAATATTATAGATATGTACAAATATTAAGAAACTCAACAAACATACTGAACATTTTTGTTTTTAGTTCTTTATTGTTGAGATCATGTATACATTTTCTAATAATAGAGAAGATAATAATTTTGCAATGTAAGAGAAATATTAAAAAAATTGAAGACCGCATAGATGGACTTTGGCGAAAACAAAATGCTTTTTACTAGTTCGTTAGATTTTGACGTCATTTTTCAGACATATTATTGCAATTAATACAGTAACTAATATGCAGTTTTTTTATTTTGTTTTCAATGGTGCGTCGTAGAGCATATAAAATATATATATATTTTTTCTATTTAGGGCGGCCGTGAGGTTTGACCCTCGTATATCTCACATACACTCTTACTTGCACTTTTTGGTCAGCTCTTTAACACACTCACCTAAAGTCAGGCCCACGAGCAGTGTGGTTAAGAATCAGTATTCATACCGTATAGCTTTTACTTCGTATTAATCTCAGAAGATGCAAATCGTTATGAAAGTAGAAATAAAAATTTCATATAGAAACAATCTATTCAATTAAAAACATAACAACTTATCACAATGTTCAATAAATCGCTGATGAAGGCTTAACCCTTATGTGTGTGGACAGGTATCTGTGTACCTATTGCGTTTTCAAATCGAAATTTTTTATATAAGATTTTAGTCTACAATTCTACAATTTCATGAGAACTCCTAACTTTTTGTTATTATTATAATTTCATAGGGGTTTATATACAATATCAGTTGGGGGGGGGGCGTGGCATATCAATTTGCTTTTTGCACCCTTAATAGGGAAATAGGTACCTGGGTACTGTATACGTTTTATATGGAGGCACATGAAAAAAATTAATTAGTTGCTTTACTAACGTGTGATAATCTAAATTATTTGACATGGTTTTTAGAAATACCATTAAATAAAACTTTATTTGATAAAAGAAAAATTGTTTTACAAAAAAAAAAATTTATTCAAGGTTTATTTTTGATAAAAAAATAATTTTTCATAAAAAAATTTATTTCAAGGTTTAACACAAAAAAAAAATATAATTTAAATATAAATAAAAGACATAGAAAAATTAATCCAAACAGTTGTTACATATGGGACGATTGATTGAGTGCTCGTTACAAATAGGCTTGAAGCAATTTTTGCAAGCCTTTCTAGTTTTTCTCTGCTTCTTTTTAAGCTTAGAGCATAGGTAACAACTACCCACAACCGCAATACGGCCATTCTTATCTCGAGTTTCTACATTAGTAACAGCTGTTGTTGAAATATCTCGCCCCAATACCACCTGTATTGCTGATCGAGTGGAATCGATTTTTATTACATTTGAATTTTTGGCACGTCGTTCAATGTTGTCCTTACATAGTTCAAAACTTAAATCTTTCAAAAATAGTCTGCGACGGTCAGTTGAAATAAATTGGGCATTGTACTCCATGTAAACGATGTATGCTGCTAATGCTGCATCGGCTGCTAACGGCCATCGACATGTCCTACGTTTACAAGTATATTCTCCCAATAGCTTATCCATATTGTCGAAACCTCCTTTAGTTTGGTTGTAATAAGTTATAATTTTTGGTTTAGCAGCTGTAGTTGGTTCTGTTACAGGCTTTGTGTGCATAGTAGATAACATTACTACTGCTTTTTTCTTTTTAGGAACGTAGGAGCACAAAGTTGCCTAATTTCTGAAGGCAAAGTTGGTGGAATTTATTTGCCTGAAATAATAATATTTGCTTGTCAATTTAATTTTATTTTTGCATAGTCAGTGTATCATGGACGCAATTCTTTTTATGTGTAAAATTAAACTTACCTGTCTTTATGTGGCTGCATATTTGTTGGTAAAAATTTTTTGTTCTTTCTTACTGTTCCAACTAAAGTTAAATTCCACGAGTTAAGTTTTCGCACCAGTTGTAAGGATGTAAAAAAGTTATCTGTAGTAACATTTCTTCCGAAGTTTTTATATGGGCTAACAAGATCTAAAACTGTTCTTTCCCCCATATTTGTTTGACGCTCGCCTTCTGTTGGTTTACCTGTATATAATTGACCTTGTAAGGGGTAGGAATTACTTGCGTCACAAGCCCAAAATATTTTTATTCCATACTTCTCAGGCTTAGACGGCATGTACTGTGTGAAGCGCGTTCGTCCACGATAACCATATAGCTGCTCGTCAACTGTTATACATTCGCCTGGCTTATAATTTCTACGTAAATTGTCATTAAGCATTGCCCAAATATCTCGAATGGCTGCAGCTTTATCAGTTGCGGCACGTGAAGTACGAGTGGCATCGTTGTCAAATCTGATGACACGCAACATCATTCTAAATCTATCAAGAGGCATTGCAGCTCGAATCAGTGGTAGATGAATAGGTTTCCATAATTCTGACAAATACTCCTTATTAGATTTGTGCACTCCACAAAAAATTAAAATTCCAAAAAAGGCGTCTAGTTCTTCTTCTGTAAATGGTTGGAATATTTTTGTTTTTGGCCGGCGCGGCCACGTTTGGAAACTTTTGTGTCATGTTAAGATTGTAATCATCAATAATTTTTTTTCCTTCTTGGTTTGTTTCGCGTAAAATTATGTCACACATTTCGGTCGACAAAAAGCTTTTAAATATTTGCTGTGCTGTTAAAATATTGCTGCCAAGGGCTGCGCCGCTACGCTGACGTAAAATGTTTCGGTTTATTGGTTGCGATTCAGTAACAGGTTTACGATCCCAAACAGTGCCATCTTTATCACAGAGTTCATTGTTTGGCTCTTCTTCCTCACTATCATCTGAATCATATGAATCCTCAGCAGCCTCAATGCATGCCACCTGCTCAGCATCTGAACCTTCCGATGATGCGTCGTTAGCTGGTGGAATGTATTCATCGTCGATATCAGATGGTGAAAATTCGTCTTCATCACTTTCACATTCACACAACATCTCACGAATTTCGGTTGACGAAAATCTATTAGAACGTGTTCGTATATTTTGATCCATTTTGCGGAAATAAAAAATGCACTTTTAAAAAACTAGGCAACTTTACTTGGTGAAAAATTATTTCGAATGAAACTCTTCATGCAAAATCAATGTCAAAATGTCAATAAAAACTGCGGAGATGTGCGTATCTCATATGTGCAACAAAAGAAAATACGTAGTGTTTGCTCATTCATTATACGGGGAATCACATAATAAGATTTTCATTTTTTTGCTTCAGATTTCAAAATATATTTAAAGGGGAATCCCACATTGAGTAAAATTCTAATATTATATCATTAACCATCGATTTTTTGTACAATACAAGACAAAAAATTACATTTCTCATACAATTTGCATGAAGTTACCCAGGTACCTATCCACCCTATAGAAGGTGTTTTTTTTCCACACACATAAGGGTTAAATGTCAGAAACCGGTCCGATTAAGATACATTGTAGTTATGAGTTTTAGAAATATATGCTTTCTTCTGCTCTACCACGCACCATTAAAAAGCTTTTTACATTACAAGATTTGTAATTGATCTAAGCTATGTTAATGTAGAAAAAGCTAAAAGTTGGAAAAATAAAACTCAGCTTGTTCGTACTAACGCTCGTATAAAGAAAAAACATTACTCGTGTTGTTGATTTGGTTTTAGACCAGGTTCTGATGTTTATGTTGTACACTTACTTGGCTATACTGGTCGACAGTAATAAGAGAAACTAATTTGTTATTTTTTCTCCAACGTTTCGCCGGATTTTCCTGGCATCTACAGGGAGATTTTCATGTTCTTTTCTTTCAAATATTTGAGCTAAATAGTTGATTAATCATGAGTTGAAATAATATGTAGGCGAGAGGATGCTGAAGATGAACAAGCTGCTTTGTTCGAAAGTATTTAATCCATTTAGCACTGTCTTCAATTTATTCCATATTTCTCTTAAATTGCAAAAGTATTATTTTCTCTATTATTAGAAAATATATACATGATCTCAAACCGAAAAATAAAGAACTAATTATTACAACACAGATCAAACAATACATAAAAAACTAACGTATTTATTTTTTCAATAGCTTTTTCACATTTCCATTCGCATCTCATGACCCTTTCGACCGATTTTGATTATTTTAAGCAGCAACTCCTTTGGGATGTTAGTAAACGATTTTATGTAAAAGCGAAGACTCTAGTTTAGTTATTAAGGGCATGATCGTGACTTCCATACGCAGACAGACGGAAATCGCTAAATCAACTTCTCCTGTTATAAGGATCAAGAAAAGATATAGTTTTTGAGTCTCCAGAATTTATTTCGATGCGTTACAGAGGGAATTTCAAACCTATATATACCCTCTGTGTGTGTGGAGGGTATAAAAAGAAAACTCTGAGGCATAAAAATACATTTTTATAATATATTTACCTGAGTTTAAAAATTAAATAGTTTAATTGAAACCTCCGCGAACAGTTCTCACAACACAATATTATGGGTAAATGTACACAATTTATTTATTTAAAGAAAAAAATATGAAAATTTAAAATTTTATTTCAAATTGTAAAAAGTGAAAACTAACACAGAATTAAATTATTCAAAAACGAAACTAGATTGAAAATTGTAGTAAAACTATTTAACAATTTTAAAGTTGATAAGTTGATTAAAAATATTTTTCAAACTCAAAATAAATTCTCTTAAGTTTAAACTAAAGTTGGAGTAATTAAATATTGAAGTCTATGAAAGAACCTACAACATTCACTACTAATAAAAATACTGCTAGGAAAGGAAACCTTTTTTTTTTTTTTTTTTGAATAAGTTGACAATACTGTGAGCACGCTTCAAACACATATTTCACATAGAATTGGTTCTATTTATGCAATATAAATTATGAATCTGAGCAACATGGTTCTATTTGCAAGTTAAGTTTCCACATGGTTCTATCTGCAAAATAATATAGGCTTTCTCGATTAACAAGGTTCAGTCAAAGATTATGTAAAAAAAACACATACTATTAATCAGACAAACAAACTTTGGCTATAGATATATTTGGAAATATTATGGCACGTAAGATTTGTAAAATATTGGCTGAAATATTAAATGAAATTTGTAGATATAAGTCTATTTTGGTTGACTATTATCTTCTGAATAGTTAAACAGAAACTTTTCCATCCCTTTTGGAATCCACTATGTTATATGCATGGATTTATATTATAACAGTAGCAGTCTCACGTATACATGCATTTAACCGTTTTGCAACTTTTATGCAAAATAGTTTTAGTTTTGTTCCTTTTACATTTCTTTCTGTTTCTAATAATTGTGGTTTTTCAATTGTACTGGGTCACACCACTAATTTATCTATGTAGCATTGTCAGCTGTTTAAAACTTTAACAAATGGCTGCAACATGGAAAATTACTTTCCTAAATGATCTATGATAGTGCTGAAATACGCGAATGGGTGTAGAGACCAATAAATAACAAGAAAAAAAAATGTATATTAAAACAATAGAAAAACTCAAAGAATTAACAGATGTTTGAACATAAATTTTGTACTCATCGACTAAATAAAATATTGAAAAACTTATTGTAGATATATAACAGATAGTTATTTAGTAACATGTACTTGCTTAATAAATACAACACACCCAATAGATTTCAAAGCATAGTCATAATAAGCTTATTTCCAACAGCTTTAGTGCAGTAGAAATAGTTTCTAAATTTATTTAATTTCTAATCTCGTAAAAATTATCTTGAGTGATAATATAATATAGCACACACTGAAAATGGATTCATTGTGGCAACCAAATTTTAATTGTCAAATTATAATTTTTTTTTTTTGTGAATTCTGAAATATATATTCCAAACAACCATAGGCATGATTGTGTGAATTGTCGTTGATACTATCCAATTTGGATTTTTCATTGATTGGGTGCACTAACTGCATTAAATATTAAAACATAAAAAAAGATTTTATCTATAATTCTCAAACAAGAAAAAAAATATAAGTTAATAACAAATATTTCACAGATTAAAAATTTATTTAAATATTCTTCCAAGTCACGTATACTTATGCATTTGATAATGAATAAATTTTTACATACCCTTAAGTGATATTTTCGAGAAAGTTAGGATGTTTTCCAAAATTTGAATTTTGAGCGGTATTCATGGGTATTCTTTTCAGAAATAGTGACAACTTTGATGGCATTTCTCATTGATTTTGCAAGGTCTTGAGAATTTTTATTTCTTCGACAACGAAAGCATTAACGATACATTCGACGATACGAGCGTCAGTCTTTCAATGACTGGGCATACCAGGTCCGTAAGACGAGAGGTATACATTTTCACTCAAAGTATACATTGTTCACAACTATTGAATACAAAAATATTAAATCTTTTTATACCCTATACCACTATGTGGTTTGGGTATAATGACTTTGTGCTGCTGTTTGTAACAACCCAATATATTTGACCTAGACCCATCTTTAATTATACCGATCGAATCAGAATCACTTTATGAGTTGATTTAACAATGTCCGTCCGTCCGTCCGTCTGTGTGTCCATGAAAAGCTTGTAATCAAACTGCAGGTCGCAAATATGAATATATTTTGATGAAATTTGGTATATAAGCTTTTATCGGCCATGGGATGAACGCTATTGAAATTGGTGAGAATCGGTCCATGTTCAGACCTAGCCCCCATACAAATTACCCATATGAAATCGACATAAATTGCCATAAGATCCAAATTGTCATATAGATCTTACTCAAATTGGGTTTGTATGCGTTCATTACATCCACTAATGAGTAGTCCAAAAATGATCCCTTTGACCCCATATAGAGCTGCTTACCGATCTTCACTTAAATCTATTAAAAAACAAAAATATTGCACTGATTCTTCTCAAATTTTGTTTGTACATATTTTTGCAAAATACAAGAGACTTTACCAAACATGATCAGGATCGGTCCATTTTTGGACCTAGTCCCTTTATAGATATAGCATCCGATATGAACTTTTTCATATCTGCAGCCAAAAAAAATAATAAAAATCCCACTCAAATTTGGTTTTTGCTTATTTTCAATGTCCAGTTTTAGTTGGGCCTAAGAGATAGGGTTTATAAACGCATGGTATAGGGTATCATATAGTCGGTCTAGACCGACTATAATTTCCTTACTTGTTACAATTGGGAAAATCATAACTGGTATAACTAGTATTTTGTATGTCGAATTAAAATAGCCAATAAAATCACAATACCCACTGTGAATTGCCCAAATATTTGTTCAAAATAAAATCAATAATAACAAGTAAGAAAATTATAGTCGGTCTAGACCGACTATACGATACCCTATACCATGCGTTTAGAGACCCTATCTCTCAGGCCCAACTAACTGGATATAGAAAATAAGCATAAACAAAATTTGAGTGGGATTTTTATTAATTTTTTCGGCTGCAGATATGAAAAAGTTCATATCGGATGCTATATCCATATGGGGAGACTAGGCCCAAAAATGGACCGATCCTGACCATGTTTGGTAGAGTCTCTTGTATTTTGCAAAAATATATACAAACAAAATTTGAGAAGAATCAGTGCAATATTTTTGTTTTTTGATAGATTTAAGTGAAGATCGGGAAACAGCTCTATATGGGGCCTATGACTAAGATATGTCCAATAGGGATCATTTTTGGACTACTGATTAATGGATGTAATATATACATATAAACCCAATTTGATTAAGATTTGTATGATAATTTGGATCTTATGGCAATATATGTTGATTTCATAGGGGTCATTTGTATGGGGGCTAGGTCTGAACATGGACCGGTTATCACCAATTTCAATAGCGCTCATCCCATGGCCCATAAAAGAATAAATACCAAATTTCATCAAAATATATTCATATTTGCGACCTGCAGTTTGATTACAAGCTTTACATGGACACACAGACGGACGGACGGACGGACATCGTTAAATCGAATCAGATAGTGATTCTGATTCGATCGGTATAATTAAAGATGGGTGTAGGTCAAATATTTTTGGTTGTTACAAACAGCAGCACAAAGTCATTATACCCAAACCACATAGTGGTATAGGGTATAAAAAATAAGATATTATAGTCCGTCTAGAGCGACTATATGATACCCTATACCATGGTTTAGAGGCCCTATTTCTTCGGTCCAACTAATTTGATATAGAAAATAAGCATAAACCAAATTTGAGTGGAATTGTTATTAGTTTTTTTGGCTGCAGATATGAAAAAGTTCATATCGGATGCTATATTTATATGGGGTTTATTTTTAGACAACTGATAAATACAAGATGTAATAAACACACAGAAACCCAATTTAACGGAGATCTATATGATAATTTGGATCTTATGGCAATTTATGTCGATTTCGTAGGGGTCATTTGTATGGGGACTAGGTCTGACATGGACCGAATTTCACCAATTCATTTATCCTATGGCAGATGAAAGCTTATGTACCAAATTTCATTAAAATATTTGCGCCCTGTAGTTTGATTACAAGGTTTACATGGACACACAGACGGACGGACGGATATTACTAAATTGACTCATAAAGTGATTCTGAGTCGATCGATCCCGATTTTGTCCTGACGTATATTATTTGAAAGGTATTTCTTTTTAGCTGTTCACCAGATTTACAGATTTTTTTAATTTTTTCCCTTATTTTGAGTAAATTGCATTTAAAGTTGCTACTAACACATACATACATAAAAATATACATATGGTAGGTGTGTTTTATTAAATTTGTTGATGTGTTTGTTAATGAGTTTGTTATCTTCATTCACAATAATAATAAACCAAAAAGTGTTGGTTTGTAAATTGGCTAAGTTGGGAAATAAAGTTGCCTAGAAATTGCACTCGAATTTCGAGTGCTGGAGTCTGCTAGTAGGGTATAAAAATGTTTCAAATATTATAACTTTACAAAGAAAAAGTCTACGTACAAAAACGAAAAAGTAGAACCCACTATTATATTTTTATATACTTCAGCCAGTAACAGTTTTCAATTGTATATAGTTGTCTGATCGAAATGTATAATTAATTAATGCTGCCGAATGGAAAATAATTGTATACTTGTGGAACCAAGGTAAAACCTTCTGAGAAATTGGTGAAACACATGAAAAACATATTCCTTTGTCCAACGAGTCGCCAATATATACAAAGCGGCAGGCAATTTTTTATGTAAGCTTCATTTTGCCGTCATTTCATATTAACCGATTAACAACAAAATACAAGAGTTTCTGCTTGAAAAGTGTCAGAAAATATTAAGGTAAGGTTTAAGGAAACATTTTGGGAGGAAACAATTTTTATCGAGGACGAGTTGCATGATAAAAACCTTTTATTTCATTACAAAGCCGTCAAAAACGAATTGCTTTGCAAAAGAACTTAAACAAGACTCCAAGGTTTTTGACGAGAGCAAGTATTGAAGTTTTGCCATAAGAGGACGGCAAATAGTGTCGATAAAAGCAGACACTGCATTTAATGGAAATAATTTGTTAGGTAGAGTTAAGCATAGGGTGGTGGAATTATATTTTGGAAGCGTACGGAGTGCGACAAATGCAGTGTACAGAGTTAGCCACGGACAAACAATGTTAACTTGATATTTTAAAAGCTAACTTTAAGCAGAGTGCGGTAAAATTCATCCCGATCAATACTTGTTTCAACAAGATACGGACCCCAAATACACTGTCTATATTGCAAATCTCTAGTTGCTATATAATGTTCCACGACAAGCGCGTACGCCTCCGTAGACCCCAGATCACAACCCTATTTTTTAGTACCAAACTTTGTTTTTGATTTGGTGTAATTTTATGTTTATACCCTATACTACTTATGTGGTTATGGTATAATGATTTTGTGCTGATGTTTGCAACAACCAACCAACAACCCATCTTTAATTATACCGATCGACTCAGAATCACTTTCTGAATCGATTAAGCGATGTTCGTCCGTCCGTCTGTCAGTGTGTGCATGTAAACCTTGTAATCAAACTACAGTTCGCAAATATCAATATATATTCATGAAATTTAGCACATAAGCTTCTACCGGCCGTATGATGAAGTTTATTCAAATTGGTAAAAATCGGTTCATGTCCAGACCTAGTCCCCATACAAATGACCCCTATGAGGTCGATTTAAATGGTCACAATATCCAAATTATCATATATATCGCGCCAAATTTTGTCTATGTATGTTTATTGCACCCTTTAATCATTAGTCCTAAAATAAACCCTATAGGACAATTCTTAGTCATAGTCCCCATATAAAGCTGCTTCCCGCTCTTCATTTAAATCTATCAAAGAAATATATTGCATAGATTTTTCTCAAATTTGGTTTGTATATGTTTTTGCAAAATATAAGTGACTTCACCAAATATCGTCAGGAGCGTTCCATTTTTGTACCTAGTTCCAATACAAATATAACATCTGATATGAAATTTTTCTTATCTAAAGCCAAAAAAAATTGATAAAAATGCCACTTAAATTGTGTTTATACTCATTACACCCTATACGACTATATGGTTTGGGTATAATGACTTTGTGCTGCTGTTTGTAACTACCAACAATATTTGACCTAGACCCATCTTTTATTAAACCGATCGGCTCAAATCACTTTCTTAGTCGTTTTAGCGATGTCCGTCCGTCCGTCCGTCTGTGTGTCCATGTACACTTTGTAATCAAACTACAGGTCGCAAATATAAATATATATTGATGAAATTTGGTATATAAGCTTTTATCAGCCATAGGATGAACGCTATTGAAATTTGTGAAATTCGGTCCATGTTCACACCTAGTCCCCATTCAAATGACCCCTATGAAATCGACATAAATTGCCATAAGATCCAAATTTCATATAGATCTCAGTAAAATTCGGTTTGTTTATTGTATCCGTTAATAAGTAGTCCAAAAATAATCTCTATTGGACAATTCTTAGTCATAGGCCCCATACAGAGCTGCTTCCCGATATTCACTTAAATATAAAAAAAACAAAAATATCGCACAAATTTTTCTCAAATTAGGTTTGTTTATATTTTTTCAAGATATAAGTGACTTTACCAAATATGGTCAGGATCGATCCATTTTTTGACCTAGTCCACATATAAATATAGCACCCGATATGAACTTTTTCATATCTGCAGCCAAAAAAATTATTAACAACGCCACTCAAATTTGGTTTTTGCTTATTTACTATATCCAGTTAGTTGGACCGAAGAGATAGGGTTTCTAAACCATGGTATAGGGTATCGTATGGTCGGTCTAGACCGACTATAATTTTCTAACTTGTTTTCTGTATTCAATTTATTGGACCTCAGAGATAGGGTCTCTAAAAGCATGGTATAAGGTATCGTATAGTCGGTCTCAATCGACTATAATTTTCTTGTTTTGTTTAAATTTGGTGATTCTTCAAAATGCTGAAGTTTGTATTTTTAATAAGAATTGAATTCTATTACGGGTTTTTTTATTATAATCGATTCAAGATTATTTATTGCAATACAAAATGTTAATGCGTCCATTCGTTTGACTTTGTTACTCGCTTTTTTATGAATTATATGTAAAGTTAATGATTATTATTTGTGTTTATATTTTATAATTTAAGATTTCGTGGAGATGCCACGAAATATAAAAAATATAAAAAAATAAAAAAAATGATTGAGTTTGAAATTATTCAGGCTCAGGACCAAATGTTTTTACATTAAATAAAGCAAAAACATTGGCACATTTGTTTCAAAAAATTGATCTATATTCCACATGACAGGTTATACAACTGTTTCGGGTAGAGTCACCAACCCTCCATCAGTAACCAAAAGCAGTAGATTGTTTGTTTGGTAAAAAGCTAAATTCATATGTATTTGCTAAACAACAAAATGAGAATTCAAGCAAAAGTTATACTATTTAAGCCTCTTCCAATATAACAAACTAAAATATAGAATAACTTTTTATTTAAAGTTTGAATAATTTCAAACTCAATCATTAAAATTATAAAGATCGAAAACAAGACTTTTTTATTTTTATAAAAAATAATAAAATTAAAATAAAAAAAAAATAAAAAAACTGACATCGAGCTTGAAGAAATAATTTTTTTTTTTTAATAAAAATTGAATTTTTAATCTGAACATCCTTTAAAAATTCAATTTGCAAATAATATAATGTCCGTAAGCCAAACATTTCAACTTATGTTACCAAAATAGTTATTTTCGGTCTGCTGCGGAAAATGTTCAGAGTACCCCGGAAATTGGTGTTTCGAAATCTCAATCATTACCCGATTTGTAAAGGTTATTTCATCTTGTTGGAGCCAACAATGCCTGAGGTCAATTTCAGAAACTTGTGTATAAACCCATCGTCTAACATCTGTTTTGCAGTGCTCATCAGTCACGGTGATTCCGTCAGCATTGTCAAAAAAAATTAAAGGCAAATCATTTTTTTAATGTAAATTCTTGTGCATTCCCTGTGCCCCGGAAGTGAAAATTTTGTTTATTTACATAACCACTTGGTTGCAACAGGTTAAACAGAGTGTGGGAGTAAGTTAACCTCACCAGACGGCATAAATTGGTGCCCGCTATATAAAGGAGTATTTTCAAGGTTGATTGGATTGTTCTTCATTAATTACATTTTTAAATGGGTAGCGCATTGGTACAAACCCAAGGTTAATTTTTTGTTAGAAGATAATTGCAAAGAAATATACACAAAAGTAGTTAATACTCGTATGATTGAAGCAGTATAAAGCCATACACAATCTAAGGTATGGAATGTGAAAGATATATTTGATGAATTTCTTACTGAATCTGGAGTAACGCACGGGCGTTTGCTTTCGCCGACTCTTCTCGATATACCTAAATGACTAGGAATATATGGGTGGTGGTGAAAACCTATCGTCACCTATAATGCAAAAGGCCCTAACTAACAGTTTTACTTCTTTACAGGAGAAGCAAAAACATCATAAAACAAAAACTACTTAAAACTTAATATACAAATTTTAGAATCAAGCTTAGAAAACAAAGATGGATTTATTTTTGAAAACAATTTATGGGGAAATAGCAGTTTTTAAGTAAAACGCCGTAACTGCAATACAAAAAGTCAACTTTGAACTTTTTGGTAGTTATAGCTTTTTGCATTTTAGGTGACGATATGTATGTTCAACATATATTAAATATTAATGACAGATAATATTGTAGCATTACAAAAAAT
Source organism: Cordilura impudica (assembly GCA_963682025.1). Classification (NCBI taxonomy): domain Eukaryota; kingdom Metazoa; phylum Arthropoda; class Insecta; order Diptera; family Scathophagidae; genus Cordilura; species Cordilura impudica. Next base: position 259,010,225 of record OY821517.1, on the reverse strand, counting down.
TATAAATAAACTTTAGAAGTACTGCGAATTCTGGAATCTACAAGTGAATTTGAGTAGATCCGAAATTATGATATTTCTAAAAGAGGGAAATATAGCTAAAGTTAAAAATGGATATTTAACGGTGAGACCGTATGAATCAGAAATGGACATAGCTATCAGGGACACATGTGGAACAAAACAATTGACCTGCAAGAAATTGCATATATGCAACCGGGGAAGATTTTTTGGCAAAAAAAGAAATAAGCATGGAAGCAAAATGGAATTTATTTAGATCAATATGCCTTTCGATTCAGCGCCCATGGAGACCAAATATGGGGATTTTCTCAGTTTGATGAAGTAGATAAACTTTAACGATTTTTTTTTTTTTAATTATCAACTTTTTCACCTACATATGCCCTGATGCTGATTGAGAATATCCACATAACATATAAACATTTTGGAAACGCAGAAGATATTTGTATGGAAATATCGGGATATATTATAGATGCGATTGGTTATAGAAAGGATTTAATGGATGAATTAAATTTTATAAATTTTTTGTAACACAAAACAAATTTTCAATAGATATGTATTATTTGTAGATCATGTAAAACAAAAAAAAAAAAAAACAAGCAAGAAAATTATAGTCGCTCTAGACCGACTATAAAATACCCTATACCATGGTTAAGAGACCCTATCGCTTCGGTCCAACTAATTGGATATATAAAACTTGTTGGTTATATGGCGCCTAGGCGCCCGTTTATTTTGACTTTAACAAACAAATTATTTTCCATTTCAAAATTTTCTTATATTTTATATATTTAAAAAAAAATTAATTTTAATGTTTTTAAAATTTCTTAAAAAAAAAAAATAAAAAAAATCGAAAAACAGTTGTAAAAAATACAAAACAGAAACTTCGATTTTCAAATGAAGTTTTGTAAAAGGTCCTTTTATGTATATTTCCTCAAAAGTTTGCCAGTAGCCAACCTTTGCTTTGTACTTTCTGCTTCTATACATAAGGAGTTTTTCATATTATATGATTTTAAAAAAATATTTTATTTTGATAGAAACTCGGTAATTTTAGTCTTATTATGACAAACTATTAATATGTATCTTTTTAATAATTTAATTTATGTTTTATTACTTTTTAAACAGCATCAAAATAAATAAACCTATTCAACTAAAAAAAGTTTTTAAACCTTTCGGACTAAACAAAAAAATACTACGGTTATACCGAACTTAGTCTATAACGAACTAATTTGATCGGTCCCGCCGAGTTCGTTATAACCGAACTCCAGTTTACTGTAGAAAAAAGAGAATAGCATAGAAAAAAAAACGTTTTAGAGCAAGGTTCCTAAAAGTTTCTTAAAGGGGGAAAAGTTTTTTTTTTTTTTTTTTTAAATAATCAATACTCAGGGCATGTCCCCTACAGATGCAGTGCTTTGTGTTGATGTCAGGGGAATAGGTTAAGGAGGAAAGAGGGAGTAGTTAATTTTTTTTTTTCGCAGCGACATACCAAAGCCTCTGGTGGGAATCGAACCCATGACCCCCGCATGATAGGCGAGCACGCTAGCTACTCACCTACCGGGGCGCTTAAGGCTTAAAAGTTAAAAAAAAGTCGTATTTTCATAAATGTTTTTTGAAGATATGAATAATGTTAGATTATTTATCTCATATACACGTTATAGCATAACATTTGAAGAACCTTTGAAAAAATTTTCAATTAAAAATTTTAATAAATAAATCCGTGACAGCGAATCTCCGGACGCGTTGTTGTTTTGCGGTGACCATCATCGGATCGTATGAAAAAAAGGGTCGAAATGCATTTAAAAGGTGACATGTTTCCTGAGGTAGTCACGAAGAGTTTTTTAATTTTTTTTTTTTTTTTTTTTTTGGCAGCATTTTGAAGTGAAAAGCGATTTTTGCTATACAATTTCGGGAATTTGTTGTTAAACAAGTAAGAGTGTTAAATTCGGCTGTGCCGAATCTTTGATACCCTCCACCTCGGTTTGAGTCTTGATAATAAATGTAAATGAAAAAGTAAACAATTTGTTAAACTTAATACCAAATTATTTCGGTGTTTGCTTTTTGGTCATCGTGGTTGCTGATCGGCATGCATTTTGGTTATATACCTATATGCATGCGTTTCCGGTTATATGACATAACTTCTCGTTTAATTTAGTTTTTGCTAATTAAATAGCTCGCCCTAACCTCCATTGCAAAGGTAATGGTTGTGTAGAGTGGCTATATGCATTAAATTGTGCTAATTGGAGATGGCTGTATAGTTTCTTTTAACTCGCCAAATATTTCTTCATTGTGGCCATATAGGTCGGATGGAGTAACAAAATAATAACCAAAAAAAAAAGCTCTCTCAACTTTTTTTTAAAATATTGCCATATTTTGAAAACATAGAGAATAAATTTATAATAATAAATAATCAAATTAGGGATGAAAAACGCAAAAAACGAAAAGTCCCAAACATTTTAAATAAAATAATTTAATGTTATCTTTATTTTCTGAAAAACTTCAAATTTTCATCCAAAAAAATTTGTGAAAATTTATATATAAAAAATAACATTCTCATAAAATTACGTTTACTTATGTAACAATTTTTATGTTAGCAATTCTTAAATATCATTTGAGGTTTTCTTAAATTCATTGAATTTAAATTAATATCGACAAATCTGTTTTTCTATTTATTTAAATTGTAAAGGAGTGGCATCTCTGTCAAAATAAGCGAAAAACACAAAGAATAGAAAAAAACAAATTACTTCGTGTTTGACAGGATGATTTTATGTTTATGTTTAATATCTTTATTTTTTTTACTAATATTTCTGTTTATTTATTTGAAAATGAAATAATGAATTGAATATGCTATTTAATTTTTTTATTTATATAAAAAAGTTTTTTAATTAAAGCAAAATATTTTCACTATTTCATGATTTTTATTTATGTATGACGACATTTCAACCTAAAAATTTAAGTTTTTATCGATTGGATAAACAACACAAAAATGGTTGTCGTTTAGATAACAACAACAGCTGACTTTAACAATAGCGAATATCGTTTCAAAATTTTACTGATAATTTTGCAATTTTCTTTTTTTTTACAATTCGACTATCGTTAAAAGAAGTTACTGAATCGCGGTACTGAAAAGTTATTAATATCTCCTGAATGGCAATATTTTTTTTAAATGTAAACATTTTTAAATGTAAAGATATTTCTAAATTTAAAATTATTATTTCCGACGTTTTGATATGATTTTCTGAAACTCAATTAATATTTTCTAATTTATAATTGGAAATTTTATTTTCAGTTTTTATTATAATTGATATTTTCTTAAATTTGAATGGAAAATTTAAGAAGTGAAATTTTGTATTTATGTGAATAATAATGCTTTATTAATTATAAACAATTTTTAAAAATTAGTTGTAATCGCAATCAGATATTTTATAGGTAAAGCAGAATAATAATTCTATATAACTATGTAGAACTGTTTTGTAAGCAAAAAACTCATTGACGAACTCGGTAACTCTATTTTGTAAAGACAACAAAAAGTTAACCCCCCAATCTCACATCACACTGAAATTGTAAAATCGTTGTGTACGTATTATCAACGAAAAATTGTTCGAATTAGTCGAATCCATCGCCATTAAATTTTATGCTCAAACATCTGACTGCAATCTCATTTTTAAAATGTTGTCGAAGCGTAAACTTGAAAAAATTTGTATACTTCTCTCTCTTATTTTATTTTAAGTAGAGTTACCAAGTTTATTATACAGGCACATGTTTGAGGGAAAATGTTTACATTTATTATTATTAGTATTATTTTAATAATAGTTAATAATATTTATGCTCTATAATTAACAAACTTGCGTTTTTGTATGCGCATTTCAAAAAATAAATCATTATAATAGATTTAACAAGTTAAAACTTTAATTACAATTTTACAGAATCCAGTAAATTTGCATTAAATTTATAACAGGGTAACATTAATCATCGTTAGTGTCTGCCACTATTCGCACGAAAAATTTGGTGCCATTAGTGTGACCACTGCGGAAAATGTGTGTGTATTAGTAAAAAAAAATGTGAGTGTATTGAGTTTTTCGAACTTGCAGTGTGATGTGAGATTGGTGGGTAATATGCCAAACTTATGTTCATATTTGTAAAAGAATAATAAAAAAAACGTATGAAATAAAAGACCAACCCGTGTATACTCTTAACATTGTTCTGTATGATATCTAGTTGAAAATATTAACATTCATGTTAAAATAGAAATAACTATTGCAAAGCTAATTAGAACAAACAAAAATTATGGCAGCATCTACTGTGGCATAGTCACGCTGAGCAAAATGAAGTGACACTCTGTTATACAAAAGAAATGTATTTTCCCCACAACAAAATACTGCAGAATTTTATGTAAATAAAATAACCGATTTATTTCTAACATGCAGTTACTATGAATATACATACATACATATATATAATATATGTACATTATTTGTATTATTTAATATGTGTATGTATGTATATTTAAATATTACACACAAAAAATACAACATCAAACGTTATTTTTGTATTTTTCTCTTTAAATAAATTAATACATAAATTGCTAAATTTACATTTGGGCAATTCACAACAGGTGTTGTATATTGTATGTTGTATTGAAATACACAATACAATCATTTGTTGTGAACACTCAGTTGTATTTTCATATTTCTTTAGTAATTTTCGATCCAACGAGGAAAGATCGCTTCGTCGCTTCTGCTATTTTGTATAAGAGAAAACACTTGTCAGTGTTTGCTTTTTGGTCGTGAGATATACCCTGGAGTTTTAGTTACGTACCTCTTGCATTTTAATTTATAATGAAAAAAAAAAAATGTTAAATGTTTTGGTTGGTACTGAAAGAGAAAATACATACTAAAAATATAAACATTAATTTTTATATAAATAAACTTATCGATGTATTTGCGTTATTTGCATTATTTGCCATATTTTATTTTATAATTATTTATGCTGATAATATTCTATGTATTAGTTTTTTCTTTTTCATAAAAACTGGCATTCACTTGGAACTGATATGTTATGATACAATATACAACATTTACTAAACACAGCAAATGAAGTTGGATCGTGTATCAGATTTTTCAGTGAAAATTACCAACAACAATTTTACACTATTGTAAAGTGATACACGATACAAGAGATACAACGATACATTACCCATTGTGAATTGTCCAATTGTTTTTTTTATTAACAACTAGGTATTTTAGCATTATTTGCTTTAGATGTTGGTGAATTTTTACTCCCTTTATATTAACTCGTAGTGTCTGCTTGTCGAAAAAATTTTGGATCGATTTTAACCACTTTCCCGTGACCCAATCGATCTGAAATTTTGCAGGCAGGCTTGTGGCAATGACAGAAATGATCTAACATATTTTTTTAGTGATGCCAAAACAATGGAAACTTTTAAATTTTTCTACCAGAGTTGATAAAAAAATGTACAAAGGGTTTGTTTTTGTTATATTATTACGATAACGACCACAAAAACAACAAGTCCAGCTATGAAAACAATGCAACATTTAGAATAACAACAAGAACAATATAGAAATATCATGTTTTTCATTTTTTTTTTACTTTTTCAGAGATTTCCCTGGACATGTTCCACCGATTTTAATGATTTTTGAAGTAGAAATCTTTCCATGTATTTGGTGAATCATTCTCACTAAAAATGATCACTGTAGCTGCACTATTGAGGGCGTGATCGTGACAAGAACAACATAGAAAATTATTTTTTTTTCAACACTTTTTTAGTTCTTCATTCAAATCTCGGGCCCTAATCGACCGATTTGGACGATTTTAAATAGCAAACTTCTCAGGATGTTAGTGAATCATTTTTATATCAACGAGTACCCTAGCTGCCGGATTGATGCCGTCATCGTGATTTCCACAGACGGACAGACGGACATCGCTATATCAACTCCGGTTGTTATAAGGATCACAAATATATAAATTTTATGGGGTCCAAAATTTTTTTTCTAATTATTACAAACGGAATGACAAACTTATATATACCCTCTGCACACTGGAGTGGAGGGTATAACAACTCTACAACAGCAACAATGACAGTAATATGTTTTTCAAATAGGAAAAAACTGTTTATGTGTTAGTTTCCGTCATTCCCCAGTATGCATTGAAATATTATTTCTCCAATGTTGTGAGAAAAGTTAAGTTCTTAAATTGATGTCAAATGTAATTCTCAACTTGGGTTGAACAATTTTTCTCCTTGTTTGCTTTCAACTTGACATCAAGTTGAGACTTAACATTTTTTCCAATCTTTGAGAAACATTTTTACTCTCAATTGGATATCCAACACTTTTCTCCACTTGAGACCAAACATTTATTCGACTTGAATACGATTTGTGTTAAGTCTGAGATATTATTTAAATATGTCATAAATAATAAATTAAATTAAAAAATGCCAAAAAAAAGTACAAATAAATCATTGATATATTTTTAATTATTTCTGCTTTTTGTCGAATTTTTCAAAAAATGTACAACTAATTAATTCATTTATTTTTAATTCTAGATTTTAAAAAATGTACATAATATGTACATTTAATGTTAAATATGTACATAGTAATGTTAAATATATAATGAAATTAAATTGAAACATTAAAAAAGTACATTGTTTTCATTTCTAAAATTAGTATAATATTTTTTAATATGGCAATTTCGTACCTTCCATTTGATACCGATTGGAAATATTTCTTTGCTATCAAGTTGAGAATCACAAATTTCTCAATTTGATAACTATGAAAATCGCCATATAAAAAATGTGCCTTTTAAGTTGAGAAGACTATATTCGAACTATTGAGGGCATTTGAGAATTAACGTTGGAGATTTGAAAAATGTATTTGATCTCAAATGCACCTCAAGTTGATAGCAAACAAAAATGTTTATTGGGACATTTATTGTAGGGTCGTTTGCACACACACAAAAAATAGAAAATAAATTGTCAATAAGCAAAGCAAGTGGCTTCGAAATTCGATGATGCCAGTTAATCATTTTTTGTTCACGCGGAATTTATAATTGGAGGAATTTTTTTCTCGAGAAATGTATTTTCCGTGAGAAAGAAATTCCTTGAGAATATTCATAATTGGGATGAATAACTTTTAATTGGAACTTTTTAGTCAGAATAAATCATAATTCTAGTTAGATATTGGTTAATATTTAATTAGAAAAAATATTGTGGTGGCAATTATTGAGGCAGTCACGGAAAAATTAAATGCAAGTCTGTTTTTTTTAATATAACAAAAATGGATTTTCCCTTTAACAAAATATGGCAGAATTCTTTATAAATGAAATGCAAAATGGAAAATCAATTTTGTGCTAATTCTTAACAAAATTAATAATATATATATATATGTATTATTATATTTATTAATATTTGTAATTTTATTTGACACAATTTCACACACAGTTTTACAGATCAACTGTTTTCAACTGATTTAGAAGTTTTCTGTTTTTGAAACAGTAGTGCCAATTTGTAACATTTTGTCATGTAATGAAAATCGCAGAATAATAAGTTAATACACAATAAAAAATATTAAATTTTTAAGTTTTATATACATATTGCAATAAAAAAAACTTTGGTAAATTTACATTGAAGATGGTCAGAAATGAATGAGAAAAAATATATAGACATTTTAGAAAAGCACATTTAATGTTAAACTTTATGCACAAAATATATGGGTTTTTGTTGTTTCGAATTTAACTGTGGCTCTAAGTGAAAAGTTTTAGACCGATCGTATATTACATCTTGAGGATCCTCACCTAATATTTTCAAATATTTTAAATTCTTTTTAACTCATTTAACCTCATTACGCAAATAGTAAAACAGTAAATATGGAAAATCCACGCACCTCAAAAAATTGTTTTCTATGAAATAAATTAAAGACATTTCATATTATACAATTTTCTTTCAAAAATGTATCAATTATTGCAAATTTGAAATTTGACATATAGTATTTGTACATATATTTGTATAGATTTCGCAGTATGAAAAGAACTATTATTTCTTTATTTAGAATATATGTAAGTATTGCTCGCAAAAAAATGCAACATCATAAATGAAACACATAGACGACTGCTGGCAGCAGCATTTGTAGTCGTATAGTCAGCTACTTGATTTTTCTGAATACGACAGCAACATATAATACAAATGCATTTTTATTTAAATATACAATTACTTTTACTTATTTAAAATGCATTAGTACAACGTAAAAATAAATAAATTAGTTTAACGCCTTTTGATTATTAATGGAATTATAGCCTTTCATTTTGCGATTTTTTTTTTAAACAAAATAAAATATTTCATAGCACTAACTTCTTTTACATATTTTGTTATATTGTCAACACTATTTTTGTTTTGTAGCCAACAAAACACACTTGCAGTTTTTTTTTCTATTTGAAGAACATATGACTGCCATTGTTGATGTTGTAGAGTTGTTTTTTTTTTTTTTTTTTGATTTTGTTTCGTTAACTCTTTTGTATTAAAGCACCTCCAATATATGTATCCATTTTAGTTTGCAAATTCAGTATATTTATAATTTATTACTTACAGCAAAAAATAATAGAAACAATTTTATCAGTTATGCTTACGAAACTATATAAATAGACTTGAAGTTGGCTCCAAAAGCAGTAGCCTGTGTAAAGAACAAGTTAGCGACATGTAACTGTTACGTAACGTGTCAGCCTTTTTTTCACATGAAAAGTATTGGGACGTTCCGGTTACGTTCGGTAACTGTTTTAAATGATTTTCATGTAAAAAAAAACAACTGACTCATTACGGTTACGGTTAGAAAACATTGACCTTTTATATGTATTATAATGCTATGAATGCATTTATCTTTATTTTATTTTATTTATATATTCTTTTTTTTTGTATTGTATATTATTTTTATACCCTATACCACTATGTGGTTTGGGTATAATGACTTTGTGCTGCTGTTTGTAACAACCAAAGATATTTTACCTAGACCCATCTTTAATTATACCGATCGAATCAGAATCACTTTCTGAGTTAATTTAACAATGTCCGTCCGTCCGTCCGTCCGTCCGTCTGTGTGTCCATGTAAACCTTGTAATCAAACTGCAGGTCGCAAATATGAATATATTTTGATTAAATTTGGTATATAAGCTTTTATCGGCCATGGGATGAACGCTATTGAAATTGGTGAGAATCGGTCCATGTTCAGACCTAGCCCCCATACAAATTACCCATATGAAATCGACATAAATTGCAATAAGATCCAAATTGTCATATAGATCTTACTCAAATTGGGTTTGTGTCCAAAAATGATCCCTGTGACCCCATATAGAGCTGCTTCCCGATCTTCACTTAAATCTGTTAAAAAACAAAAATATTGCACTGATTCTTCTCAAATTTTGTTTGTATATATTTTTGCAAAATACAAGAGACTTTACCAAACATGATCAGGATCGGTCCATTTTTATACCAAGTCCCTATATAGATATAGCATCCGATATGAACTTTTTCATATCTGCAGCCAAAAAAATTAATAAAAATCCCACTCAAATTTGGTTTTTGCTTATTTTCTATGTCCAGTTAGTTGGGCCTAAGAGATAATGTCTCTAAACGTATGGTATAGGGTATCGTATAGTCGGTCTAGACCGACTATAATTTTCTTACTTGTTTTTTTTATTATTATTACTATTTCATTTAATTATTTTTTTCTTTAAATAAATTAATACATAAAAATTTGTTTTTTAAATTATTGGTGAACTTTTACTCCCTTTATTTACTGCCTTTATATTAACTGGTAGTGTCTGCTTGACGACAAAATTTTGGATCGATTTTTAGCCCCTTTCCCGTGAGCCAATCGATCTGAAATTCTGCATGCAGGCTCGTGGCAATGACAGAAATGATCTAACAAATTTTTTTAGTGATGCCAAAACAATGGAAACTTTTAAAATTTTCTACCAGAGTTCACAAAAAAATGTACAAAGGGTTTGTTTTTATTATATTATTACCACAACGACCACAAAAACAACAAGTCCAGCTATGACAACAATGCAACATTTAGAATAACAACAGGAACAATATGGAAACATCATGTTTTTCATTTTTTTTTAATTTTTCATAGATTTACCTGGACCTGTTCCACCGATTTTAATGATTTTTGAAGTAGAAATCTTCCCATGAATTTGGAGAATCATTCTCAGTAAAAATTATCACCCTAGCTATCCTATTGAGGGCGTGATTGTGACAAGAACAATATAGAAAATTATATTTTTTCAAGACTTTTTTTAGTTCTTCATTCAAATCTCAGGCCCTAATTGACCGATTTGGACGATTTTAAATAGCAAACTTTTCAGGATGTTAGTGAATCATTTTTTATGCCAACGAGCACCCTAGCTGCCCGATTGATGCCGTCATCGTGATTTCCACAGACGGACAGACGGACAGACGGACAGACGGACAGACGGACAGACGGACAGACGGACATCGCTATATCAACTCCGGTTGTTATAAGGATCAGAAATATATATATTTTATAGGGTCCAAATTTTTTTTTCTAATTATTACAAACGGAATGACAAACTTATATATACCCTCTGCACACTGGAGTGGAGGGTATAAAAATTGGGAAGAAAATGGAATTAAAAAAAAACCCTTCGTGGTTAGAAAAAAAATTTCATATTTCATCATACATGTCAACTGAAGAAAGAGAACTACATTTTTTGCAAAGTTATCTATAAATCCAAGAATAAAAATTAAGGGCGTATTAGCTTTATTTCAAAAAAAAAAACTTTTTATTCCAAATCGCCTTCAATTCTTCCATGATAATTTCAATAAATTATTCAAATTAAAATTTAAATATACCTATTTACGTAATTTATGTTTGTCTAAATTTTTTTTGAAAGCAAATTATACAAGAATTAATATGAGTAAAAAAAAATTATTTTCCCACCACTCTTCTGAAATTACAATGTAATTCAATTATGCAAAGTTAGAATAATTTAAATTTTAAACTTAATATTGCACTATTTTTTCAGGCTTTAAACGAAATCATACGTTAGATAACAACAAAATCCAGATTGAAGATCTCTTTTTTCTCAAAAAAAGCATACTCTTTGGTAAGTGCTGGCCATCAGAGAACCTGAGCGTAAGCACTCCTAACAATACAATACAATTTTGAAATGAAAAACGAAACAGACAAACGGATAAGTTTAGTTTGATAAAAGAAGTATGTATGCATATCTGACAACGTTAAATGAGAAAAATGAAAATGTTTAAAATTTCATTGATTACTTTTGTTGCAGATTTTTTTTATTGACCAACAAAGGTAATTTAAAGAAGAAAATTAATAGATATTAATTTTTTTTTATGCATTTTTTGCGTTCAACTTATTCCATATGTAACACGAAATCTGCATATGTAGTGCTATTGTCGTTGGCAGTGCTGCCAATTTTGACAACTTATTGTAATTTCGACAATTTTTCAATTTGTTAAAATGATTTGTTAAATTTGTTAAGATTGAAGATTTATAATTTTCAGTAGTATAAAAATAACGATTTCAAGGGTTAACAATTAATGGGTTGTTTATCGAAAATTGATAGTTTTTGTTCAGTGTAAATGTAAATTACAAAATATGTACAGATTTAATTCTGGGTCAAGTCGTTTCAAAACGGAAACACCTTGAATAGCATCTCCATTTAAGATTTATGTTTTAATTACGGCGATACTTTAAACCTATATTATATGTTTCAGCTATAGATACATGTCAATAAAATTATTTAGTTGATTGCTGTGTTAAATTTTTTTCGTTAAAATTTCATCACTAATACATTTCTATATATATAAATAACCAATGCTGTAATAATATTCTTAATACTAATGATATAATAAATTTTATTGTTTCCTTTTGTAATATTTTTTGGAGTTTTATAAGCAGTAAAATTCTCTTGACAATTTCTTGTTTTAAAAATGACGATTTTGGCGATTTAGTTTCCAAAATTGTCGACTTTTAGAATATTTTATTAACAGCATTGTTCGGTAACAAAGAAGATAAAAAATTGTGTGTGGGTTTGTATAAAATGAGAAAGATTAAATTTTGTTTGTGTATTTCGCATAGCTTTGTAGGGAGTGCTGTGTGTGTATTATTTCAGCGTTACAGAATCTGTCAGTTTCTCAGTCAGTCAGTCAGTGAGTCAGGGATCAGCGTAAATATATATAAAATGTATATAAAATAAGCATAAACAAAATTCGAGAGCCATTGTTATTAATTTTTTGGCTGAAGATATGCATATATGTATGTCATATATATATGGGGACTATGTCGAAAAATTGACCGGCCTTGACCATATTAGGCAAAGTCACTTATATTTTTAAAAAATATATACAAACCGAAATTGGAAAAAAGCTGTGCAATATTTTTGTTTTTTGATAGATTTTAGTGAAGATTGGGAAGCAGCTCTATATGGGGCCTATGAATAAGAATTGTCCTATAGAGATTATTTTTAGACTACTGATTAGTGGATATAATAAATACATAAGAACCCAAGTTGACTGAGATCTATATGATAATTTGGATCTTATGGCAATTTATGTCGATTTTATAAGGGTCATTTGTATGGGGACTAGGTCTGAACATGGACCGACTTTCACCAATTTTAATAGAGCCCATCCTGTCGGCGACGAAAGCATATGTGCCAAATTTTATCAATATATATTCATATTTGCGACCTGTAGTTTGATTACAAGGTTTACATGGACACACAGACGGACGGACATCGCTAAATCGACTTAGAAAGAGATTCTGAGTCGATCGGTATAATAAAAGATGGGTCTAGGTCAAATATTTTTGGTAGTTACAAACAGCAGCACAAAGTCATTATACCCAAACCACATAGTGGTATAGGGTATAATAAAGAACAATTAACTAACTAATTGCAAAGGGAAGATTCCAATTCACTTTGTATGACATCGCAAACACGTTTGGACATTGTTGCTCTATTTGGAAAGGTGTTAAGCTCCAATCGTAACACAAATCCATGGTCAAGTCTCCCATAACTTCTCTTCTTTTCATAGGCTTGTTTAATATGTATCAAATGTAACAACGCAAGCTCGATTTGGTATATGGATCATCTTTGAATGAAAGATTGCGATGGCATGAATGCTTGCCTACATACGAGCAAGCAATCTTGAGATACCATAAAAAAAGTACTGGGTTGTTACCGTGCTTGACTTTTTTATAACTCCCAAAAACTTATTTTCTAGTAACCGTTAACCGTGAGCTGGACCATTTTAAAAAATTTTTCTTTATTATTCTAAATTTTTCACATTGCTTTCATCTAACGGTATGTTGAAACTATCCCCGTATTAGAGATATTTAATAAATATTATTAATTTTTATGTATTTTGTAGGAATATATTCCAATTTTTTAGAACAATATTATTTTAGAACAACGTATTTTTAACTCTTTTCGTTTTAAGCGATGACGTATTTCACCATTTTTTAAAATTCGTAGTAGTTTCGATTTTAGCCGAATAATTCCGAAGTGAGAACATTACTAGTATTAAAAACAGTTTTGAACTTCGTTAGTTTGAGACGTGCTGTCACACAAAAAATATTAAAAGATGCTGTTTCTTTCTTCTAAAATTGTTTTTTGATATGCGGATATATATGTTCAAGTTTCCAGATCATCAGTTTTGAAACACTAGAACCGATATTTTTTACCAGCATCATAAATAATGCAACAATTTATTTTTATGATTTTTTTTTTGGAGCCTGATTTGGACGTACTAATATGTATATCAATAAAGGAAATACATTACGATAATTTTTGTTTTGCGGCGGGTCGTTACACCATAAAGCTTGGAAAACATTGGTTTTTATTGAATATAAGAATTCTAATAAAATAAAAGTTTACAAATTTAGTAAACAAGGTGATGTGGATGAAATTGTTTATGTTCGGAACTAACTTAAATTCTAATTGCACCGTGACAATTTCATTCGTACTATTCTAATGCCGATTTTTTATGTTCAGTAATGACCTATGGTTGGAATCTTATATAAAACTCATAGTAGGGTAAAGTTGGCCTATGGACTCGATGTTAACATTTCAAAGTGTAGTCAGGCAATAAAAAAACTACAGCACTTAAAAAGCCCATCATAGACAATAACACTGTCAAGACACAATTTTCGCTAAACTATAACATACAAATTCGGGCAAAATAAAGTCGTTTATTGCTGGCTTTCCTCAGTCAATAAATTCGTTGATGCTATTTTCTTCCATATAGTTGTAGATACTTATACACTCCTACACGAATTTATTTTTATATACTATAAGATCTACTTGCTATGAAATGAGATTCTATAACTCATTTGTTTGCTTTAGAGTAGATTTCCTTATTTTTCATTTTACTTGACAAATAGATCATCATTTTATATTTTAAGCATGAAAAAGAATTGCAATGAAATGATTTTTATATGCAATCACAAAATATACTTTATATTTAAAGGAAATTGTACAAATTTATTATCCAAAAATGAAATGAAAAATGAATCAAATAAAGTTACACACATCCCTTGAATTTCTTCGCTCTAAATAATTGTTATGATGTTTCTAAAACTGTAATAAAAAAATTCGTATTTTATAGTAGGAATAACCAGAAAACATTTTATATGATGAACTCACACATTTCCATCCTATCATAAAAACCAACAATTACATTTAATTTTACTTTACAAAACAAGTTTCAAGTTATTTTCACCAATTGGAAAAAAGATGATTGTTAATCCACTTTTAGTTCAATTGTTTATTACTATTTGCTCACTTTATGTAAGTATGTATATTTAATATCAAAAGTTGTTACTGATAGAGTGGACTTTGTTGCTATTACATATGAAAATAAAGGAAATTGTCTTACTGTCATCCTTATTTACGACTTTCAACACATCGTCAACTGAAATTTAATGCCATGTACCTAACAACAAATTGATAATGATGCATTTCATTTATTTACGAAAATCAAGAGGACGTAATTACAGGCGTAAGTTTTTGATATTTGCTTTTCCTGTAAAAAAAAATATAGAATAATGTTAGTTACGAGGTACGTTATACGTACACATGATTGTCGTATATGTGCAATAAAATGAATATGTATTTTTAAAATTTTATTTCTATTATGCATTTTTTGTGAAGTCTTGTAAAGTTGCACACCAAAAAAATACAAATATTTTTAAACTGGAATAAATGTTTATGTACAATTGAGTTTAACAAATATGTACATAAAGAGCCATTATTGTAAAAAAAAAAAAAACCAACTAACCAAATTATAGTCGGTCTAGACCGACTATACGATACCCTATACCATGTGTTTAGAGACCCTATCTCTTAGGTCCAACTACTTAGATATATAAAATAACCATAAACCAAATTTAAGTGGTATTGTTAATTTTTTTTTCATATATTATATGGAGACTAGGTTGAAAAATGGACCGATGCTGAATATATTTGGTAAGGTCATTGTAAAAAAATATATACAAACAAAATTGAAGAAACATCTGTGCAATATTTTTGTTTTTGATAGATTTAAGTGAAGAATCAGCTTTATATGGGGGATTTGACCAAGAATTGTTCTATAATAAAAATACACAAAGATATATATGATAATTTTGATATTATGTCAATTTAAGTCGATATCATAGGAGGATTTTCACCAATTCAACAGCGTTCATCCTGGAGCTGATATAAGCTTCTGAACTAAATTTCATAAAAATATATTTCCGATCTGTAGTTTGAGTACAAGGTTTACATGGACACACATTTGGAAGGACGAACAGACGGACAACGCTAAATCGACCCAGAAAGTGATTCTAAGTCTATCGGTACTAACTAATAGGTGTAATAAAAACATACAAACAAAATTTGACACATACTTACATGATACTTTGGATCATGGACAATTTAAGTCGAACTCATAGGTATCATTTATATGGGGACTAGGTCTGAACATGTACATGTTTGATTTGAATTTGATATAACCTACGAGATATCCATCAGCAATTAAACTTTTACTGAACATTCTCTTAAGTGTGTGAAGTTAGCCCCCCATTTTTGGAAATACAATTTTTTAAAGATTGTTCTGAATTGTTCTAGGATTGTCCTACAATGTCCCAAAACGATGAGTTTATAAATCAAAGAAAACGAATTTTAAGCTTTGCCCCCACTTTTGGAAAAAAAATTTTTTGGCGGTTGTTATAGGTTGTAGGTTGTTGTAGTTGTTCTAAACATTGTTCCAAAATAGATATGTCGCAAACCGTAACGTATATTGCATTTTTTTTTTTTGTGATTTTTGTATTTTTTTTTTGTGATTTTTGTGATTTTTGTAATTTTTTTTGTTTTTTGTGATTTTTGTATTTTTTTTTTTTTTGTTTGTTTTTTGTGATTTTGGTATATTTTATGTTTTTTTTTTGTTTTTGTGTTTTTTTTTTTAATTACGTATACGAGCAGATTCCAGCACTCGAAAATCGAGTGCAAATTCTAGGAAATTTTATTTTTTCATTTAATAAAGAACCTAAACGTATGCTTCATACTTTTTTTTTGTGATTTTTGTATTTTTTTTTTTTTTTGTTTTTTGTGATTTTTGTATTTTTTTTTTTGTTTCTTTTTTGTGATTTTGGTATATTTTATGTTTTTTTTGTTTTTGTGTTTTTTTTTTAATTACGAATACGAGCAGATTCCAGCACTCGAAAATCGAGTGCAAATTCTAGGAAATTTTATTTTTTCATTTAATAAACACCCTAAACGTATGCTTCACAATTCAACTCATTTTAAATGGAGAAAGCAAACTTAACACATTAACCCAAACCCATTAACAAATTTTATAAACACACACATAGCATTGTATAATTCTATGTATGTGTTTGGAGCAACTTTACACGATCATAACTCCAAAAAAATATTCCAGACGATGCAAATCTGTAAATTGGGTAAAAGCGAAAAAAGAAATACTTTTTAAATGATAAACTTTTTGTCAAAATCGGGTTAAAACTGTGAAACTTACATCGGTCACAAGAAATCGCCTTGCTATTAATATTATAGATTTTACATTCAGGTGCCATTCAGGATACCTTGTATGAAAGAAATTTTGGAATCTGTACGTTAACTTTTGTGTTGTATAAAAATATTGATATCGCTTAATAACGTTGATATCGCGGAAAAAATGTTTTTCGTTCTCATTTGCGTACGTTAAGGTTTGCGAGATATCTATTTTGGAACAATGTTTAGAACAACTAGAACAACCTAGAACAGACATCAAATTTTTTTTTTTCCAAAAGTGGGGGCAAAGCTTAAAATTGTTTTTTTTTCGATTAACCGGTACAAATTACATTTTAGAAACTCATCGTTTTTGAAACATTGTGGAACAATCCTAGAACAATTCAGAACAATCTTAAAAAAGTTTTGTTTCCAAAAATGGGGGCTAATTTCGCACACTTCATTCTCTTTTCAAAATGTTAATTAAATTCGTAGGTAATAACACTTTGATTTCATCTTTATACCCTAAACCACTATATGTGGTCAGGGTATAATGGATTTGTGCCGCTGTTTGTAACTACCAAAAATATTTGACCTAGACCATCTTTTATTATACCGATCAACTCAAAATCACTTTCTGAGTATATATAGCGATGTCCGTCCGTCCGTCCGCCCGTCCGTCTGTGCCCATGTAAACTTTGTAAACTACAGGACGCAAATATCAATATATTTTGATGAAATTTGGAATGTAAGCTTCTTTCAGCCATAGCATGAACGCTATTGAAATTGGCGAAAATTGGTGCATGTTCAGACCTAGCCCCCCACACAAATGACCCCTATGAGATCGACTTAAGTTGTCATATGATAAAAATTATCATATAGATCTCAGTCAAATTAGGTTTGTGTGTGTTTATTAAACCCATTAATCAGCAGCCCAAAAATATACCCCATAGGACTAGTCTTAGTCATAGCCCCCATATAAAGGTGCTTCCCGATCTTCACTTAATTCTACAAAAATTAAAAATGTTGCACAAATTTTTCTCATATATGGTTATTTTATATATTTTTTAAAAAAATAAGTGACCTTAACTTATATTTTTAGGATTGGTCCATTTTTCGACCCAGTCGGCATATAAATATAGCATCCGATATGAACTTTTTCATACTCGAACGCAAAAAAAATTAATAACAATGCCACTCAGATTTGGTTAATGCTTATTTTCTATATCTAATTAGTTGGACATAAGGGTATCTAAACTTATGGTATAGGGTATCGTATAGTAGGTCCGGACTGACTATAATTTCCTTACTTGTTTATTTCTTTATTCGTTCTCACAATGCGAATCGGATAACTACTACTGAAATCGTAAACATTATAAAATAAATAAAAATCATTCAATTTTAATACAAAACCTATATTTTCAGTCTAAAACTGCTTAATGAACGGCATATTTATGGTCTAGAACTTGTTTTACTGTCCATTGACGAAGGCATAACTGGCTATCCAGATAACAGCTTGGAAACTGTTAAACAAAGTCGTGACGATTCTCAAATTCCCCTAAAAATCCTTTCTTATGAAGAACTTTATGGTTGGATCGTATAATGGCTCGGATAGGTCGATCAAATAATTGTACATTTTGTGGTGTATTTCGAAGACAAGCTTTAGATAGAGGTGCTAAGTTGCTGGAAGTCGATAGCATAGCCACCGGCCACAATGCTGATGATATTGCTGAAACGGTCTTCATGAACATTTTACGAGGTGAGAAGTTGTACCGATATAAAGGCGGCAGCGCAGAGTAAAGCCACTCAAGTATACCTACGAAAAGGAAATTGTAAAGTACGCCCATTATAAAAAATTGATTTGCTTTTCAACGGAATGTGTATTTGCTTAGAATACCTATCGGGGTCATGCTCGTCCTTTTCTTAAGGATTTAGAAAAGGTGAGACCTTCACTTATAATGGAAATCATACACTCTCGAGAGCAATTACGATTCAAGGATAATGTTAAAAAGCCTTTACGAGGCATGTGTGAACGTTGTAGCTTGGAGTCCTCACAACAGCCTTGTAAAGCCTGTGTTCTACTGGGGGGCCTTAATCGAGGCGATCGCATGATTGCCAATCAAAATAAGGAACTAGCATTAAGAGAAAAGGCGAATTTAGTGAAGAACGATTTTTGATAATATAAATTTAAAAAAAATATATATATTTGTTTAAATTATTTATTAGATTCAGATTAGATGCTAAAACAAACTTACATTTATATCATATTCAATTACAACTTCTCGAGATGCAGATATCAGACATGTTTTCCAAAATTGAATTGAACACACTTGAAAAGTTTTTCAAACCAAATTGCTGTTTCCACAAGGTTTATTCATTTTGCTATAAAAAAATAAGAAAAAATAATGTTAAATTCATTACCTAAAAAACTATTTAAAGTCTTATAAATCTTATAATAAAAAGCTCAATGCCGATATCTAAACATTATCCAAAACTGATTAAACAAGACTAACTCATTGATGTCTACTAGCTGCAAATAAGGAAAGATACAGAAAACTAAACTATTTTATTTATCCGCACATATTTTATGATTGTTAATACTCTTGGAATAATCGGAAAGAGTTTAGTTAATATCAAAGGAATATTCATAAGAGATGTCAGAAAATATTATAAACTAACTAATCGTCATCAGGTGCCACCACTAACAAACAATCTTTAAAAAAAAGTCAAAGTATTTACCTATTGTCAGACTGCTTCATTAAAGATTTTTCTTTTACGATCAGGATGATTTTTAATAATTTCAGACCTTTACACTCTGCAATAAAAAGAAAAATGGTAAAAATTTCGTTTTATAGAAATACTTGTTGAGAGTGTTTTAACTTGTTTTTGGTCTGTGAATGGTTTAGGTGATCATCATTACAATAGATCTCACAATTTCTAAGAAAAATAAAATGTAAATAATTACCTATTATTTGTGTGACAACGAAAGAGAATCCAAAAGATGATTTAATATTTTTAAACCTATAAAATATTATGAACATTTTTAAGATTGGTTTTCAAGTTCAGTAAAACCGGCTTGTTTTCTATCACTTATATTAAAACAAAATTATACATTTCGTAAATATATATGCCCCGCAAATTTAAGTTGTCTATTTTGGTATTGCTTACACGAAATGAATTTATTCTATGAGCTTTGTCTAGCACTATAATGTAGTGATAAAATCTACTAAATAGCGACTCAAAACTCGCAGATTGTACACGATTAAAAAATTAGGTAGAATGGCATAAACTAAAACATTTGAACCAAATATTAAAACAAGTAAAAAAGTTAGCAACGTCTCACTTTTTAAGAAAACAATTTTCGAGCGATACAAATAGGAATTGTTGTTTTTACACCTCATCTACATTACATAAAATTAACAATTGTCAAAATAGCTTTTAAGTTAATATATAAATATTTTTTCTCCTCTTTTTCTTTTGTTTCTTTTTTTCTAAGTAGTATTGTAATTTCTCTATATTTTATACATCAAAATTGCATTGTTAGTTTTTGATTTCATTCTTTATTTTATATTTGTTTTCATATTTTCTCCTTTTTTTATTATTAACTTATCAATTTTTATTTAATTTTTTTTTACTTATATGGATGTTTTTATTCTTAATGCTTAATATTCCTATTTAAAGTCAGTTATTTTTTCTTTTTATTTTAATTCTTTTTTAATTAAATTTAAATATTGAGATAATAGCTTTAAGTTCCATTGTACATCATAAATCAATTTAACATATATTAGAACCCGCTCTGTTTGAAGATCACATGTCTTGTTGGGTGGGATACCAAATTAAATAAAATAAACTCCCGTATCCATGTTATGGCAATAGACTGAAGGATAAAATGATAGATATAAGGATTAGTGTAAAATTCTGCAAGGAAGATTTACTTGGCTTCTACCTAGAATTTTTAATAAAGTGTCAGTACATTACCTTAGAAAGTTCATTTGGTGATTGCGCATGTATTATCAATACATTTAATGTGTCTTCCATGCGCACTGAATGCATTCAAAATCCAGGATATAACATATTGTCCAACAGTAGAATTCTTTACATAAATGCGTTCTTTAAGAACAGGTATAAAAGCTTCTGGATTGAAAATTTGTGAAGATTCTGGGACTAACCAATTCACTGACATATTTTGAAGAGTCCTAAAGGAATTACAAACATTAACTTGAACTTTTAAATTAATTAATTAGTTAATTTTCCTAAACCTAAACTTGTAGCCGCCAAGCCGATTGAACCTCCCTTTCTTTTATTAGAATCCCGGGAGGAGAAAGTCATTAGACAACACCTCTATAAGTTTTCATATTTGGGCATATTAAACTATTTAACTATTCTGTGTGCGATATAGTTCAATCATTTAAATAATCATTTTTTTTTTCAAAATATATATGTATAAAGCTTATTTTTTAACAATTTAAGTTAACACCAGAATTGCTTGCACTTTCCGACAGCCAAGTATCTAATGAATTCACAATATTGCTGTTTCACGAAAAAAAATTTAAAAAAAAAGAAACAACTCTATAACATCAGCAATGATAGATATTTACATCATCAATGACAGTCATATCCGTATAAGCAAATCGGTAGTCGACTATGAAAAAACACACTTTTAGTTAACTTTTATTACCTATCTTTAAGCTAACTGCAATGTAATGCAGAAGTTCCCCAAACATAGAAGCATGCATATCGTGTGCTTTCCCGAAACAGATGCTTGCATATTTGTTGACATTTTTTTAGCGACTTTTTCACTTGTTTTTGACATTTTATTTTTTTCATTTTCGTGTGTTCGTTACAAAAATCAGTGTTCGTGCGGCAGTTAGAAAGGTGAGAGTGATATATTTTTAAAATGTTTTAATACCCTCCACCTCAGTTTTACGTTTTATCAATATCTACATTTTTCACTATTTATTTATAACAAATGTAAACAAAATATTATAAAAAGTAAACAATTTGATAAATGTAATACTAAATTTTGTTGTATTTTTACATTTAAATTTCGTTTGGAGGTTCTACTTTTGACTAAAGTAAAGAGTATTAAGTCAACCTATAGCCAACTATAATATATAAAATATAATTAGTTTGTAGCTAACTATAACTTAGGTAACTTTAAAATAGTCAGTTTTCTTCATTGAAAGTAATCCAAGTATCAACCACCACTAGTTGCGTAATAGTTAGATATAAGTGTATTAAAAGTTAGTTGAGTTGCCGGCAGGGGGTAACCGAAACTAACACATAAACAATATTTGTCCTAACAAACTTGCAACAATATTCTATTTGAAAAACATGCCTGCCGCAACTCAACTAAAATTGTGTTTTTTTCGTAGTCGACTACCAATTTGCTAATAGGGTCATTCCTTGTAGGGTACCACACCAAAAAGACAGCGGTTTTGTTATTATTTTTTTTTCCTAGTTGCATTATAATACAAGATGGCATCGCATATTTGCCGACGGCAATATTTTTTGTTTTTTTTTTTTTGTCTCGACTAGCTATAATTCATGACAATGTTCAAGTCAATGGCTAGCGGAGACCGCTAATGTTCATGTCATGACTTAAAAATCCAACTTTTTACCATGATAGAAATTCTGCCATAAACCCTGCCATTAATTTGAAGTTTCATTCGGTTTTAACGTTTAAGTATTTAAAAATGGCGCAACTTAAATTAAATAAAAGCCAAACTATTTCATTAATATATATCGCGAATATGAGTGTTTATGGTAGTACAAAGGTGAAAACTATAAAAAAAACACATTTTAAAAAGAAAAGCGTGAGAAGAAATTGGAGATACATTTAAGTGTTTACAGTTCAAATACAATTTAGTAATTATTATAACTTTATCAACGAACTTTAAATGGCACCCTAATTGAAGTTGCATTATGGCAATACTGCAAGTAACCAACAAAATGCATAACGGTCGTAAAAGGGTTTTTTCTACGTCACTATTATATAGATATACACATTTTACTTTTATATATTTTAAGCTAACTTTTCTCTTGTAAGAGTATACAGTAATAAAATGAATTCTAAGCTATAACCGCGTGCAGCTTTTTATTAAAATCGAAATACAATAAATTGGCGACGAGCGGAAAAAAAGAAGTAAATCAAAATGGACGCCACACAGTTCAAAGCATTTATGGATGTTCAACAGAAAATTCTGGAAAAAATCAACAACAGCAT
This sequence comes from Cordilura impudica, assembly GCA_963682025.1. Lineage (NCBI taxonomy): Eukaryota > Metazoa > Arthropoda > Insecta > Diptera > Scathophagidae > Cordilura > Cordilura impudica. The sequence goes on along the minus strand of OY821517.1, from coordinate 258,986,950 downwards.
ATCAGCAAGTGGTAGTGGTTCAGGTGGTATTAACGTAAGCGCTAACACAGCATTAGTGCCAAATTTTGAAGTGTTGGACACCACCAAGGAACCTTTTCGTAACTACAAATCGAGGTTTGAAAACTACACCCAAATGAAGGGCATTCATACCAATAAGCAATACTGTGCCAATTTACTTTTAAATTCAATTGGTTCAAAGAATTATGGTATTGTTACAGCCCTTGCAGCACCTGATAACCAAACAGTCTTACGTATGAAGCCTTGATGGAACTTTTACAAAAACATTTATCACCACAACCTAACGTCCTGGTGGCTCAACATCAATTTTTGTCCAAATACCAGGATAATATGTCGATTGCAGAATACATTGCAAGGTTAAAAACTGACATTGGTGACTGCGAATTTAATTGTAAATGCAAGGCATCGGTGGCAGATATTTTTCTGCGAGCGCAGTTTATTCGCGGCATCAAGGATAATGGTATACGTGAACAGCTATTGCAAAATAAATTATGTGATTTCGCCGATATTCAGGCAAAAGCCTTGGCATTAGAAGGAGCAAAAAGTGACTCCAAAGAGCTTAACAAAACAACTTAATCAATTCCGGGGGAAATTAACAAAATTTCAGGGGTAAAAGGGAAGTATTCAAATCAACATAACCGAAAAGCAGCCAACAACAAATCGAAGAAGGACAAGTTCAGCGTTGACTTTAAAGCATTGGGTCTTGATGGACTTTGTCTAAGGTGTGGTAAAAATAACCACTATGCTAAGGATTGTCTTAGTAATAAAAATAACCTGAAATGCTCTGAATGTAAAAAAACTGGTCATGTGGTAAAGGTATGCATGAAAGCACGTATGAAGAATGGTAAATCAAGTCACGAATCTACTAATCAAGTTGAAGGCATACATCAGTACGGTGTTTTAAATGTTGTTGATGTACATCAAAATTCATCCGGAGATTCCGACAAACTTTTTATAATAATAAATATTCAAAATAAACCAATCAAATTTGAAGTCGATACTGGCTCAAAGTACACGTTTCTACCAAGAGACCAATATGCTAAACTTAACCTCAATGTTCCTTTTCTTTCAACAGATATGATTTTTTAATCTTATACTCCAAATGCATTTACAACGGATGGAAAAGTTCAAGTCGAGGGAGAGTATAACGGTAGGACAATTATTGATGAAATCTATATTGTTCCTGAAGATTTTACAGCTATTTTTGGTCGTAATTGGTGTCGTAAACTAAAATTAAAAATCGATTTAGATGAAATCAACCCTATGTGCTCAATAAAACACGTAAGTGATTCTAATATAATTCAGTCAATTAGTGAAGAATTTCACGATATTTTTCAGCCGAAAATTCGATGTGTTAAGCAATTTACTATATCGCTTAAATTACGTAACGATGCAAAACCAATTTTTACTAAAGAACGTGAGATTCCTTATGCTTTAATTGACAAGGTCAATCAAGAACTTAATGTACTAAAAAAACGGGGGTAATTTCGAAAACTGAAATAAGTGATTGGGGCTCCCCCTTAGTCGTAATACCGAAGTCTGATGGAGGTGTACGCCTATGTGTTGATTATAAAGTGGGGGTGAACGAACGTTTAGTTGACGCCCATAGTCCAATACGAAAAATTGAGGACATTTTCAACTGTTTACGCAATTCAAGATACTTTTGCAAACTCGACCTGTACAAAGCTTATTTGCATATACCAGTTGATGAAGAGTCGAGTAAAATCCAAACTATATCAATACATCAGGGTACCTATAAGGTAAACAGGTTATCATTTGGTATCAAAACAGCACCATCTGAATTTAACCGCATAATCAATCAAATTTTACTAGAAGTTCCTAAGACAGAAGCGAATTTTGATGACATAATCATACACGGAGAATCAAAAGCGGAATGTCAAGAAAATTTATTTAAATGTTTAAAACAATTACAACGATACGATTTACATCTTAATAAAGATAAGTGCAGTTTTTTTCAAGGGGAAATAGAATTTTTGGGTTACACGATCGAACAAAACAAAATCTTAAAATCAAAAAGCAAAATAGCAGCCATAACAGATCTTCCGAGACCAGAATCGGTTGACGACGTAAGGCGATTCTTAGGAATGGTAACTTACTATTCGCGATTTATCCCCAATTGTTCAACGGTTACAACGCCTTTACGTAATCTGATTAAGAAAAATACAAAATTTAACTGGAATGTACAATGTGAAACCGCGTTCAAAAATCTTAAAAAAGAAATTGCTTTTGGTCGTGTACTTATGATCCGCGATATCCATTACAATTAGCTTGTGATGCGAGTCCAACTGGAATTGCTGGAGTTTTGTCCCACATTATAGATGGACAAGAACGTCCAATATCATTTACATCAAGATCGCTCACTAATGCTGAAAAAAACTATTCTCAACTTGATCGAGAAGCATTAGCAATAGTTTTTTCAGTGGATCATTTTTATCAATATTTGTTTGGGAAACCGTTTATGCTCATAACGGATAATCAACCATTAGTAAGAATTTTTCATCAAAATGCGAGGTTACCACAAATGACTTTTTCACGTCTTCAGAGATACGCAGCCTTCCTTTCGGGATTTGATTATAAAGTTATATACAAAAAGGGTTCCGAAAATGTTAATGCTGACTGTTTATCGCGAGCTTCAATAAACTCATCAAAACTTACAGACACTGCTATCAACGAGGAAGTTCATCAACTTTGTGAATCATCAATACAGCAGATTTTAACATTAAATTTAAATTTCAAAACGCTTCAAGTGGAAACACACAAAGATCAACAACTTTCAATTATTCTACATAATCGTCAAAATAATCTGGTGGAAGATACCACATTTACAATCAACAATGGAATCGTTTTTAGAGGACAACGTGTAGTTATACCTACTAGTTTACAACAAGCTGTTTTAACGGAACTTCATCAAACCCATATCGGCATATCGAAAATGAAACAGCTAGCTCGCAGGTACGTCTATTGGAAGTATATTGATAAGGACATCGAACGTTTGGTAAAGGAGTGCTCATCCTGTAGTTGTGTTAAATCCAGTCCAGCCAAAGCCAGACTACATTCGTGGGAGGAACCAGAAAATAACTGGCAGAGACTCCATATTGATTATGCAGGACCTTTTCAAGGCAATTTTTATCTAGTCGTCATGGATGCAAAATCCAAATGGGCCGAAGTAGGAATAACGCCTTCCGCCCCATCTTCTAGCATTACTATAGAAATGTTGCTTGAATTGTTTGCTAGACATGGCTATCCAGACGTAATTGTATCCGACAACGCTTCTGTATTTACGAGCGATGAATTTCAAACATTTTGTTCAAGTCGTGGTATTTTTCAGAAGTTTATTGCACCAGGACATCCTGCTACAAACGGCCTAGCCGAAAGTAACGTTCAAACATTAAAACATCGGCTCAAATCAATGGCAGGTGATCATCGTTCTATTCGTGAAAAGGTAAGAGATATTCTTTTTCGTTACCGGGCAACGCCACTTTTAAATGGGAAAACGCCATCAGAACAGTATCTGAACAGACAATTTCGTATTCAGCTTGACGCGTTAAAACCTCCTCAAATTCAAAACCAAAGTTCTGTAGATTTTTGCAAAGCTCGTCAGCTAAGCGTGGGAGATAAAGTGCTAGCTCGATATTACACCAACAATAAAAATTTATGGAAATTGGGAACAATCATCAAGAAATGGGGCCATCTTCATTATCTGGTAGAATTGGATGAAGGCCACACATTTAAACGTCATATAAATCAGCTTCGGTCCACCATGATCCAACAACCAAAAAGTTTAGAAGTTGAACCTTTACAACAGGATTTCGATCCCATAACGCCAACACAAAATTTACAAGATTTAGTTCAAGTTCCAACCAACACTGAAAATAACACGGATCAGAATGAGGATACAAATGTCGAAGATCAGAACACAGCTGTTCCAGAACATCAACCACAACCTCATCGAAGAACCGCTAGACTTCGTCGTACTCCAGCTTATTTGGATGATTATGTGTGTGATGCCTGAAGCTGACATATAAGCGTGGGAGAACTATTTTAACTTTATCAACGAACTTTAAATGGCACCCTAATTGAAGTTGCATTATGGCAATACTGCAAGTAACCAACAAAATGAATAACGATCGTAAAAGGGTTTTTTCTACGTCACTATTATATAGATATACACAATTTTCTTTTATATACTTTAAGCTAACTTTCCTCTTGTAAGAATATACAGTAATAAAATGAATTCTAAGCTATAACCGCGTGCAGCTTTTTATTAAAATCGAAATTCAATAGTAATGAAATGTCTAGACATAATTTTCCCACTTCGCGTTTTGAAGTATTATGTTTCTCTGACACGAGCTGTCAACTTCACGTCATATTCATAAAAAAACATTAAAATAAGCGTGATAAAACAAATTTATATATATATATATTTATGTATATATATATACTATATATTTTTATATATTTTTTTTATTTATCAACACACAAATAAACCCAAAACAACAACGCACAAAAATGGTAGCCAAACGACTGGACAGCTGAGTGAAAATTATGAGAAAATATAATATATATGGATATACAAATTTCTTGGATAGCTTTTGTAATTTTTGATTTTGTAAATAATCGAACACCCGATTTGTTTCAATTTTATATACATCAGTGTGTGTCTTCAGTTGTTTTTATTTTTATTTCTGTTCCGAATTTAGGTTTTTTTGTTTTTATAAAATAGGTGAGTTCAAAAAGGATTTAAAATATACATATAAGCATGTTAAGAGGAAAATTTGTGACAAAAAATATTTAGAAGCTTGTGTTGATGTTTGTAACTATCAATAATATTTTTATATTAAAATGCCTCTAAATTATTTCCTTAGTCGATTTAATGACGTTCGCTCGTCCGTGTGTCAGTGCACACACCTAAGTTCTATATTAATATTGTTTGCGTATGTAGCAAAAAATATATAAAAAATAAAACACAATATAATATAAGGTTTTATAAGGAGAGAATAAAATCTCTATTTTATTTTTATATGTATACAAGATGTATTACCTTTTTTAAAAATATGCACAGCGGATGGTGTTTATGTGTACGAATTGTACGAAGGTACCAAAACGATTGATTTTATAAGTTAAAAAATAAAGAGAGAAGGTGGCGAGCAATATCTAAGTACCGTTAACGGTTTTACTAGTTAAAATCTATGTAAACACTCCTTTCAACGATGTATAAAAAAAGGAGTTTCATAGATTTTAACCCAGAATTAACCCAAAAATGGCTAATTGACTCAAATGCGGAAAAGTACAAAGAAAATATTAAATTGTACTTAAACATTGCCGGCCACCTTGCAACATCAAGGTGTGTTGCAACAATAATACTTTAACAAATAACTTAAGTATCCTAAAATAAGGCATAGTTCAGTTTAAAAATGTGAGCTTGAATTCAATTTATTTTTTTTTTTTTTTTTAACACTTAAATTGGCCAGTAGGGACCTCGACGTAACAATTTTCCATAGGCCAGTAGGGACCCCAATGGAAAATTGATTATAAATAAGTATGAGCCAGTAGGGACTCTACAATTTGAGCCAGTAAGGACTCTACATATGAGCCAGTAAGGACTCTACAATGGAGATGGGCCAGATATGACCCATCCAAAAACGGTGTATTGCGCCATAGCATCCTCATAATCGAGCAGAGCATCTCAAAAAGGTTAGGGAGAGATTCCATATTTCTATGAAACAATAAAAAATTTAAAGAAAATATCGAAGAAAAAGTGTAAATTATTCGGTCAAAATGACCAGTTTGGTTATTGGTCGTTTTACAACCCCATTAGCAGTACGAATATCCGCGACCCTTACGCGACCGTCACTTCCCGGATAAACTTTTATGACCCGGCCTAAACGCCACGATGTTGGAGGTAGATTTTCATGCTTGATAACGACTAAGTCGTTTTCCTGTAGATCGCGTTCCGGATATTTCCATTTATAGCGCTTATTTAACGTCATTAAATATTCTTCTTTCCATCGGCGACAAAAAAGTTGAGACAACGCTTTCATTTTTCGAAATCGATTAACAAGACTTATCGGGGATTCATTAATTTCAGGCTCCGGGGGAGCAAGTATTGGTCCACCTATTAAAAAATGACCAGGAGTCAGAGCTACTGGTTCCCGAGGGTTATCCGCTATAGAACAAAGAGGACGTGAATTTAGGCAAGCTTCAATTCTTGCGAGAACTGAAGAAAGTTCTTCAAAAGTATATTTAAAAGATTGCGCTTCCTTACGAAAATGGTGTTTAAAACTCTTGACCCCGGCTTCCCAAAGGCCACCCATATGAGGTGCCCCGGCCGGTATAAACCGCCAAGTTAAACCCTGAATACCATAAATAGAACCCACTGCAATCTGACTTTCCTTAAGAAATATCTTAAAATCCTTCTCTAATTCACGCGATGCACCTACGAAATTTGTGCCATTATCCGAAAATAAAGTGTAGGGGCAACCTCGTCGAGAAATAAATCTGTGAAAGGCAGATAAAAAAGTAGGCGTCGATAAATCAGACGTTGCCTCTAAATGAATTGCTTTCGTAGAAAAGCAAACAAAAATACAAACGTAGCCCTTCGTTATCCTACAAGCTCTGCCCGTGAAACTTTTGATGTCAAAGGGACCAGCAAAATCAACGCCCGTTGTCATAAATGGGCTAGTAAGAGTAGTTCTTTCAGGGGGCAGAGCCGCCATAATTTGACGACAAGATACTTTACGGTCAATAATACACCGTTTACACCGACCAATGACTCCACGAATTTTCGACTTCAAGCGTGGAACCCAATATTCAATGCGCAGTATTCGCAATATCAACTGATTTCCACCGTGAATGGAAATCATATGAACAAATTCTATTAACAATTGAGTAAATCGACTCGAATAAGGTAAAATAATAGGATATTTCTCCGTATATGAAAGGGATGGTGATTTAACCAAGCGACCATTCAATCTTATCACACCGTCTTTATCGAGAAAGGGATTCAAAGAAATAAGACAACTCTTTGAACTTAACGGTTTTTTGTCTAACAGGCACTTATATTCATCTGCATAGTGATGTTTCTGAGCCACAATGGCTAAATGCAATTTTGTTCTTCTGATTTCATAACCAGCAACGATTTTATCCACATTCATATAACGATTTGACCTATGAGCTGGATGACTATTGTAAAAGAACCTCAAAATATATGAGATTATCCGAAGAGCTCGATCAAGACGAGAGTAATTATTCAAAATATCCACATATATATCTTCCCCCTTAACGTCCGTAAAGAAGGAAGCATGAGTTTTGACAACCCGACCCTCAATGTCAGTGTCAAGATAACTTAGATCCGTTATATTCCAGTGCACTTTATCTTGACCCAGCCATCTTGGACCATGCCACCAAAGCTCACTATTTTCCAGCTCAGTGGGAGAGGTACCACGACTACCTAAATCTGCAGGATTATCCTCAGAACGAACATGATACCAATTATGGTTTCCTACATTTTCTTGAATGCGGCATACTCTGTTCGCTACAAATGTGGTCCAGGAACACGGCGTTTTCCTTAACCAAGAAAGGACTATCGTCGAATCAGTCCAACAGTAAATTTGATCAATTTTAATATCAATTTCACCTATTACCGTCTTCAAAAGTTCAGAGGCTAACACCGCCCCGCACAGTTCTAAACGAGGTAGAGAAATTGATTTGATGGGGGCTACTTTGAGTATGAATTTCACCGTTAGAGGCCTGAATTCGAATATAAATCACCCCCGCGTATGCCTTTTCCGAGGCATCAGAAAAAACATGAAGCTCAACAGAATTTCCCGGCGAATAATTAACCCATCTTGGAATACGAATAGTATTTACCTCATGATAAGAAGTTACAAATCTTTTCCATTCAACTTCCGTCGAAATTGGAAGCATATCATCCCAATTTATATTATCAAGCCAAATTTTTTGCATGATAATTTTAGCAACCACAATTACAGGACCTAACCAACCTACAGGATCAAACAATTTCGCGATAGTCGATAAGACTTCCCTCTTAGTATACCCAGATTTTAATGAAATAGGAGTCACACTAAAATAAAACGAGTCCAACTGAGCGTTCCACTGAATTCCTAAAGTCTTTGAAGTACTCGATTCTATAAAGGTCAATAATTTAGCGTCAACTAAATGGTCCAAAGGTATGTCTTTCAAAATACTCCGTTCGTTTGAAGTACATTTTCTTAGCTGAAACTTAGCAGAGGCCAAAGCAGCGACGAGTTGATCACGAGCCATTAATGCAGTCGAAATGTCATGAGTCCCTGTCAAAACGTCGTCAACGTACATGCACTTTCGTAGAATATGTGCTGCGAGAGGGAACTCAGCCTCAGAATCGTCCGCGAGTTGTAATAACGTCCTAATGGCAAGGTATGGGGCGCAGTTAACGCCAAAAGTCACTGTCTGTAATTCATAGTCCCTTACGGTCTCCGTCGGAGAATCCCTAAACAAAATTCGTTGAAAAGGGGTATGAGAAGGATCTACCCGAATCTGTCTATACATTTGAGTGATATCACAATTGAAGACGAATTTAAACAGACGCCACCTAAGAATAAGTAGAACTAAGTCTGCTTGTAAGGTAGGTCCTACGTAAAGGCAATCGTTTAAACTAATTCCATTAGAAGTTCTATTTGAAGCGTTGAAAACAACTCTCAATTTAGTTGTCTTACGTTCTAGTTTTACCACCGGATGATGAGGTGAATAACAAAAAGAGGTAGGAGATGAAAAATTTGGTAATACCGGTCTCATATGTCCTATGTCCAAATACTCCCTAACGACGTCATCGTACGTCTCCTTAATTTCAGGTCTACGCAGTAAAGATGATTCGGTCCTAAGATATTGTCCCATAACACCAGGTCTTGAAGTCCCTAAAGAGAATTTTTCAGGAAATTCAGGCTTAAATGGGAGAGTCACTACATATCGGCCATCAGATTCGCGACGAGTAGTCGCTTTATAATTTTCCTCACAAAATTTGTCAAATGGAGACAGAATTTTTCTTTTAGGAGTTTCCTCAAGTTCCCAGAATCTCAAAAGATTTTTGTTAAGGCAATCTTCCTCTGAAAATTCGACATTCGTAGAATATACCTGAACTTGAGGTTGTACAACTGGACCAGTAATAATCCAGCCAAAAATAGTGTTCTGAGCTAGTAAAGAGCCCAAAATATTGCGACGGATTTCTCCCAACAGAATTCTTGGATATAAATCCGCGCCAAGCAAAAGATCAACAGGTCGACTGTCATCAAAATTAATATCGGCCAAACGAAGGTTTGGCAAATTTTCCTTTAAATACGAGTGGACTGTAAATGATGGTAAATTACCCGAAATATTTGGCAAAACAAGTGCCAATGTTTCCAATACAAGGGATGAATCGAAGGTGGAGCCAATTTTTAATGAACAAAGTTTTCTAGACATTGCCGTAACTGCCTGATTAACTCCTGAAATTTGAGCATTCGTCGAATGCGTCGAAATTTTCAGGCGATTTTGCAAACGTTCAGAAATGAACGATGCTTCAGAAGCAGGGTCAATAAGGGCCCGGGCTGGGTACGTAGTACCCTGATGAATAAGATTCACCATAGCCGTCCCTAGAAGTACAGTCCTACTTTGCGCTGTATGAAATACTTGACGATTTGTAGGAGCTGTGGCATGATTGGCATTCGAAGATGATGCGATTGCAGGTACGGAGTTTGAAACTCGAGAAACAGAAACCGAACTAACACCCGAATTCGACCGATTAGTATCCCTAGAAACTTCAGAAGATGGTAATTCACGGTGTAACATAGTATGATGTCTCTTGTTACAAATGGAGCAATTATACGAACTGCTACAATTTTTAGCTTCATGTGTCCTTGCGAGACAATTGACACAACAGTGAAACTTTTTTACCGTAGAAAATCGATCCGCAACAGATAAACTTTTGAATCGATGACAAGAGCGTAAAAAGTGAACTTGATTCTTACAAAGAACACAAGAAGCACTTGAAGTTGAAGCAGCATTGGTATGATGCGCTTTGATTTTAGGTTCAGAAAGCCGTTTAGCAGATTCTGAACCCCTAAGATCACGTAAACAATCTAAAGTTTGAACTCTTTCTGTCAGAAAGAGGTCCAAATCCTTCCAGAGTGACAAACCTGATTTGTCCTTTATACTCTGTTCCCACAGACTAACAGTTTGCGAAGGTAACCGTTGAATGCAAAGAAATACAATAATAGGATCCCAGCTGTGCGTCGAAATATTATAAATTGACATAGCCGTAAGGCAACCGTTTATTCCGCTTTGTAAAGTTTTTAATCCCGACGAGGTTTCCTTATCAAGAAAGGGAAGGCTAAATAGCGATTTTAACTGGTTATTAACCAGCATACGCGGATTATCATATGCGTCCCTCAAGTTGCGCCACGCAACATCAAAACCTTGATTAGTGAGAGGGCATTTGGAAACAATTTCCCGAGCTTCGCCACTAGTTTTCCGAACTAGATGGCATAGCCGCTCAATATTGCTAAGTCGAGAGTTATTGATATAAACCGCTGTAAAAAGATCCCTAAAAGTGGGCCAAGAAATGTAATCGCCCTCAAAAACGTCGGTATCGCATGGCGGAAGCGTTAAATTATGACAAAAGTTGTCAGCTGAATTGAGGTTTACACTCGGAGACTGAGACTGCTCTTTCGGTGTCGCGTTGGATTTAAAATGATGTAATCGTTCATTAATCCTAGATAAACAATTAACGTACGCGTTAAAAGTGGCTTCATATTTCGATTCAGCCGCGTCAAAATCCGCTGGTTCCGCGTCATCCGAATTTTCTAAATATGATAAACAAGTACGATATGTCGATTTTACTTGTTCCCAAAGCAAGTCTAATTCTTTTCCACGAATTTCAAGATTAAATACCGAATGTAACTCCTCACGAATATCGTTGAATTTCGCCTCAAATTTAATGAGCGTATCCGAATCGCGAATAAAAATATCAAGTGCAGTTCCCGGCATTTTGGTTCGAATTTATTTTAAAATAAGTTAATTTAATTTAAATAACAATATAAAAATTCGTTAAAAAAAATCCGAAAAAATAATAATATATTATAAGCTAATAATATAAAACTATATTAAAAAAAATTTATTTTCTTAATATGTGGTATTATTTTAACAAATTAGAAGCAAAACCAAAATTTGCAAAAAAAAAAAATTAATAAAAAACACACTGGATATGTCGCGACTAAAACGGACAGTAGGGTGACTAACAATGTTATAGAAAAAACAAACCAACACAATGCGTGTGCGTATATATTAGTGTGAAGAGAAATGAACACACTCTTGAGCATAAACACAAAAAAAAACCAACGCGTGAACGTATAGAGAAATAAAAACTATTCAGCTTAAGCAGTTTAAACACGAAAAAAAAAAACGTTCGCGTGAGCGTATATGTATAACACAAAGGAAAAAAAAACCGATTTAGTTATGTTTAAATGTAAATCTGTCTAAATTATTATTATTTGCACTAAACACTTTTTTTAAAAATCCCGACGGCTTTTTCTCTTTCCTTCGAATAAAACAAACACGATATGATTATTTATATTATTACTTGCACTAAACACTTTTTAAAAATCCCGACGGCTTTTTCTTTTTATTATACCCTCCACTCCAGTGTGCAGAGGGTATATATAAGTTTGTCATTCCGTTTGTAATAATTAGAAAAAAAATTCTGGACCCCATAAAATATATATATTTGTGATCCTTATAACAAGCGAAGTTGATATAGCGATGTCCGTCTGTCCGTCTGTCCGTCTGTCCGTCTGTCCGGCTGTCCGTCTGTCCGTCTGTCCGTCTGTGGAAATCACGATGACGGCTTCAATCGGATAGCTAGGGTGCTCCTTGGTATAAAAAATGATTCACTAACATCCTGAGAAGTTTGCTATTTAAAATCGTCCAAATCGGTTAATCTGGTCCCGAGAATTGAGCGAAGAATTAAAAAGTCATGAGAAAATATGATTTGAATATATGTTCTTGTGATAACGCCCTCAATAGGGCAGATAGGACGCTTGTTTTTAGTGATAATGATTCACTAACATCTTGAGAAGGTTCCTGTTTTTAAATCATGACAATAGGTTTCATAGGTTCCGAGAAATCACTGAAAAGGTAAAAAAAAATATGACGTTTTCCTATATTGTTTTCCTAAATTTTGCATTTTGTCATAGCTGTGCATGTTGTTTTTGTGGTCGTTGTGTTAATAATATAAAAATTCATCAATATCAATATTTTTTGGTGTAATATTTAAGTTAATTAATTAATAAAAGAAACTATATAAAATCAATATCAATATTCTGCGATTTTTATAACATCACAAAATGTTACAAATTGATACATACTACTGTTGCCAATATCAAAATACTATAAATAATATTCATATATTCTGTAAATGTATATTCATAATAAGCGCATATTAAAATAAATCGGTATTTTATTTTATTTTTACAAAATTCTGAAATTTTTAGAGTTGAAAAAATAGTATGGTTTTAAGAGTTGTATTTTTAGTACATGTATAAACCCTGCATACTTGCTTTCAAAAGTAGTAGATAGGTAAGCCATAAAATATTTATTTACCCTGTAAAAAAAAATTGTTTAGAAAAATACTATTTTTTGTCAGATGTTAATTACAATAAATTTTTAAACTTTGTTATTTAATGTCGGGACGGAGGCAAACGCCATTCCCAAAATTTTGTTTCAACAGTTATCCACATTAAGAATAACCGCGGAGCTCAGCTCAATCAATGTGCAATGATCGAGCCTTGCCCTGGGAAACATGCGTTTATGCTTCTCTTAACACAAACACCATTCCCAACTACCAAAAATTTTTGACACGAGCTATTCACATTATGAATAGTCGCGGAGCTCAACTCAATCATAGTGCAATGATGAAGCTTCGCCCTTGGAAACATATATTCATGCTTTTCTTAGCACAAACCGAACTTCTTATGGCACATTAAAAATAAACTAATTGAGAAGTGCAATTCATCAGTACGCTGTATTATAATACTATTTTCTTATTTTACTAGTAGCTAGTAAACAAAGTGATCGTATCATTGTGAACGAAATAGAATTGAAATTGTATGCAGATTGGTTTTACTTAAAAAACCTGTTTCTACAGATAGTGAATAAAATCCCAGTAAACATTTTATGCAATAAATGATCATGTAGAGTCTTTTTGACTCATATGTGCTATTAAAACAGTTATAAATGCGCCCTTTTGCTGATCACAAAATATTCTTTTGTTGGGATTAAATATTACCTTACCCACGAATCTTCTTGAGAGTCCTTTTTATCCGCTTTTCTAATCAGTTTCGACTCATTTTTGAGTCTTATTTAATGTAATTTTTCTATAAATCACTTTCTAAGAGAAAGCAAAAATCATTATCTAGTCTTTTTCTAATAGCGCATGTGATTAAGCAGTTTTTAATCATCAAAAGTGCTCGAAGAAGACACAGTAAGGTAATTTTTGTTAAAACAATCTTCGAAATGATGACTGGGATATCGTATATTTTTGTTAACACACAAACATATGCATAGCAGCACGAGTAAACCGAACTCAAATTGGCTTCTTATATGTATACAGCCGAACAAAAATGAAAATACTCACCAAAGAGTAAAGTAAGCAACAATTTCATTCAGTCTTATGGAAGCTTTTGAACAAAGCAAGTCTATGTCGCGTTGTCTTGTGAATTTTTACATTTTTTTTTAACAGGTACTAGTGATGCCAGGAGATTTTTTCAGAAATCTCTACGCTTATGAAAAAAATTCCCTTTTTTCCCTACATGAAAAAAATTCCCTTTTTTCCCTACACTACTTTTTTTTAAATTTATTTTTAATTTGTACATTTTCAATTTCAATTATGTAAATATAAAAAATAAGATAAAAATATCATGAGAATTACATAAGAATAATATAAAAAACATACAGATATTATAAAAAAAATATTTTTGCAATTCTGTTTAATTCATCTTTTTGATATGGTTAGATGTGCATTTAAAATTTACACAATTAAAGGTGTGTTTACACTATGTGTATTTTCCATATGTAAATTCAGTTTTACGATCCATACGTAATTCGGCGTATGTGTCAAAATTGGCGTTTTATATACAATTCATCATTTTGCGATCAAACGTACATATGTATTTCCGTATGACATAACCTCTAAATGTAAACAACAGCTGATTTAATTTGTGAATTTACAAAAAGTTATTGTTAAAAATAAAGTAATATATTTTTTATATTTTTTAATTGTTAATTAATATTAAACAATTTATTTTTCTTTCAATATTTATCTTTATAATTTACTCTGTTTTTCTTTCGCCACAAGCAGTATTGTATTTAAATATGGTTGTCACGCCAAAATAGAACCTGCTCTAATTGAAAAATTTACATATGTTTTGCCAAATGTGTTGTACATAAACAGTTTTTGAAAGGGTTCACACTATGTGTACAAATTGCACGTGCTAAAACAATAAGAAAAACACAAGCAAAACACATAGTGTGAACGCAGCTTAATTAAAATGGCTTGCAAATGAGATGTTACAACTCAAACAGAATATTTGTTCTTGGTTTTCAGTGTTGCCGTTTTAGCTTTTTAGTTGTTAGATTTAGCAACTTTTTTTTGGCGTTTAGCATCCAAAATTTCTCAAAAGATGCTAGATGCTAACTTAGAATCTTTTATTAATAAAATGTTGCTTTTAGCATCTTTTAATGGTATTGATATGTTTTTATTTCTCAAAGTGTAGTACAGTAATTTTGTGTACTACTCCTTTTACCACTCTGCTCGTTTCTTTCAACAAATATAACAAAACATTTTGAAATAGAAGAATGTAAACACCAACAACAGTTTTTAATGAATTTGAAAGTCGATTGCCAAAAAATATTATTGTATTAAAAAAATGCCAAAATTTTCAATACAAAAACACATTAAAACGGGTAAAAGAACAGATAACCAATATATTAGAAGAGTTTAAATTTATATCATCTGAAACAGAAAAAATTCAAATCCAATGGAGTTATATCACAGAACAAAACTGGGATACAACACTGAATACAACCTCTTTATGGATTGAAAAATTCTATTGGCGAAAATCCATTTTAGGAGTTATCAATATTTGTATTGTCTATATTAGTTTTGTCTTTCTCAAAAGCCGAAGTTGAACGTTTGTTTAGTTTAATAGCTTTAGTTAAAAGCAAATTTCGAACAGAATAAAATCCGAGTTGTTATGTTCTGTAATACGTATAAAAGAAGGATTGAAATTGAACAATCGGTGCTGTCACACTTACAATATACCGAGCGATGTCGTTGATAAGAGTCGATCGTCAGAAATATATCAGAGCCAAGAAGAACTTGAACATGGAGACATCACAGAAATGTTAGATTCCATAAACCAATTATTCTAATATAATCGTATCTTTTGATAATGTAATTTCTGTTATATTTTAAATAAAAAAAAATCCCTCTAAAATTAAAATTATTTAATTTAAGTTTAAAATAAACTCAATTTGATGTTAATAAAAATTTCAGATGAAATTCAAAAAATTTTAATTAAAATTTAAAAAATATAAATCGAAACATATGTTTTATATTAATTTTTCGATTTAAAAACCAAAGAATTTATTAATAAGTATATAATTTTTCAGTATAAAGGTAATGAAATTTGAAAAAAAAAAATTTAGCATCCAGTACGTTTAAGCATCTTTTTTTGCAATTTAGCATCTTTACAATTTCAAATTATGGCAATACTGTTGGTTTTAAAAGATTTTTTATAACAGTGGTTATAAGCATGACATGTACATATACTTAGATCTGATTTATCGCATTTTAATATATTTTCAAAAGCCTTGCATTTGCATTTATAGTCGTCACCTTTGACCTGCTCCAGCCATCCAACTAACTGAAGCAAAATCTTTATGTTCTGTATTTCTTTAATGTGTTTTCAGCATCATCGAAAAACGAATCGAACATTTTTCTAAAATTAATTATGTTTCTAAAATTAATTATGTTCAAATTTATAATATTTTAATGTTATGCACAAAACAGTGTTTTATACTTGTCATTGTTATTAAAGAATCCACATATTTACTTCCTTCATATTATAGAATTATTACCAGACTTAAAAAGACTTTAAAGTTTAAAATTGAAAAAAATTATGCGATATTTAACAAATACATTCAAAATAGTTTTGACTGAATTTTTTGGCAGTTTTAGTTTTGCCTTGTATCAGTAAAATGTTCAGATATTAACTAAAAAAACAGTTTGTTAAATATTTTCATCTTAATTATCTTAATTAATTTAAAGACACAAAGATAGATTTAATACAATAAAAAGAAGTAAGAGTTGAAAGTTGATCTATGCGGACTCACAAATGTGCCCTATACTAATAGGTTTGGAAAATTGAAAAGGATTGTAAAAAATAAAATGCACCTTTATATTAAAAAATTTAAATTAAAAAGAAAATTACAAAATAAACCATTTACCTGGTTAAACTTAATATTGTTTGTAATTATCTGGATCAGGTTAGTATTTAAAATGGGATAAATCGGGAGTCATTGTGCCAATTTATGACCTAAAATATGTAGACACCTCTATAAAATGCTGAAAATTCAGAGCATTTGTTGTAATAATTCAGTAATAGGTTTATCAAAGTGTTTACATATTCAAATATTTCCAGATATTAATGTAAACGTAAAACCCAGGTGGAGGGTATCAAAGATTCGGCATAGCCGAATTTAACACTCTTACTTGTTTTCGATTAAAACAAACGAATATATACGTAATGTAACGTAACGCGTAGGGTTGTAAAACGAAAAGTATGCAAAAAAATAGTATTTCAATAACGATGAAACTTTTTTTTCTTTTTAAATTAATTTTAATTATACACTTTTTAAATTTTCAAGTTTTTGTTTAGCTCACACATAAAAAAAACTGAACTATACGCACTTTTTAATTTATTGTTTTCTGCTGTAGTTGAAGTGAAGCGTTGTTTTTGCAGGTTCTTGCTGATGTTGACAAGATGAAGGCTGTGGGAATGTTGAAATTAATAATTTTTAAAAATTTTCCAAATTTTTCCTCAGGATCCGGTTCGAAGGACCAAATGTTTGCGTATGTAGCAAAAAATATATAAAAAACAAGTAAGAGTGTTAAATTCGGCTGTGCCGAATCTTTGATACCCTCCACCTCGGTTTGTGGCAATACTATTAACATAGCTCATGGTAGTTGTGTTCTTGTTATTGTTAATATGTATGAATCACATTTTTTTTGTGGCTTTTTTTATGTTGTTGTATGTTCAACCACTAAACTATTACAAGAAAACACTAGGTTTCATGTTTTTTTTAGAGGTATCTATAAACTTTTGTTCATTTCTCAGCGCAGAGGCTCCCGATTTACTCCGATTTCAATACCAACCTGGTGGGAATTATGGCAAATAATTTTTTCGTAACCTGACCTAAGTAAATGCTTTTTTTTTTGAATGAGCGTGATTTCAACAGACACACGGACAGACGGACAGACGGACAGACGGACATCGCTATATCGACTCGAGCTGTGATAAGGATCAAGAATATATATACTTTATTGGGTCGGAAATTAGTTTTTCGATGCGTTACAAACGGAATGACAAACCTATATATACCCTCTGCCACTGAGATGTGGAGGGTATAATAAAACACAATATAATATAAGGTTTTATAAGGAGAGAATAAAATCTCTATTTTATTTTTATATGTATACAAGATGTATTACCTTTTTTAAAAATATGCACAGCGGATGGTGTTTATGTGTACGAATTGTACGAAGGTACCAAAACGATTGATTTTATAAGTTAAAGAGAGAAGGTGGCGAGCAATATCTAAGTACCGTTAACGGTTTTACTAGTTAAAATCTATGTAAACACTCCTTTCAACGATGTATAAAAAAAGGAGTTTCATAGATTTTAACCCAGAATTAACCCAAAAATGGCTAATTGACTCAAAGGCGGAAAAGTACAAAGAAAATATTAAATTGTACTTAAACAAATATAATAAAATATTTTTATTTTAATATGGATGAACGCCCTTTTTATAATTTTAAAATTTGCTTGAAAATATTTGATAAAAGAATGAGAGTTTTTGCAAAAGCAGCAAGTGAAAGCAAAAAGCAAGAATATAATTAGGGGATATTTTGTACACATTATGAATTTCTACTGTTATACAGTTTTGCTGTAAACTGTGCATTGATTTGCGTTTGTGCTAAAATAAACAATGGTATTTAGTTAAAAGAGACTGTTAAATAACGCATCAAGATTCACTTTTAAAGTCTAGTTTCAATAGAATTTTCAAAATATGGATATTTTCAATAATCAATATAACAAAGCATTTAATTTTTAATGGTCATATGTACTAAAATTTAAAGAAGTCTTTCATATAACTTTTTAGAAGAGGCTTAGCTGCGAATATTGCAATCATTTCAAGGTACACCACTTTCCCCTAAACATAATATATGAAAGGATTACAAACATCAATTGCAATTTTATTTAAATAAAATAATTAGATTTAAATGGTATATGCTACATCGAACATGTGGTTAAATGCCACTTATGTTAACTTGATTTTGTTTGCATTTTTTTTATTGGATGATTATTAAAAAATATATATTTTTTACGCATTGATATGCTTTTGTTGTATTCCATCACCGCATTTAATTATTGAAATTATTTATAAATTAAATAATAATGTTAACAAACATATAATTTTTTAAGTTCTAAAAAGTATAATAAACAGAAATGAAGTTAAATGTAGCGTATGAACATTATTTTTAATCGTTCCGACAACGATGCCTATTATGATAAATATTAACTTAAATATAAAACATATAAAAATAAATATACAATAAACTATTAGTTAAATGATTTATTAAAGAAACTAATTTGTATTGATAATGTACGCAGGATTTAATTAAGCAAATAATTTTAAATTTAGATTTTAAAAAATCTTAGTTTTGTGCTGGAATAGGCCCAAATTTTTTTATACTGACCGAATAAGACACAGCTAACTCGTCTTTCTGCTTGTAATCGAAATAATGAAATTAAATATGTAAGCTTTTGTTGTCCAGACTACGATCGTTACTGAAATTGAATGAAGTCGGAGAAATTTCCGGACCAAGTCGGATCTAAGATTAAGATTATTGTACTGGTCGTGTTTTGTTTTTGTGTGTTTCTTAAACCCTTCATTCAGTAATCAAAAAATAAGCTCTGTAGGACCACCTTTATTCATAATCCCCATACAAAGATGATTTCCGATTTACACTTACATACATCTATCAAAAAATAAAAATATTGCATAGATTTTTCTTTTTTTATACCATATACCACCATGTGGTTTGGGTGTATTGACTTTGTGCTGCTGTTTGTAACTACCAAAAATATTTGACCTAGACCCATCTTTTATTATACCGATCGACTCAGAATCATTTTTTGAGTCGATTTACCTTGTCGCAAATATGAATATATTTCGATGAAATTTGGTATATAAGCTTTTATGGATCCCGGCCATGGGATGAACGCTATTGAAATTGGTGAAATTCGGTCCATGTTCAGACCTAGTCCCCATACAAATGACCCCTATGAAATGGACATAAATCGCCATAAGATCCAAATTATCATATAGATCTCAGTTAAATTGGGTTTGTATGTGTTTATTATATCCATTAACCAGTAGTCCAAAAATAATCCCTATAGGACAATTCTTACTCATATGCCTTATATAGAGCTGCTTCCCGATCTTCACTTAAATCTATGAAAAAACAAAATTATTGCACAGATTTTTCCCAAATTTGGTTTGTATATATTTTTTTTTTTTCAAAACATAAGTCACTTTACTAAATATGGTCAGGATCGGTCCATTTTTTGACCTAGTCCCCATATAAATATAGCGCCCGATATGAACTTTTTCATATCTGCAGCCAAAAAAATTAATAATGCTACTCAAATTTGGTTTATGCTTATTTTCTATATCCAGTTAGTTGGATCGAAGAGATAGGGTCTCTAAACTATGGTATAGGGTATCATATAGTCGGTCTAGACCGACTATAAATTTCTTACTTGTTTTTAGTTCTGTTATTGAGAAGAATAATTTAAATTTATTAAATGTTTATCTTCTATATCCAATTATGACCTAAACAAGGTTAGACCGAAGTTCCTTTCTCTAACCTGCTGGTAAAGTCTCAAAAATTCAGTTGTTGAAGTGTTCGAAATTAACTACAAGACAGGACCCCTCCTGGAGAGAAGTGCGCTAAGGGGTATCCCAAGTCTGCAATTAAGATGACTTGTGGTGTTGACGCTGGTGTCTTCTATCACGATTACTATATTTATAGTTCGTACAGACTACCCGATGATGATTGTGTCTTTCAGGCAAAAATATAAGCGAATAATTATGGAATTTTGTAGACAGGCAGGAGAACAAAACTTTCTCTCGAATTTAAGTAAATTAAGCATTAGTATATTGAACCCTAAAGGATTTTGCATACAGATGATACTCAGGAAGTTGTGCAGATTTTTAAAGATAGACATGTGGAACTTTTTTCTTCAAACTTGTACGTTAGTCCTTGTAACAAGGTCGCAAAACTGCCGATACGTAATTTATCAGAAAGGTTCAGTTGTAACCAAGGTTCAGAAAATACACACATGAAACACACAATGTTCTATTCAAAAGCAGCCAACACATATCTTTATTTTCATATCAATTATGTGCGTTTCTAAATTTTCTACGGTGCCCAACACAACCATGACTGTGTTCGTTTTAATATTTCGTTATTTACACGAACATTTTTGTATCACATACTTTTTGTTTCAATCACACATAAAGCACACATTTCTGAGTGTTGCTTTATTTGAAGTTCATGTTCTGGTACGTTTTCTGAAAAAAACCACAGAACATGTACAATAAACAGGTTCGAGTTCAGTTATATTTTAAGTCGTGTTGTGGCTCATGTAGTAAGAAAAAACAGAACATGTACAATAAACAGGTTCGAGTTCAGTTATATTTTAAGTCGTGTTTAAAATATAACTGAACTCGAACCTGTTTATTGTACATGTTCTGTTTTTTCTTACTACACGAGCCACAATACGACTTAAAATATAACTGAACTCGAACCTGTATATTGTACATGTTCTGTGTTTTTTTTTTCAGTACACATACCAGAACATGAACTTCAAATAAAGCAACACTCAAAAATGTGTGCTTTATGTGTGTTCGAAACAAAAAATACGTGATAGAAAAATGTTCGTGTAAATAACGAAATATTAAAACGAACACAGTCATGGTTGTGTTGGGCACCGAAGAAAATTTAAAAACAAACATAATTGATATGAAAATAAAAATATGTGTGTGTTGGCCTAAGTTATGTTTGTTTACATATATGTACGAGTTTTTTATTCAGTGTGTGTTTTTTTCTGAACTCTGGTTGTAACGCTCTTAGGAACCATGAATGGGGAATAATCGAACACCGTCTCTTGAACAAGAATTTAAAATATTTCTTTTATTTATACTGAATAAACCAAACGTTACCATTATGATTTAAGTAGTGAATACATATTTTGCTTACGTATTTTTTCGGTTCTTCAATTAAATTTTTAGTCTTTCTCAAAGTGCAGACGTATATTGTGAACAACTTCTAAAACAGAAAATTTGAAAATCTATATATAATATAGAAGAAAATAAATAGAACTTACGATTATGACTTATTGTCGCCAGTCGGAAAAAAGATATAAATAGTACATATGTATGATTTTATCGAGAATGTTTATGTTTGAGAAAAATAGTAAAATTAATAATTGTATTCATTGATTAACTCATTGATTCTATAACCAATCGCATCTACCATATAATGATATACGGCTTTAAAATTTTCTTTTGCATTATTTAAAATATCAATTAAATCAATTTCTCGTAAGATTGTTTTTTTTTAAAGTGATTGTATCTTATCTCACGCAGAATGGGACAATGGGCCAAGAAGTGAAGAATATTTTCTATTTCGTTCAAGTTACAAAAAGAGCATATACGAGACCTTTGCTGTTGAAACCTGGTTCCATTGAGCTCGATAAGGTCACATCTGGCTTTGAAAATATAGCTTACTGCTCTCATATTATTACTAAAATCAAAATAGCATTGTGGTTCTCTATAATTCAGTTTTGCATAAAAGCGGTTTGTATTAGACGCATTCTCCAAGTAAAATTCCTTTTCTTTAGTTTTTAGCCCATTAAGAATATCAATACGTATTTTTTCCCAGTTCCCTTTTGTTGTGCATGCCGCAATTCATATTGAATTAACATCTCTAGCAAAAGTTTCAATACCTTTATATCAATACAACTTTTTTTCTAAAATTAGTTTTTTGAGCTGGTTTGGCAAGCGTTTCCCATTATATTCAAAAAGCGTTTTTAGTATGTATCATAGATGTAAGTCTAGAGTATATATATGATTATTTTCACAGCCAGTTTCTAGCATCAGCGCGTATGTACGTGTGAATTTTGGTAATTTAAGTATCTTTTTTAAGAAAAACCTTTGGAGTTTATCGACTTGCTCGAATAAAGAGAATCCCCATATTTGGACTCCATATGACTGGATAGCTCGACATACTGATTTGAAAAGGATCCACTTCGCGTTTAATACAATCTCTTTTTTAGATAAAAAATTTTTCCATGTTGCATTTATGCTATTTTTCGCTGATATGCTTCTCTTTTCGATATGTTTTTTAAAATTGATTTTTGGCCATAGTGTAACTCCATGTGTATTCATTTGAAATTCTAATAGATTCACCATTGAAAATCCAATTTTCTCTTTCTTCGAGTCTCCCTCCTTTCTGAATATCATCATTTCCGATTTAGTTAGATTGACTTCTAGGTTCCATATATCGCAATATCTCTGCAGCTTGTTGATCATAGTCTGCATGGTAAGAATATCGTCTGCTAAAATTACTATATCATCAGCGTACATTAATAATCTGATATTTATTGATCCCACATTAAATCCTCCTTCTAAATACTCGTGTAAGTCATTTAAATAAATCGAGAAAAGCGTTGGCGATAGCACGCACCCCTACTTTACCCCAGTACATATTGAAAAATCTGTCGATAAAACTTCTCCATTCCAAACTGCAAAGTTGGTATGGCTGTATATGCTCTGAATCATTCTAGCCATCTTTGTTGATAAACCAATGCTGTGGAGTTTGTAAAACAGAGCTTTTCTAGAGACTATATCAAAAGCTGCACGAAAATCTACAAAAAAAGCGTATAGCTTTTTATTTTCATAATATTTTAGATGAGAAATTGCTGCTAAGTTGTACAAATTATCTACAGTAGAATATCCTTCACGGAAGCCTGCTTGGTACTCACATATAATATTGTGTTTGTTTAGCCATAAATATATCCTTGTGTTTAAAATACCCATACAAATTTTTGCTATGACATTCATGAACGATATTCCACGATAGTTACTCGTTATACCCTTATCACCTTTTTTATACCCTATACCACAATGTGGTTTGGGTATAATGACTTTGTGCTGCTGTTTGTAACAACCAAAAATATTTGACCTAGACCCATCTTTAATTATACCGATTGAATCAGAATCACTTTCTGAGTTGATTTAACAATGTCCGTCCGTCCGTCCGTCCGTCCGTCCGTCCGTCTGTGTGTCCATGTAAACTTTGTAATCAAACTGCAGGTCGCAAATATGAATATATATTGATGAAATTTGGTATATAAGCTTTCATCTGCCATGGGATGAACGCTATTGAAATTAGTGAGAATCGGTCCATGTTCAGACCTAGCCCCCATGCAAATTACCCATATGAAATCGACATAAATTGCCATAAGATCCAAATTGTCATATAGATCTTACTCAAATTGGGGTTTGTATGCGTTCATTATGTCCAATAATGAGTAGTCCAAAAATGATACCTTTGGCCCCATATAGAGCTGCTTCCCGATCTTCACTTAAATCTATTAAAAAACAAAAATATTGCACTGATTCTTCTCAGATTTTGTTTGTATATATTTTTGGAAAATACAAGAGATTTAGTAAACATAATCAGGATCGGTCCATTTTTGGACCTAGTCCCCATATAGATATAGCATCGGATATGAACTTTTTCATATCTTCAGCCAAAAAAATTAATAAAAATCAGACTCAAATTTGGTTTTTGCTTATTTTCTATGTCCAGTTAGTTGGGCCTAAGTGATAGGGCATGGTATAGGGTGTCGTATAGTCGTTCTAGACCGAAATTTTTTAATTTTCGTAAATTTTTCATCTAGTTGGGCGGATTCATAAATTACATTATAAGAATTTGCAAGTTCCTTGAGTACCATATCTGGTGCATTTTTAAAAAATCTAAAACAATAACAATTGTTAAAATACTACTCTAACATATTAGTGTGTAAAAGTACAAAAAGTGAAGGGAATAGTACTCTGCTTTACTAATCCTCTACTGTCATATCAGAATGACTAGTTGCAGCGATCAAAGGGAAGAAGTCGATGCTGCCTGGCAAACAGTTTCTGACTATCAAAACGGTGATTAACAATATCATCTGAAATGTTTACACACAAAAACAAAATTAAAAAAAAATTTATTTACCAAAACAATAGTGATTAACCAAGTACTAACAACAACCAATTAGCTTCACTTTAAGTAGATAATGATGATGACATGGATAATTCTAATCCTAAGGATGATACTGGCAGTAATGATGATAATGATGATAACGTTATTAATAAAAAATCTGATGCAAAACCGCCACCAATAATACTTCCAAATATATCCAATGCCAGTCGGTTATACACTCTCACTGAGTGTACACTGTTTCTTACAATCGTGTTAAGTGAGACCAAAGAAAACAAAACGAAACCAATTAGAACCTAAATTAACTAGAAAAAAATATGAAATATATAATACATACATATCTATATTATTAATAGGCTAGGCGATTTCTTGTGACCGTTGTTTTGTTCTATTGTTTGAAAGGTATTTCTTTTTAGCCGTTTTGCAGATTTACAGATTTTCAATTTTTTTCCTTTATTTTGAGTAAATTGCATTTAAAATTGCTGCTAACACATACATAAAATTATAAAATGCTATGTGTGTATTTATTAAATTTGTTAATATGTTTGTAATAAAAATGAGTTCGGTTTTTTGGTTGATTTGTGAATTGGCTATAATTGATTAGCATACCCTTAGGGTCTTTATTTTATGAAAAGATAAAATTTCCTAGAATTTGCACTCGAATTTCGAGGGTTGGAATCTGCTAGTATATTTGTTTACTCGTATATAAATTGTAATTTACACATGCAGTAGCCCAATATTCTTTAACTCCCAACCTTGGGGTTTTCCTTTTCGATAGGTGCAAAACGAACTCCCTACACCCAGTCTTTGTAATAATGAGCAGATCAGGGGTTCGTGGTAATAATGGCCTTTCGGCTGTATCACATTTCCTTATACAACGTTCCATTGATGCAGTTGGAGGAAAAGTCAAATTGACAAAAAAATTTAGATCCGAACAGCTACTTATTCAATGCTTTAATGGGAAACAAGCAAACAAAATTATAAAAAATACGAACTTCTTGCCAGAAATATTTGTAAAAGTTGATGAACACTTCTCGCTTAATAAATCCAAAGGGATATTTGATTCCAATGATTTAAGAGGCCCGACGGATGATGAATTGTGAAAGGAAATTCCTGAACAAAATCCAAATATCACAGAAATAAAAAGACTAAAGAAAAGAGACCCAGAAACAAGAACACTAACAACAAACGACCTTGGTTTGAATATAACAACTTTCAATGTAAGCGATTTGCCGGAAAAGATCTTATTAGGATATATGTCTACCATATTAAAACCATATATTCCTAATCACCTACGATGCTTCAAGTGCTTCCAATTTGGACATATCTCAAATTTCTGTTTGTCTGGAAATAAAATATATCAACACTGCAGCAACATCGAACACACGTCAATTGATGAATTCGGCAAACGTTAAAGGTGTGAAAAAGAAGCAAAATGCGTCACCTGTCAACAGCAACATAACAGCCTTTTTAAGCAATGTGTTTCATATAAAAAAACAACTTGCAATTCAAAGAATTAAAATAACTCAAAAAACTATTTATGAAGCCCGAAGAGAATATGACAGACAAAATCAACTAGCAACGACATACGCTAATGTAATTCAATCATGTAATCGTAAATGCAAATGTCAAGAAAGCGCAAACAAAGTACTCACCACGATAGACATAGAATAAACATCAGCTGTTTCAACTCCAATATCAACATCAATTTCTCCAGTACGTAAAATTACAAAACTCGTTGGTTCAAAACTTGAATTGCTACCAAACAACATTTCAAAGAGGAAAAAACGTGAAATATCAAATGAGAGCGCAGCAAAAACACTTCTTATATCAAAAGATAATAGTGCGTTTACATCTAAGGAAAATCTGGTAGATTTTAGTCGAAATCTATTTTAAAATCTATACCGTTTACATCTAACTTTTTGACATTTTGTGAGATTTTATTACCACAACAATAAACAGCCGATTAAAATAAAACATATAAACTAGAAATACCAAAAATAAACAAAACAATAGGAAAATGGAAATATGGAAAATTCTAAAAAGGAAAAAATTTTGTTATTATATTATGCGTCAAGAATGACAAAATCACAAGCTGAAACAGAAATTTTGCTAAAAACCATCAGCATTTGTTAAATGTATTGTTTGAACAACAAAAAAATGCATTTTCCACAATTATATAGCAGATTAGAATGAATGTTAAAATGTTTTTTTATTATAGATTCGTCAGTTTTATTAATAATTAATATTTTATTTCTTTTTACTCAACTTGTTTACTTTTGTTTTTGTTGTTAACCCTTAATAGCCTGAGTTTTTTTGAGCTGAAAAAAAATTTTATAAAACTCGCGTTTTTGAACAACTTTTGTTCTACTAATTTTTTTGTATATTTTATTTACCTGAGCTAGGTAAGAAACACCAGGTTGGTTCTTTGAGGAACCACTACGCACCCGGAGATCAGAAATTTTAAAGCTGTATTTTCTATCAAAGAAATTTGTTTTTTTTTTAACAAAAATCAACATTTTTTATTCAGTTTCTAATTTTCTGAATAAAAAATGTTAAAAAAAAATTAAGAATTAATATTATTAAAATATCAGCAATGGCATTTAGTTTTGGTGGAACTCAGCAAAACTGTTTTTTCCGTCGAAAAACACAAATGTATAACACCGTTTTAGGTATCGAACTTTTGTTTAGGATGTAAATTTCGGATTTTTGCATCGCGGTTTCCCTTCCTTGACATATTCGGGTAAATGACCAACGTTATCTAGGCGAATGTCACGCGGCGGCATCGGAGCAGACATTGGACGATGAGGTTTCGCAACAATTTCAAGTTCGAGATTACTTCGTCGAACTTTTTCCACTCTCATTTCAGTATCAGACTTTGTCAAGCAATGGGCAACTTCACACACAAATTCATGCAACACTTTCTTTGGCTCCATTTGATTAGTTACTGCATGTTGTCGCTTGTATAAAATCCAGGCATTGATTATGGCCATATCACACATATGGTAGAACAAGCGATTTGTCCATTTGCGTGATTTTATGCGAATATGACTACGGCCGAGTGACGAATCTAAAAAATCATGAAAAATATTTGGACATGGAATGCATTCCAATACATTTTTCTTTCTATTATATCGCTCAGTGGTTGGTGCATTTTCGGGCGTTTGACCATCAGCCGAACTACATGGCTTCATTCCAACCATTATTGATGCCATACTTACAATCTTATTGTCAATTCATGCTACTGTTGTGACGTCGATTCCATGAAACCTTCCCACATATTCTTCGCAATCACCTCTATTGGCGAATTTCTGTGGTAATTTGCAAGCGATGCCTTATGTTCCCAAATATACCATCAAGGGAATCGATGTATAGTAATTATCAAAATATAATATAATAATATAATAATATAATAATATAATAATATAATAATATAATAATATAATAATATAATAATATAATAATATAATAATATAATAATATAATAATATAATAATATAATAATATAATAAGTTCGGTTAACTTTCCTGACGATGGTCGTCGTTGCCGGAATAAATTTCAAACGAATAGCAAAATCCGGAATCATCGCAGATAAGAAACAATTTGTCACCCCACGGGTGCGGTTTGTCTGGCATGTATTGTTTCATATAGTGTTTAATCTTTGTCGCACAAATTTGTTCATCAACACACAATCTTGTTCGCTTTGGTACTTTTAGAAAATTCCGGTCCTGCTATTTCCATTGCCTCGTTTTCACCATGCAAATGGCCTATTTGCTTGTCATCTTCAACATTTTCATTGAAGATGAAATCTGGGTCATAATTACTGTCGTCAGAAGAAAAATCACCATCATTCTCACTTTCCGACCACGCGACCGAACCGACAAACTCGGAAAGCTCTTCTTCTGTTCTAAAATCGCGAATTTTCTGCGACATTTCTAATCAACAAACTGAAAAAGAAACCATAAAAAAAACGTTGCTATATAATTTTATATTTGGTAAATTTCGAACTTCCGGTGCCTGACGGTTCCGCAAGGGACCAACCAAAAATTTGAAAAAAATCCACTAAAATAAAAAGAAAATATTATATCAAACACTCACAATAGATTCTAGGCACTATAACAACCACGGAAATATTTTTCTAAGCTTAAATTTTTACGTATTTAACACAAAAGTATGGCGCTTGTATCATGGCGCTTGTATCAGGAAATATTTTTAAAATGGCAGCGGGAAGTTAAAAAAAAACATTTAACATTTAAATTTTTTGTTGGTTCCTGGCGGTACCAGTAGGATATTAAGGGTTAAATGTCAATTTTTCAGTCACTGCGTTGTAATTTTCTACTACAATAACAAAAATACACAGTATCATTTGGAAGTGTCCAAGTTTGACAAGATTTTGTGAGATTTTGCTAAAGTCTAGTAACGAGCTAGAATTTGTTTTGTATGGGGAATATAGTAAAAAAAATGAGGTAGATTGTGCTCGAAATCTCATATATACTATTTTGCTTAGATCTAAACGCACTATAACGCAACAAATATAAAGGTAGATATTATAGACGGCTCGAGTGATTTTACATCTAATGAGTAATCTATATAAAATAATATAATGGGACTGTAACGGTTTTACAAATCATTTTGATGAAGTTAAACTTATTTTAACCAAATTTAATTGTCTTGCTATTTATAGTCAGGAATTTAATTTTAAATCGAATTATTTTAAATTGAAAAACTTTAATTGCTTCTTTAAAAATATTGCTTCTACCACAGTTGCTCACTGTGGTGTGTGTATTTATCTTAACTAGCAGATTTCAGCCCTCGAAATTCGAGCGCAAATTCTAGGAAATTTTATTTTTTCATTAAATAAAGACCCTAAAAGTATGCTAATCAATTATATCCAATTCACAAATTAACACAAAAAACAAACTCATTTTTATTACAAACACATTAACAAATGTAATAAACACACACATAGCATTGTATATTTTATGTATATGTTAGTAGCAACTTTAAATGAAATTTACTCAAAATAAAGGAAAAAATTTTAAAACCTGTAAATCTACAAATTGGCTGAAAAGAAATACCTTTCAAATAATATACGTTTGGCCAAATTCGGGATAAAACGGTAGAACAAAACATCAGTCACAAGAAATCGCTTAGCCTATTAATATTATAGATAACACATTTGATGGCGAAGAAATAAATATTGCATCTCAGTACCAAACCGTGGTTATAAAAACTAAGTTCCCAATTCAATTTATTATTTGCTCAATATATCTTCCTGGATCAGAAAATATTTACAAAAATGACCTAACTAATTTTACTTCACAATTCGCTCTTGCTTATCTCGTTTTAGGAGATTTTAACTAGCATAACTATATTTGGGGATCCAGTAAAACGGATTCAAGGGGAAAAGTAATTGAAGAATTTTTAAACGACAATAACCATAATATTTTAAATAATATTAATTTTGCCACTCAGTTCAGTTTTGCATATAAATCTTTTAGTAACATAGACTTAAGCCTAGTCTCCCCCAACTTTCAACATTATTTTGATTGGAATATTAGTGACGATTTACGTAGTAGCGACCATTTCCCAATTATGATTAATATAAACGCTTTCTCACCAAACTACGAAGGAAAGCCCTGCTGGAACATGAAACGAGCAAAATGGGAAAAATTCAATTGTAATTTTACAAAACTCTTAATTACCTTCACAGATTTAAATGACACTGAAAATTACATTTCGAAAACAATTTTAGATTCAGCCCACGAGGCAATACCAATGAAATGGTCAATTTGCAATAGAAAATAAGTCCCTTGGTGGAATGAGATTATTAAATCTATATATATAAAATTCATTTTCTGTTTGTTTGTTTGTTTGTTTGACCGCTATACAATTTTTTATTTTTCAACGGATATCTCTAAATTTGGTATACATGATCTCTGTACTGCAAGGAAGGTCGCCATATGATTCCTACCGGCCACACCTACTTTTACGCCCACTTTTTGTATACAATTTATTTTCTGTTTTTTGGTATAATTGTTAGCCATACAAATTTTTATTTTTCAACGGATTTCTCTGAAATTTGGTACGTAGAACCTCTGTACTCCGGCAAAGTCACCATATGATTCTTACGGCCTTCTCTAACGCCCACTGTACTCCAGGCAAGGTTGCCATACGCTTCTACCGGCCACGCCTAATCTATGTATATAAAATTAATTTATTTTTTCCTTTTATTAGTTTCTTTATTTTGCTGCTCTGAAATTTGGTACACGTGATCTCTGTGCCCCAGCGAAGCTCGGATTATATATCTTTCTGGCCACACCTACCTTTAAGCTCACTTTTTTATAAAACTCATTTTCTGTTTTTGGTAAATTTTTTCGCTATACAAATTTGTATTTTTAAACGGATTTCTCTGACATTTGGTACACACGGGAATAACTTCACGATGAAAAAATTCCCCAAATATAAAATAGGTCCAGACAAGAAATGAACAAATTCCCCTTTTTTTTAACCGAAATAAAAAAATTAACTCACGCCCCAAATTCGTTCTTAAATTTTTACATATTTTTATTTAATGAATTTTATTAAATATTTATTTAAGTGAAAATTCGCATACTGATCTCAAAATCTGTATTCTTTTCAGTAGCATCATTTTGACGCGCTCGTGGAACGCAGCTCAGCAAGCTTTGTTGAGAAAAGCGGAAATGCCTGAATCTAGTGCGTCTAGAAATCCAGCGGCTAAGACAAGCTGAATCCAGGGAATCTGAAACTCCTTAAACGACTGTTTTTCTCATAGACAATTTTATGACGCCTGCTCCAGAGTATAATATTTTCGTATATCCACCAGAAGGAAAAACCAGAAATGTTGTATATCACAAAGCTCTAGAATAACTAAAATTCGTAACTTTTAGAATCATACACTCAAAATACTACATGCATAAATATAGTTAGTTGTAATGGAAAGCAGGCACCGAGTCATTAGTCCCCAATGAATTAATTCCCAAAAAAAAAATAAACTTATTCCCCAAAAAATTGGGGAATAACTTCACTATGAACAAATTCCCCAAATTTAAAAAACGTCCCCGAAAGAAATGAACAAATTCTCCATGCTGGTCTCAATATCTGTCCTTCAACAAATTTATTTAATATCTGTATTCTTTTCAATAGCATCATTTCTTTGCGCGGAATGATCTGAAAAATATATTTTGGGAATTAAAATAAGTTGGCGACAACTGCGCGGCAGCACGGGTGTGGCTGCCAAACGCGCGGAAGCGTCTCGGAGACGCGAAGCGCTCGCGAACACAGCTCAGCTAAAATATCGGAACGATCCGAAATATATATTTTAGCGATTAAAATAAGTTGACGCTAACTTCGCGGCAGCATGGGTGTAGTTGTCAAACGCGCGGACTCGGACGCGACTCGCATGCGGATCACAGCTTAGTGAAAAGTCTTATGATATATTTTATCTACGTATGTATGTGCAATAATTACCTGTTGATCCAAATAGGCCACACATATACTATAAGCAGTTGCTTAAAGCAACCTTGCGGCACAATTTTAAACGTCGCATTCATTTTCCATTTTTGAAACTTCTATAAATTTCACGTCTCTGCTCAATGATGATCACTTATTGAATGAAGTAATTCAATTTTTAAAACTTCTGATTCCTTTAATTTGCAAACGATTCCGTTATATTTGATGTTTTCAAAATAACTAAACTTAAAAAAAAACTTCAAGCGGTTTCGCAGCTTATTTTTGCTGTAGCGTCTTTAAAAAACTTCTAAATTAAAAAATAAAAAAATTTTAAATTGAAACAAAAAATTAATTTAGTCCACAAAAAACGTAAACATTGGGGATTTTTTTCATCATGAACAAATTCCCCAATCCCATACAAATTATCGGGGAGAAAGTTAAGTTTTTTGAGGAATTTGTTCATTGGGCACTCAGCGCCTGGAAAGCATAGTGAACCATTTTTCAAGTCAAAGGCCTAGTTTCTTATAAAGTAAAGAAGGAGATTACTAAAACAGTTTAAGAGAAATATAAGTCCTGCAAATTTGGCAAAATTCCTCAAAGCTAAATCTAGGGCTCGTAAAGCTATTAGAGATAGTAGGAAAAAGTCGTGGATAGATTTCTGTGTCACAATAAATTTACGAACTCCATCGTTAGAGGTATACATATAAAAAAAATAAAATCATTAAATGGACCCTCGAACTTCCACCATATTACAGCACTAAAAAGTAACAATACGATGTTGAGAGATAATAATGACATTGCTAATTTATTAGCATTTAGTTTTGCACAAAATTCTGCCTCTTTTAACTATTCAACCAAATTTTGTTTATATGCCACCTCTACTAACTTTCCTATTGATTCATCAAACAATAGTGAATTATATAACAACAAATTTACTTTAGCTGAATTTAAATCTGCCCTTAATATTATATATGAAATATTAATATTATATATGAAATATTAAACACCTTAGACGCAAAGGCAACAAAATACGTTTAAGATTTTTATAACAATATTTGGACAAAAGAAGTATTTCCAAAAAATTGGAAAAATGCTTTAGTCATTCCAAGCTTAAAACAGGGAAAAGACGGTACTAATAAAAATAATTACACACTAATATCGCTTTCTGACTGTCCTTGCAAACTTTTGAGAAAGAATGATAAATAAAAGATTAGTCTACTTTTTAGAAAAGAATAATATTTTAAATATCAATCAATCCGGTTTCAGAAAAAATAAAGGAACAATAGATTATTTAGCAATACTTCATTCTGATAAGGTGGAAAGTTTTTCATCAAAAAATGTCTTAATAGCAGTGTTTTTCGACATTCGGAAAGCATATGATTGTGTCTGGAAACAGCTTATATGCAAAAACCTAAATTTAGCTGGAATACATGGAAATATGACTGCCTTTATATTTAATTTTTTACATGAGAAACAATTTTGTTGCATGGTTGGGAACACAACCTCAAATTACTATTCCCTAGAAAACGGCGTCCCTCAGGGTTCAGTATTAAGTGTCACCCTATTCCTTTTAGTCATAGATGATATTTTGAACAACTGTCGAAATAACGTAAAGGAATAACTGCGCTGATAAAAAAATTTCAGCCATAGCTAATAAAATCCAAAAAACAATCCTAAAACTAGAAAGTTGGAGTGACAATAGCGGCTTTCCATTTCATAATGAAAAAACTGTAGCAGTAAAATTTTCCAGACGCTTAATAACTCCCAACAATCCGATATTAAAACTTTCTGAAAAAAATATAAATTTTGTAGAAGATCACAAATTTTTAGGAATTACTTTTGACAAAAAAATAACATTAAAGACCCACATACACAATATTAAGGCCAAGGCTAACTCAAAACTAAGCACCATTAAAATACTTAGGTGCTCTCAATTTGGTTCTGACTCAAAAACTCTCCTCAAAATTTTATCTTTTGTTGGACTTCCAACTATAGATTATGCATCGATTATATATTCGTCTGCTACCAAACAAACTTGAGGATTTTGGAACCAATCCTAAATACTGGAATAAGACTTTCCATTGGAGGTAAAACCAGCCCAGCTAGTAGTATGCAAATTCTATCCTCAAGCCCACCTCTAGATATAAGAAGACTAAAATACCTTCTTAACTATATATTAAAAATCTTCTCCTTACAAAACCACCCTTTATACCAATATATTACTAATATGATAAAAATTAATCTGCTTCAATCAAAAAACCCAAAAAAATTACCCTTTCTATGTAAAAGCGGTTCAAGAATTTACAATTATTTAAAAATATAATATCCAAACGGATATTATAGAGAATAGAACAATATCTTATACTGCACCATGGTGCTACTCTGATATAAATATAAATTTTTCGCTTACATACTGCAATAAACGAGATATGACTCCTACAGAAATACTATGACTTAATCAATAAAAAATATTCAACTCATCTCTACCTTTTCACTGAGGGTTCTGTAAAGAGCGAGAAATCTGGTTTAGCAGTTTTTGGTGAGTATCATGTCATAACTAAACGCATTCATAACTACTCCTCTATATATATAAGTGAATTACCGGCAATCAAAACCTGCGTTGAAAACCTTGGGAATTTTGAACAGAGAACTCTCATTATATCCGATAGTAAAAGTGCATTACAAGGATTACAGGAGCCATTTATTAATAACAATTATAAATCAGATAAAGGAATCTATTTGAAATCTGTATAACAATAAAATAAGCTTTATGTGGATTCCAAGCCGTTTAAATATATATAGAAATGAAGGAGCAGAAGCTCTTGCTAAAAATTCTTTAGAAGAAATAATTTCTGTATATTGTAAGCGCCCCCGTAGGTGAGTAAGTAGCGTGCTCGCCTACCATGTGGGGGTCGTGGGTTCGATTCCCACCAGAGACTTTGGTTTGTCGCTGCAAAAAAAAAATAATGAACACATTACTCCCTCTTTCCTCCTTCCTATATCTATATCTTTCCTGAGATCAACACAACGCACTTCATCTGTATGGAGCATCCCCTGAGTGCTGATTAATAAAATAAAAAAAAAATATCAATTCTCAGACTATATATCAGATATATGGAACGATTCGTGGTAAAATAATAACAAAACTAAATTATATAAGATTCAGAACAATATTATATACCAATTTAAAACCCCCCCTATTAACAAAAAGGATGTTATTAAATCAAATAGATTAAAAATTGGTCACTATTTATTTTCCCACCGCCATATTATTGAAAAAACACAAACCCCCTTGTGAATGCAGAATATATCATGAAAACGATTGAAATATAAAATAAATAATATTGAAATACTCACGAAAGAACATGAATTTGAAAATGTAAAAAAGTACTTAACTGAAATTAACCTACATATATGATTCGATTTAATTCATAAAAAAAGTAATAAAAATATATATATACATAAGTAAATATAATATTATAAATATAGACCATAAAAACTGTAAAGTGGCCAATATAACCTTATTGTGTTGGGGCCACCAAAAAACCAAATAAATTGTAATAATATATCCAATGTAAAAGTGATGATAAGTGGCTTTAATAAATTTATAAATTCGCAAAATGTTTCATACAAATCTATGAGAGTTGGTCACGTAAGAGTGATGATTTAAACTATAAAATTATTTAGAATGCTAATCGAATATTTCTATAATAAAAAAATTTTGCTTCACACATATCAACTTATTTAAAGTAGGATTGCCGATCAACCCATATCTATGTTTTTACTTGACTTCAGGCGCCGATCTAACTTAGCCCTTTTTAATTTTCGACAAAAAATAATTTTTACTTATAAAAGTTTATTTAAAAGTTGTGTACTTATAAAAAGTAAAAAGTAAAAAGTAAAAAACAAATCAAAAACTCAACAATAAAATAGCAATTGTTGACATAAAATAATTCTAATTATTTACCTTGTTTTATAATTAATTATTTAGGTTTTTAAAAGAATTAACACTAAAATGACAAACTATTTCAATTTTAAAGCAATTAAAAAAAAATTACAGATTTTAGTTTACAAAACTTCAACAAATCAACTTTCTATATCAAAATCATTAGATAAGCATTCGTACAGTTTATATACTAATTAAAAAATATAACATTGTTATTTTTAAATAAATAAAATTTTTTTAAGGTTTGCCCAAAAAATTGCTTTTAGTTATTTTTCTTAAAGAAAAATTTCACGAGTTTGAAAAGTTTTTCATAAAAAAAAACTTTTTTTCAAAATATTTTTTACTTGCAGGAAAGCTTTCCACATTTTTTAATATTTTGAAATTCAAATACAATTTTTTAAGTGAAATTAAATATTTTTATTTGAAATTTTAGAAATTTAAATCTTTTACTAAACAAAACAAAGTTATCAAAGGTCAATTAACAGTTCAAAAAGATCTATGAAAATTGGAAAATTTCAATCGAAATTTACAAAGCGGCATTTAATATTCGGAAAACTTCATTTGAAATTCAATAATTTACGTAGAAACTTACATTTTAGATTTCTGAATTTAATGGAATTTTCTCAATTCCAAATGGAACTTTCTGAAATTTAAATTGCATTTTTAACTGATAATTTTGCTATTTTTAGTAAAAGATTTTAGTTTCTGATCTTAAATGGCAGATTCTGCATTTCAAATAAAAACTTCTTAATTTCATATGATAATTTAAATTAAAATTAAATGATAATTCAAATTAAAATCATGAATTTCAGTTCATATTTCCTCAGTTACAGTTGAAAATGGTGTTTTATATGTAAGTAGTTTTAACAAAATGAGGTTTCTGGTATAAAATAAAGGTCATATGACCATAGTAATACTGTTTAAATATTTATTTTGTGATTGCCCATGGATGAAAATTTGTTAAAAACAGCATCTGTAGATATTTCTTGTTTGTGGTGAATATTCATCATGGCTAAAGCACTTAGTCCTTGTTCAAAGTTGAGAAAGATCTTTAAGCTGTTTAGTTGCTTACCGGCAATGAAATAAAAATTTAAAATATTTTCCGGAGAGTAGGGTATATATCTTCGCCACAGTGAGATAATGCATCTACGCTTTCATCTGGAACTTCTGTTGAAACTTTCCATTTGAGCTGCCAATGAATAATTTCAGATATCAGATTTGCAAGTAGAACTTCTTTTTATACCATCCACTCCAGTGTGCAGAGGGTATATATAAGTTTGTCATTCCGTTTGTAATAATAAGAAAAAAAAATCTGGACCCCATAAAATATATATATTTGTGATCCTTATAACAAGCGGAGTTGATATAGCGATGTCCGTCTGTCCGTCTGTCCGTCTGTGTAAATCACGATGACGGCTTCAATCGGGTAGCTAGGGTGCTCGTTGGTATAAAAAATGATTCAATAACGCCCTGAGAAGTTTGCTATTTAAATCGTCCAAATCGGTTAATCTGGTCCCGAGAATTGAGCGAAGAGGTAAAAAAAGTCCTGAGATAATATGATTTGAATATGTGTTCTTGTCACGATAACGCCCTCAATAAGATAGCTAGGGCTAGTGAGAATCATTCACTAAGATCACGAGAAGAGGTTCCTGTTTTTAAATGATGACAATAGGTTTCATAGGTGCCGAGAAATCACTGAAAAGTTAAAAAAATGTGACGTTTTCCTATATTGTTTTCCTAAATTTTGTATTTTGTCATAGCTGTGCATGTTGTTTTTGTGGTCGTTGTGTTAATAATATAAAAATTCATCAATATATTTTTGGTGCAATATTTAAGTTAAATAATTAATAAAAGAAACTATATAAAGTCAATATCAATATTCTTCGATTTTTATAACATCACAAAATGTTACAAATTGTCAATATCAAAATTCGGTAAATAATCTTATATATATTTACGCTGATCCCTGATTCACTGACTGACTGACTGATTCTGTAACGCTGAAATAATACACACACAAAATTTAATCTTTCTCATTTGATACAAACCCACACACAATGTTCTCTCTTCTTTGTTACCGACCAGTGCTGCTAATAAAAGCTTCTGAAAATCGACAGTTTTTGAAACTAAATCGCCAAAATCGTCGTTTTTAAAACAAGAAATTGTCAAGAACATTTTACCGTTTATAAAATTCGAAAAAATATTACAAAAGGAAATAATAAAATTAATGTATTTATATCATTCATATTACGAATATTATTACAGCATTGGTTATTTCGTTATACAAAAATGTATTAGTGATGAAATTTCAACGAAAAAAATTTAACACAGCAATCAACTAAATAATTTTATTGATATGTATCTATAACTGAAACATATAATATAGGTTTAAAGTATCGCCTTAATTAAAACTTAAATCTTAAATGGAGATGCTATTCAAGGTATTTCCGCTTTGAAACGACTTGACCCAGAATTAAATCTATACATATTTTGTAATTTACATTTACAATGAACAAAAACTATCAATTTTCGATAAACAACCCAATAATTGTTAACCCTTGAAATCGTAATTTTTATACTACTGAAAATTTTAAATCTTCAATCATCATTTTAACAAATTTAACAAATTGAAAAATCGTCGAAATTACAATAAGTTGTCAAAATTGGCAGCACTGCTAACGACAATAGCACTACATATGCAGATTTCGTGTTACATATGGAATAAGTTGAACGCAAACAATCCATAAAAAAAACTAATATCTATTCAAATTCTTCTTTAAATTCCCTTTGTTGGTCAATGAAAAAATTCTGCAATAAAAGTAATGAATGAAATTTTAAACATTTTTATTTTTCTCATTTAACGTCGTCCGATATGCATACATACTTCTTTTATCAAACCAAACTTTTCCGTTTACCTGTTTTGTTTTTCATCTCAAAATTGTTTTGTATTGTTATGAGTGCTTCCGCTCAGGTTCTCTGATGGCCAGCACTTACCAAAGAGTATAATTTTTTGATAAATATTTGAGAAAAAGAGATCTTCAATGTGGATTTTGTTGTTGTCCAACGTGTGATTTCGTTTAAAGCTCTGTATTGAAAAGCACTTGAAAAAATAGTGCAATTTTTAGTTTAAAATTTAAATTATTCTAAATTTGCATAGTTAAATTACATTGTAATTTCAGAAGAGAGGTTGGAAAATAATTTTGTTTCACTCATAATATTAATTTTTGCATAATTTGCTTTCAAAAAATTTTGACAAACATAAATTTCGTAAATAGGTATATTTAAGATTTTAATTTGAATAATATATTGAAATTATCATGGAAGAATTAAAGGCGATTTGAAATAATAAGTTTTTTTCTGAAGTAAAACTAATACGCCTTTATTTTGTATTTTTTTTTTGGATTTATACCTAGATAACTTTGCAAAAAATTTATTCTCTTTTTTTAGTTTACGTGTATGTATGATGAAATATGAAATATTTTTTTCTCTATTGTGTAGGTGTAACTTCCTTAAGAGGTGGTAGGTTATAAAACCTTTTTATACCCTATACCACTATGTGGTTTGGGTATAATGACTTTGTGCTGCTGTTTGTAACAACCAAAAATATTTGACCTAGACCCATCTTTAATTATACCGATCGAATCAGAATCACTTTCTGAGTTGATTTAACAATGTCCGTCCGTCCGTCCGTCCGTCTGTGTGTCCATGTAAAGCTTGTAATCAAACTGCAGGTCTCAAATATGAATATATTTTGATGAAATTTGGTATATAAGCTTTTATCGGCCATGGGATGAACGCTATTGAAATTGGTGAGAATCGGTCCATGTTCAGACCTAGGCCCCATACAAATTACCCATATGAAATCGACATAAATTGCCATAAGATCCAAATTGTCATATAGGTCTTACGCAAATTGGGTTTGTATGCGATCATTACATCCACTAATGAGTAGTCCAAAAATGATCCCTTTGACCCTATATAGAGCTGCTTCCCGATCTTCAGTTAAATCTATTAAAAAACAAAAATATTGCACTGATTCTTCTCAAATTTTGTTTGTACATATTTTTGCAAAATACAAGAGACTTTACCAAACATGATCAGGATCGGTCCATTTTTGGACCTACCCCCTTTATAGATATAGCATCCGATATGAACTTTTTTATATCTGCAGCCAAAAAAATTAATAAAAATCCCACTCAAATTTGGTTTTTGCTTATCTTCTATGTCCAGTTAGTTGGGCCTAAGAGATAGGGTTTCTAAACGCATGGTATAGGGTATCGTATAGTCGGTCTAGACCGACTATAATTTTCTTACTTGTTTTTTTTTGCATTTCTCTTTCTGAATGCACAACATGTCGAGAGTGTTGTGTCAAACTTTTAAGTAAATCAGAGCAAAACAAAAGATACAGCGTTTCCAGCGACCGGCCTCATACGGTATATAGCATATAAAAAAGTTTTTAAAAAACTTTAAGCCGATTTTCGCACAAATAAATGTTCGGAGTCCGTGAACATCATAACTCAAAATCTACTTGACCGATTCTTTTGAAATTTTAAACACTACACACATAAATCATCGAAGGGTTTTTTTAATTCCATTTTCTTCCCCATTTTTTAACAACAAATTCCCGAAATTGTATAGCAAAAATCGTTTTTGCTGCAAAAAAAAAATTGAAAAAAGTCTTCGTCACTACCTCAGGAAACACGTTACTTTTTAAACGTATTTCGACTTTTTTATTTCTCATGATCGGAAAAGAGTTATGATGTTCACCGCAAATCAACAACGCCTCCGGAGATTCGCTGTCACGGACTTATTTATTAAAATTTTTAATTGAAAATTTTTTCAAAGATTCTTGAAATGTCGTGCTATAACGTGTATATGAAATAAATAATCCAGCATTATTCATATCTTCAAAAAAGAATTATGCAAAATACCACTTTATTAACTTTTAAAACCTTACCCCCTTAAGAAATTTTTGGGAACCTTGCTCTAAAACGTTTTTTTTTTTTTCTATGCTATTCTATTTTTTCCACAATAAAATGGAGTCAGGTTATAACAAACTCGGCGGGACCGGCCAAATTAGTTCGTTATAGACTAAGTTCGTTATAACCGTAGTATTTTTTTGTTTTTTCCGAAAGGTTTAAAAACTTTTTTAGTTGAATAAGTTTATATTGATGCATTTTAAAAAGTTATAAAACATAAATTAAATTATTAAAAGATAGATATTAATAGTTTGTCTTAATTAGACTAAAATTACCGAGTTTCTATCAAAATAAAATATTTTTTTTAAATCATATAATATTAAAAACTCCTTATGTATAGAAGCAGAAAGTATAAAGCAAAGGTTGGTTACTGGCAAATTTATGCGAAAATATACATAAAAGGACCTTTTACAAAACTTCATTTGAAAATCGAAGTTTCTGGTTTGTATTTTTGCAACTGTTTTTCGTTTTTTTTTTAAGAAATTTTAAAAACATTAAAATTAATTTTTTTTAAATATATAAAATATAAGAAAATTTTGAAAGTCAAAATAAACGGGTGCCTAGGCGCCACACAATCCACTAGTTTATATAATATTCTAATAATCATCTTATTTATTTTGTTTCATGTTATGTACCTCATTGGAGTTACATAACTTCTGTGGTGTATCTATTTAAACAAATTCGCTTCTTATTCTTTGATAGATTGTAAAAAATGTATTAATAAAAAAAAGTTTTTTTTCAGAATCAACTTTGAAAAATTTATGATGAAAAGAAATAAAGAAACAAATTTGTTCAATTTTATTCAGCATTCGATTAGTCTGACGGAAGGATCATATCGTCATTTCTTTCATGGTTGAAATACATCCAGCGCTCCAACAATGTATCGAATAGTTCAGTGGCCACATGGGGTTGTCTGTGATCTTACAGATTGCTGAAGACATCATGTATTTTTAAATCATGTGAACATTGCTCGGGTGTAAGGAAGTACTGAGGAAAACCCTGGAACTTCCACCAGGTACTTGGTAGCTTTTGATATCTAGGCGGGTTTTTGCAACGAACTTTACATATATTATAGCATTTCCAATATAAGGTTCAATAGATTCACGAGTTAAAACCAAATTATTCACAAATACGCATTCTATATAGTCGCCGTTTTCAAGACTTATGCCAAGAAAAAAAAAAGAGTTTATTCACAAACACCTAATGAGGGATTAGGCCCATTTTCACCGCAATAGTTACGTAATTACACAAAATTACAGAATATGGGGCACACAAAATCCAAAAATCCAAGACTAATTGCTGAACATCAAACGCACCCTCTTATATGCACAGTATAGTGTGGAACAACTTCAGAAAGATCATTGAGATCAATGTGAATGGCATTCCATACCGAAAATTAATGAAAATTTGCAACAATACAGTGGGGAAGGCTTAATAGTATAACTCCTTGCATGGATTCTCATCGCATTGGTTTCACAGCAAAGATATATGCATGCATTACATGAAAATTATGATATATATCCGGGTAGCGATAACCAAAAAAATAAAATTACTTTCAATAATGGTTATTGGTAACGAAAAAATTTTTTTGGTTGTTATAATAGTTAGTCATAACCAAAAAAAAAACAAGTTAGAAAATTATAGTCGGTCTAGACCGACTATAAGATACCCTATACCATGCGTTTAGAAACCGTATCTCTTAGGCCCAACTAACTGGACACAGAAAATAAGCAAAAACCAAATTTAAGTGGGATTTTTATTATTTTTTTTTTTGGCTGCAGATATGAAAAAGTTCATATCGGATGCTATATATATATGGGGACTAGGTCCCAAAATGGACCGATCCTGATTATGTTTGGTAAAGTCTCTTGTATTTTGCAAAAATGTATACAAACAAAATTTGAGAAGAATCAGTGCAATATTTTTGTTTTTTTATTAGATTTAAGTGAAGATCGGGAAGCAGCTCTATATGGGGCCAAAGGGATCATTTTTGGACTACTCATTAATGGATGTAATGAACGCATACAAACCCAATTTGAGTAAGATCTATATGACAATTTGGATCTTATGGCAATTTATGTCGATTTCATAGGGGTAATTTGTATGGGGGCTAGGTCTGAACATGGACCGATTCTCACCAATTTCAATAGCGTTCATTCCATGGCCGAGTAAAGCTTATATACCAAATTTCATCAAAATATATTCATATTTGCGACCTGCAGTTTGATTACAAACTTTACATGGACACACAGACGGACGGACGGACATTGTTAAATCAACTCAGAAAGTGATTCTGATTCGATCGGTATAATTAAAGATGGGTCTAGGTCAAATATTTTTGGTTGTTACAAACAGCAGCACAAAGTCATTATACCCAAACCACATAGTGGTATAGTGT
This sequence comes from Cordilura impudica, assembly GCA_963682025.1. NCBI lineage: Eukaryota > Metazoa > Arthropoda > Insecta > Diptera > Scathophagidae > Cordilura > Cordilura impudica. The sequence continues at coordinate 258,943,466 of OY821517.1, read as the reverse complement.
ATAAATATATGTATTTCTCACCTTAATTGGTTGCGATGACCAAAACACTATATATCATACGATAATGGTTACAAATTCCCTCAAATAAATAAAACGAATTTTAACGTATCCTTTTCTTCCGAAAGAAAAATTAACAATTATTTTCCGTCCCTATTATTCATTTTTCATACTTCATTTTTAATTTTTCACATTTCATTTTTATTTTTCGTTTCTAATTTTTCATGTTTCACTTTTCAATTTAAAATTTTCGATTTTCATTTTTAAATTTTTATTATCACGCACAGATTTGTTGTGACACCCACGTATGATTTTACCTTATTTTCAGTTAATACAACTGTACGTACGGTTCAATTCCATCAAGTTTTCATTTAAAAAAGTGTCATATTTTGAGTTTAGAATACAAAAGCAAAATATTGTTATATTCTCAACATGCAAAGGAAGTGTATCAATCATCATAATTCTTTTTGCTACGTATGTGGTGAACTAACTTTCAAAAGTCAGCGACGAAATTTAACTGAACTGGTAAAGCAGTGTTATCGTGATTATTTTGGCTTCTCTGTGGCTCATCAACATAAGAATTGGGCACCTCATATATGCTGTACGACATGTGTTAAGAATCTTACAGGTTGGGCAAAAGGAACGCGATATATGGCTTTTGGAAAACCCATGATTTGGACAGAGCCTGTAGACCACGAATCTGATTGTTACTTTTGTCTAACTTGTATAAATGGTATAAATATAGCATTAAAACAGACAGTTCAATATGCAATGTACGTTCTGCAACACGACCACTTCCTCATAGTGCTGATTTACCTATACCTGCAGTGCCAAGTCCAACAAATGATGCAGCAAATGATGACAACGAGTTACCTTCATGTAATGCAATTGCAAATGAAATTCATGATCCAAACTATGTACCTTATAGTAAGGAGCCTCATTTGCTAACACAAGCTGATCTTAACGATCTAGTTCGCGACTTAAAATTGTCAAAAAACCAGTCTGAACTATTAGGATCTAGATTGAAAGAATGGAATATGCTTCATCCAGATAGTAAGGTGTGCCGTTTTCGTAGCCGTGACAAAGAAATAAGAAAGTACTTTTTTCAAGAAGAAAATTTAATTAATTGCAATGATGTAACTTCGGTTATAAATTTCCTATATATTGAATTGGAACCACAAGATTGGCGTTTCTTTATAGACTCGTCAAAAACCAGTTTGAAAGCTGTACTCTTGCATAATGGAAATAGATTTTCCTCTGTTCCAGTAGCACATGCTTTCGTTATGAAAGAAACTTACGAAAACATGAAATTGGTTCTAGAAAAAATTCAGTATAATAAATTTTTATTTAAACTATGTGGGGACTTAAAAGTCATTGCTTTACTTCTCGGATTGCAGCTAGGTTTTACAAAGTATTGTTGCTTTTTATGTGAGTGGGACAGTAGGGATCGAAACAATCACTACCACAAGAAAGACTGGCCAAAGCGCGAGGGCCTCACTCCTGGGGAAAAAATGTTTTACACCCACCTCTTGTCGAGCCCACCAGAGTACTTTTACCACCACTACATATTAAACTAGGTTTTATAAAAAATTTTGTCAAAGCCATGGATCGCAACGGCTCAGGTTATACGTACTTGAAAGAAAAGTTTCCTAAAGTTAGTAATGCAAAAATAAAGGAAGGAATTTTTGTCGGACCACAAATCAGAGAATTGTTAAAGGATAACATATTCGGAGAAAAGTTAAGTTTGTTAGAGAGATCTGTGTGGAAAAGTTTTAAAAATGTCGCACAAAATTTTTTGGGCAACCACAAAGCAAGTAACTACAAAGATATGGTAGGAGAACTACTTTCGACATATCAAGCATTGGGTTGTAATATGTCACTCAAAATACACTTTCTACACTCTCACCTCGATTTCTTTTCCGAGAACCTAGGAGCCGTTAGCGACGAACAAGGCGAAAGGTTCCATCAGGATATTTCCAGCATGGAAAAACGATACCAGGGCAAATGGAGCCCTCGAATGTTGGCAGATTATTGTTTGACACTTGCAAGAGACCAGCCACAGGTCAAATACTCCAGAAAATCATAGTTTTTAGTTTTAAAAAACATATTATCAAGTATAATTGCATGTAAAATATCAGTATTTTTTATGAAATATAAAACTTTGGGTGTCAAATTTTTTCTACCTCTGTTTTCCACCTTAGGAAGCCAAATAAAGTGAAAAAGACCAAAAAAGTTCATGGGACAAATTAAAAGTTCATTTTTGTCAATCAGTGTTATTTATAAAATAAAATAACACAAATAAAAATAACAAAATACAAAAATTTCAAAGATTTTACTATGCAAAATAATCAAAAATTTGTTTTTAAAAAAGTCTCGCGTTGCTTGTTAGTTGATAAGTTTGTGGAAGTGCATTCCAAAGATGAACTCCGTGCACAAAGAATTGCTATTCTGAGACAATGTCCTATGAATAGGAACTATGAGCTTTCTTCCTCTATCAGATCTGGCAAATTGCAATTTTTCGAATAGATAGCTAGGTTTTTTCGTGTAAATAATTTTGTGCATAAAAATTATAACTCTAATTTTAAAGAATTATCAAAAGGCACACCAAATAGTCTTACAGAGAAGGGAGTTATATGAGAATATCTTCTTAAATCAAAAACGTAATGAATAATATTATTATATGCAACATTGAGTCGACGTTTGATCGAGGAGTCGCAATTAGCAAAAATTTCACAGCCATACAATAGTCCAGGAATAATATACGTTTTGGCTAGTAGAATTCTGACTTTCAAAGGTGTGAAATATTTGTTGACCAATGAGATCTCAGTTTAACGTAAGTTTCCCCAACTACATTATTTATATGATTTGAACACGATAGAGAGCTGTTAAAGATAATACCTGACAGAAGAAACAATAGGAATCTTTTGACCATTAATTATAATAATGGAAACCATGGGTGGTTGTCTAGACCGTTTACTTATCATCAAATATTTAGATTTTAATGGGTTTAAAAAGAGCTGGTTGGCTGCACCCCAACGATGTATATTATTTGAATCCTCTTCGAGTTTCCCTATATTGTGATTAATTGAAGCAATCGGACTGCTCGAGCTGTGATAACGATGAGGAGTATGAATACTTTGTGGGGTCGGAAATTAGTTTTCGATGCGTTATAAATGGAATGACTAACCTGTCTATATACCCTCTGCCACTGAAGTGTGGAGGGTATAAAAAGTTGTTCATTAAATAAACCGTAGCGTTATTTATGCGCCACCCTTACTGCAGATATGGGAAGTGCTATAGGCTAAAATTATTTAAATATTGTTAATATTAGTAGCTACGCCGGAAATATGAGGGGTTCGGATAAGTGGGCGTGGTACCTCCCACACAAGTAATAATTCAACATTATATATTTCCAGTACTGTCATAGAGAGAGCTTTTCAAATTTATCTGATGTCACCTACTATTGTGAGTATTCGAACAAAAAATGGGCAGTATCGAACCAATAGGCGTGGCACCTGCCATACAAAGTAAATATAAAATGCCATATATCTGGAGTACTGTAATAGTGAGAATCTTGGGACTTTGTGTGAGCCCATACGTTATTCATGTGATTAGTGAAACAAAAAAAGGGCGAGATCGGAGCAGTGGGCGTGGCATCGCCCGTACAAAGTAAATATATGATATCATATAACTGGAGTAGTAAAAAGGGAAGCTTAGACACTTTGTCCGACCCCATCTCATCTTAGTATGAGTAGTCGGACAAAAAATTGGCAAGTTCACACCAATGGGCGTGGCACTCCCAATGCAAAGTAACTATTTAATGTCATATATGTGGAGTACTGTAAAAGAGAGAGCTTTGTGGCTTTGCTTGAACCCACAGGTTCTTTGTATGATTAGTAGAAGAAAAAATGGGCGTGATAGAAGCAGTGGGCGTAGCACCGCCCATGCAAAGTAAATATCTAATATCATATAACTGGTGAACTATAAAAGTGAAAAACTCGACATTTTGCTCGAGCCCATCAGATATTAATGTGAGTAGTCCAATAAAAATTGGGCGGGATGGGATTAGTGGGCGTGGCACCTCCAGTACAAAAATATGCAGTACTACGAAGGTGACAGTCTTTTGACAAGTACATTAGTTATCAATGTGATTTGTTGTGGAAGATATATCGCCAAAATCAAAAATCACCAAACCCAAAAATCGCGAAAAATAAAAATCGCCCAAAAACAAAAATCTTCAAAATCACAAATGGGCAATATCAAAAATCGCTAACAAAAAATTGCAAAATGATATTTTAAGTTCAATGCCAATAGTTCAATGCCAGATCTAACTTGGAAAACCGATGTTCTTCTCATGGGCTGATACGTGGTAAGAACGCCGAAAAATTTGATAATTGTTATACCGAATGAAAAAATAAAATACATTGTATATCAGCAAGTATCGAAATAAAAAAATCTATACTAATAATCTATACTAGAGCATAATAAAAAGGTAATGTATATTTGTTTGTTTGTCGGAGGTAATCTCCGTAACTACTCATCTGATCTTCCTGAAATTTTCACAGAGTCTTACTGTGGATATGGGAAGTGCTACAAGCTGTATTTTTTTTTAAATATTTTTAGTGGTCATGACACCTCCCATACAAAGTAAATTTTTAATATATATATATTAAGTACTATGATAGAAGGAGCTTTGCAAATTTGTCTCAGGTTATCTATTATTAACGTGAGTAGTCAGACAAAAAAATGGGCGGGATTAGACAATTGCGCGTTGCAGCCCCATACAAACTTAATATTAAATGTGATACATCTGAATTACTGTAACAGTGAGAGCCTTGGGACCTTGCCTGAGCCCTTTCATTACGATTAATAACAGATGATTCAAATGATTTTTACAAAGAAATACATTATTTTCCCAACAGCATTTTTGATTTCTTATGAGCACCAAAAATGACATCCCTTGCTCCGATCATCAATAAAAAAAGTTGACTCCAGTCTTCGCACTCATGGATGCAAAAAAAACATATAAAACGCTAAGATCATATAAACAGAAAACAAATAAACAAATCAGAAATTACTTTCGGGTGATTATGTACATAAATATATGAATTTTATTCGAAATTTTTTAATTTAAAAAAAAAAGCGCACTAAACAAATGGATTGAAAATGATATTATAATCTCACTGGATTACGATATCGTTTTCGGAAATATTTTTATTTGGATATATCAAATCATATCGATATTCATATCAATTATCATACACGTTATATAAATTGATTCCGAAGTGATTGTAATTTCTCTATCATATTGCTCTTCAGTTTATTGTGTATTGAAAAAAAATATTTTTATTAAAAAAAAATATATATATATTTTGATGTTTACATAAAATGCTCAGAAAGTGTTGAAGGAACCACTGTCATAATATTCTCTAAAATAAATATTATTTCTAGCAAAATAAGCAGAATAGTGCTGGTACTTTTAGGTTAATTAAACTTGAATTGTAGTATAAAAAAATTCTGAAGTAAAAAAAAATAAGACTAATAAGAAAAAACTCGAGAAAAGAAATTAAATAAGTGCATACTACAGAAAAGAACATTAAAAATCTGCTAAGAAGTATAATATAACTGTAGCTTGAAGGCAAAAGAAAAGGAAATGAAAGTATAAATTGAAACAAGCTGAGTGTTTTTTGGTGTTAAGATAATTGTCTTGTTTGTGTGAGAATATATATGCATGTTACTACTAACAACTACAACAAAGCAGTGTATCTTAACCCATGAAATGATTCCAAGAGGTTAGTGGTTGCAAATTTGTTAAATACTTTTAAGTTGGTTAATAGTGTCTTTTTAAAGAAAGCTATTCTCTGCTAGATAATTATAAAATTTGTGAAGCAATGTCTTATAAACAAGTTTCATATTCAGATCTTTTAATTGATACTTCCAAACCGAAGAAATTAAGATCAGCCAAATACTCCTGAAATTTTATGATGTTCAGTTAGCCTTTTATGGGCGTATTTTCTTCAACAAAGTATGATAAATAAAAGTTTGTGTTCACCTTATAAAGAGCAGTGAACAAAACGGATATAATATTAAACTAAATGTTAAGGATACTTATAGAGACATAAGTGAAAACGAATAACTTAGAAAGAAAAGTTTAAACTACTAAAGTTTTAACAAATAAACAACATTTACAAAGTTGTTATCCGTCTGTCTGACTTTATATATACTAATGTTTTTTTCTGTTCCTTTTCCTTTGTATTTAACTACCATATATACTCGTATATGCAAACAATTACAGTATTATTTCCGTTTTTGTTTTTCCAGAAATATTTTCCAAAGAAATAGAATTGAATGAAAATTTTATTTTGTAATTGCCTGCATTTGTACAGAACTCTAATGAAATTTCATGTCTGGATGTGTGTAGAAATATTACGAGTTGTGTATCTACTTTGTTTCTTACTAATGCTTTAACACATTTTTGTTTTGAAGCAAAACAACAAATTCCAGATTTTATTTGTGTTGCAACAACATCATGTTTTGGTTCTAACCCATTACTAGGTACAATCTTACTAAGAATTTTTAAGTGTATAAATGCATGTTAAAAAAAACAAGGAAGTGGCTTTTAGGTTTGTTTGCTTCCTAATGCTAATACAAACTTTTGTTTATTTAACTCAAAAATTTAAAGTTGTTATTGAAAAATTGTTAACAACAAAAAATTATGTAGCTCAGTACAAATTATTGTATGTATCGGATGTCTCAAAAGTAAAGTTATGACTCTTTTCTTTCTGTTTTTATTTAACGTTAGCATTTATTAAAATTGCATTTATATTATGGAAATATGTTCACATTATGTTTTGACGATAATATCATTCAAATTGTATCCAATGGTTGGTTCGACGTGACGTGTACTTTCCAGAACATTTCCCATCGGCGCACTCACTGCTTTTCGGATATTGGCTTAAGCTTATTAAATTATTAGTGTCAACAATATAAAATTGTCGGTGTCGGTTTTCGAAGTATTCACAGTTTTGTATAATATTGCTGTTTCAAAGTTATTCCGTTAACCGGTTTTTTCTCTAGAATTCTTAGACATTTTCATATACTTAATGTTTGATCTTCACATTTAGCCCCATTTTTAAATAACAAAAATCGATTTAATTGTTGGAAGTCTTTAACTGTTATTTATTTAATAAATACTAACAATATTAATTTTGTATTACTGAGTTAAGGTGATACTTTATTTTGAAAGATGGAACTATTTACAATGAAACAATATACGCACAGGGTGGTAAATTTCAAATACAGCGTAACATGTAAGCGTAACATGTGAGCGTAACATGTGAGTCGTAACACAAAAGGTATTGGTGAAAAAGTATTGGTGAAAAAATTATGATATGATAACCTGTTTGAAAATGAAAAATAAAAATTTAAAAAAAAAATGAAGAATAAAAAATGAAAGATGAAAAATGAAAAAAAAATGAAAAATGAAAAATAAAAAATGAAAATTTAAAAATTAAAAATGAAAAATGAGAAATAAAAATCAAAAATTAAAAATGAAAAATAAAAAATGAAACATGAAAAATAAAAAATGAAAAACGAAAAATTAAAAATGAATAATGAAAAATTAAAAATAAAAAAAGAAAAATAAAAAAATGAAAAATAAAAAATAAAAAATGAAAAATAAAAAATGTAAAATAAAAAATGGAAAATTAAAAATGAAAAATGAAAAATTAAAAATAAAAAATAAGAAATGAAAAATGAAAAACGAAAATTAAAAAATAAAAAACGAAAAATGAAAAATGAAAAATGAAAAATGAAAAATGAAAAATAAAAAATGAAAAAAGAAAAATTAAAAATGAAAAACGAAAAAAGAAAAAATGAAAAAAAAAATTTAAAATGAAAAATAAAAAATTAAGAATAAAAATGAAAAATAAAAAATGAAAAATAAACAATTAAAAAAAAAATAAAAAGGCAAAATGAAAAATAACAAATATAAAATGAATAATAAAAAAATAAAACTAAAAAATGAAAAATAAAAAATCAGACATGAAAAATAAAAAATGAAAAATTAAAAAAAAATTAATAATGAAAAATGAAAAACGAAAAATTAAAATAAAAAATTAAAAATTGACGGTTAAAATAATAAATAATAATAAATATTTTTATTAACAGAGCCCCTGTAGTTGATTCCTATAAGTGATACGCTTTCTGTTTGATTTTAAGAAAGTGCTATAAAAAAATCTTGAATTACTAGATGTTTACACATCTCCCCTGCGATCGGACTCACATAATTTTTTTATATGCTGTTCTTAAGAAAATAAATAAATCAATTTTATCTAATATACATAAATTAATTAAAGTAATTCGGTTTATAAAAAAAAAACATTTGTAAGAAAACAAGTTTCTCAAATATGTGGAATACTTAACAACCCTACACTAATCATTTCAAGATGACCATGTAAAATTATCTTAAATATATTTACGCTGATCCCTGACTCACTGACTGTCTGACTGATTCTGTAACGCTGAAATAATACACACACATAGCACTCCATACAAAGCTATGCGAAATACACAAACAAAATTTAATCTTTCTCATTTGATACAAACCCACACACAATGTTCTCTCTTCTTTGTTACCGACCAGTGCTGCTAATAAAAGCTTCTGAAAATCGACAGTTTTTGAAACTAAATCGCCAAAATCGTCGTTTTTAAAACAAGAAATTGTCAAGAAAATTTTACCGCTTATAAAATTCGAAAAAATATTACAAAAGGAAATAATAAAATTAATGTATTTATATCATGCATATTACGAATATTATTACAGCATTGGTTATTTCGTTATACAAAAATGTATTAGTGATGAAATTTCAACGAAAAAAATTTAACACAGCAATCAACTAAATAATTTTATTGATATGTATCTATAACTGAAACATATAATATAGGTTTAAAGTATCGCCGTAATTAAAACTTAAATCTAAAATGGAGATGCTATTCAAGGTATTTCCGTTTTGAAACGACTTGACCCAGAATTAAATCTATACATGCTTTGTAATTTCCATTTACACTGAACAAAAACTATCAATTTTCAATAAACAACCCATTAATTGGTAACCCTTGAAATCGTAATTTTTATGCTACTGATAATTTTAAATCTTCAATCATCATTTTAACAAATTTAACAAATCATTTTAACAAATTGAAAAATCGTCGAAATTACAATAAGTTGTCAAAATTGGCAGCACTGCTAACGACAATAGCACTACATATGCAGATTTCGTGTTACAGGCCTGTACGCAGCTTGCTAAGGAATCAAAAACTTCATATAAAAAAACGCTTCAGAAATGCTTAAGGAATTTTTATGTCAAAAAATTTCTGTTGATAGTCCGCAGCTTTTTAAAAAAGTAGTATTGTTTTTACTACTTTTTTTTTACGTAAATTAAGTTAGGCAACCCAGGCTTTGAGCAGGAATATAAAATTTTTCGTTCTTTCTGAAAGGAATTTTGACAGGAGAGGTAAGCATAAACAAAATGTAATATGCTAAAAAAAATAAAAGTTATTTTTCAGTTGCAAACCTGGGAAAAAACGAACAAAATTCGGCAAAAAAACAAGAAGCGGATGGGTAATTTTGATACTGAGCTTAAAAAGCGTTTAGCAGGCCAAGAATTGATTTGTTTTCAATTTCACAATTCTTAATAATTGACAGAAAGCTGCTGATTTCTAGCGTTGCACTGAAAGGTACTTTTGTGCTTTTTTTTCTTTAAGAAATATATGAAAATTTTCTGTTAAGATTCCTTAACAAGCTGCGTACAGCTCTTACATATGGAATAAGTTGAACGCAAACAATCCATAAAAAAACTAATATCTATTCAAATTCTTCTTTGAATTCCCTTTGTTGGTCAATGAAAAAATTCTGCAATAAAAGTAATGAATGAAATTTTAAACATTTTTATTTTTCTCATTTAACGTCGTCCGATATGCATACATACTTCTTTTATCAAACCAAACTTTTCCGTTTACCTGTTTTGTTTTTCATCTCAAAATTGTTTTGTATTGTTATACCAAAGAGTATAATTTTTTGATAAATATTTGAGAAAAATAGATCTTCAATGTGGATTTTGTTGTTGTCCAACGTGTGATTTCGTTTAAAGCTCTGTATTGAAAAGCACTTGAAAAAATAGTGCAATTTTTAGTTTAAAATTTAAATTATTCTAAATTTGCATAGTTAAATTACATTGTAATTTCAGAAGAGAGGTTGAAAATAATTTTGCTTCATTCATAATATTAATTTTTGCATAATTTGCTTTCAAAAAATTTTGACAAACATAAATTTCGTAAATAGCTATATTTAAGATTTTAATTTGAATAATATATTGAAATTATCATGGAAGAATTAAAGGCGATTTGAAATAATAAGTTTTTTTCTGAAGTAAAACTAATACGCCTTTATTTTGTAATTTTTTTTGGATTTATACCTAGATAACTTTGCAAAAAATTTATTCTCTTTTTTTAGTTTACGTGTATGTATGATGAAATATGAAATATGAATATTGTGTAGGTGTAACTTCCTTAAGAGGTGGTAGGTTATAAAACCTTTTTTTTTTGCATTTCTCTTTCTGAATGCACGACATGTCGAGAGTGTTGTGTCAAACTTTTAAGTAAATCAGAGCAAAACAAAAGATACAGCGTTTCCAGCGACCGGCCTCATACGGTATATAGCATATAAAAAAGTTTTTAAAAAACTTTAAGCCGATTTCGCACAAATAAATGTTCGGAGTCCGTGAACATCATAACTCTAAATCTACTTGACCGATTCTTTTGAAATTTTAGACACTACACACATAAATCATCGAAGGGTTTTTTTAATTCCATTTTCTTCCCCATTTTTTAACAACAAATTCCCGAAATTGTATAGCAAAAATCGTTTTTGCTGCAAAAAAAATTGAAAAAAGTCTTCGACACTACCTCAGGAAACACGTTACTTTTTAAACGCATTTCGACTTTTTTATTTCTCATGATCGGAAAAGAGTTATGATGTTCACCGCAAATCAACAACGCCTCCGGAGATTCGCTGTCACGGACTTATTTATTAAAATTTTTAATTGAAAATTTTTTCAAAGATTCTTGAAATGTCGTGCTATAACGTGTATATGAAATAAATAATCCAGCATTATTCATATCTTCAAAAAAGAATTATGCAAAATACCACTTTATTAACTTTTAAAACCTTACCACCTTAAGAAATTTTTGGGAACCTTGCTCTAAAACGTTTTTTTTTTCTATGCTATTCTATTTTTTCCACAATAAAATGGAGTCAGGTTATAACAAACTCGGCGGGACCGGCCAAATTAGTTCGTTATAGACAAAGTTCGTTATAACCGTAGTATTTTTTTGTTTTTTCCGAAAGGTTTAAAAACTTTTTTAGTTGAATAAGTTTATTTTGATGCATTTTAAAAAGTTATAAAACATAAATTAAATTATTAAAAGATAGATATTAATAGTTTGTCTTAATTAGACTAAAATTACCGAGTTTCTATCAAAATAAAATATTTTTTTTAAATCATATAATATTAAAAACTCCTTATGTATAGAAGCAGAAAGTATAAAGCAAAGGTTGATTACTGACAAATTTATGCGAAAATATACATAAAAGGACCTTTTACAAAACTTCATTTGAAAATCGAAGTTTTTGGTTTGTATTTTTTACAACTGTTTTTCGATTTTTTTTTTAAGAAATTTTAAAAACACTAAAATTAATTTTTTTTTATATATATAAAATATAAGAAAATTTTGAAAGTCAAAATAAACGGGCGCCTAGGCGCCACACAATCCACTAGTTTTAAATATTTTTCATGCATCACCATCCCATGATCGCCAAAATTACTTCGCACACTACATATCCCTCAAAACTTTTAACAAGTAAAACAGGAGACTATATGTAGTGACATGTCATACATAGTTTTATATATCATGCACTTGTTTCTTTTTTAATCAACTTATAAACTCTATTATACAACAAATTCCATTTTACAAAAAATACTAGTAAAATATATAAATCTTCATATATTTCGGAAGAAAAATGAATTGCCGGCTGCGCTGTATTTCTGTTTCGTGACATATCGTCGCTTAGTTTTCCAAAATTATTCAGTAAATTTATTTTAAGTGAGATATTTACACCAATTTTGCCACAGTATTTTCCCAATGTGCGGACCATCTCTTCATAGATTTCAGTTTATTTTTTAATTGCTTAGGCATTATTAGACAATTATCGACGTTTACACCTATGACGGATTTGATGTCCGTCTGAGGTAGAAAGGTGAGTCTTCAATAAGGATTGCTCATAAAAATACAGTTTTGAAATCTAAAGTATATCCGCGGTCATTTCCAGTCCTTCCTACCATTCATGTCTATCCAGAATCTTTTTTCTGACCAATGATTCGAAGGTATGTGGATGCAATAATATATCGTAAATACAGCACCTTAGTGCCCTCTATATATGCATACTGTATATATCCATACTGTGATGGCTGCCAGTTCAACTAGTGAAACATCGCGAATAGCGACTGCATCGATCTTGTACGAAGACTCCATAAGGATGGGCTTAAGAACTGTGTCGAATACAATATGATTTTCCGAAGATTTCCTCTCTATGGCCTTTTTAAAACAAAGGATTTCAGAATTCGCTGTTGAAAATCCTGCCTAAATATTTAAATTTCAGTTTAACTTTTTGTTCAGGATGTTTCCCAAAAACTCCGCCTTCTTTAAATAATAAACCAAAATATGGAATTTCGATCGATTTTATTCGATATCGAATGTGGTGATTTGGCCCCTGCTTCTGAGTATGTTCCTTGTAATCCTGATTGTGCAATTGTTGATCCTCAGTTCTTTTTTAATAAAGTTTGACATTTTTATAAGCTCATTCAATGTTAATGAAGGCAGCTAGAGTATATTCCTGGTATTCCAGTGTGTCAATTTATTCGCTGAGATAATGTAGATTCATTTTAACTGATCTGTCTCACTTGTCGGCATGTTAGGAGTTAGATATCTATTCTAGAATGTTCGATTTTCTGAGTAATCAATCTGTTATCCTCTCCAAAGTTTTCAGAAGTAACCAGGATGGACTTTTTGGTTGGGAATAATATGATTTCGTCTGGAATTTTTTCCACCCTTGCAAGGGCCTTGGTGATAATATCATTCAATTTATTCGAAATATAGGACCAACTCAGTCAGGTCAAGTGCATGCTGATGAACTGTGTTATAATTCGTTCAGGATTCCTTTGAGGATCAGCTGGCATTACGCCTTCCGGTCCCAGTGATTTGGAGGGCGCGAAGCTTTTAATAGGCTAGTGAAGTCTTATCACAAATGAGGAAACTGAGATGACACAGGATTTGAGGAGCTTTCCAAAGCTCTTTAGGAATGTCTTTTTGCATTCCTTATCAATTTTTGAAATTTGTTTACAGAAACTTTATAATTTGACCGTTTGCCTGATCTTTTAGCCTTAGAGAACAATTTTCTGCACGTAATGTGTACCTTAGAGTTCTAACAGGTTGGCTTGCTCTAACCACTCTTGACTATGGGTTTACATGCTTTTGTTGTCACAACATTTATTTTCTACATTATCGATGTCCTCCGTTTCTCTGCGGCCAGTGGGATGGGTGAAAGATTTTCTGAGAGAACATAGCAGTGCTCCATCGGTTGAACTATTGAGAATTTTTCAAAGTATTTGCGTCGACGGGAAATTCAATATAGAAGTGGTCTACACCCTTTGGAAACCCACCTATACTTATGTTTTATCTATTGCCATATAATTGCTAAAAATAATATCAAGAGTTTTCGGATGGATTATCTCCATGATCATGGGACATGTAGCTGTTGGGCTCTAATGCTAATGCTCAGGATACCGTTCCAATCAGATAGGATAACGAAGTTAAGGGATTTCTTAACCAAAATGCAAGCTCGGATTAGGTATAACATATTATACTCATAACCATTGATTCGACAGATTCTCTTTTCGTGTATCCAAGTTACCTGCATTACTACTTAATGCTCTTAACGATTTGAAGTTGAAGTTGCTTCAGACTATTGAAAGTTTGGTTGCGTCCCCTGTCCTGGATGATGCGACATCGACATCGTATTAAAAGGATCATCTTCGTCTTCAGCTTCGTTCATTCCTTCAAACTTTTCTAATAAACTTCACTTTTGTTTTTTGAAAAAAGCACAACAAAACAAAAATCGATCACTGCTTCTGCTTTCTTCAAAACACACTAAAAATTCAATCTTCTTACAAAAAAAAAATAGTTTTCAATTGTATTTTGTAATGATTAGTTCTTTAGGAAAGGAATAGTTACAAAAACATCGATTTTTTGTTCCTTCATAAGAGACTAAGAGACTCAATGTAATAAGTGTTTGCAACTGAGCCCTATTTCTTAAATAGTCTCTTTGTTTAGTCTTTCGTTTGAAACGTATATTGACAAATACGATTTTTTTTTATTATCTATTTTAATTGTATCACGCTACAGAATTAATATGTTAAGATATTTTAGCGTATAGATCATAAATAAAATGTACTAAGGGAAAAAGAAAGAAAACGCTTGTATATTATCATTGCTGGTTGAACACTAAATCCCATTTTTTTAAATTGACACTTACGTTTTAGCTGCTTCACTGCAAACATTATAACCATAAAGTAGTATTTGTCTAATATTGGGCTCTTACGAATTCCATGGCTTTGTCAATGTGATTAACAATTTTTTGTTTTCGTTGCTAAGTGGCATGGATGGAACACGCTTTGGAGCCCTACTAAGAGGAAACAAAATTAATTGGGTTTTATCTGATTAGTTTTGATTTTCCTTTTAATGTAATACCTTATACATATTTGTGAGCATTTACCGAGCTTATAAAATATTTCCATTTATCAGTGGACCTACAAGGAACAAAATCTGAAAAGTTGAGTGAGTACAAGGTTGGGAAAAGCACAGCCCCATGTAAAATTCCAGCAGGAATATTCCTAGCAGAGTCCAGCTAGTATCAATTACATAATTATTTTATGAGTACTTAGTCCCCAATTAACAAATTCCTCGAAAAAAAATTAACTTTCTCCCCAAAAATTTTTTATTTCAATTTAAAATTTTTTGATTTTTTAAATCATAATTTTTTTTATAAGACGCTACAGCAAAAATGCTTCCAAAATAAGCTGCGAAGCCGCTTTATTATACCCTATACCACTATGTGGTTTGGGTATAATGACTTTGTGCTGCTGTTTGTAACAACCAAAAATATTGGACCTAGACCCATCTTTAATTATACCGATCGAATCAGAATCACTTTAGGAGTTGATTTAACAATGTCCGTCCGTCCGTCCGTCCGTCCGTCCGTCTGTGTGTCCATGTAAAGCTTGTAATCAAACTGCAGGTCGCAAATATGAATATATTTTGATGAAATTTGGTGTATAAGCTTTTATCGGCCATGGGATGAACGCTGTTGAAATTGGTGAGAATCGGTCCATGTTCAGACCCAGCCCCCATACAAATTACCCATATGAAATCGACATAAATTGCCATAAGATCCAAATTATCATATAGATCTTACTCAAATTGGGTTTGTATGCGTTCATTACATCCACTAATGAATAGTCCAAAAATGATCCCTTTGACCCCATATAGAGCTGCTTCCCGATCTTCACTTAAATCTATTAAAAACAAAAATATTGCACTGATTCTTCTCAAATTTTGTTTGTACATATTTTTGCAAAATACAAGAGACTTTACCAAACATGATCAAGATCGGCCCATTTTTGGACCTAGTCCCTTTATAGATATAGCATCCGATATGAACTTTTTCATATCTGCAGCCAAAAAAATTAATAAAAATCCCACTCAAATTTGGTTTTTGCTTATTTTCAATGTCCAGTTAGTTGGGCCTAAACGCATGGTATAGGGTACCGTATAGTCGGTCTAGACCGACTATAATTTTCTTACTTTTTTTTTTTTTTTTTTTTGAGGTTTATTTATTTTGTTAACACCAAATATAACGGAATCGTTAGCAAATTAGAGGAATCAGAACTTTTAGAAATTGAATTACTTCATTCTATAAGTGATCATCATTAAGCAGAGACGTAAAATTTATAGAAGTTTCAAAATGGAAAAAGGATTCGACGTTTAAAATTGTGCCGCAAGGTTGCTTTAACCAACTGCTTAAAGTATATGTGTGGCTTATTTGGATCAACAGGTAATTATTGCACATACGTAGATCAAATTTATCATAACACTTTTGACTGAGCTGTGTTCCGCAGGCGCGTCACGTCTGCATCTGCGCGCCGCTTCCGCGCATTTGGCAGCTATACCCGTGCTACCGCGCAATTGTCGTCAACCGATTTTAATTGCCAAATTATATTTTTCAGATCATTCCCATATTTTAGCTGAGTTGTGTTCCGCGAGCGCGTCGCGTCCGCTTCCGTGCTCCGCTTCCGCGTATTTGGAGGCTACAATCGTGCTGCCGCGCAGTTATCGTCAACTTATTTTAATCGCCAAAATATATTTTTCAGATCAACTCGATACTTTAGCTGAGCAGTGTTCCGCGATCAAGTTGCGTCCACGTCCCCGCACCGAAATGATGCTATTGAAAAGAACACAGATTTTAAATGCGTTTATTTCAGGACAGATATTGAGAGCAGTATGCAAATTTTCACATAATAAATTTAACAAATTCATGAAATAAAAATATGGAAAAATTTAAGAATGAATTTGGGGATTTAGTTCATTTTTTCCCTTAGTTTTTAGAAAAATTGCGGAATTTGTTCATTTGTCTTGGGGATCTTTATTTAAATTTGGGGAATTTGTTCATCGTGAAGTTATTTCCGTGTGTACCAAACTTCAGAGAAATCCGTTGAAAAGTAAAAGTTTGTATATGCAAAAATTATATACATAGAAGTAGGCGTAAAATGGGTATAGCCGGTAAGAATCATATGGCGAACTTGCCTGGGGTGCAGAGATTGTGCGTACCCAGTTTTAGAGAAATCCGTTGAAAAATAACAATTGTTTATGGCAAACAAATATACCAAAAAACAGAAAAATAATTTTGTATAAAAAGTGGGCGTAGAAGTAGGCGTGGCCGCAAGAATCACATGGTGACATTGCCTGGAGTACAGAGATTGTGCGTACCAAATTTCACAGAAAGCCATTGACAAATAAAAATTTGTATTGCGGTCGAACAAACAAACAAACAAACAGAAAATGAATTTTTTTTATTTATTTATTTTTTTTTTTATTTATTTACATATTATACTTATAAGTAAATTATTAGTATAATAATAGAGAGGAGAGCTATGGCAACGATGGCCCTAAGCTCAATATTTTTATCAGTATTAAATGGAATTATAAAGGTTGCAATTCTTTAAAAAATTTAAAAAGGTTTTAATGTTGCCGTCGGTCATAGTAGCGTCTATTAGATGTGAAAGGTCGTTGTTACTGAGGTTAGCGTTTTTAAATTTATTAGTGTGGGGACAGTTTAAAAAAAGGTGATCAAGGCTTATTGGGTTAAATCCACAGAATGGACAGTGCTTTGGCAAGTTCTTATCCATTAGATGAGCATTGGAGATTCTAGTGTGACCTAGTCTTAGTCTTATTATTTTAATTTGGTCTCTTCTTGATAGTAGATTGTGGTTTATGTTTTTAAATAGTTTGTAGGCGTTGACTTTGTTGGGGTTAATTTTTCTGTACCAGTCAGAGGTATTGTTCCAATTGTCGTTAATTTTATTTTTGAAAGAGTTCTTTATAAATTTTTTTATGTCGTCAGCGAACAGATTTGGTGTAGTTATGAGGGGGGCAGTTAAAGCTCCTTTTGCGGCTTCGTCCGCCGCCTCATTGCCCTTTATTGCAGAGTGGCCTGGGATCCAGATAAGTTTAATGTTAGGCTGTCTTTCAATAATGGACTGTCTAATCATGTTTGGGTAAAATTGATCATTGTTGTAGTTTCTTATGGCATCGAGAGCAGAGAGAGAGTCTGTACAAATTGCGAATTTACCCATGAATTCCCTAATATATTTGACAGATTCGTGTATTGCTATTATTTCAGCAGAGAAATTAGTGCTGAATTCGGGTAGAATAGAATTAATTAATGTTTTGTGTTTGTCTACAACGCTAAAGCTAGTGCCTTTGGCACTTTTAGAGCCATCTGTGAAGATGAATTCGTGGTCGTTAAGGTTATGTTGGATTTCTTGGAATCTTTGTTGATATATTTCTGTATTTGTTGAGGATTTTTTCAGTTCATTGAGGGATGTGTTAATTGTAATTGGGTTGATGTGCCAGTTAGGAAATTTATTCGGATATTGTTGTTTGATGTTGTATGGTATGTTAAAGTTTTCACATAATTGTACAACGCGAGTAAGTGTTGATGGTATTTTGTGGAAGTATTTTTGATTGATAGATTTTTTTTAAATCTTGGATAGTGGAGATCGGTCGCTGAACATTATAGACTTAAAAAGTTTAGTTGTTACAAAGTCACGATATTGTTCGATTGACATTACATTTGCTTCAAATAACATGTTTCTAATTGGAGTCATTCTAAAGGCTCCTAGGCACAGTCGTATGGCTGCATTAAATATTGTTTTTATTTTATTTAAGTTGCTCTTAGGGGAAAACCCATATAAATAGATGCCGTAGTTAATTTTGGATATAATGATCGAATTGAGGATATTTAAGAGGGATGCTGTGTTACAGCCAAACTTACTGGACGAGAGGCATATAATGATATTTAATCGTTTGGAAAGTGTAGAGTTAAGGTTAGCGATGTGTGAATTCCATCTGTATCGGTTGTTGAAGGTAATTCCAAGTATTTTCAGTTCATTGATTGTTTCAATTGAAGTATTACCACAATGTAAATTAGGGTTGCAATTTTGTTTCCTACATATATGTAGATGTTTACATTTGTTTATAGATAGCTGTGCTCCTGAGAATATGCACCAATTAGTTATATTTGAGATCAAATCGTTTAAGTCAATGTTTTGGTTTTTAATTTTGCTAAGTTTTTTTATTATAACGTAATCATCTGCGTATGCCACAAAGTCTAGTTCCTTGTGTAATGATATAATGTTCGCAAGTTTGTTGTACGCTATCAAGAAAAGAATAACCGAGGGCGGTGAACCCTGAGGAATGCCATTTTCTAGAGGTTTAGTCTTTGAGTGGTAGGAGTTATTCCTTACCAGTATTTTTCTTTCGGTTAAATAGTTTTTTATATAATTATATATTTTTGGGCCTATTTTCCATTCCTCAAGTTGATTTAGAATTGAATGCATTCCTACTTTATCAAACGCTTTGGCAAAGTCCAATGAGATTAGCGATAAATGATTTTTGTTTCGTAGAGCTTGATTGATTTTGAAATCTAAAAGGAGTAAGGGGTCAGAAATTGATTTTCCCTTTATGAAACCATATTGATTACTGTTAAGCAATTTGTTTGTGGTGACGAACCACCAGAGCCTGTTTGCTATTATTTTGTCTAGAACTTTTGAGCAGCATGGATTGAGAGAAATAGGCCTATAAGATGGTATTTTGGTTTTGTCACTATTTGGTTTAAGTATTGGTATAATAAGACTAGTTTTATATATTTGGGGAATGTAGTTATCGAGGATATTATTATAAAGTAGAATTAGTCTCGTGTGTACTTGTTTTGATAGATTTTTTATCATGGGGTATGATATACGATCCATACCAGGGGTTTTACCAGTTAGTCTGTTTAGTGCAATGGAGAGCTCCACCATGGTTATTTTTTCTTCTATATAAGCAGCGTTTTTACTTGGAATAAGATGTTTTTCCCTAGTTGCTACTGATAGTATTGCTGGTATTATAACCGTTTTGTATGCAATGTATTGGAATTTTTGGTTGTAAACCACAAAATCTTCGAATATTTGACCATATTTTTTCTGAAGGTGTTTGAGGGTTAATATCGGATGTAAAGTCATTAATTGATTTTCTTTTTGCAATTTTTATTTCCCTTTTGTATATTGCATTTGCCTTTTTAAATTTTAATTCGTTTTCGGTTGAAATATTATTTCTAAATTTGTAAAAAAGGCGATTTTTATTTGTCTTTAATTTTTCTAATGTTCTTGACCACCAAGGGACTGAAGGGTTGTGGGCAGATATTTTGTGCTGTGGTATACTTTCGTTGGCACATTGTAATATTATTTTGTGTATATTGGCAGCTTCTTTATTAATGTTGTGGCTTACTGGTCGGCTACTGCTGATCCAAATTGCACGTTTAAGATTGAAGCGGGGTCTACTTATTGAATTCGTTTGGATTGCGTCGTTTGGAAAGAGTGTTGTGAGTATTGGAAAGTGGTCACTGCCATACAGGTCTGAATCGATTGA
Source organism: Cordilura impudica (assembly GCA_963682025.1). Taxonomy (NCBI): domain Eukaryota; kingdom Metazoa; phylum Arthropoda; class Insecta; order Diptera; family Scathophagidae; genus Cordilura; species Cordilura impudica. Next base: position 258,923,108 of record OY821517.1, on the reverse strand, counting down.
CCATTGTGTGTAAATGGTAAGCGTTGAGGAGACAATTGAAAGATCTATATTCGTAAAAGTTTTGTGTGTAGAAAGATGTGTTGGAGAACCGTTATTTAAAATAGTAAGTCTTGATTGAGTTATATATTTTGCTAATGTTTCACCTCTTTTGTTATTTACTCGTGAACCCCAGTTAGTGTGCCAGCTGTTAAAGTCGCCTGTAATTAATATTGGGTGTCTGGTATTGTATAAGTGTAAAAGGTTATTATAATTGAATGATTTTGTTGGAGGAATGTATGCGGAGAAGATTACAAAATTTTTTTTTGAGTGAATAAGTATTGCAGTAGAGTCGAAATTACTTTGTATGTCTATTGTTTCATGATGAATGGAGCTATGTATTAGAAGGGCTGAGCCTCCGAAGGCATTGTGAGTTGAGTTTGATAAGTACATCTTGAAGGATATAGGTATTATGATATTATTTATATTTTGTAAGTGTGTTTCCTGTAAGGATATTATTTTGGGATTGTATTTTTTTATGAGGATTTGTAGTTCGTTATAGTTGTTTATGTAACCTTTTATATTCCACTGTAGAATTTTTAGTGACATATTAGTAATATATAAAAATGGATGTTAGTGTTGTAATTGTTTTTGAGTTACTTAATATATTAAGAACTACAGTATTAGTGTTGTTGGCTTAAAAATGATGTTTACAAAATTTGTTACGATAAATGTATATAATATAAATATGTAATATAATTTTTTAATTGGAAGGCCGTTCTTAGGGAGGAATTATCCGCCAATCGAACCAGACTTGTCCTCAATATCGGCAGCGGAGGGGGTCAATAATGCGTTGTACATTAAAGTAATACGTCATTACCCTCAGCGTATCAATGCAAGGCTTTTGCCTGGCTCGAACAGTCGGGTCACCCTCCCTATCAACGGCCCCCAAGGTGTTAGTTTAATGTTTATTATTCCATTACATTACTATCATCACTCTGTTGGCTCTCCTGACTCTCCTTTGCAGTTTTTTTCCTCTTTGCGTTAGCTTGAAATTGACTTCTTGTACGGCGTGTTCTTTTTATAGGTAGAATTTTTACTTTCGTTGCTGTATTTGCTGGGTTAGTTGTTGTTTTCTCGATTGTAGTTTTGGTGTCGTCTTTTTGTCTATTATTTGTTGTTGGGTTCGATGTGGGGTTTGTTGTTATTGTAGTATTACTATAGTTGGTAGTTGTTTTGGGAATGTTGTTGTCTGATGTGAATGGTGTTACAGTTGTTGGTGTATCGTAGACTACGGCTGGTCTTACTGCATTTGAGTAGCTGGCTTGTGAGTGTCTCTCGTTTTATTTTTTGACGGCAGTTTTGTTGTCTACTTTTTCTAGTGTTTTTATTGCTTGGATTTCTTTGTGTTTTATAAAAATTGGACAACTTTTGCTGATAACTGAGTGCATAGTATTGCTTAGCTTGTTTTCTTCACATGCAATAAGTTTTTATTTTTTCACAAATTTCATTTTCAGCTAAGTGATCAATGTTTCCACAGTTTATGCATAGTTTGTCATTTTGACAAAATTTAGAAATGTGACCAAAGCGAAAACAATTGTGACATCTAAGAGGAAGTGGGATGTAGGGTCTTACACGAGTAATTTGGTAACCAATATTAATAGATTCTGGGAGGTCTATTGAGGCAAATGTTAATATAACTAGGCCTGTTTCAACCAAATTATCGTTTTCTTTTTTTAGTATTTTTTTAACTTCGGTGACTTTTTGAGTTTTTAGTTCCTCTTGAATTTCATTTTCCGTAATATTACTTAGGTCGTTACAGTAAATTACTCCTTTGGAGTAATTAAGTGTGTTGTGTTCCTTTACTTCCACATTAATGGTGGGGGAGAGGGATACAAGTTTTACCAATTTGTTTGCTTGAGCGAAGTTTTTGGTTTTCATCAAGATGGTTCCAGATTGTAGTTTTTTGCACATATCAATTTCCTCACAGACATTATCAATGACTTTTTTGATCAAAAAGGGTGATACATTGGTTAAACTTTCCGAACATTTAGTATCATTTTCGTAGCTTTTTGTTGTTTTTTTGTCACTATTTTCGGTAGGGTTTGTACTGATTCTGGTCATTAGTAGGTATTTTGGTACAATTGTGGGGTTTTTGAGATATCTTTCCTTATCCAGCATAAAGCTGGGTTGGGGAAGAGAAATTTTGTTCCCAATATTGGGAGGTTCATTCATTGTAGTTGATTTTATTCAACAGTCAATGTTTTATTTTTTCTATTTTTATTATGAAAGAAGAATACGTATTAAAGAGAATTCTTAATTGTTTTGAGTTTTGTTGTTTTTAACTGTTTTTTTTTTTTTAATAGTTATTGCTATGTAAATGCACTATGGATTTTACTTTTAAGCTAAAGAAGAAACACGCGATAGAGATGTTGTCACTTTGATTGCTCAATCTAGACTGAGAAAATGAATTTTATATATATAGATTATCACAAATGTTGTTAACAAAAAACAAGTGTTTGGTTTTTCCCAAAGTTTAGATTTATATATTTAATAATAATACAAACTTAACTTATAATATATTAACAAAAAAAAAAAAAAAACGAAAATTATGAAAATGTAAAAAAGTAAATGAAGTGTGCTGTACAACAAAACATGCGGAAAACTCGTTTTAAAATTGCATTTATTACTATTTAGGAGCAAACATGTAAATCATCAACATATTGTGTGGAAGACTTTATTTCTGATGACAGATCCACATCTGCGGTCAGACGTTCTACTAGTTTTTGACATTTGGTTTTGGATATTTCATGCCAAGCCTTCTCCGTAACACACCAAAGCTATTCCATAAGTTTATATATTTCCTTTACGCTTTCAACCCTGACTTTATTTCATATGTTTTCTTTTTATTCTTCTCCGCACAATTTTTACATGGAGTAGTTTTGGGATTATTTTCTCGCATAAATTCCCACATAGTTGATACAAAATCGAAGGCATGTGGTTCCATTATTACAATGTCCAAGTACTGAAACTTGTCGCGTATTTTTCGTCTTTTGGGTGAATCTAGGGTTGAACCTTAGTTGCTTGGGATGATTAACTCATGCTTTATTATACCGATCGACTCAGAATCACTTTCTGATTCGATTTAGCGATGTCCGTCTGTCTGCCCGTCCCTCCGTCCGTGTGTGTCCATCTAAATTTTGTAATCAAACTACAGGTTGCAACTATGAATATATTTTGATGAAATACAGTACAGCAGCTTCTATTAGATACAGGATGGACGCTGTTGAAATTGGTGAACATCGGTTCATTTTCAGACCTAGTCCCCATGCAAATGACCCATATGAATTCACTTAAATTGTCATAAAATCCAAATTATCTTATAGATCTCGGTCATATTGGGTTTGTATGTGTTTATTATATTCATTAATCAGTAGTCCAAAAATAATACATATAGGACAATTCATAGTCCATAGCCCCATATAAAGCTCCTTCACGATCTTCACTTAAATCTATCAAAAAACAATAATATTACACAAATTTTTCTAAAATTTGGTATTTATATGTTTTTAAAAAAATAAGTGACCTTACCAAATGTGGTCAAGATCGGTCCATTTTTCGACGTAGTCCCTATACAAATATAGCATCCTATGTCAACTTTTTCATATTCAAAGGTAACAAAATTAATAGCAATGCCACTCAAATTTGGTTTATGCTTATTTTCTATATCCAATTAGTTGGGCCTAAAAGATAGCGTCTCTAAACGCATGGTATAGGGTATCGTATAGTCGGTCTAGACCGACTATAATTTTCTTACTTTTTTCTGTATAGATTTATTGAAGGTGAATAGTCTAAAAAAAAATTTTTTTGGTCTCGAGAATTATTCATAAGATTAGCAATTCCTCCACTTTTTTGCTTCTTTGTGCATTTTCCATACTATCCTGAACCCGTTTTAAAAAAAGTTCACTCTAAAATGTTATAAAATTTTAAAATAGCCAACAAAATCTTCCAAGATTACATAGATAGCTAAGAAATCGCTACATCACCAAATCAAAAATTATGATAACAAACAGTTATGAAAATCGTTCGGTGAGAAATCACAATATCCGACAACTCTCTGTCCCTCATATGAATTGTAGAAGTTTCATTGCCGCTCACATACACAAGGAAATTTGTTTGCCAAACTTCAAACTGTTTATTAAAAAAGAGCATGAAAGTTAGTACTAAAATGGTGGCATTGGGTTTCAAAGTTCTACGTATACTCTTTCTCAATTTTGAAGTTTTTATTTGATTTACATAGCAACGAGAGGGTCGCATTGCCAATTTGTGAACCGTTTCATTTCCTTGATTACCGATGGGCCTTGAAAAAAATTATGAATATTTTTAATTTAATTCACTCTTGTCAAACCATATTGTTTTTTGGTCTGGTAATGATTGACATTCTCTCATTATACCCTATACTACTACCAAAAATATTTGACCTAGACCCATCTTTTATTATACCAATCGACTCAGAATCACTTTCTGAGTCGTTTTAGAGATGTCCGTCCGTCTGTCCGTCTGTCCGTCTATGTGTTAATGTAAACCTTTTAATCAAAGTACAGGTCGCAAGTATGACCATATTTCAATGAATTTTGGTATATAAGCTTTAATCGGCCACAGGATTACCGCTATTGAAATTGGTGATATTCAGTCAAGGTTCAGACCTAGTCCCCATACAAATGACCCCTATGAAATCGACATAAATTGCCATAAAATCCAAATTATATGATCTCGGTCAAATTGGGTTTGTGTGTGTTTATTATATCCATTTATCAGTTGTTTAAAAATAAACCCCATATGGCAATTCTTTGTCATAGCCCCCATATAAAGCTGCTTCCCGTTTTTCACTTAAATCTATCAAAAAACAAAAATATTGCACAGATTTTTGTCATATTTGGTATGTACATAGTTTTTCCAAATATAAGTGACTTAACCAAATATGGTCAGGATCGGTTAATTTTACGACCTAGCCCCTATATAAATTTATCATCCGATATGAACTTTTTCATATCTGCAGCCAAAAAAATTAATAACAATGCCACTTAAATTTGATTTATTGGTCTTTTCTATATCCACTTAGTTGGACCGAAGAGATAGGGCCGCTATACCATGGTATAGGGTATGGTTAGTCGGCCTAAACCGACTATAATTTTCTTCTTGGTTTTTTTCAGAGATCGTGTTTTTTTTTTCGATGGGATCTCTTTACTAATGACTTATGTTAAACTGCAGCTGGCAGCAGTACGTTTCATTCATATTTATTCAACCAAAGGCTAAGCCGTAGGAAGATTTTGTGCGATTTAGAATGACACACTCTTTGAGTGGAGTCGTGTAAATAGAGCTGATTTCAATGTTCGTAAGACTTAATGCTATATATTGATCCGTAGGTGGATTATTGATTTATCTATATCGTCTGTTAACATGGGGGGTATTGAAAATGAGGAATCGGACGCCCTTGACATCTTGGACATGAAAACTCAGTATGATTTTCCTTGGAATAAGCATAATTTTCAGTCGTCGAGGACATAGAATTCTTAAGTTGTTATAAGAAATACTTTACTTCAAGTGAACTTCTTACTATTTATACCACCTATATTTGGCAAAAAATGGAATAGAATTCCATTATTTGAGCCGTGTGCAAATAAGGGCGAAGGTGCTTATCAGTGATAATAATTTCACCTAAATATTAACACATTAAAGTATCGTCGGATTATTGGTTGTGTCACACTATGCCATAGGTGTTACATTCGGAGGTTTTATGCTGAGATAAGTAAACTCATTCCTAAAGGCCTTGCATTTCTTCACACCACTCGCTCATCTAATACATCTCACCAGCTCACAGTCTATTGTCCAGTAGATCGTACAACGCGATATCGACAAAATCATATTTGTTGGCGATTTTAATGCCAAGCATACATTCTTGGGGTCACGGCTTATTTCCCCGAAGGCTCGTGTTTTGTTCAACGCAATTTCTAAAATGGGTATGGATGTGATCTCAAGCGGAGAACATACGTACTGGCCAATAGATGGGCAAAAAATACCCGATTTGATCGATTTCGGATTAACGAAGAACATCGCAAAAGAACTTGTGCATGTAGAATCTTCATTGGAATTCTCGTCTGACCACACACCCTTTATTTTTACTATTTCTGACACCCAAAAACTTGTGTCCCCATCTGCTGATTTAACACTTTTAAGTAATATTGATTGTCTAAAATACAAAAAGTTTCTTAGTACCCATTGCACAGAAAGCTTTCCGCTAAGAACACCAGATGATAGTGACCTCTCGATTGTTAACTTCGAACAAAATCTCAAACTAGCTGCTCAACTTGCTACTAAACCTCCTCGTCACACCAGGCCATATAGACCTACTTCTGTAGATGTTGAGAGGTTATTAGGTGAAAAAAGAATTCGAAGAGAGTGGCAACTGCACAGATCTCCTCAACTTAAGCAACAATTGAAATAATGCACGAAAAACCTACGGAAACTGCTTGAAACACAAAGAAACGCTGTTGTATGTAAGCCTCCTCTAAGAAAGGAAGGTGGAGGATGGGTTAGGAATGACAAAGAGAAGGGAGATCTTTTTGTGGAACAATTAAAAAAATTTTTACTCCAAATATAACCCCTAGTTCTATTGATAAGTTGCCACCTGTTACTTCACAGCATAGAGAAAGTGTTCCTTCGTTTTGAGATTCGAGAGGTCGAAAAGGCTATTGTTGATTTAAGCCCCAAAAAGGCATCGGGGATCGATGGGATCAGTAATAAAGTGCTTTTGGGGTTACCGAATAGCGTTAAGAACAATTCTGTTTATTTTTAATGATATAATACGCCTTGAACATTTTCCCCCAGAATGGAAAGTTTCACTCGTTTCAATGATACCTAAAACAGGTGAAGATCACACAAAGTTCGATTCATATAGACCAATAAATTTACTGTCCAACTTGTCAAAATTAGTAGAGAATTTTTGTAAACAAACTTACAATATCCGTAGATCAAAATAATGTCATTCCAGTACATCAATTTGGTTTCAGACGAAAACACAGCACCACTGAGCAAGTTCACAGAATTGTAATTGCCATAGGAAAAGCTTTTGAAGAGAAAAAGTACTGCTCTGCAATTTTTATAGACGTCTCGCAGCCCTCGACCGAGTTTGGCTCGAGGGACTCCTCTATAAAGTTAAACAGTTGTTACCCCCGAACACACATAAGCTAATGGAGAGCTATATAATTAATGGAAAATTCTATGCGGATGATACTGCAATTTTAAGCGTACACGAAAACCCCTCAACAGCATCTCTTCTTTTACAGAGCCATATTGAACAGCTGGAAGATTGGCTAGATATGTGGAAGATTAAAGTAAATGAACAAAAGTGTATCAACTTAACTTTTACCCTAAGAAGGGAGACTTGCACTCAAATTCGAATTAGGAACCGGCCTATACCTCAACATTCCGCTGTTAAATATCTCGGACTACATCTTGATCGCCGACTTACCTGGAAAAGCCATATAGACGCTAAATTGACAATAATAAAATTGAAATTAGTCCAATTCACATGGCTAATTGGTAGCAAATCAAAGTTAAGTCTCGATTGAAAGCTCTTCAAACCCATTTGGTGCTATGGCTATGGGGAACAGCCTCAGCTTCAAACACAGTGTTTAACATATAACCATTCCCCCCTGGTTTGTCACAGTGTATAGTTGTCACAAACAATACAATTGTATACAACCTTGCCTAACAGCTGTTTTTTCTTGGTTCTTTTTCTAGCTTAATTTTCTTTTTAACGAAGCTTCCGGTGATGCGGGATAATGGTCTCTGACTTTCATCTTCAGCACGTGAAGCATCCAACCAACCCATCACAATTTTCAACATTCATCAGAATTTTCAACATCCATCAAAGTTTCAACATTCATACAAATTCAACTAGTTCAACGTTTATACCATCCATCAAAGTATCAACATTCATACAAATTCAACTAGTTCAACATTCATACCATCCACAGAAGATTCATACCATTCATACAACTCAGCTAGTTCAACGTTCATACGCTTCGTCGAAGTTGCAACATTCATCCATCGAAGTTTCAACATTCATACAATTCAACTAGTGTCAACATTCATACAACGAACTTTCAACGTTCATACGATTCAATTAATTTCAACAATCATACAATTCAGCTACAATCATACAATCATCAGTTATTCAAAATAAAATTACACTTGAATTATACAACCAACGTATATATCAGCAGTTTTTTTATATTTGGAAATCGGCTGACATGTAAGTCTTTTGTTCTTTAAATTAAGTTTTCCCACACTTTCCCATAGAACTCCCTCGATAAAGCCTATAACCCCATTAGGCTTATATGTATATATATATCCCTTTATAAATTTAGGAACTCCCCTAAGATTATTCACACAGAAAGAATACAAAGATGCCAAAACAAGATTTTGAGAATGATTACAGGCGTACCATGGTACGTAAGAAACTCACATTTGCACAAAGACTTAAATGTTTCTCTAGTAAAGTAACGGAATCACTAGATATAGTGCAGACTATTTGGAAAAGCTAGAGTCTCACCTGAATCCTCTAGCACGTAACTTAATCAACAATCGTATCCACCAATGCTTAAGAAGGAGGGAGACTGCTGATCTCATTGGATGAAAAATGGATTGATACAATTTTTTCTTTTTTCATCATGAGATTACATATGTATATAGGATAAGTGAAATTTTGTTTAGCACTGGCTGACTTAATATTTAAGTTTTGGTTTTAAGATTTGAATAACTTATTGTTAGTTCGCAAACCTATGAGAAGATTCAATACAAAAAAAATGAATAAAAAAAGCCGACAAAATTTGTTTATAAGTTGTACAAGTCATATAAGAAATCACCTTCCCGCATAGGTCTTTCCTGTCATAACGAATTTTCTTGACATCAACACAGTGCATTGCATTAATAAGGGACATCCCTTGAGTGTTGATATGATGACTGTCTATCCTTTGATAAAAAGTCGATTTGTAAGACAGTGGTTTTGTTAGTGTGTGTCACTTCAGCGGTCATTTTGGGCGCTTATAGAGTGAGGTTTTTAAAAGTCAAACCCTTCATCTTTCAATTTCTATGTAGATTTCTGTCCATGTACAGTTTTGTATAATTTATCCAGACAGCTTATTTAAAAATGTGATATTTTCTAATTTTCTACTTGGCGAAACAAAGAAATAGTTTTTTTTTCGTTAAAGCTTCGGTGTAAGTTTTTCTTAAGGTTTTTCCTTTATATTATATTTTTTACTAGTTTTCTATAACAGCCCTTTATTTTTCTATACTTATTTAAAAAAAAAAATTACCAATGACCAATGTACCATAATCATTTCTCAAGTGTTTTCAAATCGTTCAACTGTCTCTCTGGGGAGCCATAAGTTGGTTTTATCATAATTTCTTATTTATTTTTTAGACTAAGAAAACTAACCACTATGACAAAAAGGCATTAATATTTTCACAAAATAAAATAAATATAAACTACACATACATAAGCAGAGAAATCATTCAGTCGGAATGATTTTCGTTATCACAATTCCCTACATGCAATAAAAAAAAAACAATAAATAACTAACAGAAATATAAAAGAAATTTATGTATTTAAAATTTTAAGGATTTGTATGTGCTAAGTTATTTAGTGACAAGTTCGCATGAGCTAGAAATGCAAACTTTACACTCTTAAGATAGGAAGCGTGACATATCAGCTCTATCATATAGTTCTGGAATCATTGGATCACATACAAATTTTCTTATGATCCGAAGGTCGATTGTTGATGGTTGTTCTCCGTGTATATTATATTATTTAAGAGCTCAAAGAGTAGAGATATGAATTTAGTTGATCTGCTGTTCTTAATGGTCTCTTTGCATATCTGGAGTTCCTTGTATGTATTACCTAAAAATCTTTGTTAACTAATTCCATAGCATATTCGATAGCAACGCCATGACTTAAAATTTTATGCTGGCTTGATGGATTTTTATACCAGTATATAAATCAAGATTCAATTTCGAGGCCTCTTCAGCCAGGTCCATAATTAACTCATTGTATATGGTGCAATCACTAACCGAAATTCGTAAGATGGCACCCAAATTTACGAATAATTCCCCGTCTATTCTTATAATAACTATATACCGCCAAATCAGGGTTATTAAAAACTACTCCACTTTTAACTCCAATGTTATCAAAGTTTAATACAAACAGCAGATTATAACTAATTTAAACGGAATTTGCTGTAAAATATTTTATTTAAAAAAAAACATTGAATACAATTATTATTACCGTAAGATAAGGAAACTGTTCAAAACAGAACATTTTTTGAATACTGTGATTATCCTGCATAGGGAAAATTTATTTAGAAATTATATTAGCTAATGTGTTTATCCCCATAAAACTTAATTGCACTTAAATAGAAATGCTGAAATGCCAGAAACCGGTCCGATTAAAAATACAGTGTAGTTATGAATTTTTTAAATATATGCTTTCTTCTCCTTCTTTACCACGCACCATTGAAACAAAATTAACAAGTAAGATAATTATAGTCGGTCTAGACCGACTATACGATACCCTATACCATGCGTTTAGAAACCCTATCTCTCAGGCCCAACTAACTGGATATAGAAAATAAGCATAAATCAAATTTGAGTGGGATTTTTATTAATTTTTTTTTGCTGCAGATATGAAAAAGTTCATATCGGATGATATATCAATATGGGGACTAGGCCCAAAAATGGACCGATCCTGACCATGTTTGGTAAAGTCTCTTGTATTTTGCAAAATTATATACAAACAAAATTTGAGAAGAATCAGTGCTATATTTTTGTTTTTTGAAAGATTTAGGTGAAGATGGGGAAGCAGCTCTATATGGGGCCTATGACTAAGAGTTGTCCCATAGGGAACATTTTTGGACTACTGATTAATGGATGTAATAAACACATACAAACCCAATTTGACTAAGATTTATAGGATAATTTGGAACTTATGGCAATTTATGTTGATTTCATAGGGGTCATTTGTATTGGGGCTAGGTCTGAACATGGACCAATTCTCACCAATTTCAACAGCATTCATCCTATGGCCGATGAAAGCTTGGATGACAAATTTCATCAAAATATATTCATATTTGCGACCTGCACTTTGATTACAAGCTTTACATGGACACACAGACGGACGGACGGACGGACGGACATCGTTAAATCGGATCAGATAGTGATTCTGATTCGATCGGTATAATAAAGGATGGATCTAGGTCAAATATTTTTGGTAGTTACAAACAGCAGCACAAAGTCATTATACCCAAACCACATAGTGGTATAGGGTATAAAAATTTGCATATTAATTACAGTATTAATTGCAATATGTCTGAAAAATGACTATAGATCTAACAAAACAGAAATCGATTTCGATGATATCTAGTAATACACTTTTCTAATCACTTTATACACTTCCATCAATTAATTAAAATTTACGAATACATTTATGTATTTTGTTAATTGCGATATTACTTCAAGCATTACTACTATTGCGTGAGTCCCTGTCATATCAATATTAAAACAAAAGTCTAATAATACAGTGGGACTGTTTAGTCACTTCGAATTTTAAATAAAAATCTGTCTTGAGAGCACAAAATTTTCATTTCATATATTTACTAACCTGTATATCCACTACAAGTTCACAAATCAAGAAAAGTTGACTGCCAATTTATTCAATCACTATCTTAGAACTAGTTGATTGTGTGGCGCCTAGGCGCCCGTTTAAAAATTATGAATAAAACAGTTTAAATTTAAATACACGAACAATTTATAATAAATTAAATTCCTTTTAATATAGTAGAAAATTATATTGTTACATATGTATGTACATATGAAAAAAGAGTGTGTTTGTAGAAATTGTATACATAAGTATCAAAACAGATAAGAAATATATGGCAAAAAAGTTTTTCAATTTAGAATCTCTTGAAAAACTATATTTCGTGTGAAATATCGTTGGTCATTCAATAGTTTTCCTTGCTGTGGGTTCGATTGAATACGTATCTTAACTTGGATTGCAACTTTTGATCGTGACAAAGCCACATACAGTTGGCCGTATGAAAATACCGCGGTCTCCAAATTAATGCCAAATCAAATGACTGGCCTTGAGCCTTGTTTATGGTAATTGCGTATGCAGGAATTACTCGAAACTGGCGGCGTTTTAATATGAAAGGTAATGTGGTGTCGGTTGGGGCGAGATCAATCCTAGGAATTAGAACCATATCATTTTGGTCAGCGCTAAAGAACCAGTTATTCATTCAGTGAGTCAGGGATCAGCGTAAATCAATTTAAGATATTACCCGGCCTTCACACGTTAAATGTTTAGCTTTCAGGTTGTAATGCACCCATAATTTTTTACTCTTTTTTACTAAACAATCATACGTTTCAATTCTCTCTTTCAATTTTTCAATGGGACAGTTTCTTAAAAATTTTTTGACTATTGTATGTGACTTGAACGTGGGAAGGCCGGGTAAAGTGAGCAGATTGGAGATTCCCAAAATTAATAAAATTTAATATAATGGAGTTCGCTTATAATGTACCTTGGTTGTAATAAATTTTTGTTTATAGCGAAGAATTTCTTCGGCCCCAAGTGTTTTAATCACATTTTTCATGCAAATTGCTTCTCTTATGGCGAACAGTGGGTATATCAAACTTTTGACTTTAACACACATTTTTTTTCCATTTCAGAATTTTCCTATATTATATATATTTAAAAAAAATTAATTATAATTTAATTTAATTTTAAAAAAGGTCCTTTTATGTATATTTTCGTAAAAGTTTGCCAGTAGCGAACCTTTGCTTTGTACTTTCTGCTTCTATACATAAGGAGTTTTTAATATTATATGAATTAAAAAAAAATATTTTATTTTGATAGAAACTCGATAATTTCAGTCTTATTAGGACAAACTATTAATATGTATCTTTTTAGTAATTTAATTTATGTTTTATAACTTTTTAAAAAGCCCCAAAATAAATAAACTTATTCAACTAAAAAAAGTTTTTAAACCTTTCGGACAAAACAAAAAAATACTACGGTTATAACGAACTTAGTCTAACTAATTTGGCCGGTTCCGCCGGTCCTGTCCGTGACAGCGAATCTCGAAATCGAAATGCGTTTCAAAGGTGACATGTTTCCTGAGGTAGTGACGAAGAGTTTTTTACAATTTTTTTTGCAGCATTTTGAAGTGAAAAACGATTTTTGCTATACAATTTATATTGTGTCTAAAATTTCAGAAGAATCGGTCAAGTAGATTTTGAGTTATGATGTTCACGGACTTTGAACATTTATTTGCGAGAAAATCGGTTAAAATTTTTAAAAACTGATTTATATACCGTATGAGGCCGGTCGCTGGAAGCGCTGTATCTTCTTAAGTTTCGCTCTGACTTACTTAAAATTTTGACACAACCCGCTCGACATGTTGTGCATTCAGAAAGAGAAATGCAAAAAAGGTTTTATAACCTACCACCCCTTAAGGAAGTGCAAACACCAATACACCTACACAAAAAAAAAAAAAAATATTTCATATTTCATCATACATGTAAACTGAAAAAAGAGAACTACATTTTTTGAAAAGTTATCTTTAAATCCAAAAAATAAAAAATCAGAGCGTATTAGTTTTACTTCAAAAAAAAAAAAAAAACTTATTCCAAATTGCCTTTAATTCTTCCATGAAAATTTCAATAAATTATTCAATTTAAAATCTTAAATATACCTATTTACGTAATTTATGGTTGTCAAAATTTTTTGAAAGCAAATTGTGCAAAAATTAATATTATGAGTGAAAAAAAAATTATTTGCCCACCTCTCTTCTGAAATTACAATGTAATTTAATTATGCAAAGTTAGAATAATTTAAATTTTAAACTTAATATTGCACTATTTTTTCAAGTGCTTTTCAATACAGAGCTTTAAACGAAATCATACGTTGGACAACAACAAAATCCACATTGAAGATCTCTTTTTTCTCAAATATTTACCAAAAAAGCATACTCTTTGGTGCCAGAGAACCTGCGCGAAAGCACTCCTAACAATACAAAACATTTTTGAGAAGAAAATCAAAACAGACAAACGGAAAAGTTTAGTTTGTTAAAAGAAGTATTTATGCAAATCGGATGATGTTAAATGAGAAGAAAAATCGAAGCGGTACAAAAAAAAAAAAATAAAAATATGTTTAAAATTTCATTCATAACTTTTTTTTCAGAAATTTTTCATTGACCAACAATAGATATTAATTTTTTTGATGCATTTTTTGCGTTCAACTTATTCCATATGTAACACGAAATCTGCATATGTAGTGCTATTGTCGTTAGCAGTGCTGCTAGTTTTGACAACTTATTGTAATTTCGACGATTTTTCAACTTGTTACAATGATTTGTTAAATTTGTTAAAATGATGATTGAAGATTTAAAATTTTCAGTAGCATAAATGTAAATAAATGTAAATGTAAATGTAAATTACAAAATATGTATAGATTTAATTCTGGGTCAAGTCGTTTCAAAACTGAAATTCCTTGAATAGCATCTCAATTTAAGAATTTAAAACCTATATTATATGTTTCAGCTATAGAAACATATCAATAAAATTATTTAGTTGTTGTGTTAAATTTTTTTCGTTGAAATTTCATCACTATAGAAATAACCAATGCTGTAATAATATTCGTAATATGAATGATATAAATAAATTTTATTATTTCCTCTTGTAATATTTTTCGAGTTTTATAAGCGGTAAAATTTTCTTGACAATTTCTAGTTTTAAAAACGACGATTTTGGCGATTTAATTTCCAAAATTGTCGATTTTCAGAAGACTTTATTAGCAGCACTGGTCGGTAACAAAGAAGAGAGAAAATTGTGTGTGTGTTTGTATAAAATGAGAAAGATTAAATTTTGTCTGTGTATTTCACATAGCTTTGTAGGAAGTGCTATGTGTGTGTATTATTTCAGCGTTACAGAATCAGTCAGTCAGTCAGTGAGTCAGGGATCAGCGTAAATATATATAAGATTATTTTACACTAAAAGGTTTTGAATTGAAAATTTTGATTTTAAATTTTTCTTTCTTTTAAGGTAGCAATATTTCTAAATGCGATTGGAGCAGATGCGGTGCAAGTATTTAATATTTTAAACCTTTGTAAAGTAGACAGAAAATAATATTCAGCTATTACGGAAGGAAGGTTTTGAACAATTTTGCGACCCGAAATGTAACGAAGTCTACGAAAGCTTTGTGTTTCATAATAGAACAGAACAAAAAGGCGAGCTCATTCATATTTTTCTGATGAATATTAAAAATATAGTACAGCGATGTAGCTTTTTGGATGAAAGTAGAATGTCGAGGGACAGAATTGTTCTTGGCACGTGTGCAATTGATATGGCGATATCAGCTGAAGCAAGTAATCAGCCTGTACAAAAATTGCAAGGTGAAGAGCGTACTGTAGTAGTTGATATGGTGAAAACAAAATAAAATTGGATGGATAGAAGAAGAAATAACATGAACAAAAACAACAAAATTAACCAAAGAAGAGATGACAATAAGAATAGTAGAAGCAATGAACAAAGGAATTTTAATATACATAGGTTACAATTTTTGTGGAAGAAGACATACAAAAGGTAACCGCTCAGCGTATTGTAAAATATATAATAACTGTGTAAAAAGAAAATAATACGAGAGGTTAGAAATGAGGGTAGTGATTCTAGCATTTCTAGTTTATATGTATGTTGATTCATTCACTGATGTGAATGATGGAAAGGTGAAGTATGAAAACATAAAAATACAAGCAAAAACGATTAAATTTCAATTTGATACAGAAGCTGTAGTAAATGTATTGCCCTTTAAATACGTAAAAAATGTAGAAAATGTTAATTTTGAAGAAAGTTCTAAAAACTAATTGCGTATGAAGGAGATAAAAGGTTGTGGGGTAGTGAATCTGATATACACGGTGCGTAACAAAAGTACAACATTGAAATTTTTATTACTGAAATCAATAATGCTATACCAATTTTGGGTTCTGAATCTTGTGTTGAATTGGATTTAGTGAAAATAATACATACAAATACAAAAAATGATTTACTTTGTGGTTTAGGATGTTTTCAAATCAACTTTTCAATAAAACCTATTAAAGGCTATTTAAGGCAAATCGGCTATTAAAGGTATATTATAAGGTGAGTTGGAAATTTTATGTAAAAGGAATATTGTTGTGAAGATGGATAACCCAAGTTTATGGCTTTCTAATATTGTAATTGTAGGAAAACCTAACAAATCATTAAGAATATGTATTAACCCTAAATAACTTAATGGACACATTAAGGATAATTTCTAAGTAAATAATACTTCTGAACAAATATTAGAGGAGGGTATTTGGCAGGTTGCCTTAGATAACAAAGGTGAGGAATAATGTATGTTTTGTACTCCTTTTGGATGTTATAAGTTCAAATTAGCACCAGAAGCATTTCAAAAGTTAAATTATGAAAATTTTGGAGATATTGCGAATGTGATGGTATATATAGGTGACTAGCTGGACCCGGCAAACGTTGTTTTGCCTTCAATGAATTTTTATTTTGGTTACAATCTATATATACCTATATAAAAAACGTTTGTGCATTTGTTAATATTAATTGAAAACTGTTAAAGAAAAACCATGTTTTATTTATGAAAATTAAAATAAATATCTATTATAACATACATATAAGAAAAAGGGTGAACAATATTTTTAGTTTCATTATTCTGGCAGTAAATGAATAAATTTGCTGGCTTTCCGACACGGGAACATGCCACATATAGTTGCTCGTAGGAAAAACAAACCAAACCAAACCACATATTTGCAATGAATGTCCTTGATATTTATTAATGCTCATGACAAAGCCCAATCTGATCGGAAATTGCAATCTTTTGAATGTTATCGGTGTGTCGGTAGGAAGCATAGGAATTCTTGGCAGCAAAACATGTTCTCCTCTAAATTTTCCTTTGAGAGTTGTGGCCTCAATAACTTTGGACATTATTCTCTCAACAATTAACCTGGTCCCATTACATAGTCTCGGAACGTTGAGTTACGTAACAAAATTATTGGAGAACCAACTCTTAATTTTAATAAATGTGGTGGTAGACCGGGCACATCAAGTGAATTCAAAAATTTTGCTTCATTTTCTTTCTTTGAAAGAAAACGTTTCGGAATCAATCATGTCCTGAATAACAAGATTTTATTATCGACATCGACATTTTTGCGGCTAAAATAGCCCTTTCTCTCAACCAATTGACAAAATTCTTGGGGAAGCACGCAAAAGTTATTCAACTTCCAAAGTCTACTACAGAATATCGTCCGATTGCGATACTATGCTTCCTTTCAAAAGTTCTAGAAAAGCTTCTGCACTCACAAATAAGCGCATACGTACACAGAAATTGTCTTATTAGTGATATGCAACCCGGTTTTCGTCCCAATCATAGCTGTGTGACTGCCTTGGCTGATGTGTCAGAAAATATAAGACGTGAGTTAGACTGCGGAAAAGTAACCTTTTTGGTGCTTCTTGATCATTCAAAAGCCTTCGATACTGTAAACCACTCCACACTATGTATGAAGCTGAACCGTTTTTTCAATTTTGCGCCAACATCAACACATTTAATTTCATCATACCTTACAAACCGTACTCAATCAGTGTTCATTAACAATACATCATCGAATCCGGTGTCACTTATGAGAGGTGTACCACAAGGATCAATATTGGGACCACTTTTGTTTTCCATATATGCAAATGACTTGCCGCAACAAATATCCCATTCCAGCGTACATATGTATGCGGATGATGTACAGTTGTACCTAAGTGGCTCAGTTAATTCAATCAACGCAAGCGTGGGAAAACTCAACCAAGATCTGGACACCATATATCGTTGGGCTACTGCTAATGGCTTATGTCTGAATGCTAAAAAATCAAAATGTTTGGTGATACACAAAGGAACCATAACCCCGCATATCGATACTGAAATCCTTATAAATGGTCAGAAAATTGAAATTGTACAATCAGCGAAAAATCTTGGATTAGTCTTCAACAAAAATTTAACCTGGTCTGATCATATAAATTCACTTGTATGTCAAACTTATGTGAAATTAAGAACGCTTTGGGCAACGCAGGTATTTACACCTTTAAGAGTCAGGATACTTCTGGCAAAGACCAATCTTATTCCGGGACTTACCTATGGTTGTGAACTCTTTTCTAGTTGCGACTCTATAAGCAGAAATAAGCTTGATGTTTTATACAATAACATCATTAGGTATGGTTACGGGTTAAGAAAATACGACCATGTGTCTGCTTTCGCAAAAAGCTTATATGGAGTATCTTTTGAAAACTTACTTAAGATAATGGTACTAATACTCATATATAAAGTTATTTATACAAAAAACCCGCAATATATGTATGCCAAAATTCAGTTTGCAAGATCGAATAGGGGCAAACTAATCATCATACCAAGACATCGACATTTAGTTTCGGAATGGCAGTTCTTTATCCATGCCGCTCGTCTTTGGAATACAATTCCACATGAACAACAGCTTAATAGCAATGCAATGCATTTTAAAACTTTTTTGTTTAATTTTTTCACTTAACCATTTTCCATAGATTATGTGATACATATATGTAATTTTTTATTTTTATTTTTTTATTTTTTTATTTATATATTTTTTGTATCTATGCTATTTCTGTTCGTAAATAATTATACTTACTTTTTATATAAACTTTATTATTATTACTACTATACATATAAAATTTTTGAGATTGTTGATCCCTTATCCACATATAATCCTGTACTATAATTAAAAGACTTGGTCTTGTTGTACAGGATATCAATAAATAAATTAATAATTAATAAATTAATAATTAATTAATAATAATTAATAATTAATAAATTAATAATTAATAATTAATAATATTTTAATAGTTTGACTGGTTGGGTTAATATTGATTTTACTTTACCAAGATCAAGTTGTTGTTTTGAAAATTGGTCAGCCGTTGGATCATTTTGTAATCGTGCTTGCATGATTGTTGTTAAGTTTATAGTTTGAACGCTACTCCATAATGTGATGATTTTCAGCAGGCATTTATTTCGTCAGCATAGGTTGATTTTGGTATGACTGGCAATGTTTGACGAAAATCTCCAGATAATAAAATGAGAGCTACACCAAAAAGTCTTTCTTTCAAATCTTTTAAAGTTCTATGTAATGCTTCCTAGGAATATTCGTGAACCATGGTACATTCATCCCAAATAATAATACTGCATTTTTGCAGAACTTTTGCCATACCAGAATGTTTTTTGATATTACATACGGCATTCTCATTTGTTTGTACGTTTAACGGTGATTTAAGTGCTGCATGAGCTGTACGACCACCATGCAATAATCTTGCGGCTATTCCGGACGAAGCAATAGCCAATGCAATTTTTCCTTCCTCTATGGTTAGAATATTTATATATAAAAACGTTTGTGAACTTTGTAACTTATAAAATTTAAATAAATTTGACAACTCATTATTTTTCGAACGCCAGCGCCATCTACCGAGTCCAACAAAATTTTTTTTTGCATCTTCTAACATACATATGTGACGCGACATGACGAAAGGGACATTATCTTGCCAGGGGTCAAAATCGAGTTTGATACCAATGGATAAAAGACAAAATTCTGAACAAAATGAGACAAAATCATGCAAAAAGCTCAAAAATTGACGAAGTTATAGCATTTTGAAGTTTTTATTTCGAAAAAGGTAGTTTCGAGATATTTGAGGTTAAAGTTTGACTATGTTTTTGAACGTGTTTTTTAGCATTTTGGCTGGCCTATGAAGTGCCCTTGTGTTTATTTTGATTTCGTTTGGGAATTTTACCCACCCCTGCCATTTTTGAACTCCCCCTCCCCCCAAGTGCTGACCACCAGATCTGACAAATATGTAAAAACACGCTAAAGACATTTTTTAGCAACTCAATTCACTTTGAACGGCAATATTTTGTTGTTGGTTAAAAGTTCTAAAGTGTCAAACACAGCTCATTAAACAAAAGCAAATGACCGATAATGTGATGTAGATACACGACGCAAAACTTCAAAAACACACAACCAAAGCAAAGGACCAATCACAGCAAAGCAAAGTGACAGCTATAAACTTTATCCTTGTACCATGGGTAGAGGTTTGGAAAATGGACTTTTATGCCATCTTGCGTATAAGAAATCAAATAATCGATCAATTATAGTTCATCTTGAGGTATGTATGTAGGTAGCGTTAGGTGTCAAAAACCCAAAACATGAAATTTAGACTTTAATTCACGTTTTGGCCTGTAATGAAAATTTTACTCTGGCAAGATAAGGTCCCTTTCGTCATGTCGCGTCACAAATATGAATGTATATTCCTAGTTTCAGTAAAATCGCACAGTAACTAAGAATATTCGAAATAACTTTACCCCAGCGCCACCAATCGGGTCCATTTATACATACAAAAATTTCTTATGACGAAACATACATACATTCTGAATTGCAGTCAAATCGCACTGAAAATAAGAATTTTGTTTATAACTTGACCCCAACGTCAGCTAGATGGTTAATAGTAAAAAAAAAACACAGCAGAGCTCGAACCGAACCTATGGTGTAAATCTTAGCTCGACAGCTCTTATGGTTCCGGTGATCATTCGTTACACACCAACGTTTTTATATATATAGATTAGGACGGGTCGATTTGTGGGGAGGCAAAAAAATCGCCCATTGCTCAGTGAAAATCGTATTCTAGGGATCAAAATAAGAAACTATGCCGAAGGAACCATACCTCTAAAACGAATTCTGATGTCACAGAATTTGGGTCGAACTTTTGGGCAGGGGCAAATTTTGAAAAATCCCACTTTGACCCATTTAGAGTGCTCCAATCGAGTCCATATGTATGACCGACCCCCATTAACTTTGGAGGCCCGACCCACCAATGCCAGTTTCACATCCCCTGGAACTCCCCTGTGGGGTTCCCCATATAAAAATTTCAAAAAATCGCCAATTTTGGCACTTTACATGAAAAAATCAGCGAATTGCCTATGTTTTTTTCTTTTTGGAGTTTATTTTTCTCTTTAGAAATTTATTTAGTCAGAACATATGTAAATGAAAATATGAATTTAACTTGGTAATAGAAAAGAAATTAAAAAAATTTATTAGAAATTATCGTTTTTTACCACCCTTTTAAAACCAAGGCATCACTGTGATGCATTTGCATGTCGTAAACTTAGTTGTGTGGGTTTTTATTCAACCCTTTTAAAAAATTAACGTATCACTGTGACACAATTGCAGGTCGTAAAATTGCTTGTGTGGGTTTTTTAAGCCACCACAAGACACAACAGGTAGAACTGAAATTACCATTTCATTCTTATTACCTCGTCTCGTAGACCATATATAACGCAACAGTTTTTGTGAATGCATTAAGTCGTTGTGAAGAACTCAAAGTGTGAAGTGCTTTCAGATAAAAAAATATTAAAAAAAAAAAATAATAAGTGAAGTGACCATTCCAAATCAAAAAGTTTACAATGAATCCACCATCCTCTACACCGCAAGATGAAGCAACAACAACATCAACAACTATCGAAAACCCAATGAGTCATATACCCAAGCATGATGTTACTGTTTTTGGTGTGTCTACTGATTTGACTGATCTTAATTTACCAACCCATCTGAATATCTTGAGATATTATTTTTACTTAAGCGAACGTGCTAAAACAGAAAAAAAAAGTTTTCCTATAAATCATTCACTATTCAAGTACAAGATAAGTTGATTGGAATTTGGGAAAAACTTGGCATGGAAATAATGCTGAAAAAAAGTATATGTAATAAATTGAATAGATTGCTTGACAAATATCAAGACGAAATCAAGTGAAGAAACAAAACCCAACAATTTACAGAGTATGTAAAATCTCTGGAAACAATTTTTTACATTGGAACATGTAAATGCGATTTGAAGGCAGCTCCATGTGCATGCGGCTTGGTTCCCGAACGCCTCAAAGAGTTTATGCACGATCAACATAATCAGAGAAGACTAACAATGGATGCATTTGTGATGGAAATTGAAGACCAAGGAGCAACGTGTATGTCATCAATGCCAACATACCAAGATCCCGATGATTCAACATACGCACCGCCACCGGTTCAAGAAGATATGGATAGAAACACAAGTTCACAATACACAGAGAGATAAGATTGTTTTAACTTTGCCTGGGTATGTGACAGATTTGGTGTCCCTGATAGAGTAGCATCAGCATTGGGAACCGCTCTTTTTCAAGATTTTAAAATTAAATATAAGCATGGGAAACCTCTCATCATGGATAAATCGAAAGTTCGCAGAGAAAAAGAGAAATGCAGACAAGAAGTGCTTCGCAAACGGTTAGATGATACCAATTTGTTAGCGTTTTCGTTCGATGGCAGAAAAGATGATAATTTAACGATAGATAAAATTGATGAGAAGTATCATACTAGGACGGTAAAAGAACCTCCTCTTGTTATTTTGAGAGAACCCAATTCTGAATTGATTGGTTACGTAAGACTGGAACACGAAACCGCTGAATACAAAACAACCAAATTAAATGATTTTTTTAACGATAAAAATATATCACTGGATTATTAATTGGAATACGCACCGACAGTGACCCAACAAACACTGGCCCACACGGTGGAATTATACGACGATTCGAATTGCTGTTAAAAAGACCATTGCATTGGTTTGTTTGCCTTCTACACTTCCACGAACTTCCGTTTCGGCATTTGTTTGAAGCTTTGGATAAATCAACCAGCACTGGACCGAGATCGGCAACCGGAAAACTGAGCCATCAAATCGAAACTTGTGAAACTCTTCCGGTAAGTTATTGCTATCACTTATTTATTATAATTGTCAACCATTATTAATTATTTTATTATTATATATTTTCAGGTGGTGGACGGAATCTCAGAAAATTGAGTTGCAAAATGTGCCCCTTGCTCCAGAAAAAATTGAATTTTCCACCGATTCGAAGTACTTATACGACATGGCCCATGCAATTTCTAGCGGCGTGGTTTCGGTGGATCTAGCTAACATCAAATCAGGGAAAATTGTACATTCTCGGTGGCTCACCAAGGCCGTTAGAATATTACGATTATATGTGACAACGGAAAATCCAGATGCAAATTTAAGAATTCTGGTTGAATTCATAATTAAATGTTATGTGACTTCAATATCAAGTATTACAGCTCTGTCGTGTACGGCAGTGCATTATTTTACAAGTTCATTGGTTGGTCACGATTTCTAGAACCTCGTTTACGCAAAATTGTCAATCAAGTAATTAAAGATAATTCATATTATGCGCATTCGGAAAATATCTTGTTATCAATGTTGTTTGATGATAGCAAAGAAAAAGCGCGACTGTGCTATCAAGAAAATTCTACGCTATCGAACCGATGTTGACGACCCAACGCAACTTAGAGCTTATAAAAAACCTGATATAAACTTTAATGCACAAGTTACACGGAAATGATCAATATGAATGACATAAATAACGTATTTGAACCACCATTCACGCGAGGCATTCCGTACGATACATTGAAAGAATATTTCAATCAAGATGATCCACCGTTTAATGATCCAAAAATTCCATCACACATACAAGGAACCGAACGACATGTTCAGTTGCTAGCTAGCGTTTTCAAACGGGTTATGGCGACGACATTAGAGAGCCGTGCGAAATTGCCCAGACTTGAAAGAAAAAAAGACCTCAAACAATATTTTTTTTTAGTTTCTTTTCTATAACTAACTTTAATTAATTTTTTCATTTACATATGTTCTGACTAAATAAATTTCTTAAGAGGAAAAATAGATATTATTATAAATAAACAATAAATATTATTATAAATATATAAATAAAAATAAAGAAAAAAACATAGGCATTTCGCTGATTTTTTCATGTAAAGTGCCAAAACTGGCGATTTTTTGAAATGTTTGTAAGGGGAACCCCCCAGGGGAGTTCCAGGGGGTGTGCCACTGGCATGGGTGGGTCGGGCCTCCAAAGTTAGTTGGGGTCGGTCATACATATGGACTCGATTGGATCACTCTAATTGGGTCAATGTGGGATTTTTCAAAATTTGCCCCTACACAAAAGTTCGACCCAAATTCTTGGACATCAGAATTCGTTTTAGAGGTATGGTTCCTTCCGCAAAGTTTCTTATTTTGATCCCTAGAATACGATTTTCACTGAGCAATGTGCGATTTTTAAATCGACCCGCCCTAATATAGAAATTTTGATATCAGCGGAAAATTAACAGAATCAAGATAGGGAGGGCTATTGAATTAGTAAAGGAAAGAGCGATTGAAAGATATATGAAATTTAATTTGAAAAAGATACAGTTAAACAAAAAGCAGTTTTGTTTCTAGGACATGCAATTTCGGGAAAGGGTATTGGATAGATTGGAAGGAATTGAAAATTTAGGAATGCCTAAATATAAAAAGGATTTGCAGAGACTTATGGAATTTATTAATTATTTGGAGGAATATATCTTGCAATCGTAAGTTTTTAACTGGATGCCAATACATGACAAATGTTTGAATGACGTATTTAATTTTATTTTACAGACACCTTTGTTGAAACCGTTTAATTAAAAAGTGAAAACTAAATTGCAAACTAATGCTTCTATAAATGGTTTAGGCTGGCTCTTATTACAGAATTAAAGACCTGTTTGTTTTTTATCTCAAAGTTTGACAGATGCTGAAACCAGATATGCACAGACTGAAAAAGAAATGTTGGCCGTTGTATTCGCTTGTTAGAAATTTCATTCATTTATTTTTGGTAAAATGTAGAGGTAATCACAGACCACAAACATTTTTTAGGTATAATGAAATAGGATTATAACAAAATTCCATCCTCAAAGTTACATAGAATGAATTTAAGATTAGAACAAGTAAGAAGACTATACGATACCCTATACCAAGCGTTTAGAGAACCTATCTCTTAGGCCCAATTAACTGGATATAGAAAATAAGCATATACCAAATTTGAGTGGGATTTTTATTAATTTTTTTGGCTGCAGATATGAAAAAGTTCATATCGGATGCTATACCTATATGGGGACTAGGTCCAAAAATGGACCGATCCTGATCATGTTTGGTAAAGTCTCTTGTATTTTGCAAAAATATATACGAACAAAATTTGAACAGCGGGAAGCAGCTCTATATGGGTGGCATGACTAAGAGTTGTCCCATAGGGATCATTTTTGGCCTACTCATTAATGGATGTAATAAATGCATACAAACCCAATTTGAGTAAGATCTATAAGACAATTTGGATCTTATGGCAATTTATGTCGATTTCATAGGGGTCATTTGTATGGGGGCTAGGTCTGAACATTGAGCGATTGAGCGATCACCAATTTCAACAGCGTTCATCCTATGGTCGATGAAAGCTTAAATGCCAAATTTCATCAAAATATATTCTTACTTGCGATCTGTAGTTTGATTACAAGGTTTACATGGACACACAGACGGACGGACGGACGGACGGACATCGTTAATTCGAATCAGATAGTGATTCTGATTCGATCGGTATAATAAAAGATGGGTCTAGGTCAAATATTTTTGGTAGTTACCAACAGCAGCACAAGGTCATTATACCCAAACCACATAGTGGTATAAGGTATAAAAATATAGGCTGACATTTCATTATTTGCCAGGAAAACTTTTATACGGCGCAGATTTGATATCTATATGTGTTTCATTCTATCAACGAAAACGATGAAAAACGAATATTGTTTCAAAATCAACTAAAAATGATAAGATTTTTGATGTAGTTATAAAATATTGTTTATATCGATGGCCTATAGATAGGAAATAATTATCAAGTAATATAAAATTCTTATGTAAAATTAAAGAGAATTTATTCATTGAAGATAGTTTGATATTTTTTTGACAATAAGCTATTTGTACCATATAATTTACGTAATATAATTTTAAACCAACTTCACAAATCTCATCTTGGTATAGAAAACACAAAATGTAGAGCAAGATGACTTCTATATGGTATTTTAATGTAATAAATGTCAAAAAATTCGTTCGCCAAATATAGAAGAACCCTCATGACATATCAAATGGTCATTTTGAAAAAATTGTAACAGACATAATGGTAGTATGTAGGAAAGAATATTTGGATCTAACTTAGGCTTTGGCTATGTCAAAAACTTCTAATACTTTTTTCAATTCATGGATATCCAAAAGCTTTAATTGCTGATAATGTTCCTCATGCATCATTTGAATTTTAAACTTGGGCAGATACTTTAGATATTAAAGTTACTATGGCTAGTCCAAGTTATCCTAAATCTAACGGATTTACATGGAGAATGGTACAAGTTGCTGAAAAATTAATTCTCAAGTGTGCTGACGAAAAGTCTAATATACGGCAAGCGTTATTAGAGTACAGAAATACGCCAACAAAAATTCAGAATTTTCACCAGCAGAACTACCAATGGGATGGCAAACAGGAATATTGGTTCGTGGAAAAAACAAATTTTTTAAAAATGCAAAAATGCGTTTTAGCCAAAAACTACACTGTAAACAAAAAATACTATGTTGGAAAGTTTTGTAAAGAGAGGAAGGGTATGGATAAAAGAAGATAAACACTATCTAGCTGTTTACACAATGCTCCAACATCGTATATAATAGAAAGGGACGGATAAACTGATGGTACATTTCAGTACATTTTCGACAGCATGGATCTGTATTTTACCGATGACAGCACTTATTTTTTTTTCAGTACCTAAATTGACGATGTGCGATTAGCGCAACACTTATTTTTAACAGCTCCCAACAAATAGTAGTCCAATAATAACACATAATAACAAATAGTGTCCAAAAACCACACCAACTGTGCACCATTCAGGGTGAATTGGTTTATCCATAGTCATGTGTGGATTTTCTGTGTCTCAAATGCGATAATTTAACTTGTTAACGTCAAAAAATTTGGTTTTTCCTCCAAGCGTTCCATAGCCCAATTAGAGAACGGAAAACGTTGCGGATGGTCAACTCATTTCCAAACCACCCTGTAAATGTACATGTTTATATATATATATATATATATATATATATATATATATATATATATATATATATACATATATATATATATATATTTCTTCTATCCGCATATTTGTCACTGAACTCCTCTTAAACGGCAGCACTTATTTTTATTGAATTTTGTGTGCGCTATAATAATTTGATTCGATAATGGTTTAGATTCACAATTTGATATGATCGGATAAGTGGTCGCGACACTACCCATCGAAATTAATTATTCAATATCATATATCCCGAGTAACTACAATGATAGGGAGAGCTTTATATAATTGTGTGAGGTCATCTACTATGAGTAGCCGTGCCGAAAATGGGCGGCATCGTCATCTGTTATTAATGTAAAAAGCTGTGCTGTGAATGGGCGGGATCGGATAAATGGGCATGGCAATTCCAAATACAAATTAATAATTAAATAAAAAGGTTGGTGTGCTTGTATGTAACAAATTTAATAAACACACACATAGCATATGTATAATTTTATGTATGTGTTAGTAGCAACTTTAAATGCAACTTACTCAAAATAAAGAAAAATATTTAAAAATTTGTAAATGTGGTGAACAGCTAAAAAGAAATACCTTTCAAATAATATACGTTTGGTCAAAATCGGGATAAAAAGGTAGAACAAAACATCGGTAACAAAAAATCGCCTAGCCTATTAATATATAGGTATGCAATTAATTTAATTTATATCAGCACATTTTAAACTTATAATTAAATATTCCTGCACTGTTATTTTAAGAATAATTTTTTTATTGTACAGGAAAGCACAATAAATAAATAAATAAATATTGAAAAAAAAAAAAAAAAATATGGGTTCGAAATTGCCGTTTCGCATCTCTAATACATATATATTATGCCCATACGTATCAAAGTTGTATGAATGTATGTTAATTTGATCAAAAAGAAAAATACACAGTCATTTTATGTATTATGTATTTTATTATTATTTTTTTTTTTTTTATTTATTTAGGTTGTGTTGAAAAACAAAATTTATGCACATGTGTTATAAATCAAATCACAGCCAAAATAGAATTTAAATAAATACTAAATAATTCAAAATATATTGTAGTTTCAATTTTGATATTTTCCTATAAGCAAAAAAAAAAAAAAAGGATTATCAAATGGTCAAGCTATTGAGGCAAAAAAATATACACTATTTCTTTGCATCCCTCATATACGTAAGTAAATTTTTTTTATATTCTGAAGTCCATAAATTCATAAACAATATTTTTTATTCGGGTTTTCTTTATCTAGCATCCATATGAAACCGCTTTGTATGAGAACATATTTATACTTCATTAAGTGTCAATTTCAGATAAATTATTAGCTTTTTTCGTGAGAAAAGAATGGAAAAACTTTCGAAAAATATAAGAACTATAACAAAAAACCGCACACATTAAAAACCAACAATAAATTAACAGAACGCCCTTGTTACAACAAAAATAACTTTATGAGTAGGTAGGTATACGGCGACTATTTATTGTTTTATAATAAACTTATTTCTTTGGGCAATACAAACTCTTAACTGAAAGACTGCTTGCATTTAAAATTTTGTTCCTATGCGAATACAGTAAAAGCCCGGTTATCAGGCATCCAATTAACTAGAAAACTCAATTAACCCGAATTTTAAGTTTTAGGATTTTTTTTTTTTGCTTTTTTCTCCTTCACAAGAGATTCACACAAAATAATATTAAATGAACAGAAAACATTTTGCTATCTGCTACATAATTTGAAACTAAATAAACAAGAATCCTAAGAAATAATTATATAACGCGAAATTCTCGTAAAATTTCTAGTTTTAATGAAATATTCAATTATCTAGAAATTGCGATTATTCGGAATGCTCTCATCACCAAGTACATCTCATCTCCGAGGTACACCGAGGTTTTAGGTCATTGTAAACAGAAGCTCACACAAAAAAGTATGACTTCATCTGACTAAATCTGGTATGCAAAATTGTTAGAATTGCACTATTTTGATACAAATTTAGAAAGTACAGTGGTACACCAACGTCATACGTTGTATATATAAACCAAATTGCACGATATATCTAAAGCATACAACTTTTTTATAATATTTCAAAATATCAAATAGGCCCTAGCTTTACCTAATACGCGCTGAAATAGACCGCAGGAGGCCGGGACACAAGTTTCTTAACTTTAAATTTAACAAGTAAGAAAATTATAGTTGGTCTAGACCAACTATTCGATACTCATAAATACATGGTATGTTTAGAGAAATGGTATTAGATCCAACTAATTAGATATAGAAACTAATTAGCATAAACCAAATTTGAGTGGCATTGTTATTAATTTTTTTTTTGTCTGTGGATATGAAAAATTTCATATCGGATGCTATATATGTATATACGGCGACTAGAGCAAAAAATGGACCGATCCTAACCATATTCGGTAAAGACTCTCAATTTTGAGAAAAATCTGTGCAATTTTTTGTTTTTTGATAGATTTAAGCGAAGATCGGGAAGCAGCTTAATAAGAGCACTATGACTAGGCATTTTCCTACACAGTTTATTTTTGAACTACTCATTAATGGGTGTAATAAACACACACAATCCAAATTTTATCGGTATCTACATGGGAATTTGAATCATATGGCAACTTAAGCCGATCTCATAGGTAAGATTTGAACATGCACCGGTTTTCAGCATTTTAAAGAGAGTTCGTCCTATGGCTGATGAAAACTTATATACCAAATTTGATCAAAATACATATATTCATATTTGCAACCTGTAGCTTCAATACAAAATTTACATGGCCATACCGACAGACGGACGGATAGACAGAAAAGTGATTCTGAGTTGCTCGGTATAATAAAGACAAGTTTACGCAAAATATGTTTAGTAGTTACAAACATCAGCACAAACTCATTATACACGGACAACATAGTATAGGGTACAAAAACGGACCACATTTCTTTAACTTTATCATTCTAACGTTCGCGCTAAAGTCACTTCATGAAAAATACAATTAGAGAAATAAGTTTGTCCGCCATTCAAATATAATATAAATCAAAAAAAAAAAAATAAAAATAATATAACAAAAATCTGCTTTTGATTTAATTAAATTATCAATTGTTTTATAAAACTGAAAAATATTGAGATATGTCGTTTAATGCTACTAATATAATACTTTTGAGTTTCTTAGATTGTGGCTAGCGCTCAAAGTTTTTTTCAGTTTTTTTTTCTATATTTAATACTGCGCTACATAGCGAGTACACTTACCTATACTTAGCTTGGTACGGCATCTTAACGTATCACTCGTACCCTTCTCGGCCAAATCATCCGTTTCAGTTATATAGTATGCATATAAAACCAAAAAAAAAATGGATTCCATGCACATAAATCTCATTTCCAGCTCCTGAAATAAACAGGCCAATTTCAGTTGTAGGTTGCTCGTGGTCGTGCTTAGTTGATTTACATTTAATTTTGTACAGCAGAATCATGAAGATTTTCTTTTAAAACCTTATCTGATATATCAAATTTCAACGATATCACGGATATCACTTTTGCATGCTTAAAAAATGGCAGATTTCCAGATCAGAGGAAAAACTGTTGTGTGATTCCTATATTCAAATGTGGTGATAAAACAAATGTTTAGAATTATAGGCCGATTGTTAAACAGTGTGTTCGGTCCAAAGTCTTTGATAAGATTCTGTATAATAAACTATTTCATCATGTTTCATCAAATATTTCATTGGTTTTTACCCGGTCGATCTACGTGTACACATTTAGTAGTATTCACTAATCAGATTATAGTTTCTATGGAAAATAGAGAAAAAGTTCAAGTTTCTTACGAGTAGGAAATTAATAGTTAAAATTAGTTCCTGCTTTTCTAATCTATAATATTAATACGCTAGCCGATTTCTTGTGACTGATGTTTTGTTCTACCGTTTTATCCCGATTTTGACCAAACGCATGTTATTTGAAAGGTATTTATTTTTAGCCGATTTGCAGATTTTCAGATTTTTAAATTTTTTCCTTTATTTTGTGTAAATTGCATTTAAAGTTTCTACTAACACATACATAAAATTAAGCAATGCTATGTGTGTGTTTATTAAATTTGTTAATGTGTTTGTAATAAAAATGCGTTTGTTTTTTGTGTTGATTTGTGAATTGGCTATAATTGATTGGCATACTTTTAGAATCTTTATTTAATGAAAAAATTACATTTCTTAGAATTTTCACTCGAATTTCGAGGGCTGGAAACTGCTAGTAATGTAATTATTGTATATTCAGGTATTCCTGATGGAACACATGTAGGCCCATTATTATTTTACCTGACTGTATGCAATTTTGTAAACCATTATTATTTGCCAATGATTTGAAATTATTTGCTTATATTTCAAGCATATCACATTCAATTATGCTTCAAAAATATTTGATATTACTAAAAGAGTGTTGCGACTTAAACAGGCTTATTTTAATCATTAATAAAAGAGGCGTTATTTCATAAACTCAGTTTTTAATAACTACACTATAAGTGATGTCACTTTTGAGAGAGTTGGTGAAGTAAAATATTGAGAGTTATTTTTGATTGTGAGTTGAAATTTCATCATCATATAAATTACATAACATCTAAAGCGTAGCCAATGTTGGGATTCATTAAACGAAATATTGCAGACTTTAGTGACCCTGTCACATTAAAACCATTATGTGCTTCTTTAATTAGAAGTAATTTGGAATATTGTTCTTTAATCTGGAGTCTTTATTATGAATGCCATTCGGCGATGTGCTTTCTTATGAAAGCAGGCATAAGTTTTTAGTACTACAATCTTTAAGAGATCGCAGATCTCTCATTTTCTATAATGTTTATATTTAATATTTTAATAAATAATATATATTGTGATGCTTTGTCTGATTTAGTGAGGGTTCACACTCCTCATCATGATTTACGTCACGAGCGTTTATTTTTATAAAGATTCTCATTGTAGGAATTATGGGGTTATTGAACCAATTACAAGATGTTTAAAGCTTTGTAATGGTTTTTCAATCCTTTAAAATTTTAATTTAGATAAAAATAATTTTAAGTTGAACTTATTTAAGGTTTTCAATTAATTCATATTGTAAGTTTTTAAACTAAAATCTATATTATTAATAGGCTAGGCGATTTCTTGTGACCGATGTTTTCTTCTATTGTTTTATCTCGATTTTGACCAAACGTATATTGTTTGAAAGGTATTTCTTTTTGGCCGTTTTGCAGATTTACAGATTTTAAAATTTTTTCCTCTATTTCGAGTAAATTGCATTTAAAGTTGCTACTAACACATACATAAAATTATACATATGCTATGTGTGTTTTAGAAAATTTGTTAATGTGTTTGTTATGGAGTTCGTTATCTTCATTCACAATAATAATAAATCATAAAAGTGTTGGTTTGTGAATTGGCTAAGTTGAAAAATAAAGCTACCTAGATATTGCACTCGAATTTCGAGCGCCGGAATCTACTAGTATTAATTATTGTACAAATAATATTATTATATTCTTATAGTCTGAAAGAAGTAAATCAGTTGACTAAATAAATAAATAAATTGCATAAATCGTGATTTTCTCTAACGTAAGATAAATATTTTAAATTTTATTTTTACAAGATTCATTTTAAAATTTTCATGAAAATCAAATTAATGGTTCCTCCCTCTACCATTTCAAAATGAGGTAATTCAAAATAAATTGTAATTATTATTTTAAATACTCGATTTGATATCGGGATTTCTCATATCGCATCCCTAATCTATCGAAATTGTCATACTTAGTAACTTGAATGGACAGTTTGAACAAAAGGAAAAAAATATCTGAAAAACTTCAGAAATACTTTCAGATACCGTAACGAGTTCTATGTGAAAAAAATAAGGTTCCAAATATACCATTATTATAATTATAATCCATTCAATTGACTTTCTTGGCTGTGTATGGCCACTGAGCTTCAGTCCTTCTTTCAATTGAACTATATCAACCTGAAGTTTTAGATCTTCAGTGATTATGTGCTG
This sequence comes from Cordilura impudica, assembly GCA_963682025.1. Classification (NCBI taxonomy): domain Eukaryota; kingdom Metazoa; phylum Arthropoda; class Insecta; order Diptera; family Scathophagidae; genus Cordilura; species Cordilura impudica. The sequence continues at coordinate 258,889,963 of OY821517.1, read as the reverse complement.
TGGAGAGCTTCTGGAAATTTGCAATTCTTGTCCACGGCACACAGTGGCACCTTTCCCAAAATAGTGTGGCAAAAATCAAAAATTTGATTTCTCACAGATTAAGAATCAATAAACGGATAAAAATTATGGACGATACAGCTCCGCAAAGTTGGAATTTTCTTAGCTTACCGATTTTGGTGTCGTTTGAAAGCTATTTTTATTTTCTATGAAACAAAATAAAAATGGTGTTATTTGGTCGTTTACTTTTTCTACAGCCTCACTTTTTAAAATATACTATATTTTGATAGTTTTTTCTACTTTGATGGAATACAACTGAAAATGTTTAAATATGTTTATTTAGATATTACCAAATATGGGTCGCTAATACAATACTGTAACTAGTTAAAGTGAACTTACTTGGCTGCATATACTTGACAGTCTGCATGCAAAAACCATAAAGTTGTAAAAACATATTGACATACACTGGATAGATATGTAGACGTGTTTTGCCATAACTCAATCACAAACGAATCGATTGTAAAGTTATACGGCTTATTTTATAGGCTATAAACTACCAAATGTTATCTAATTTTTGCAGATTTGTATATTATTTTTCTCGTTTTTTTTTTACTGCTTGAAAACAGCAATTTTAATTTTTTTCATATTTTATTTTAATTTTGATAGGATATCAGGTGTTTTTAAGAAGATTGTTAATGTTTTATGTATTGGCAAAAATAAAAACTACAAATTCTGAGAGCAATGATAGTCAATATCTTGTTAATAAATCCAGCACAATAAAAAATCCGCTTACACTTCCTGAATTATTTTTAAGCTGGCCAAAATTTTCAGTGTTCAAATTCTGTTAATGAATCCAATATAATAAGAAATTTACACTAAAAATTAAAACTTAAAAATAAAAAAAAATTTGGTTGCGCTACCAGAATTATTTGTTAAAGCTTGAAAATTTACAATGTGTGTATTTTACAAAAATTAGAAACTTTTGACGTGATGCCAGGTCAAAAAATGAAGTTAACCCAGATTATCCGATTAGACTACATATAGTCTATGCACATTTTGCCTCCCAGCAGTAAGCATTCTTTGATTCTCGGCATTTATTCAACAGTTTTCGTTCATAAACGTCGTGTTTATCTTCCCTCCGTCGAAGTTATTATTTAGTTTGGTTTAAATTAGAAGTGAATCTGCAACAAAGTGACGAAATATTCTACAAAATCAATTTCCAAGAAATGTTTCAACAACGGTGAGCATAAAGTTCCAGCTACAAATCCTTGTTTACATTTTTATTCATGAACATGTATAAAAACGCTGCAGAAATTGTTTTGTTTTCCAAGAAATCCAGAAATAACACGTGGTGCTCAACCATAACTGTTAAAAGTTGTGTAGACTACATATAGTCTACCAGGGCAATAAACAGCTGTGTTAAAAAAATATTTTTCCATTTTTTATTCGTTTTAGCGGATTGACTTTGAATGAAATTTTGGACGAATTAGAAAAGGATTTGCCAGAAGACCTTCAGCAAGCTAGTTACATGAACATAAATTTAATTCCTGCAGATTCTATAAACAACGAAGTCATTGATGAAGATTCTGGGGATGAAGAAAATGTTGATTTTGGAAATTTACCACCAGCACTTCTGACTGGATGTGCTGAAATAACAACAGATTTAGTTTACAGCGATTCTGATAGCGAATATGACATTCCCATAAGCCAAATTCGAAAAAAAAAACAAAACGCAACCAAAAGAAAAGAATTTGGGGAAATGGGAACCACTCGATTTACCCTTTCATCGTTATTATGGAGAAGATATTTTTTTACAAGATAGCCATCCGTCACCTATGGAACTTTTTGAAAAATTTATTGATGAAACATTTATTGATACCGTCGTAAACTTTTCTAACCTTTATGCCACCAAAAGAAACAAAATTAGTAATATTACATCTGCTGAAATAAGGGTATTTTTGGGTGTATTGTTACTCAGTGGATACAGTTGGTTGAGTTGGTGTGAGTATCAGTCTTCTAATGGAATATTAGTATGCTGTTATAATGATAATAATGTTGTAAATATATCTTCATCACTTCATGGAGTGGAGCCTTCACATTCAAGATCTCTTTGGCCCAGGAAAGAAAAACATATGTAACATTGAAGCGGGAAGCTGGATCACGAGTATTTTGTCAAATTATGGAAAGTCGTCTACTAAGAAAGGAGCTACTTCCAGTCTTTCAAGAGAAGTAAGATTTGATAGAATAGACCACCTGTTGGACGAAATTCCACGGAACTCCGACGGAAAAATAAAGCAGCTTACTTGCAAACACTGCCACAAAAAATGCTCGACAAAGTGTACTAAATGTGATGTACCTTTACATGCATGCAAGTGCAATGTACTATACCATACTGGTGGATAATTATAGCAATATGAACTTCATTTTTGTGCTCTCTCTCTGTTTTTTAGCTATATAATGAATTTTATGCTCTGAGTTCTCTTTCTTTTTATTTCACAAAAAAATTAACTGATAAATAAAAAACAGAAAATTTAATTTTTGTTTTGTTTTTAAGTTATGCATTTTCCTGGTAGACTACATGTAGTATGGGCGAAAAAAGTGGGAGGGGAGACGATAATATTTGGTTTATTGATTTCAAATACTTTTATGCCACATATAGTTCATATAAACCAAATTTGAACAATTTCTGTCCATTAATAGCCTCATAGGATTATCTGGGTTAACATAATAAAATATTTGCACTTATAAATTTAAAACAACGAAAATTCGCTAGCGCTACCTATACTATTTTTTAGCGGTTACTGAATATAGCATAATAAGAAATTATAGTCGGTCTAGACCGACTATACGATACCCTATACCATGGTTTAGTGACCCTATCTCTTCGGTCCAACTAATTCGATATAGAAAATAAGCATAAACCAAATTTGAGTGGCATTGTTATTAATTTTTTTTTTTTTTGAGAAAAGTCTGTGCAATATTTTTGTTTTTGATAGATTTAAGTAAAGATCGGGAGCAGCTCTATATGGTTCCTATGGCTAAGAATTGTCCTATAGGGATTATCTTTGGACTACTGATAACGGATATAATAAACACATATAAACCCAATTTGACTCATATCTATACGGTAATTTGGATTTTATGAAAATTCATGTCAATTTCATAGGGGTCATTTGTGAGGGGACTAGGTATGAACAAGGACCGAATTTCATAAATTTCAATAGCGTTCATACTATGGCCAATAAAAGCTTATATAGCAAATTTCATCAAAATATGATCATATTTACGGCCTGTAATTTGATTACAAAGTTTACATGGACACACAGACTGACGGACGGAGTCGATCCGTATAATGAAAGATGGGGCTAGTTCAAATATTTTTGGTAGTCACAAATAGCAGCACAAAGTTATTGTACCCAAACCACATGGTGGTATAGGGTATAAAAAAGTAAATAGAAACTTTTGTGCCTAGTATTATAGTGCTGATGACTGGTATATATTGACCTACATTTCCGTGCTGAGTCCAGTTGACATTTGGCTCAATAAGAGACCACAGAATATTTTGGTAAAAAGTAAAAAAAAGAGTGAAGTACAATAATGTTTTTAAAAAATTTTTATTTGTTTGGAAGCGCATTTAGATTGGCTGTTATAAAAGAAGTGGACGTTTTACCGGAACAGGAAGAAAGAAAACTTCACACCATTTTCACGAATATTAAGACAAAATGGAAAGCCTCCAATCCAAATCTTCATGAAAAGGAATTTAGCCTGGCCTAATGAATTCACAACACTTAAAATCTTCGAAAAAGCCCATACATCTACTGACCGAACCAGAGAAAGACCAGGAAAATCTTTGGAAGAGCGTTCGTCGTACACAAGAAAACAGAAGCTTCAATAAGTACGCGAAATACCAAGAAAATGCGATTGCACAGGATTGAAAGAGTATTCCAACCCACAAAGTATAGCAAGCAGCCTTAGCGTTGTTTATGGACTTGGAATTGTCATAGGAAAAATATTCTATTTTTCGAAGCTCTTTAAATAACCATAATGTGAATATTCTCCCTGGATACAAAGGTTACAGTGTCATCTAATGTAAAGGTTACTGAAGTATCAGTAGAGGTTAAACTGCAAGACTTAATGGAGCATACAGCCAAATGCCTTATTCAAAGTTTGCCTGAAGAGGAAGCATTGTTACTTCCAGATAGGCTTACATTGATAAATAAGTGGGGATGTGATGGATCATCCGGTCAAAGTGCTTACAAACAAACAATATCGACAAATGACACAACTATTATAGAGGCAAATATGTTTATGGCTTCCGTAGTTCCTTTCCGACTGAGAAGTGACATCTCTGAGCATTGGAAAAATCCTCAACCCTCGTCAGTTCATATTTTTCAATATGCAAGAAATTAGGTGCATGGAGTTTATTTTAAAACTAGCGTACACAATATCGCGAGAAGGAGAAGGTTTTGATAAGAACGTAACACAAAGGAAAAGCTATCTGCTCGAAAAAATTATACAAAATGAATTTCTTAAGAAGCGTGGACTGAAAGTAGACTGCCTAAAGCAGGGGTATGGAAATATTAACGATGGTGTTATAAAAAAAAGTCAAAAGGCCCCACTGTGCGGCGCATGTTCCTGGACTTTTACCAACACTCTTACACACTTCTTCAATACTAACATTTGAACAGCCTTTTTTGGTCGATCAGCATGTTAAGAATCACCAAGTGATCCAGTCTGCTTTTTGGCGAAATTAGATCAATATTCCGACTAAATATATTTTGTACCAAATTTTCAAACTGTAGTGGCCGAACTTTCATTATTCTTGAAATATTTTTCAACAATGAAAACTCGTTGTTCTATCATGTTATTCTCTAACTCTTACGCTACTCCAGATATATGACTTTTAATATTTACTTTGTATGAGGGGTGAGACGCCCACTGGTCCGGTACCGCCCATATTTTATGAGACTACTCACATTAACAACTCATAAACTCAGACAAAGTTCCAAGGCTTGCACTATTAAGTACTCCCGATATATGACATAATATATTTACTTTGGCCCGATCCCGCCCATTTTTTCGAAACTCTTCAAATCAGTTTAATATGTACATGTGTGTAGTATCAGAACTCTTGCTGTCATAGTAATCCAGATATTATATGTTAAAACTTTGTATGGGATCTGTCACGCTCACTTGTCCAATCACGCCTATTTTTACTTCGACTGCTAATATTAATAACTTATGAACTCCTTCAAAGTTTGAAGGCTCTAACTATTATATGACTCTAGATATTTGATATTAAGTATATGTTTCGTATGAGAGCTGCCACACCCACTTGTCCGATCCCGCTCATTTTTGTCCTGATTAGTCACATTAGTAACATATGTTCTATTGCAATGTTTCAAAACTCTTGCTATCACAATATCAAGATATATGATGTTATTAAATTTATGTGGGAGGGGCCACACCCACTTGAAATACAAAAATATATAGCCGTAAACATAATCTGGACTATTACCTTTCTAATGAAATTGGTTTGGGTCACATCGGGTGGGTTGTTTCAGTCTATAAAGGACAAATATACATACAATGTATTCTATATATATAGATTTTATATGGTCTTTGGTTTTACTATACTGGCCTAGTACTTTCATCCTGACTTGGAACTTCTCTCCCCATAGAATGGCTGTTGCACTGTGTGTTTTAATTCTAAATACATAGTACGATAATGTAGTATGTCACGCATACAATGTCCTTACATGTAGGTTACAATCTTAGAAAAAACAAGTAAGAGTAAGAGTGTTAAATTCGGCTGGGCCGAATCATTGATACCCTCCACCTGCATCTTAAACTCAATGTTACAACCAATTAAATTTAAAGTTAATTGCTTTTTTTTGGCCAGTTTCTATTATAATTCTTTGTTATTAAAAACAATGATTGTCTCTTCTATAGAAAGAATTCCTTACGATTTGAAAATGGCATTATTTTTCCTTTACTAACTAGAGTAGAAAACCCCTAATGAAATTCCTTATATAACGCAGCCAGCGTTATAACACCCAAATTTTCATCCTATAAGAAAGTTTTGTGATAATTCATGATAATTCAAAAAAAAAAAAAAAAAAATTAACTGATTCTTGTCTAAAAATTTCCAGATATTAATATTAAAAAAAGGAAATTTTAAAATATTTTTATCTGAATTTTTAGTTTTTAATTTTTAATTTTTAATTTTTAATTTTTAATTTTTAATTTTTTAATTTTTAATTTTTAATTTTTAATTTTTAATTTTTAATTTTTAATTTTTAATTTTTAATTTTTAATTTTTAATTTTTAATTTTTAATTTTTAATTTTTAATTTTTAATTTTTAATTTTTAATTTTTAATTTTTAATTTTTAATTTTTAATTTTTAATTTTTAATTTTTAATTTTTAATTTTTAATTTTTAATTTTTAATTTTTAATTTTTAATTTTTAATTTTTAATTTTTAATTTTTAATTTTTAATTTTTAATTTTTAATTTTTAATTTTTAATTTTTAATTTTTAATTTTTAATTTTTAATTTTTAATTTTTAATTTTTAATTTCTAATTTCTAATTTTTAATTTTTAATTTTTAATTTTTAATTTTTAATTTCTAATTTTTAATTTTTAATTTTTAATTTTTAATTTTTAATTTTTAATTTTTAATTTTTAATTTTTAATTTTTAATTTTTAATTTTTAATTTTTAATTTTTAATTTCTAATTTTTAATTTTTAATTTTTAATTTTTAATTGTTAATTTTTCATTTTTAATTTTTATTTTTTATTTTTTAATTTTTAATTTTTAATTGTTAATTTTTAATTTTTAATTTTTAATTTTTAATTTTTAATTTTTAATTTTAATATTTAATATTTAATTTTTAGTTTTTAATTTTTAATTTCGACGATAAAAAAATATTTGGTAATACATGCTGAGGCCAATGGACACATGCAGTATTAATATACACACAACTGCAGTGACTTCAACAATAAGGGGAATTACAACATATACAACATATCTTAAAAAAACCAAAAACACACTGAAATATTTTATTATTTCAAGAGTTTTTTCAAAATTTCATTCACAACTCGTGACCCCTTTGACCGATTTTGACGATTTTAAATGGTTACTCCGATGGGATGCTAGTAAACGATTTTATATAAAAACGAACGGTCTACCTTAGATATTGACGGCGTGATCGTGATTTCCACAGACAGACGGTCATCGCTAAATCAATTTCCCTTGTTATAATGATCAAGAAAATATATGGTTTTGGGGTCTCATGAATTTATTTCGATGCGTTACAAATGGAATGACAAACCTATATAGACCCTCTGCCACTGAAGTGTGGAGGGTATATATGAAATTCACACTTCTAATATTTTTTTAATTTGCTCCTCCAAAATACATAGAGAAATATTATTTAATATGCAAACAAATTATATTCACACTTCTCCACTTTGCTGAAATAAAAACAAAAAAAATTTATACTCATTTTAAATTTCAATATGGGGCTTTTCACTGCAAGGTTACGCGAATACTTGATTTTGGTTTTTAATGCATACATTTCTATAGTCTAAAATGTATTTCTTGTAAGTAAATCTATGGTATTGTAAAATAAGAACAAAACCTTAAATTATTTTACAGTTAAGAAATGAAAAGTACCATATACTCGTACTAAGTACGTATATGATTGTATGAGTAAAAGTGCAAAGCCATCTATAAAATCATTCCTCTTTTTCCCTGTTATACAAATTATAAATGTAAGACCATTAGAACGGAAAAAATGAAGAGGAACTAAACTGGAGCAAATAAAAAAAAACATGCAATAGAAGAAAAAAATATGGAAAAATCAAACGATGAAAAAAGAATTCCTGACCGCGGCAATAAGTATGGCTACAAATCATTTGTTGGCATGAAATATGTTAAGAGCCAAACAAAAAAATTGGTATAAAAATATAAAGGAACGTGTTACTTTTCACAGTATGCTTTACGTAAATGTCTATATTATAATGTGTTAGTGTTGGTATAGTACGTAAGTATATGTGAAAAAATGCTGTAAAATATGTATAATTAAATGTTGACGATTATATAAGTACGTTGAAATGAAAAAAAAGTGGTGGTAAAATTTATTGGAATTTGAGTAAAGAAATTTTTTTAAGAAAAAGTATTTTCTTTTGTTATTTTTTTTTTATTTAGACCTAACAAAAATTAACGTATCCTTGAAATTTTGATAACACTATGCAACAAAAAAATAAAAATAACGAAGATGATCACTATATTCTTTTAAAAAAAATTTAAATTTAAAATTGTATGCATAAGGTTTTTTAATTTTTTTTTTCTAAAATTTTGGATTTTTGAAGAGGATGCTCGGATGTTTCGGAGTTATTCAGAACTAATATGACCTGTAGCTGTTCGCTACGACTTACCGAGAGTTATTAACATTTTTATTTCATAATCAATTTTTCCTACGAAGTTATTGTTGTGCAATTAAAATATTTTCTTAAATTTATTTTATATTATTTTATTTTAATGCTTGCTGGTGTACATACAATATTTTTTGGTTTTTCATTTGGTGCAACAATTATCAAATTTTTCGGCGTTCCTACTCTGGAGCAACGTACATATAGCTTCCCTTGAGAAGAACTTGGGGTTTACAAATTAAATCTGGCAACACCTAACTACTAACATTTGGCAATTTTCCATTTTAGCTATTTTTGATTTTGGCAGTTTTTGATTTTAGCGATTTTTGATTTTGGCAATTTTATATTTCACGATTTCTGGTTTTGGCGATTTTTGATTTTGTACTTGTCAAGAATGTCGTAGTACTTCATATTTTTTGTGTAGGAGGTGCCACGCCCACTAATCCCATCCCGCCCAAATTTTATCAGACTACTCACATTAATTTCTGATGGACTCGTTAATTTTTAATAATTAATTTAATTTTTATTTTTAATTAATTTTTGATTTTTAATATTTAATTTTTAATTCTAACTTCAACAATAAGAATAATTACAACACGTATGTACAACATATCTTAAGAAAAACAAAAAACACACTGAAAAATTTTATTTTTCCAAAGTTTCATTCATAACTCGTGACCACTTTAACCGATTTTGACGATTTTATATAGCAACTCCTTAATTGTAACCATTGTTACTTAAATCCCACTATCGTCTAACACTGACTTATAAGAATTTATTTTTGTTGTGTTAGAATTACAAAAAGTTAAATAAAATTATAATAATATACTTATTTATTTCTAACTTGCGGCGGATCGATTGTATGGAGGCAAAAAAATCGCTCAAGTGACAAGGAAAATCATATTCTAGGGATCAAAATAAGAAACTTTTACCAAGGAACCATATCTTTAAAACGAATTCTGATGTACCTACTTTTGACCTGTCTGTCTGTCTGCCATGGGGCAACCCCATTTCCCCTCATGTAATTGATCTGAAACTTGAGCCATAGTCTTGTTGTGACTACAGATTAATTTTAGGGTAGTCACGCAGTGTCACGCGTAGTCACGCATAGTCACGGAGTGATTTAAAAGTTATTTACCCTCATCCGATCGATCTTTTTGAATAACATAACATAGTCAAGGCGTATGATTATTATTTTTAATATTAAATCAAACATAGTCAACCCAATTCTAGACAAAAATGGAGATTTTTTGAAATGTTTGTATGGGGAACCCCCAGAGTGTTCCAGATGGTGTGCCATTGGCATGGGTGGGTCGGCCCTCCAAAGGTAGTGGGGGTCGATCATACAGTTGGACTCGATTGGGGCATCTAAATGGGTCAAAGTGAGACAGACAGACAGACAGACAGGTCAAAAGTCGGGACATCAGAATTCGTTTTAAAGATATGGTTCCTCGGGCAAAGTTTCTTATTTTGAACCCTAGAATACGATTTTCCTTGTCACTTGGGCGATTTTTAAATCGACCCGCCCTAATATACATATATAGATTGTATACATATATAGAATATACATATGTATATTATTTTATTATTTAATATATGTATGTATGTATATGTCAATATTACACACAAAAAATACAACATCAAAAAACTAAAATTAAATAAATTAATACATAAATTTTTTTGGTAAATTTACATTGGTTTTTTGGTAACAACTAGGTAGTTTAGCATTATTTGCTTTAGATATTGGTGAATTTTTACTCCCTTTATATTAACTCGTAGTGTCTGCTTGTCTGCTTATCGAAAAAATTTTTGATCAATTTCTAACCCCTTTTCCGTGACCCAATCGATCTAAAACTTTGCAGGCAGGCTCGTGGCGATGAAAAAAATGATCTACCATTTTTTTTTAGTGATGTCAAAACAATGGAAACTTTTACATTTTTCTACCAGAGTTGATAGAAAAATGTACAAAGAGTTAGTTTTTAATATATTATTATCATAACGACCAGAAAACAACAAGTCCAGCTATGACAACAATACAACATTTACAATAACAACAAGAACAATACAGAAACATATATTTTTAAACGTTTTTATTTCTTTAGTGATTTCTCGGGACCTATTAAACCGATTTTCAAACAGAAACCTTCTCGTGATAATGGTCAATTATTCTCACTAAAAACGAGGGCCCCAGTTATCCTAGTGAGGGCGTGATGGTGACAATAACAACATAGACAAATCATATCTTTTCAAGACTTTTTTGACTTCTTCATTCAATTCTCGGTACCTAATCTACTGATTTAGACGATTTTAAATAGCAGACTTCTCAGAATGTTAGTGAATCATTTTTTATACCCACGAGCACCCTAGCTGCCCGATAAAAGCCGTCACCGTGATTTCCATAGATGGACAGACGGACGGACGGACATCGCTATATCAACTCCTCTTGTTCTATGGATCACAAATATATATATTTTATGGGGTCCAAAATTTGTTTTCTAATTATTAAAAACAGAATGACAAACTTATATATACCCTCTGCACACTGGGTGGAGGGTATAAAAATAATATTAGCATAATTTGGAGGTAATTTAAATTAAAAATTTTTTATGTTTTTTATAATAAAATTGTCAAGTTGTTCTACAATTATAATAAAATCGGTGAAGCATCCTCTTCAAAAATCCCAAATTTTAGAAAAAAATTATAAAAAACTTATCACCAGAATTTAAAATTTCGACTGTTTTCGTTGTTAGAAGACCATAACCCATTAACAAAATATAGTGGTTATAAAGTGTGAAGTGTGTTATAAAGTAAAGTGATTCCATTTTTATAATCTTTTTTTAGACGTTAGGGAATCTGAGCGATTTTTTTTAATGAAGATGTAGTGAGCACATCATTTTATTATTTGGCAAAACAATATATATAAATATTTTTTTCAGAATAATTTTTGACAAAATTCTAATTTTGATTCCATTCATGATCAAACCGAATAGATTCCGAAGTTAAAAAGTACTACTAGACGTTTTCTAGTTTTCCTAGATCGATTCTTCATACACAAACCAATATTTTGTGGTTATTCCGTTTATCTATTATTTGGGAAAGTTATTGTTACTCACACACCAGTTAAGCATGATGGTTAATTTTTTGTGTAAGTAATGTGCAAAATCGGTCTCGGGTTCAAGGTTATTTTATATTTATATACAATTTCATATATTTTTATACAATTTCTTATATTTTTGGACTAGTTTGCAAAGGTACGATAAACTGTCAGGAGTTGTCATAATAAATATATGAAACCCTCGAAGAATAATCTGGTATCATTCCACAGTATTATACGTTCCTCGAGAAATGTTAAAATCTAAGTCCTTTAAGTATTTTTAATCCATTATTAGCTGAGTTTATAAACAAACCAATTGTTAAGTCGTGTACAGTTTCCAAATCTGTTAGCTGCAGTAGTAAAACTGGCATGGACAGCTTTTGTAAATATTGGAGATAACTTTCTTGGTAACAAAAGGGTGGAAAATTATATGGCAAAAGTTGAAGTAATCATTGATTGATATCATCCAAAAGGAACTAAAGTCTCCCTCAAAATATACTTAATTCAGAATCATTTAAACTCTTTCTCGCCAATATTAGGTCATTACAGTGACGAGCATGACGAAAGATTGCAGGAGGTAAAATTAAAGGTAAATAAACTGCCGTTTTAGGAAAGACAGTTTTAGGAAAGACTGTTCAACAAAGCGGCTTCGGCTTAGTGTACCACTCTGCAGTTTAGGACTAAGAATTTCACACAGCTGCCTCGGCAGGCTTCGATTTTTGTTGCCGAAGCGATATCAGCCGAGCAAATTCAACAAGAACCGGCACCAAGCAACCAAAATATTGCCGAAATGCCACCAACCAAGTTCATTCAGCCGAACGTTGCGTCACCAATAACAGCAGAACATACAGGAGCCAAGCACTATCGAATCGACCCCTTCCGATGATTTTGAGCCGAACACTGTGTACTGTACACGTGGCTAAAGTATTTTAGCATTAACAAATATGAATCACGCGTACACAAATCTATGTATGTTCGTCTAAAAAGCAGTGAGCTAGATCAGTGAATCTATTAAATAACTTCTGGTGTATGTTTATACAATGTTCAGATGTATAGCATAATTCGGGGTTCGCTCTCTCATTCATGTTTCGTGCTCAAATCATGATTGAACCAACATATTTCGCCATACAAAATTTTGAGAACAAACCATCTTGGTTCATTTTGAATTTTGCTGCGAACCACGAAGAATTTACTATCATCTCCAATTTTGACAAAAAAAATTATCGCTAGTTTATCTGAACTACATGTCAAAAAAGTATAAACAAAGAAAAAACAAAAAATTAATGTATGCAATAAAATAAATAAAAGCATTGCCCATATAAAAAGTATATAGTTACATATATATCTATACTAATATTATAAAGAGATAATATGTGTTTGTTTGTTTGTTTGTTTGTTTGTTTGTAGGAGGTAATCTCCGTAACTGCTCATCTGATATTCCTGAAATTTTCATAGAGTCTTGCTGCGGATATGGGAAGTGCTATAGGCTATAATTTTTTAAATATTTTTAGTGGGCGTGGCACCTCCCACACAAAGTAAATTTTTAATATCATATACATATATTGAGTATTATGATAGGGAGAGCTTTGCAAATTTGTGTGAGATCACCTATTGTTAATATTAGTATCTACGCCAGAAATGGGCGGGATCGGACAAGTAGGCGTGGTACCTCCCATACAAGTAATAATTCAATATTATATATATCGAGTACTGTGATAGAGAGAGCTTTTCAAGTTTGTCTGATGTCACCTATTATTAATGAGAGTAGTTGGACAAAAATGGGCAGTATTGGACCAATAGGCGTGGCACCTGCCATACAAATTAAATATAAAATGCCATATATCTGGAGTACTGTTATAGTGAGAGTTTTGGGACTTTGTGTGAGCCCATAAGTTATTCATGTGATTAGTTAGACAAAAAATGGGCGTGATCGGAGCAGTGGGCGTGGCACCGCCCGTACAAAGTAAATATATGATATCATATAACTGGTGTACTAAAAAGGGAAGCTTTGACACTTTGCACGACACCATCAGATCTTAGTAAGAGTAGTCGGACAAAAAATTGGAAAGTAACTATTAAATATCATATATCTGGAGTACTGTAAACGAGGGGGCTTTGTGGCTTTGCATGAGCCGATAGGTTCTTTCTATTATTAGTCGAACAAAAAAATGGGCGTGATCGTAGCAGTGGACGTAGCACAGCCCATGCAAAGTAGATATCTAATATCATATAACTGGTGTTCTATAAAAGGGGAAAGACTCGACATTCTGCACGAGTCCATCAGATATTAATGTGAGTAGTCTAATAAAAACGGGTGGGATGGGATTAGTGGGCGTGACACCTCCTATATAAATAATATGAAGTACTACGAAAGCAACAGTCTTTTGTTAAGTACATTAGTTATCAATGTGATTTGTTGTGGAAAATATATCGCCAAAATCAATTCGCCAAAAACCGAAAATTGCCAAAAATAGAAATCGCCCAAAAAAAATCTTCAAAATCAAAAATGGGCAAAATCGAAAATCACTAAAAAGCAAAATTGCCAATTGACATTCTAAGTTAAAGGCCAATAGTTAAGTGTTGCCAGATCTAATTTTGATAATCCATCTTCTTCTCATGGGCAGCTACATGTACCTTGCTCCAGGGTAGGAACGCCAAAAAATCTGATAATTGTTGTACCAAATGAAAAAACAAAAAACATTGTATATCAGCAAGTATTCAAATAAAAAAAAAAAACTATGCTAATAATCTATACCAACATAATTAAGAGGTAATATGTGTTTGTTTGTTTTTTGGAGGTAATCTCCGTAACTACACATCTGACCTTCCTGAAATTTTCACAGAGTCTTACTGCGGATATGGGAGTGCTACAGGCTGTAATTTTTTTTAAATATTTTTAGCGGGCGTGGCACCTCCCATACAAAGTAAATTTTAAATATCATATATATTAATATGATAGAGAAAGCTTGGCAAATTTGTGTCAGGTCATGTATTATTAACGTGAGTAGTCAGACAAAAAAATGGGCGGAATTGAACAAATGCACGTGGCACCCCTACACAAACTTAATATTAAATGTGATATATCGGAATTACTGTATTAGTGAGAGCCTTGGGACTTTGCGTGAGCCCTTTCATAACAATTCATGGGGGGGGGGGGGAGGGGGAAGGTGTAGCGAAGCACACCGGGTTACATCTAGTATTTAAATAAAACCAAAACAAAGAAATAAAAAGCTATGAAAATAATATATACATCAAAATGAAACAAGAACAATCGTTTGCAAACCAAGGTTAGCAATCGTGATTTAGAGAGCGGACCAAGTGGTTCATATTACCGTGTGAACATGCTATTACAAACAAAGGGTTTGTTGAACCAGAATATGAGTGTCAGAAAATTTCACACTATAACATTAAACGATAGGGCTACAATTACGAACAGCTCTTTGGACTTATTGAATAAATTCAGTAAATGCCCACGTAGTACAAATATATATAAAATTTAATTAATGCATCGAGTAAATTCTACTTAATGACTCATCTCTTGTTTGTAAACCTAATTTTGTGAAACATTTTTGTATAGAAGAAATATATAAAATAATATCAATCAATTTGGGTTAGCTGAAGTGTATAGTTCTTATTATTAAAGTGCTCTGAGAAAAGTAAAGAAAAGCACAAATAATTGCATGCCAAGGAGCTTATGACGACTATATAAAGGATACTAGCAGACTTTCAAACAGCAAGGGACATCATTCTTTTACTTCTATAGGACAACCACATCAAATTGAGTAAAATTTTGCCCAGTCAACGCCGTTGAGTGAACAAGCCGCACAGTATTTAATCCGGGTCAGTGTCGTTTGGGTTCCGTACACTGAGAGTGCTGTTTGAGGCAAACTAGGAAGGATTACTTGGTAGTATACGAAACTATTAGTATTATCATTCATGGGCACTCTGCAGTATATGTATATCAAATACATTCAAAATTCCAGTGACCAGTAAATATTTTCTGATAATGAAATTTAGTTTGCATTACCAGTAAATTTTTACTGAATACTGCAAAAATGAAAGTAACAAGTAAATTTTTACGGATAATGAAATTTCCTTACCATTACCAATAAATTTTTAATTTTTTTTTGGTAGTGGAATGCAAATTAAGTTTCATTATCAGTAAAAATTTACTGATTACTTTCATTTTTTTCATTAATAAAGGCCTGTACGCAGCTTGCTAAGGAATCAAAAACTTCATATAAAAAAACGCTTCAGAAATGCTTAAGGAATTTTTCTGTCAAAAAATTTCTGTTGATAGTCCGCAGCTTTTTAAAAAAGTAGTATTGTTTTTACTACTTTTTTTTGGCGTAAATGAAGTTAGGCAACCCAGTCTTTGAGCAGGAATATCAAATTTTTCGTTCTTTCTGAAAGGAATTTTGACAGGAGAGGTAAGCATAAACAAAATGTAATATGCTAAAAAAAATAAAAGTTATTTTTCAGTTGCAAACCTGGGAAAAAACGAACAAAATTCGGCAAAAAAAAAAACAAGAAGCGGATGGGTAATTTTGATACTGAGCTTAAAAAGCGTTTAGCAGGCCAAATAAAGCAGAACCGAAGAATTGATTTGTTTTCAATTTCACAATTCTTAATTGACAGAAAACAGCTGATTTCTAGCGTTGCAGTGAAAGGTATTTTTGTGCTTTTTTTTTCTTTAAGAAATATATGAAAATTTTCTGTTAAGATTCCTTAACAAGCTGCGTACAGCTCTTAAGTAAAAATTTACTTTTACTGCAATTTTACTGGTACTGCGGACATCTTTAAAATGATATGTTTACTTCTTTGATGTTTCAGTTGTCACCTGCTGTCAAAATGCAAAAGTGCTACTAAGTTTCGATTCAGTTGCTATCATATTTATAAGTACGCCTAAGGGCATGCTTTAAACAAATGAACAACAAAAAATCATTACATTTAACATACACTGAGATCACTGCAAAATATTTGTAACCGATACTAACATGCTAGCCGCTAAACAAAACAACTCTTAATATATGTTTTCACGCAATAAGTTATGTAATTTGTTGGACGATAAATTGAAGGATCTTACAAGATGTTACAAGTGTGACCTATAGTGCGATTCTGTAAATTTTAAAGATCCGACAATCGCAAAATATATCGACAGCTATTGTTGTTTGCACTAACGATTAAGTGATTCACTAACTACACCTTAACAATAGTCGACAAATCTATTTATACCCTATACCACCATGTGGTTTGGGTATAATGACTTTGTGCTGCTGTTGGTAACTACCAAAAATATTTGACCTAGATCCATCTTCTATTATACCGATCGAATCAGAATCACTATCTGATTTGATTTAACGATGTCCGTCCGTCCGTCCGTCCGTCTGTGTGTCCATATAAACCTTGTAATCAAACTGCAGGTCGCAAATATGAATAAATTTTTATGAAATTTGGTATTTAAGCTTTTATAGCTGAACGCTATAAAAAAAACAAAAATATTGCACTGATTCATTTCAAATTTTGTTTGTATATATTTTTGCAAAATACAAGAGACTTTACCAACCGTGGTCAGGATCGGTCCATTTTTGGACCTAGTCCCCATATAGATATAGCATCCGATATGAACTTTTTCATATCTGCAGCCAAAAAAAAATAATAAAAATGCCACACAAATTTGGTTTATGCTTATTTTTTATATCCAAATAGTTGGTCCTAAGAGGTCTCTAAACGCATGGTATAGGGTATGGTATAGTCGGTCTAGACCGACTATAATTTTCTTGCTTGTTTTCTATTTATTTAAATTGTAAACGAGTGGCATCTCTGTCAAAATAAACAAAAAACACAAAGAAGAATAGAAAAAAAGCAACATATCACTTCGTGTTTTACAGGATGATTTTATGTTTATGTTTAATTTCTTTATTTTTCATTAATATATTTGTTATTTATTTGAATATAAAACAATGAATTGAATATGCTATTTAATTTTGTTTTTTAAATTATAAGTTTTTATAATAAAAGCAAAATATTTTCGTTATTTTATGATTTCTATTTATCTATGACGACATTACAACATAAAAATGTAACTTTTTAACGATTGAGTAAACAACACAAAAATTGTTGTCGTTTAGATAAGAACAAGAGCTGACTTTAACAATAGCGAATATCGTTCAAAAATTTTACTGAATACCAAAATCGATATTTTTGTTGTTTTCTTTTTTTAACGATTCGATTTTCATTAAAAGAAGTAACTGAATCGCACTACTAGTGTCTATTAATTAAAGAAAGACATTCATAAATTATAAGTCTGGAATTCATAGGCAACAAATCTCGTTCGTTCAAAGTGTAGTTACAGGTCTAAATGGTAAAATCATTAATGCTGCCAAGGCTGAATTTATTAAATTAAATTCTGAAGTCCTCAATGTAAACATTAATATATTATCAACGCTAGGGTGACAGCCATTTTTTTATTTTGTAATTTCGCGACGTGCGGGTTAATTTCAGAAAATAAGTCCAGTACATTATTTTTTAGAATTATTAAAATATCATCAACAAATCCTTCCACAAGTATATAATTTTTCGATATTTTGTTTTAAAAAAATGTAAATCTCGTTAATTTTGACTTTTGACCTTAAAGAGGGACAGTTTATAATGTTTAAATTTAACCTTAGTTTAGAAGTATAATATTTTTATTAAAGATATATGAAATATGAAAACACCAAAAAGATGTGTCCCAAAAATTGAAAAAGTATGAAAAATCACATTTTTCTTCAAATCCGATGAAATAAAAACGCTGCCATCGCCAAATTAAGAACAGGATACCTATAATATTTGGCATTTTTAATCACATATATTTTGTCATATGACCTTTAAATCCAATCGTTGATTTCGCTAAATTTCTTGAACAAAATTTTTAAAAAAGTAAAATTGGAGATATTGAAATAGCGTTAAGAAATACTTGCCGCTTTGACATTAATTTAGAACGGCATAACAATAGACGAGATACAAAATACTTTAAATAAGATCATTTTTGGATCAGGAGAAATTATTTCAATGTCTTTAAAAATGTGAGCTCGATTATCTTAATCAAGTGGTCTGCGGCGCATTTATTGCCTAGAGAAATTGATATAACTTCGGCTGTTTTGCAACCGATAATAGATTTTGTTGCCTTATTAGAAAAACAATTTACTCTAGATTATAGTTTAATAATTAATTTAATTAAAACGCAATTATTAATATATAAATTTTTGTGAAAAATTATATTTTTTGACAATTTTTACATAGAAATTCATATTTTAACTTTGAACTCAATGCGCATCTAGAAAGCATTGTCCGATTTGGCTCAAATTTTGCGCACTAAAGTTTTACATCCAGTGTCACAATAATCCGACCTGCACACCTCAAAATTCGACCATAATTTTTTTGTTTTACAAACCGCTGTCACCCGAATCAACGCATACGGCAACGATGGGCAGAAAATCTTTTTGTTTTACTCTTGAAACTAGTTTGCTTATCAAAAGAAATTAAATGGCCAAATGGTATACGTGAATAAATATAACACTGAAGAAGAGCAAAAATTGAGACATAAAATCAAAATATGATGTTATGGAAATCTTGTTCAGCTGCTTTATTAAACAAATGTTATAACGGGTGATCCAAGTAGAGATACTTTTTTAAATAGCATTTTTTGACAGATCACGTGCGACTCGTGCCATGCTGTCATGTTATTTTTGCTTAGTATTGTTTGGCATTTCATCATAGAAAGACTTACGCCTGAACAACGTTTACAATTCGTTCAACTTTATTACGAAAATTCACGTTCTGTGATGAACTTATGGTCAATATAATCGGCCTACTGAACGTACTATTCGCAACACCATCACCCATCTTGAGACCCAGCATTCATTATTGGATAATATTCGACCG
Organism: Cordilura impudica; assembly: GCA_963682025.1. Lineage (NCBI taxonomy): Eukaryota > Metazoa > Arthropoda > Insecta > Diptera > Scathophagidae > Cordilura > Cordilura impudica. Next base: position 258,870,510 of record OY821517.1, on the reverse strand, counting down.
AATAGACCACGTCCAGCACGCAGTGAAGAAAATATAGCGGCCATAGTTGAGAGTGTACACGAGAACGTAACCGTCAATGGCGACCATGCCTAAAATTGAAGCTCGTGATGTCGGCGACATTTGGTTTCAACAAGACGGCACCACTTCCCACACAGCGCATCAATCAATGGACTAATTGAGAGAACACTTCGGTGAGCAGATAATTTCACGTTTTGGGCCGGTCGATTGGTCACCAAGATCGTGTGATATCACACCGTTAGACTTTTTCCTGTGGGGATATGTAAAGTTTAAAGTTTATGCGGACAACCCCGCTTCGATTCAGGCCTTGGAGGCAAAACATCATGTGTGTCATTCGCCAGTTACCAGTCGAAATGCTCGAACGAGTCATCGAAAATTGGACTCAACGGATGGACCATCTGAGACGTAGCCGCGGCCAATGTTTTATAGACATAATCTTCAAAAAATAAATAAGAAAGAATGTTCTTTCAAATGATAATAAACATTCCCCATTAAATTTGAACTTTCTGTGCTTTTTGCTTTAAAAAAGTAGGGAACCTCAAAACGGATCACCCTTTATTTACCATCGACAATCCCAAATTACATGTAATACCTCGAAACCGTTCGAGATTCATCATAACTTCATCATTAAAACTTCATTTCTGCTATATAAAAAAAGTTTTGTATATTAATCATCAAAAATTACACCTCTTAAGAATGCTCGCCCCCTTCATACACAGTGTAAAACAATCATAAACCCATTGAAGGTAAGGAAACGTGAAGAGTACACAATAAGCTCCATGAATGTATTCACAATTTAATTAAACTCTTTGTGTTGAACAGGGACATTGTTTAATTACAACACTGGAATATTACATTTGTTATGTTTATATTCTTCGTTAACCCTTTCACACATTTTTTCCAACGTATTGGTGTAAATAGATGCATTTTGACAGTTAGTATCGTTATCAAAAGTGTGTTTCTCAAGTTTTTTACATATATGCTTTTTACACGTGTAATTTTGCATTGATTGTCGATAAATTGATTTGTTTTCAAAAGTTCTTTCTGACTGCGAGATATAGCAATATTCTGTGCTTGTTTAAAGTGATAAATATATTATTTTAAGTTCTAAAAAGAATACGTAAGTATCACTTGTGTGGTTATGAAGCCATTTGTGTAATAATTCCATTAAATTCTACAATAGTAAAGTCTTCAGACGTATTTAAATGCATGTCCATTATATTAGACAAATTTAATTTGTGGTTGTTTTTTTCTTTGTCAGTATTACTGCTTTATTTCATGAAATGGCTTCGAAACGACCACTGAGTAAAGAAGAAATCTTGAAACACTTAAAAGAGACTTCAGTGATGCAGGAGAAAATGATGAAAGTCTGCTCTTAGTAAGCTTCCTCGACGTTGAGACGTTTTGCTTGGTTCGTTGGGGGTAATATCGGCTATTTTAGGCACAAAATACATTTTGTCGAAGTGTAGCATCCCTAACTTTTTTTTAAATTAACTTTCCCGATGCAACTGCAACTTTGACAGGACTTATTGTAGGATTTTCTATTACTGCTCCAAATAATCTTCAGCATTCCTTTCATTCATGGCAGTTTTCCGCCCAGTTTTTCTTTAAATTCTCCAAATATCCGTGTGGGTCCTTCTTTTAACCAAATTATACACTAAGTTCGACGATGACGTACCACCCTTTACTTTGGTAATCAGTTCGAATTTCAACTGACAATTCCTTCGTTTTCACCAAGGAATTTCTGAAATTTAAATACCTCTGATCTTATTCACACTACGACAAAAGCTAATGCCTGCACTTACCAACAGCAAATCCAAGAATAATGATAATTTCCATTGTGTTAACACTTTTGATGCAAATAAAATGTGAGTAAATACTTTTGACAACTGTTAAGCATCAGTACATTTGCTTCTATTTTTGTCGAATGAATCGCTATCTTTTCCAATTCTCTTTAATTTGCTTCTGCATAGATCAACCTATGCAACAACTACACTTTTTTCAAACGTATTTCCAAAAACACAACAAAAATGTAAAAAATGAATATGTAAAAAAATGTTTGTTGTGTAAATACTTTTGACTATAGCTGTACATGTAACTGGTATTTCAGCTCGGACAGGAGAATGTCACGGTAGAACTTACAAAGTAAGGCCCGTAATTGAACAGGTGCGTCGTCAGCATCGCCAATTGCCTTTGCAGGAAAATCTTTGCGTGGGCGAGCAGGTAATTCCATTCAAAGGAAATTTAACTGGCATGCAGTACATAAAGGGCAAACCATGTCCATGGGGTACCAAAATGTTCTTATTATGCGGTAAAAGTGGAATGCACCATGATTTCATTATCTGCCAAGGTTCTACAACACCACTCAACCAAATATTAGTCAAGACCATTGGAAATGGATCAGCAGTTTTATTGCAGTTGGTAAAGCGCATTCCAATCCATTTTCAAGGTCACAAATTATATTTTGCTAATTACTTCCCTTCTTTTTAAGTATTTGAAATTCTTCAGGATAGATATAATTATGCAGCAGGAACGGTACAAAGCAATAGATTTAGCAAGCCACATTTGCCAGATCAAAAAGTTTAGACTAAGCGCGGAAGAGGTTCTGCTTCAGAATGCTGTAGTGAGAACGGAAAAGTTATATTTATAAGGTTGGTTTTACAATTCTTCCTGTTTATTGTTTATTTCTGAACGAGTTTGTAAATTTTTGTTACTCAATTCTCAGGTGGTTTGACAATATGGTTGTAAATCTATCTTCGAACTTCGTGGGAGTCGGTTCATCAGATACGGCGAAGTGATGGGACAAAAACCCTCAAAATATGTAGAAGTAAACCGTCCTGAAGTTATGCGTTTATAAAATGAAAATATGAGTGGAGTGGAACTCCTAGATCAAATGCTACATTATTATAGATTCAACATTCATGCTTCAAAATGGACCGTATGCGTAATAATGCATTTTGTTAACTTTGCGCTTACAGCTTCGTGGATGGAATATAAAAAAGCGTGTGAAATAAATGGAATCCCATAAAAAGATATATTAGATTCCCTAAGTTTTCCTGCTGATGTACCGAATGTTTTGATTAAATTGTAGAAAAAAGATAATGATATTATGTATTATAGAGTGTACGTAGGGCTTTTTTGGTCAATTTTATTAAATCTATATATATAAAATTAATTTTCTGTTTGTTTGTTTGTTTATTTGTTTGTTTGTTTGTTTGTTTGACCGCTATACAAATTTTTATTTTTCAATCAATTTCCCTGAAGTTTTGTACACACGATCCCTATACCCCAGGAAAGGTCGCCATATATTTTTACCGGCCACGCCTACTTTTACGCCCACTTTTTATGTAAAATTCGTTTTCTGTTTTATTCATATTTGTTCACTATACAAATTTTTATTTGTTAACAGATTTCTTTGAAATTCGGTACACACTATCCCTGTACTCCACCTAAAGCCACCATATACTTTTTATCGACCACGCCTACTTTTACGCCCACTTTTTATATAAAATTCATTTTGTGCTTTTTGGTATATTTGTTCGCTATAAATATTATTATTTTTCAACGGATTTCTCTGAATTTTGGTATACACGATTTCTGTATCCCAGGCCAGGTCACCGGGTGATTCTTTCGGCCACACCTACTTTTACGCCCACTTTTTGTATACAATTCGTTTTCTGTTTTTTGGTACATTTGTTCGCTACACAATTTTTTTTAAACGAAATTCTCTGAAATTTGCTACGCACGATCTCTGTACTCCAGAGAGGTCGCCATATAATTTTTGCCGGCCACGCCTACTTCTACGCCCACTTTTTATACAAAATGAATTTTCTGTTTTTTGGTAAATTTGTTCACTATAGAAATTTCTATTTTTCTAGGGATGTCTAAAATTTGGTCACATCATCTCTATACTACAGGGAAGGTCACCATATGCTTCTTACAGGCAACGCCTACTTTGCGCCAACTTCTATGTATATAAAACTTATTTTTTTTCCTTTTATTTGTTTCTTTATTTGGTTGCTATACAAACTTTTATTTTTCAATGGCTTTCTCCGAAATTTAGTACATATTCCAGGGAAGGTCGCCATATGATTTTTACCGATCACGCCTACTTTTACGCCTAATTTTCATATAAAATTCATATTTTGTTGTGTGGTATATTTCTTCCCTATAAGATTTGTACTTTTCAACGGATATCTCTGAAATAACTACTCGGTGAACAAATTCCCTAAACTTAAAAAAAGGTACCCAAAAGAAATGAACAAATTCCCCATTTTTTTTAATCGAAATAAAAATTGAGCTTACTCCCCAAATTCATTCTTAAATTTTTACATATTTTTATTTAATGAATTTTGTTAAATATTTATTTTAGTAAACATTTACATACTTCTCTCAATATATGTCCTACAATAACTGCGGAAGCTAGGCGCACGGGGAAGCTAGGCGCACGGGGAATACAGCTTAGCTAGAATATCGGAATGATCTGAAAAATATATTTTGACAATAAAAATAAGTTGGCAACAGCTGCGCGGCAGTACAGGTGTGGCTGCCAAACACGCGGAAGCGGCGCGCGAACGCGGACGCGGACGCGACGCGCTCTCGGAATACAGCTCAGCTAAAATATCGCAATGCTCTAAAAAATATGTTTTAGGAATTAAAATAAGTTAACGAGAAATAAGCGGCAGCACGGGTAGTAGCTGCGAGGAAGCGGCGCGTGGAGCGCGGATGCGAACGCGACGGATGCGGACGCGACGCGCTCGCGGAACACAGCTCAGCAAAAATATCGCAATGATCTGAAAAATATATTTTGGCGATTTAAATAAGTTGACAACAACTGCGCGGCAGCACGGGTGTGGCTGCCAAATGCGCGGAAGCGGCGCGCGGTGCGCGACCGCGGACGCGACGGATGCGGACGCGACGCGCTCGCGGAACACAGCTCAGCAAAAATATCGCAATGATCTGAAAAATATATTTTGGCGATTTAAATAAGTTGACAACAACTGCGCGGCAGCACGGGTGTGGCTGCTAAACGCGAGGAATCGTGCGCGACTCTCTCGCGGAACACAGCTTTGTGAAATGTCGTATGATAAATTTTATCTACGTATGTGAAATAATTACCTGTTAATCAAAATAGGCCACACATATACTATAAGTAGTTGCTTAAAGAAACCTTGCGACACAATATTAAACGTCGCATTAGTCTTTCAGTTCTGAAACTTGAATTTGACGTCTCTGCTCAATGATGATCACTTATTGAATGAAGTAATTCAATTTTTAAAAGTTGTGATTCCTTTAATTTGCGAACCATTCCGTTATATTTGATGTTTGTAAATAAACTGAAAAAAAAAAACTTAAAGCGGTTTCGCATTTTTGCTGCAGCATCTTAAAACACTTCTAAATTAAAAAATCAAAAAATTTTTAATTGAAATAAAAAATGAATTTACTGCCCATACAAATTTTTGGGGAGAAAGTTCATTTTATTGAGGAATTTGTTAATTGGGGACTAAGTACCCAGCGCCTGGTAAGTATAGTGAACCATTTTTCAAGTCAAAGGCCTTTGTATCCCGGGCAAGACCGGGTAAAAACAGCTAGTGTAAAATAAAAATTCTTTATTTCATTATTTCCCAACGTTTCGTTGAGTTTTTGCCAACATCTTCATATTCACAATAAAGTGCCCCTGAAGATGTTGGCAAAAACTCAACGAAACTAGATTTAAGTGAAGATCGGGAAGCAGTTCTATATGGGGCCCATGAATTATCCCATAGGGATCATTTATGGCCTACTGATTAATAAATACACACAAACCCAATTTGACTAAGATTTATATGATAATTTGGATCTTATGGCAAATTATGTCTATTTCATAGGGGTCATTTGATTGATACCAAATTTCATCAAAATATATTCATATTTGCGACCTGCAGTTTGATTACAAGTTTACATGGACACACAGACGGACGGACGGACGGACATCGTTAAATCGAATCAGTTAGTGATTCTGATTCGATTGGTATAATAAAATATGGGTCTAGGTCAAATATTTTTGGTAGTTACAAACAGCAGCACAAAGTCATTATACCCAAACCACATAGTGGTATAGGATATAAAAAATAAAAGGCAAACATTCGAACTTCTAAAATGCAAATTGTATAAATAAAACCGAGTTCAAGCAAGTCTTATGCAAAATTAATATTAGTGATTAATATTAGATACTATTATTGTAATCTTTTTTTATTATTGTAGAATGCTCAGTACACACAGGATGTTGGTGTGCTATTGCTGGTGTTGTACTACTACTTCTAGATGTTACCTGAATTATTATAGAAATGATATTTCTTCAATTAACGTACCTTAATGCCCATCGATTCCATAGCTGAACGTGTATTTGGAAAACTATCCTTTGCTCGAAAAGAACGGTGTTTTTCAGTTTTCATGGAGTTATATAGTTTGTCATAAATAATAAACGATGCTAATGTAGCTGTGTCCAAAATGTTGTAGAATATTGTTAATGTCCTATATTCCCAACATTTGATCCATTGTATTAACTCCACATTTATTTGAATTGTAACTTAGAATAGTTTCTTTTTCTTCGTATTAGTTGCATCCACTGTGCTCGTGTAGTGTACAGTACATATCAAAAAGGCTGCCTTATTTTTTTAGGAATATAAGAACACAATGAAACATCTCCGTGGATATATTAAAACTACGTTGAAAATATTTCACAGGACTTGTGTTTCTTAAATTCGTTAGGTACAAATGTTTTATTGCTTCGGACTTTGCCAACATATCCCAATCCTTTTGTCATTAGGTTCTTTGCCAAATACAACGAAGTGAAAAAATTATCTGCATTAATTGTTCTAACGATTTGTTCAAATGACGTGACTAAATTTTGCACAACCCGTTCTCCTTGATTGATTTGTCTTTCTTCGTCTTGTCTTTCTTGTCTTCTTACCTGTACAGATTACTCCTTTTAGCGGGAAATATGTTTTTGCATCACACAGCCGCCACAACTTGATACCATATTTTGCAAGTATAGATGGTATATATTATGCAAATTGCGTTCGTCCACGAATAGTTGCGGGGTGTATAAAGTTTCTAAGTTGGCCATGATCATCGTCCACACATCATATTCCCGAGAATTACTATTGTCAAATCTAATGGTCTCATTAATAATTTTGAAGCTGTTGCATGACATTGGACAACTCGTTTGTTGGCTCAGAGTTCGAACGACAGCATCCTGCATAAAGCAAGATCCCAATATAAGCCGTGTGACTCCTTTAGAGGTTCCCACCTGTTTTGTGTTGCATTTGGGTTTTTCTGATTCCATGCTGCAGCATTTTCATTTCCTTTCCTATTGGTTTCTCGAATTATAAGATAAGAAATCTCCTCGCTAATTATTTTTGTAAATATTGAAAGTGAATGTTGGTGATGGACGCCCGATTTCCGGGGGGTTCAAATGCGATTTATTGTCACTTGTTAAGGCATATTGCTGGTAATCACCACTATTTTTTGATTTGTTTTATTGTTATTAGCATTTTCTTTATCACTCACACTTAGTTTTTGGAACGCTGATCGACGACTTAGAGTATGTTTCATACGCTCCCTACTCATTTTTTTATTTTGTTTGTAAAACACGTCCATCCGTAGCGAAAATCTCAACGAAACTGATTTATTCTGCACTAAATTTTGAAATAAATTCAGATTTGTTTCATAGTCTACTTTGTTTTTTTTTTATATATCGCACCTGTACCTCTAAAGTGAGTCAACTCGAAATTTTTCAATTTTCACTTTTTGCAAGAATACGATACGCAGTGGTCATATCTATCCACTGAGAAAATCTTACATCGAATTTTCTAATCTTTCGTAAAAAAAAATACAGTTGTAAACCTCTTTGTGTTATAAGAGTAGCTTCTTTAGAATCTACTTAAAAGACTTATTTTGAGTTGCACCCAAAAAAATTTCTTATTTTTGGTGATCACTGAAAATTGCAAAAACAACTACTGTTGATACATATGGGTTAAACCATCTGAACTCAAATTAAAATATGGCTGTTTTTTACATCACTGTTTCCAAATTGGCTGAATTTTGGCAGGATTAAAGTGTATCCGAGTAATAAGAAAAATCCTAAATTTAAGTTCACTGACGCATCTGGATCCGTAAATATGAAGTCTTGAATATCGGGAAAAACTATAAAAATGTACAAAGTTGTACTTAATTATCATTTTCTTGATTAATATTATAGTGACGCAACTTATCAAGGTCGCATTTGAAAGGTTAATTAATTACCTTTAATTTGATATACAACATGATTTTTTTTTTGGAAAGGGCAAAGGTCACATCTCTTGACCTATAATTCGGGAGGCTATAACTGTAAAAACGACAATTTTAAAAATCTGAAAAAAATATATGTTTAAGATTGGTTCCTTCCCTAAAGTTCCAAAAAATTTCAGACTGGGGGTATGCTTGGATCGAGAAATATTTATCATAGAGTAAAGGTAGATATTTAACAAGTGAATTATTATTATTATGAATGCTGTTGTTGTTGGCGTTGTTGGCGTTGTTGACATTATTATGATGAATGCTGTTGTTGTTGTTGTTGTTGTTGACATTATTATGATGAATGCTGTTGTTGTTGTTGTTGTTGTTGTTGTTGTTGTTGTTGTTGTTGTTGACATTATTATGATGAATGCTGTTGTTGTTTAGTTTTATTATAAATGTTTTCAATTACAAATTTGCTATCAGCGGAATAAATTTTAGCTTGTAATTGTGTTTTTGAAATTGGTATGAAGCTGTGCTGCTTTTGAGTTCCCGGAATTGTACGTAATCCTATAAATCTATCAGTTAGCAATTTCTCTTCTTCTTCATAATCTTTTTCCGTTAAATATGCAAAGTTGCAGTTCTGAAGAGTTTGCTGACACCAATTATACAAGTGGAGAGGAGTAGTTATCTGATCTTCGAATGGACGTTGCAAGCTGGCTCTTCGTGCTTCACGCTTTACCGTTCCCCCAAGACCATCACTAGGTCCTTTGCCGTGACTGGTAGCAAAGAAATGCCACTCAGCGGAACAATTAAAATCTTCGCTATGATGGCATAAATTGGCAAAGTTTTTTTTATTTTTAAATTGAGCGGAAGAACCGTCCGAAAAATAAAAAATTTTCTTTGGTATTTTCAAAAACTTGTTTTTTAAAAACTCATTTAGGTGGCGATGAAATAAATGAACTGCTATGTTATTATGTATTAGACAGTCTGATATTATTATAAAATTTGTAGTTTCTAATTTTCCATTTGATTTGTAATAAATTGCTATTGGGTATAGTGTGGCCTGGCTATTATTCCATAAAAAGCCTTGCACAGAATCCTGAACCACAAAAGTTGCATTTTCGGAGAAGTCGTAAATTACTAAATACTCATTTTCTTCCAACGCAGACTTTTTGTGAGCCATAAATGCACCCTGCTCTTTAGATACGAATGAATGGGATAGAAGAGTTTGCAGTTTTTCGCATAAAGAATCCAGAAAAGAATCAGTTTCTTTAATAATAGTTTCCAAAGGGTCTCTACCTACACTTATCCACTGTTTATATATGATTTCATCAATTTCATTTTCTAATAATAATTCACCAAGTTTCTCTTTAAAATTTTGTATATCTGGACACATGCTACATCTGCCAAGGTAGCAATTCGGTGATGGGGGATTGCATATAAGTCTTTTTAAACAATCTTTATAAGTTTCCAGCACAAAATCCTGCACATTTTCTGTAAATTTTTTCAGGTTTATTGCGTGGAGCATTAGTTTTGTATTTTGATGTATTTTACAAACACATTCATTAGGCTTCCTGACGCATCTGCTAGAACCACATTTTTTGGCCGAAGTTCACAAAATTTAGAAATTCCAATAGTTATCCCTTCATGTTTTTCTTTAAATAAAGCATAAACTTCTCGAAGATTTCCGAGTAAAAGTCTTTTATTTTTTTATACTTTTACACCATTTTCTGTTATTGACACGTAGTCTTTACATCCTGGTAGACATCTGCTGACATCATCAGTTTCATAAAAGATTTTCACCACAACAACAATTTCTAATGGCAATCGTTTTCCAAGTTTTGGATTCGGTGTACTCATAACGCCTTCTGTCTCAACCAAGTTTTTTACCTTTCGTGCCATGAAATTTGTTATTTGAAATTCCTCCTCCATTCTTTTCAATGTCCAGCTTTTAGGTAAAATAGTTAAAAGTTGAATTTTATCACTGTTTTTAGTTATTGATTTAAACTTTTCTTTTAGTTGTTCGATTATTTCCGATTCTGGGCATACGTGAGAGGTTGAAGGTGTTGAATTTGGGAAAATGTTGGTTTTAATTGATGTTGTTATTTTTTCTAACTTTCTAGTTGTATACCCTTTTAATTGAATTTTTCTCGAACATATTGGAGATTCTTGTAAATATGTTAAACTTTCGTTTAACTTAGAAATTCGAACATCTCCCGAAACTGATGCTTCACTTTCCGGGTCTGAAGTCTAGTTTTCTGGCTCGTTCATAGATTGAATATTATTGTTTACACTTCCTTTTAATTTATAAAGTTCTCTTCTGCATATATTGTGCTGGTTACGTGCTGTACATTAAAAGACTTTTCATTTATATTTTTATTTTCTTTAGTGTTTTTATTTATCTTTTTTTTTGTCAGTTCTTTCATAAGAACTGTTTAGTTTTACGTTCTATTTACAATTGATTTGATTGCTTAAACTAGAGTAGCTTATATACTAATTTCACTATACGTACTACGATACAAAAGAGACGCTCATCAATGAATAATACTAACAAATACAAAGTCGCCTATGAATGAATCATACTACACCCATAACCATACACCATACATGTGTTTGTCAACATACGTTAGTTGATCTTGAATTTGTTTTGACATTGCCGCTTATTTTTTTTTTTTTTTTTTTTTTTTTTTTATATATTCTTCCTTTATTTTAACAAATTTGATATTTACATATGAGATCTTATCTTTACATATAGATATTGCAACAAATAATACATAGGATCTAAAGATATTAAATAGCTTTTATTTTATTTTTTAATGATTTTTAAAGGAAAATGGGAGGAAAAACCTTTATATGATTTAATATATTCAAATACTATCTGAAAATGTTTATATGCTTATAGGAGGTTTATTAGTAATAATAGACCTCTATAAGCATATAATTTTCAATTTGGTGATTTCTTTTTTAATTTTACGTTATTTCTATACATTCTCTTAGCAGTGGGTAAGAGGAATTTTCAATTTTGGCAAAGTAATTATTGTTAATCCTTGTTATGAAATCGATAATTTTTTCATAACCGGTTTCTTCATGAAGAAGATTTGTAGGATACCTCCAGTGCTTTTTATATATCATTTTAAGACATTTGTTTTGTATAATTTGTAAGCGTTTTAGGTGGCAGTTGGCAGCGTCACTCCAAATAGGACACGCGTATGTTAATATCGGTCTTATAACACTTTTGAAGAGTAGATTTTTGTTTTGGTGGTTTAGAAATGACCTTCTATTTAGTAGTGGCCATAATGCTTTAAATGATTTTATAGCTTTTTGGCACGTAGCCATAATATGTTGTTTAAATGTAAGCTTTTTGTCCAAGACAACTCCGAGATATTTGACATCGTTAAGTACATTTATGGTATTATTTCCAATAAGAAGGTGACGTCTTGGCAGTCTTTTGGGAGATTTGTTGAATGGAAAAATTATTGCTTGGGTCTTGCTTGGATTAATTTTGATTTTCCATTTGTGGAAATATTTACTGCAATTTACAAGTCCCTTTTCCATTTTCTTCAGGAGTGCACTTGTAAGTTTGTTTGAAGAAATTAACGCAGTGTCATCTGCGTAATAGGCAATTTTCATATATTTTGGGACTTTAAAATCGGATGTATATATCGAGTAAAGCAATGGCGACAAGACTGATCCTTGAGGTAACCCTGAGGTAATGGTTTTTGGAGTTGATGTTTCATTATTAATTGCAACTTTAAAGCTTCTGTCGTGAATGAAATCTGAAATAAGTTTACATAGATATTTTGGTATATTTGCATCAAGAAGTTTAAATAATAGGCCATTATGCCAAACGGTGTCAAACGCTTTTTCAATATCTAACAATATTACACCCGTTGAACGTTTATTGTTTTTATTGGTGATTATTTGATTTTTAATTCTGTTTATTTGGTGAGTAGTGCTATGTCCTTTTTTAAATCCAAATTGTTCTTTAGCAACAATAGAATTGGTCGTTACAAATTCACTAAGACGAGAATGTAGAATTTTTTCAAATATTTTACCAAAGTTACTTAATAGACTGATAGGTCTGTAGCTGTTTGGGTTAGTTTTTGGCTTGCTAGGTTTGTTAATAGCTATAACCTTAGCATTTTTGAAATCGTTTGGGAAATAGTTGAGTTTGATGCAGCTGTTAAATATTATAACCAATAATTTTAAAGCTTTAATTGGTAGTTTCTTTAAAAGCAGGTTGGGAACATTGTCAAAACCAGGGGATTTTGAGGGTTTTATTGATGAGACAATATTCATTACTTCTTCAAGAGATGTATAAATTGCAGATTCAGAACTGGGATTTTCCTTCTTAAAATTATTTACTGTTGTATTTATTAGTGTATCTGCCGAGTGGTTATAGTTCGAAGTGAGGTTATTTGCTTGGACAAATGTATTTGCCAGGACTTCAGCCTTGTCCTTATCAGATGTTATTTTTGTATTTCCAACTTTGAAGTGAGCGATTTGATTTTTTCCTTTTCCTCGCAAGTTCCTGCTTATTTTCCAAAACGATTTATCACCTGGTTATACCCTATACCACTATGTGGTTTGGGTATAATGACTTTGTGCTGCTGTTTGTAACAACCAAAAATATTTGACCTAGACCCATCTTTAATTATACCGATCGAATCAGAATCACTTTCTGAGTTGATTTAACAATGTCCGTCCGTCCGTCCGTCCGTCCGTCCGTCCGTCCGTCCGTCCGTCCGTCCGTCTGTGTGTCCATGTAAAGTTTGTAATCAAACTGCAGGTCGCAAATATAAATATATTTTGATGAAATTTGGTATGTAAGCTTTTATCGGCCATGGGATAAACGCTATTGAAATAGGTGAGAATCGGTCCATGTTCAGACCTAGCCCCCATACAAATTACCCATATGAAATCGACATAAATTGCCATAAGATCCAAATTGTCATATAGATCTTATTCAAATTGGGTTTGTATGCGTTCATTACATCCACTAATGAGTAGTCGAAAAATGATCCCTTTGACCCCATATAGAGCTGCTTCCCGATCTTCACTTAAATCTATTAAAAAACAAAAATATTGCACTGATTCTTCTCAAATTTTGTTTATACATATTTTTGCAAAATACAAGAGACTTTACCAAACATGATCAGGATCGGTCCATTTTTGGACCTAGTCCCTTTATAGATATAGCATCCGATATGAACTTTTTCATATCTGCAGCCAAAAAAATTAATAAAAATCCCACTCAAATTTGGTTTATGCTTATTTTCTATATCGAAGTAGTTGGACCGAAAGATAGGGTCTCTAAACCATGGTATAGGGTATCATATAGTCGTTTTAGACCGACTATAATTTTCTTACTTGTTTTAAATTGGATAATAATTGAGACCATTTCTTATTGCGCTCCGAATTAATACTTTTATCAATCATGTTACTTAGAAACTTAGTACATTGATTATAAAAAGTTTGCTCGGCTATATTTGAAGATCGTTGGCTTTTTCATTTAAAGCTTCTTCTTAGTTTTATATATTTCACAGTACTTTCTGGTAATGTGTAATTATTTTGTTGAGTTATTTTAGGTGTAGACACATCCCTTGCTTCGAAAACTACATTTATAAATTTTTGGATTTCCTGATCAATTACTGCCTTGGTATTGTATATATCGGAATATAACGTGATTTTATTGTCTAAAAAATTCATATAAATGTTCCAGTTGGTTGCACTATAATCATAATAATTGAGGTCAACCTGCAAGGCCATTGACCTTTTAAGTGTACATATAATGGGGCGATGGTCTGATGGTATTTCGTAATCCATTGTTTTTACGTCTATATTTAAAGCGGAGTTGCTTAAAATAATATCGACTGTGGATGCTTCGCGATTGTGTTGATGGGGGAATAGGGTTGGACTATTAGGATAGTGAATAAAAAAATTGCTTGATTGCTGTAGGTTGTTAAGTGCGATTCCTGCAGTATTATTTGAACGACAATTCCATGAACAATGTTTGGCATTTAGGTCACCAAAAACTATATATTCTTTGGTGGAAGGTGTTAGGTTCAAGATATCAGCACAGAAGTTATGAGTATATCTTGGTGAATATAACGAAGATACAACGAAGATACAACAATAGGTCTATTATTTATAATAACTTCAATAGAGATGTTTTCGATTGATGAGGTGTTTGATATAAAGAGGTTTTTATGAGCGACAGATTTATGAATTAACAGAGCTACTCCTCCTCCTCTTGCATCTGTTCTGTCACTTCTATATAAATAATAATTTTTAAAATAGGGTCTATGATTTTCTGAAAAAAAAGTTTCATTCAAAGACGCTATTTTAATATTTTCTCGTTCAATTAGTATCTCAAATTGTTTTAATTTAGAAAAGTTTGAAATGCCATTGGCATTCAAGTGAAGCATTTTGAATTCGTTTAAATTATTAGTATAATCCATGGGCGTATTTTACCATTGACATTACAACTTTGATTTGTTGTACTTTTGAGGTGCACCTATGCAAATCATCCATAGCTGTAGTGAAAATATCAAAAAGCTCATCAATGCTAAATAAATCGTTGTTTGTTTTCAGCTGGTTAGCATATGTAGCTTTGCTGTTATCATTGATGTTATTGTTACAATTTGTGTTGTTGTTACTTAAATTTGGGAAATCAACCTTTGATTGAAATGAAATATTTTGTTGTTGCCTGCTGTTGTTATGACTTTTGGAAGTTACTCTTGTTCTAGTTTCCAAATAGAGAGAACGTAACGGACAGTTGATGTCGTTTGCAGAGTGATCAGTTCTCTCTTTTCCATGTTTTTTGCAATTAAAGCATGTAAAAACAGCTGGTCTTTTTTCATTTGTGTTAAACGGACACACACTTGTATGATGTTGTTCTGCACATATCATACATGCAGCACTTCGATGGTAATGTTCACCGCCATGGCCATACATTAAGCAGTTCCAGCATTGAGTTGGTTTATTTCTGGACCTAGATTTGTATTTTTTCCAAGAAATTATGATATTGGAAATTGTCCTTACATTTTTTAAGGCAGTTGGGTTAAAATTTTTACGAACAAATTGAACTTTGTAAACAGCATTGTTGTTCGAACTGAATTTTGTGACTATTTCAGCCACCGAAGAAGGGGATAGGTTGTAGTTTTTTAACTCTTCGGTGATGTCCTCAGAGTTTATGCGGGGTAAACCGTGTAGAAAGGTTGTGTATAACCTATTATCTTTGGAGCCATATGAATGAAACTCCATTTTACTCTCTTTAAGAATTTGCTTATAGCATTCGTACAATTCTTTAGTTGGAGCAAATATTTTGGTACCAATTGAAGTACGTTTGAAAATACAATCGTTACCAAGTAGTTTTCGTATTTCTGCAAATGAGGCGTTGGCTTCTACAACTATAGGTGGAGGTTTGTGTTATTTAATATCATTAATATTTGATGCAGGAGTTACGTCCATATCATTGAGGCCAGCAAGCAGGCTAAATCTGTTGCTGGAAGTTGACGCGATGTTCGGGTTAACAAAACCCGGAGGAAGTCTTGTCATCTTTTTGTTCACAAGCTTTCTTTTTGATGAAGATTTGGCCCCTCGGGCCATCGCTAAATTTTTATTCCTGTTATAAGCTGGATTGTCTACCACGTGAGTTCAAATGAGATCAATAATAGGCAATTGCAAAAACAAAAATATACACTTGTTGTTAATTTTAAATAGTTGTACTCTAAGCGCTTTAATTATTTACACGACCGTTCGTAAAGAGAATTAGATTCGAACTGTCATTGCCGCTTATAATAATATGACACTCTTTATAGTACATTACTCATATGGTGTTCAATGTTACTAGTTAAGGTTTATGGCAGTTTTACTTTGTAAATTTGGGTGGTCAAATTTTATGAGTGGTTTGTTTTTCATATTCATAAGTGTTTTGTTTTTCATGTTTATAAGTGTTTTGTTTTTCACATTAAATCTTGTCATCCTCTTTTGTATCCTATGTATCGTAAGTATGCACCTTACACCACCGCCCTTCAAGGAAATCGTCAAATTTTTGTGAAAAATAATTTAACAGAAATTTGAGGATTTAATTGTCGTGTGTGTTCAATAGTGCATACCCATGTCTATAATACATTTATATTTATTCTATTTATCCATATATTTTTGTAATGTAATACTTAGTTCAATGAATTTTACAATTTTATTCTTTATTTAATTATAGCAAAACAAAATTTCTTTTATTGACTTGGAAAAAAAAATGTTCCATTTATTTAGTTGTTTTATTTTATGGCTTAAAATGTATGTTTTCTTATTGCTATCTTTACAAGTTGTTTTTGCTTAGATGGTATATTTCTTTAATAAGTTCTTATGGTACGTCTTAATATTATTTCCTACTTTTACTGATACGTTTAGCTCATTTATCTCTACTATAGTATAAGGACCTTTATATGGTGCCTCGTTTTTCTTCCTACTTTCTACTCTAACTAATACTAAATCCCCTATTTCTAAATTTATACTATTTGCTTTATTATAAGAATCTGTTTTTCTATCGTTTTTTATTTTTTCGGTAATTTTTCTTGCATAATCTAGTGAATTTTTCAATCTGACTTTTAATTCGTTAGCATAGTTCTCCAAATTGTAAACCTGTGGATGATTCGCGATCTCATCACCTGGTAAACTTGGTAACCTTCCAAATAGCAATTCGAATGGGGAGTACTCAGTATCTACATGAGGAGTTACATTGTATGCGAATGCATAATAAGGAATCCATTGTTCCCAATTATCACCTTCTACAAAAGACAAAAAGTATTCATTTAGAACCCTATGGTTCCTTTCTACTGTGCCTAAAGTCTCATGATGATAAGGAGTTGAAAATCGTTGTTCAATTTTCAATAATTCACATATCTCCCCTATTAGTTCGTTTGCAAACTCTGTCCCTCTGTCCGATTTCAAAACTTTAAATATCCCATATTTCAATATTAGGTTTTCAGTCAATGCCTTTGCTATGGACTTCGCTTCTTTTGTTTCCATGGGGCATGCTATAACATATTTTGTTAGTTCGCATTGCATTGTCAAAATGTAACGATAATTCCTCGATGGACGTAGTGGTCCAACTGTATCGATTACAACTGTTTCAAAACTCTGTGTGGGCGTATCCGTAACACAAAGTGGTTCTCTGGTGTGTCTAATCTGCTTATTCCTCTGGCAGAGATCACACCTGGAAATATATTGTTTCACCATTTTGTACATATCTTTCCATATGTATCGTTGTTTTAGTTTGAGTAGAGCTTTTCTTACTCCAAAATGTCCTCCCTGTGGGGTATTATGAAATAATTCTATGAGTTCCCTTTTTCTATCTTCGCTTAGTATGTTTTGAGGTTTACTATACATCATTATTGTTACGTCATTACTACTTGATTTATTCAGTTCATTATATTTGGCCTTTAATTCTTCCGCGGTTATTATACTAAATATTGCATCATCTCTTGCGATGGAAAATTTTTTCTCATTACCTTTACTCAAATAGGATGATAGCTTCTCCAATAAAACACCTAAGCATTTTGGATCATCACTACACCTAATGCGCATTTCTCTATTACACTTATCGTTTTCTGTAACGTATCTAAATATATCTTCTATTGGCCTTTTTTCTAATACAAATTTCAATTTACATGCATGTTTTATATCACTGATGGAAGTGCAATCCCACATATGGAGTTGATCAGACTCGCTGCGAGTTTTGCTATTGATATTTTCTCTATTTAATGACTTTTTGTTCATCCCTCTTGTTACTACTAGCGTTTTCTTTATATTTTCATCATTCTCTACTGGTATCATACTTTTTAGTATTGTGGAATCTAATTTTATTAGTGATAATGCATCCGCATTGGTATTGGTGGATCCTTTCTTGTATACGATATCGAAATCATAATCAGAAAGTTCTAATCGTATTCGCGTTAGTTTCGAACTTGGATTTTTATGAGAAAACAAAGATATTAGAGGTCGATGATCTGTTACAACCGTGAATTTTCTACCATATAAATACGGTCTAAAAAATTGTATACCCCAGTATATGCCCAGTAATTCCTTCTCAATCACGGGTTTATTTTTCTCGTGTTTGTTAAGGGATCTACTTGCATAAGATATTGGTAAATCATCCCCTATTGTGCCCTGAGATAAAATAGCGCCCAGCGCGAAATCCGATGCATCCGTTGTTAATACAAAAGGTTTATCAAAATCTGGATATTGCAAAACTGGTGGGCTTATCAAATTGTTCTTTAGGGTCTCAAATGCCGATTGGCATTTCGCAGTCCACTCAAACTTGGTGTTTTTCTTAAGTAAGTCGTTCAGACAATTTGCAATTTCTGCGAAATTTTTTATAAATCTGCGATAGTAATTGCAGAAAGCTACAAATCTTCTCACATCGTTGGAATTTTCAGGAATTGGATACTTTGAAATTGCATCATACTTACTCGGGTCTGGCTTGATACCGTTTGCTGTTTCAAGTGCCCTAAGTATACAACTTCCGGTCTAAGGAAACAACATTTGCTCGCATTTAACTTGAGATTATATTTAGATAATCTAGTAAAAACGTTCATTAAATTCTCATTATGGTGTTTCAAACTACATCCAAAAACAATTATGTCGTCCACGTATAAAAATGCCTCGGATTCTAACCCAGACAGTGCTATTGTAAGCATTCTCTGAAAGCTATTTGAAGATATCTTTAAACCAAGTGGTAATCTAGTATATTGATAATGTCCATTAGGAGTTGAAAAGGCTGTGAATGGTCTCGAATTTTTGTCAAGCTCTATTTGATGGAATGAACTTGTCATATCTAGAGTAGAAAAATATTTCGCCCTTCCTAATTTATCCAAAATGTCGTCAATTCGTGTCAATGGAAATTTATCATTAACTATTTTGTCATTTAGTTTTCTAAAATCTACTACTAGTCTCCATTTGCCAAGATCTTTTTGTCCCTTTTTTGGAACTAATAAAAGTGGAGCATTATATGGACTTATGGATGGTTCTATTATGTTCTGTTCCAATAACTCCCTTACTTGTCTATTTATCTCCTCCGTGTGTGTTTGAGGTAAGCGATAATTTTTTATGTACACTGGACTAGTGTCATTTAATCGTATTGTTTGGTTATAAAAATTGTTTGTTGTTAAATTTTCATTTTCCAAATGGAAAATCGATTGATATTTTCTCAAAATCCTAATAAGTTCATCTTTCGCATTATCGTCATCAATGTTTAAATTTAGTTCGTTTAATAGTTTATCGAATCGCTCGCTATTATATTTTGTATGATCCGTATTACTATTGGTTCTAAAAATCTCATAGTTCTTTAGTGGTATCGTTTCTATTTTTAAATTTCTTATTACTGTTGTTTTGTCTAAAACATTCAGTAATTTGATGTGTTTATTACCATTTTTCGGTACTATGGCGTTCGCCAAAAATATGCCCTCTGCAATCTCACGACTGCATATTACTCCATCCTCTTCAATATTTAATTCGAATGGTACTACCACCTCACTTCTTGGTGGAATTTTCACGAAATTTACACTGAATCTGTTATCGTGTATTGGTAATGTTATAATGTCTTGTCCAGTATTTACCTTTAATATAAATTTGTCATAATCTATGTTGCAGTTATATTTGCAAAGGAAATCTCGTCCCAATATACCATCGGTATAGATAGGAAAATTATATTTGACCAGTTGTATCTTGTGATCAATTACTGTATCACCAAATTTTATCGTAATGTTCGTTGAACCTAATGATTTTATTTCCTCTTTGGAAATACCCGTTAGGTAACAATAATCATCCGGGTCTTCTCTATGATTGTTTAACAAATCTTCCTTGCACAAAGAGACATCGGCTCCTGTGTCAATCAAAAATGTTAAAGTGTTATCCGTGTCTTGCACATTTAACTTTACATAGTTTTTAAGATCGGATGAAATACTAAATATACTTTTGGTGTTTACAGGTTTTGTTCCGAAGATTCCTGGTACACTAAAATCTCCGGATCCTGGGAGTTTCCCTGTTCCTGTACATGGTGTACATTACGGTTTCTGTTATTATTTCCGTTATTTCCCCTATAGTTTCCGCTATTATTACGGTTACCATTGTTATTTGTTGTTCTTAAAACACATGGATGCGAAATGGTTTCTACCACCACATTTGTCGCAATTTTTTCCTTCTGCATGGCATCTACTGCCGTGTCTACTGCCACATCTAGTGCACTTGTTGTTTTTATTAGAATTATTATTATTGTTATTATTGTTTCTAGAGGAATTTGATACCTGAGCTGTATGGAACATTATCTGATTTTGTCTTATGGTGGATGAAGTCTCTAAAGCAATTTCAATAGCTTCGTGAAGCGTTTTTATCCTACTTGCTTCTATCGTTCTTACAACTTCCCTATTTTTCAATCCGTTTTTGAAAGCATTGAATGCTATTATAGCATTCGTACTGCTTACCGTGTCCCTGCTTGTTTCACCAAGCGTACTTACTTGCAGTTCGTTTAATTCCATTGTCAAAGTCTCTATCCGATCTGCGAATTTCTGTATTGAGTCAGATTGCACTAAACTCGTTAATTCATTCAAAATGACGTTTGGTGACTTTCTTATGCCGTATGCTTTTTTGATTGAACTCAAAAGAGTTTCAATGTTTGTTGGTACCGCGATTTGTCTTATTCTGTTCTGTACTTTGGTTGTTAATTTTGTTCTAAAAATAAAATTAAAAAATGAGGTATGTTTATTTATCTTTTTTTTTGTCAGTTCTTTCATAAGAACTGTTTAGTTTTACGTTCTATTTACAATTGATTTGATTGCTTAAACTAGAGTAGCTTATATACTAATTTCACTATACGTACTACGATACAAAAGAGACGCTCATCAATGAATAATACTAACAAATACAAAGTCGCCTATGAATGAATCATCCCTGAAGGAAACCTGGGGGCAAGTGTCTCCAAGTCACCAGTTTTGTCGACTATTTTGTAGACTTCTTGGCGACATTGTCAACAAAGTGTCTCCATTTTTTTTATTTGCTTTGATGAGAAAAAAAATGTATACACAACAAATAAGAATTCTAATTCGCCGCCAAAGCAATATTATTCGTCGGCGGCAAAATTGATTTTATTAATCTAGTATTTTTTCAATTGTGCTATAAGAAGTATGCAGTACATTAATCTTTATAAATTTAAAAAGTATATATAAAATCCAATTTTTCATATTTTGTATT
This sequence comes from Cordilura impudica, assembly GCA_963682025.1. Taxonomy (NCBI): domain Eukaryota; kingdom Metazoa; phylum Arthropoda; class Insecta; order Diptera; family Scathophagidae; genus Cordilura; species Cordilura impudica. The sequence goes on along the minus strand of OY821517.1, from coordinate 258,848,982 downwards.
TCTTTTGTTTATTAAAAATTAAGAGCTGACGAGTTCGACGGCAGCAATATTAAAAGAATGTCGGCGGCTAAACTTAGCCTCAAAAATTAAAGCTTTGTAATAAAGCCATGCTTCTTCTTAATGTTTTTATTAATGTGTTAAAAATATAAGCGTCTGCAAGAAAAATAAACGTCTTCGTAAAAAATATTTAAAATAATTAAATAAAAAATTCGTTAAAAGGTAAATAAAAGTGTTTTTTAAATAATTTAAGCATTATACATACATACATTATGAGTAAGAGAAATTATAAACGTCAAGTGAAAAAACAATCAATTTTATATAAGAATAGAAAAAATGAAAACGAAATTAATTTAATTGAAAGTGTAAATTGTGAAAATTTTGTGGAACCCGTAGAAGATTTTTTGGAATCAGTGATAGATTTGCCAAACGCCAAATTGAGTTTGCGTGAAAAGATAAGAAATTGGTACATCGAAACAGCACCTTCCAGAAAGTGTTTAGAAAAGCTTCTTTTAATATTACAGGAGGAAGGTCTAGATGTTCCTCTGTCAGCTGCAGCTCTGTTAGGTAAAAGGCAAGCAATTTCAATTAGAAAAGTTTTTCCAGGAAATTATTGCCACATAGGGATTGAATCTCAGCTAAGAAAAGTTGAACAAGTTTTAACAAATTATGACGAAATTGAATTAGATATTAACATTGATGGAATCCCACTGTTTAAAAGTTCGCGAATCCAATTATGGCCTATTCTTTTAAAAATCGTTAATTTGCAGGAGAAAGTAAAACCATTTCCTATTGGAATATACATAGGTCCTAGTAAACCTAAGTGTGTTAAAGATTTTTGAAAAGATTTTGTTGATGAAGCGATTTCATTAAAAGATGGATTTTATTTAAATGACAAGAAAATGAACATTGCGTTCCGTTGTTTGACATGCGACACGCCGGCTAAAGCATTCATTTGTGGTGTCCCAGGACATACTTCATCGCATGGATGCACTAAGTGTACGCAAGTATCAAGAAAAGTTGGGAATGTGCTTACGTACAGTATATCTAGTGGGACTTTAATTTCCGATGATGACTTTTCTTCAAGAAAGTATTCAAAGCACCATAGCCAAGCATTCAAAAATGAAAAATCTCCCCTTGAAGAAATAGGGTTTAATATGGTAACGCAAATACCTTTAGATAGCATGCATCTAATCGATCTTGGAGTTACAAGAAAGATGCTTGTTCGAATTATTAATAAAAAAACCAGAGAGAAAACACCAAAAGAAAATTTAGTAAAAATATCTTTGGAACTCGTCAAATTAAGAAAATATTTTTCGAAAGAATTTCCACGGAAACCTAGGTCACTAGATGAAATACATAATTGGAAGGCTACTGAATTTCATCAGTTCCTTGCATATACTGGTCCTATTGTTCTTTGCAACAACGTACATGAAGATATATACTATGAGTTTTTAATTTTACATTGCGCTTATAGGCTACTTAGTAGTCCAAGACACGTTTACAGTAACGCAAAAGTAGCGGCCGATCTGCTTGAATTATTTGTTGAAAATTTTCCAATTGTGTTTGGCGAAGACAGCGTTTCTTTTAATGTGCACAGTTTATTACATATAGCATCTTGCGCGCAAAATTATGGACCTCTATCGTCTTTTTCGGCCTATGACTTCGAAAATAAACTCCAAATTTTAAAAAAACATGTCCGAAAACCATCTTCAATTATTCAACAAATTGTCCAAAAAGAAAAACACGAAGTGTACGTTGAAGATAAAAGAAAAAAATTAAAGTACAAAGGAAGAGTAATTGTAGAAGCTTTGGTCAATGATTGCCTTATTTCATTTAAAGACCCCAATAATATTTGTGCAGTTAAATCAGATATTCCTATAAAAGTCGAAGCCATAGTAAATGAAGACGATGTGTACATTCTAGGACGACGTTTGTTGGACTTGGGGAGTTTTTTCGAAGAACCCCTCAGTTCCTGTGAAATAGGCATTTACAGTACAAATCTAGTTTTGGGCGAAAAAGAAAAATTTTTAATGAGCGATATTCAATATAAATTTGTATGCCTACCTTTTGACAATCATTTTATAATAATACCCATTTTACATAGCTGCCTAATAGAAAAATGTCGAACGACCATCCACAACACTCCAAAGGAAAATTAAAGTATTACTCTCAACAAGGTAATTTTACAATTTTGTATTCCTGAAATATGTACTTTTATGCATTATTTATTTACTTTTTTCTTTTCAGCTACTTCTAAATGTGCTAGTTGTGAACAACTCTCAACACAATTTAATTCATATAAAGGTTTGTTAAAAAATTTCTTTTGATAATTAAACTTACATCAAAAATAAACTTACAACGTTAAAAACAATTTATTATCAGTTTTGTTTTGAAAATCGCATGATTTTTCTAAACAAAATGCACCTGACATTCATGTTGATAGTTTAGCTTTTGTATGTTCAATCATTAGTAATATCAATATTTTTTTAAATTTTTGAACGCTGGCTTTGCGAGTTTTATATATTTCTATATATATGTACACAGATGCTGCTGAAAGGCGACACAACACATTGCTGGACATTTTGGCGGAGCACAAAGTTTTATTAGATGCAATAGTAAAACAAAATGCCGTTACTTCTAACCTCATTGAATTTTTTCCTATTGACACTGAAGAAAAACTCAAAGAATTTGATGCAATTTTGGCCACACATTCAGACCCATACGTAAGTCTTTGACTTTATTGTGAAATTAATACACATATAAAATTTAATTTTTTCCTTATGTTCTATAGATAAGACAAATAAAATCCCTTTTTGCTGGTAATGCTGAACGCAATCTACACCAAGTATTTGGCCAAAATATTATCATGAATTTTAATGTCGATGGTTCTTTTGGCAAAAAGAGATTGCGTGATTTCGCCAACGTTTTCAAAGCTTTAATAGGTAAAAAGTTTGATATTTTAGTTCTTAAAATTTGTAATATTTTTATAAATGGTTTTTTGTTTCCATATCCAGACGTAATATCAACTTTTAGCGAATCAGCCGATAAAACGCTTAGAGGAGCATTGCAGCGCCAAAAAAAAAAATTTTTTAAGCAAATGGGTCGAAGCAAACCAAAAAAATATGAAAGTTTTGACTGTGAAGGCGATTCATCAAGCAAAGAAAACTAATATTAGTTTCAAATAGCTATTTGCAATGATATTTAATTTAATTTTTTTAAAATACTATCTAAAAGGCTGAAATGTACCAAACTTTTGTTTGTTAATGAAATTTAATTTAATTTTTTTTAAATACTACCTAAAAGGCTGAAATGTACCTAACTTTTAATATTTAATATTTAAAACGGCTATGAATTCCTTCATTTTTTTAATTTAATTTTATTAATAAAACATCAAATGTTATGAATTCCTTAATTTTTTTAATAAAAAATCAAATGTAAACAGCAGTTTCAATAACAACATCTAATTCAGAAAAGTATCAAAAGTGTAGACTAGAATTACTAAATTGCACTAGTGAATCTCTGGTGACAAAGTATCAAAAGTGTAGACTAGAATTACTAAATTGCACTAGTGAATCTCTGGTGACAAAGTATCAAAAGTGTAGACTAGAATTACTAAATTGCACTAGTGAATCTCTGGTGACAAAGTATCAAAAGTGTAGACTAGAATTACTTAAATGCACTAGTGAATCTCTGGTGACAATGTCTACATATGGTCCCAACGGAACTACCTAGTCAATAGTACCAGTGTCAGTAGTAGATTTCCAATGACACGCACATGTTAAATGTCTATAGTAAAAAAGCATTGTCGGGGTATAATAAGTCACTAGTACTGGTGACAGTGTCAATAGTGAATCAGTACTGATTCAGTAGTGACATTTCCTACAGGGATACTACACCCATGACCATACACCATACATGTGTTTGTCAACATACGTTAGTTGATCTTGAATTTGTTTTGACATTGCCGCTTATTTTTTTTTTTTTTTTTTTTTTTTTTTATATATTCTTCCTTTATTTTAACAAATTTGATATTTACATATGAGATCTTATCTTTACATATAGATATTGCAACAAATAATACATAGGATCTAAAGATATTAAATAGCTTTTATTTTATTTTTTAATGATTTTTAAAGGAAAATGGGAGGAAAAAACCTTTATATGATTTAATATATTCAAATACTATCTGAAAATGTTTATATGCTTATAGGAGGTTTATTAGTAATAATAGACCTCTATAAGCATATAATTTTCAATTTGGTGATTTCTTTTTTAATTTTACGTTATTTCTATACATTCTCTTAGCAGTGGGTAAGAGGAATTTTCAATTTTGGCAAAGTAATTATTGTTAATCCTTGTTATGAAATCGATAATTTTTTCATAACCGGTTTCTTCATGAAGAAGATTTGTAGGATACCTCCAGTGCTTTTTATATATCATTTTAAGACATTTGTTTTGTATAATTTGTAAGCGTTTTAGGTGGCAGTTGGCAGCGTCACTCCAAATAGGACACGCGTATGTTAATATCGGTCTTATAACACTTTTGAAGAGTAGATTTTTGTTTTGGTGGTTTAGAAATGACCTTCTATTTAGTAGTGGCCATAATGCTTTAAATGATTTTATAGCTTTTTGGCACGTAGCCATAATATGTTGTTTAAATGTAAGCTTTTTGTCCAAGACAACTCCGAGATATTTGACATCGTTAAGTACATTTATGGTATTATTTCCAATAAGAAGGTGACGTCTTGGCAGTCTTTTGGGAGATTTGTTGAATGGAAAAATTATTGCTTGGGTCTTGCTTGGATTAATTTTGATTTTCCATTTGTGGAAATATTTACTGCAATTTACAAGTCCCTTTTCCATTTTCTTCAGGAGTGCACTTGTAAGTTTGTTTGAAGAAATTAACGCAGTGTCATCTGCGTAATAGGCAATTTTCATATATTTTGGGACTTTAAAATCGGATGTATATATCGAGTAAAGCAATGGCGACAAGACTGATCCTTGAGGTAACCCTGAGGTAATGGTTTTTGGAGTTGATGTTTCATTATTAATTGCAACTTTAAAGCTTCTGTCGTGAATGAAATCTGAAATAAGTTTACATAGATATTTTGGTATATTTGCATCAAGAAGTTTAAATAATAGGCCATTATGCCAAACGGTGTCAAACGCTTTTTCAATATCTAACAATATTACACCCGTTGAACGTTTATTGTTTTTATTGGTGATTATTTGATTTTTAATTCTGTTTATTTGGTGAGTAGTGCTATGTCCTTTTTTAAATCCAAATTGTTCTTTAGCAACAATAGAATTGGTCGTTACAAATTCACTAAGACGAGAATGTAGAATTTTTTCAAATATTTTACCAAAGTTACTTAATAGACTGATAGGTCTGTAGCTGTTTGGGTTAGTTTTTGGCTTGCTAGGTTTGTTAATAGCTATAACCTTAGCATTTTTGAAATCGTTTGGGAAATAGTTGAGTTTGATGCAGCTGTTAAATATTATAACCAATAATTTTAAAGCTTTAATTGGTAGTTTCTTTAAAAGCAGGTTGGGAACATTGTCAAAACCAGGGGATTTTGAGGGTTTTATTGATGAGACAATATTCATTACTTCTTCAAGAGATGTATAAATTGCAGATTCAGAACTGGGATTTTCCTTCTTAAAATTATTTACTGTTGTATTTATTAGTGTATCTGCCGAGTGGTTATAGTTCGAAGTGAGGTTATTTGCTTGGACAAATGTATTTGCCAGGACTTCAGCCTTGTCCTTATCAGATGTTATTTTTGTATTTCCAACTTTGAAGTGAGCGATTTGATTTTTTCCTTTTCCTCGCAAGTTCCTGCTTATTTTCCAAAACGATTTATCACCTGGTTTTAAATTGGATAATAATTGAGACCATTTCTTATTGCGCTCCGAATTAATACTTTTATCAATCATGTTACTTAGAAACTTAGTACATTGATTATAAAAAGTTTGCTCGGCTATATTTGAAGATCGTTGGCTTTTTCTTTTAAAGCTTCTTCTTAGTTTTATATATTTCACAGTACTTTCTGGTAATGTGTAATTATTTTGTTGAGTTATTTTAGGTGTAGACACATCCCTTGCTTCGAAAACTACATTTATAAATTTTTGGATTTCCTGATCAATTACTGCCTTGGTATTGTATATATCGGAATATAACGTGATTTTATTGTCTAAAAAATTCATATAAATGTTCCAGTTGGTTGCACTATAATCATAATAATTGAGGTCAACCTGCAAGGCCATTGACCTTTTAAGTGTACATATAATGGGGCGATGGTCTGATGGTATTTCGTAATCCATTGTTTTTACGTCTATATTTAAAGCGGAGTTGCTTAAAATAATATCGACTGTGGATGCTTCGCGATTGTGTTGATGGGGGAATAGGGTTGGACTATTAGGATAGTGAATAAAAAAATTGCTTGATTGCTGTAGGTTGTTAAGTGCGATTCCTGCAGTATTATTTGAACGACAATTCCATGAACAATGTTTGGCATTTAGGTCACCAAAAACTATATATTCTTTGGTGGAAGGTGTTAGGTTCAAGATATCAGCACAGAAGTTATGAGTATATCTTGGTGAATATAACGAAGATACAACGAAGATACAACAATAGGTCTATTATTTATAATAACTTCAATAGAGATGTTTTCGATTGATGAGGTGTTTGATATAAAGAGGTTTTTATGAGCGACAGATTTATGAATTAACAGAGCTACTCCTCCTCCTCTTGCATCTGTTCTGTCACTTCTATATAAATAATAATTTTTAAAATAGGGTCTATGATTTTCTGAAAAAAAAGTTTCATTCAAAGACGCTATTTTAATATTTTCTCGTTCAATTAGTATCTCAAATTGTTTTAATTTAGAAAAGTTTGAAATGCCATTGGCATTCAAGTGAAGCATTTTGAATTCGTTTAAATTATTAGTATAATCCATGGGCGTATTTTACCATTGACATTACAACTTTGATTTGTTGTACTTTTGAGGTGCACCTATGCAAATCATCCATAGCTGTAGTGAAAATATCAAAAAGCTCATCAATGCTAAATAAATCGTTGTTTGTTTTCAGCTGGTTAGCATATGTAGCTTTGCTGTTATCATTGATGTTATTGTTACAATTTGTGTTGTTGTTACTTAAATTTGGGAAATCCACCTTTGATTGAAATGAAATATTTTGTTGTTGCCTGCTGTTGTTATGACTTTTGGAAGTTACTCTTGTTCTAGTTTCCAAATAGAGAGAACGTAACGGACAGTTGATGTCGTTTGCAGAGTGATCAGTTCTCTCTTTTCCATGTTTTTTGCAATTAAAGCATGTAAAAACAGCTGGTCTTTTTTCATTTGTGTTAAACGGACACACACTTGTATGATGTTGTTCTGCACATATCATACATGCAGCACTTCGATGGTAATGTTCACCGCCATGGCCATACATTAAGCAGTTCCAGCATTGAGTTGGTTTATTTCTGGACCTAGATTTGTATTTTTTCCAAGAAATTATGATATTGGAAATTGTCCTTACATTTTTTAAGGCAGTTGGGTTAAAATTTTTACGAACAAATTGAACTTTGTAAACAGCATTGTTGTTCGAACTGAATTTTGTGACTATTTCAGCCACCGAAGAAGGGGATAGGTTGTAGTTTTTTAACTCTTCGGTGATGTCCTCAGAGTTTATGCGGGGTAAACCGTGTAGAAAGGTTGTGTATAACCTATTATCTTTGGAGCCATATGAATGAAACTCCATTTTACTCTCTTTAAGAATTTGCTTATAGCATTCGTACAATTCTTTAGTTGGAGCAAATATTTTGGTACCAATTGAAGTACGTTTGAAAATACAATCGTTACCAAGTAGTTTTCGTATTTCTGCAAATGAGGCGTTGGCTTCTACAACTATAGGTGGAGGTTTGTGTTGTTTAATATCATTAATATTTGATGCAGGAGTTACGTCCATATCATTGAGGCCAGCAAGCAGGCTAAATCTGTTGCTGGAAGTTGACGCGATGTTCGGGTTAACAAAACCCGGAGGAAGTCTTGTCATCTTTTTGTTCACAAGCTTTCTTTTTGATGAAGATTTGGCCCCTCGGGCCATCGCTAAATTTTTATTCCTGTTATAAGCTGGATTGTCTACCACGTGAGTTCAAATGAGATCAATAATAGGCAATTGCAAAAACAAAAATATACACTTGTTAATTTTAAATAGTTGTACTCTAAGCGCTTTAATTATTTACACGACCGTTCGTAAAGAGAATTAGATTCGAACTGTCATTGCCGCTTATAATAATATGACACTCTTTATAGTACATTACTCATATGGTGTTCAATGTTACTAGTTAAGGTTTATGGCAGTTTTACTTTGTAAATTTGGGTGGTCAAATTTTATGAGTGGTTTGTTTTTCATATTCATAAGTGTTTTGTTTTTCATGTTTATAAGTGTTTTGTTTTTCACATTAAATCTTGTCATCCTCTTTTGTATCCTATGTATCGTAAGTATGCACCTTACACCACCGCCCTTCAAGGAAATCGTCAAATTTTTGTGAAAAATAATTTAACAGAAATTTGAGGATTTAATTGTCGTGTGTGTTCAATAGTGCATACCCATGTCTATAATACATTTATATTTATTCTATTTATCCATATATTTTTGTAATGTAATACTTAGTTCAATGAATTTTACAATTTTATTCTTTATTTAATTATAGCAAAACAAAATTTCTTTTATTGACTTGGAAAAAAAAATGTTCTATTTATTTAGTTGTTTTATTTTATGGCTTAAAATGTATGTTTTCTTATTGCTATCTTTACAAGTTGTTTTTGCTTAGATGGTATATTTCTTTAATAAGTTCTTATGGTACGTCTTAATATTATTTCCTACTTTTACTGATACGTTTAGCTCATTTATCTCTACTATAGTATAAGGACCTTTATATGGTGCCTCGTTTTTCTTCCTACTTTCTACTCTAACTAATACTAAATCCCCTATTTCTAAATTTATACTATTTGCTTTATTATAAGAATCTGTTTTTCTATCGTTTTTTATTTTTTCGGTAATTTTTCTTGCATAATCTAGTGAATTTTTCAATCTGACTTTTAATTCGTTAGCATAGTTCTCCAAATTGTAAACCTGTGGATGATTCGCGATCTCATCACCTGGTAAACTTGGTAACCTTCCAAATAGCAATTCGAATGGGGAGTACTCAGTATCTACATGAGGAGTTACATTGTATGCGAATGCATAATAAGGAATCCATTGTTCCCAATTATCACCTTCTACAAAAGACAAAAAGTATTCATTTAGAACCCTATGGTTCCTTTCTACTGTGCCTAAAGTCTCATGATGATAAGGAGTTGAAAATCGTTGTTCAATTTTCAATAATTCACATATCTCCCCTATTAGTTCGTTTGCAAACTCTGTCCCTCTGTCCGATTTCAAAACTTTAAATATCCCATATTTCAATATTAGGTTTTCAGTCAATGCCTTTGCTATGGACTTCGCTTCTTTTGTTTCCATGGGGCATGCTATAACATATTTTGTTAGTTCGCATTGCATTGTCAAAATGTAACGATAATTCCTCGATGGACGTAGTGGTCCAACTGTATCGATTACAACTGTTTCAAAACTCTGTGTGGGCGTATCCGTAACACAAAGTGGTTCTCTGGTGTGTCTAATCTGCTTATTCCTCTGGCAGAGATCACACCTGGAAATATATTGTTTCACCATTTTGTACATATCTTTCCATATGTATCGTTGTTTTAGTTTGAGTAGAGCTTTTCTTACTCCAAAATGTCCTCCCTGTGGGGTATTATGAAATAATTCTATGAGTTCCCTTTTTCTATCTTCGCTTAGTATGTTTTGAGGTTTACTATACATCATTATTGTTACGTCATTACTACTTGATTTATTCAGTTCATTATATTTGGCCTTTAATTCTTCCGCGGTTATTATACTAAATATTGCATCATCTCTTGCGATGGAAAATTTTTTCTCATTACCTTTACTCAAATAGGATGATAGCTTCTCCAATAAAACACCTAAGCATTTTGGATCATCACTACACCTAATGCGCATTTCTCTATTACACTTATCGTTTTCTGTAACGTATCTAAATATATCTTCTATTGGCCTTTTTTCTAATACAAATTTCAATTTACATGCATGTTTTATATCACTGATGGAAGTGCAATCCCACATATGGAGTTGATCAGACTCGCTGCGAGTTTTGCTATTGATTTTTCTCTATTTAATGACTTTTTGTTCATCCCTCTTGTTACTACTAGCGTTTTCTTTATATTTTCATCATTCTCTACTGGTATCATACTTTTTAGTATTGTGGAATCTAATTTTATTAGTGATAATGCATCCGCATTGGTATTGGTGGATCCTTTCTTGTATACGATATCGAAATCATAATCAGAAAGTTCTAATCGTATTCGCGTTAGTTTCGAACTTGGATTTTTATGAGAAAACAAAGATATTAGAGGTCGATGATCTGTTACAACCGTGAATTTTCTACCATATAAATACGGTCTAAAAAATTGTATACCCCAGTATATGCCCAGTAATTCCTTCTCAATCACGGGTTTATTTTTCTCGTGTTTGTTAAGGGATCTACTTGCATAAGATATTGGTAAATCATCCCCTATTGTGCCCTGAGATAAAATAGCGCCCAGCGCGAAATCCGATGCATCCGTTGTTAATACAAAAGGTTTATCAAAATCTGGATATTGCAAAACTGGTGGGCTTATCAAATTGTTCTTTAGGGTCTCAAATGCCGATTGGCATTTCGCAGTCCACTCAAACTTGGTGTTTTTCTTAAGTAAGTCGTTCAGACAATTTGCAATTTCTGCGAAATTTTTTATAAATCTGCGATAGTAATTGCAGAAAGCTACAAATCTTCTCACATCGTTGGAATTTTCAGGAATTGGATACTTTGAAATTGCATCATACTTACTCGGGTCTGGCTTGATACCGTTTGCTGTTTCAAGTGCCCTAAGTATACAACTTCCGGTCTAAGGAAACAACATTTGCTCGCATTTAACTTGAGATTATATTTAGATAATCTAGTAAAAACGTTCATTAAATTCTCATTATGGTGTTTCAAACTACATCCAAAAACAATTATGTCGTCCACGTATAAAAATGCCTCGGATTCTAACCCAGACAGTGCTATTGTAAGCATTCTCTGAAAGCTATTTGAAGATATCTTTAAACCAAGTGGTAATCTAGTATATTGATAATGTCCATTAGGAGTTGAAAAGGCTGTGAATGGTCTCGAATTTTTGTCAAGCTCTATTTGATGGAATGAACTTGTCATATCTAGAGTAGAAAAATATTTCGCCCTTCCTAATTTATCCAAAATGTCGTCAATTCGTGTCAATGGAAATTTATCATTAACTATTTTGTCATTTAGTTTTCTAAAATCTACTACTAGTCTCCATTTGCCAAGATCTTTTTGTCCCTTTTTTGGAACTAATAAAAGTGGAGCATTATATGGACTTATGGATGGTTCTATTATGTTCTGTTCCAATAACTCCCTTACTTGTCTATTTATCTCCTCCGTGTGTGTTTGAGGTAAGCGATAATTTTTTATGTACACTGGACTAGTGTCATTTAATCGTATTGTTTGGTTATAAAAATTGTTTGTTGTTAAATTTTCATTTTCCAAATGGAAAATCGATTGATATTTTCTCAAAATCCTAATAAGTTCATCTTTCGCATTATCGTCATCAATGTTTAAATTTAGTTCGTTTAATAGTTTATCGAATCGCTCGCTATTATATTTTGTATGATCCGTATTACTATTGGTTCTAAAAATCTCATAGTTCTTTAGTGGTATCGTTTCTATTTTTAAATTTCTTATTACTGTTGTTTTGTCTAAAACATTCAGTAATTTGATGTGTTTATTACCATTTTTCGGTACTATGGCGTTCGCCAAAAATATGCCCTCTGCAATCTCACGACTGCATATTACTCCATCCTCTTCAATATTTAATTCGAATGGTACTACCACCTCACTTCTTGGTGGAATTTTCACGAAATTTACACTGAATCTGTTATCGTGTATTGGTAATGTTATAATGTCTTGTCCAGTATTTACCTTTAATATAAATTTGTCATAATCTATGTTGCAGTTATATTTGCAAAGGAAATCTCGTCCCAATATACCATCGGTATAGATAGGAAAATTATATTTGACCAGTTGTATCTTGTGATCAATTACTGTATCACCAAATTTTATCGTAATGTTCGTTGAACCTAATGATTTTATTTCCTCTTTGGAAATACCCGTTAGGTAACAATAATCATCCGGGTCTTCTCTATGATTGTTTAACAAATCTTCCTTGCACAAAGAGACATCGGCTCCTGTGTCAATCAAAAATGTTAAAGTGTTATCCGTGTCTTGCACATTTAACTTTACATAGTTTTTAAGATCGGATGAAATACTAAATATACTTTTGGTGTTTACAGGTTTTGTTCCGAAGATTCCTGGTACACTAAAATCTCCGGATCCTGGGAGTTTCCCTGTTCCTGTACATGGTGTACATTACGGTTTCTGTTATTATTTCCGTTATTTCCCCTATAGTTTCCGCTATTATTACGGTTACCATTGTTATTTCGGTTGTTGTAGTTATTTTGTCCACTGTTATTGTTTTGATTGTTTCTATTGCCATTTCGGTTATTATTACCGTTTCTGTTATTTCCATTATTGTTGTTCTTAAAACACATGGATGCGAAATGGTTTCTACCACCACATTTGTCGCAATTTTTTCCTTCTGCATGGCATCTACTGCCGTGTCTACTGCCACATCTAGTGCACTTGTTGTTTTTATTAGAATTATTATTATTGTTATTATTGTTTCTAGAGGAATTTGATACCTGAGCTGTATGGAACATTATCTGATTTTGTCTTATGGTGGATGAAGTCTCTAAAGCAATTTCAATAGCTTCGTGAAGCGTTTTTATCCTACTTGCTTCTATCGTTCTTACAACTTCCCTATTTTTCAATCCGTTTTTGAAAGCATTGAATGCTATTATAGCATTCGTACTGCTTACCGTGTCCCTGCTTGTTTCACCAAGCGTACTTACTTGCAGTTCGTTTAATTCCATTGTCAAAGTCTCTATCCGATCTGCGAATTTCTGTATTGAGTCAGATTGCACTAAACTCGTTAATTCATTCAAAATGACGTTTGGTGACTTTCTTATGCCGTATGCTTTTTTGATTGAACTCAAAAGAGTTTCAATGTTTGTTGGTACCGCGATTTGTCTTATTCTGTTCTGTACTTTGGTTGTTAATTTTGTTCTAAAAATAAAATTAAAAAATGAGGTATGTTTTTCCGGAGAAATAGTTTCCTTCATTATCTCAACATTTGCGACAAATGGTTCGAGTTCATCTCGAGCACCATTGAAAGTTGGTATTAATTTTGAAATATTCGCTAACTCGGTTGTGTTTAAAATAGTCGTCGCCATTGTGTGCGTTTCACTAGATTCTTCTTCTACGCTATTAAATTCTTCTTCAGTATTACTGCTATTACTACTACTTGTCTGTTGGTCTTTGTCTTCGTGCCATTGAAGAATTGTTAAAGCCTCTTTCTTTAGCTTAGCGAATCTTTCTATGTGTTTATTCTTATCTACTTTTGTTAGTTTTGAATCGTCTAATATTGTGTTTGCATCAAATTGCAATTTGCTAATTTCTTCTCGTTTTGATTTTACTGTTTCTAATGAATATGGTCTGCCTGTCGACTTCCTGGCGTTTACTATTATATTTTCCACTAATTTATATATTCTATCCATTAGAACAATTCATTTTTTAAAAAAAATTTTTTTTCATAGGATTTCTAAAATTTTACCACTCTGATTCCTATTTTTTTTATTTATCTAAGTAATCCTTTATGGATGTAAATTTTTCAATCAATTCTAAATTTTCTATTTCTTCTACTGCGGAGTTGACCTTGTCTACTATATCTAATTCGTTTACTTGTTCTAACATATACTCTTTTGCTCTTTCTACTTGGTCTAACACCGTATCAGTAAGGTAGCTTTTTACCTGTAGTACCAATAATATTATACCTATTACTATAATAATTGTTGTAATAAATATTATTGTTATTGCTTTTAACATATTTAAAAAAAAAGATTTTATGTTTATTTTTATTTTTATTTTTATTTTCTTTGTTTTTTCTTTCTTCGTTCTAATTGTTTGTATTTTCTTATCTCATCTAGCAATTTTTCATACGTCAAATTAGTTTCTATTAGTCTATTAGATAAGTGTTCACGTTCCTTATCTGATTTTTCTATTTTTATTTTTTCTTTTATAGAACTTATTCTATCATCTAATATGGTTAATCTTAATTTTCTTTCTCCAATATAGCCTTTCTTAACTAATTTTGTCTGCTGCACGGGGTAAATTGGATATTCAGGTTCCTTATCTCTTATTTTCAATGGTTTAGGACCTAGAAGCAGTATTTCTGGTTTTTTACTGACTTCTCCTCGTTTCCACTGTTTGTTGGCCAAGTCGATTTCTTTTAAAATCGCTTTTAGAGCGTCATCGCTCATGTTCCAACACAAATTTTCGTTTATATATGTATTTCGTAAAAAGTTATACTTGTGCACCGCACTCAGTATTGATTTTTACTTTATAACTGTCGTGAATGTTGGGTGTTGCACAAAAATGTTGGGTGTTGCACAAAAATGTCGGGTGTTGCACAAAAATGTTGGGTGTTGCACAAAAATGTTGGGTGTTGCACAAAAATGTTGCCTTCCTAGGCCGTCCGCAGGATCGCCATGTGCTGGTTACGTGCTGTACATTAAAAGACTTTTCATTTATATTTTTATTTTCTTTAGTGTTTTTATTTATCTTTTTATACCCTCCACATCTCAGTGGCAGAGGGTATATATAGGTTTGTCATTCCGTTTGTAACGCATCGAAAAACTAATTTCCGACCCAATAAAGTATATATATTCTTGATCCTTATCACAGCTCGAGTCGATATAGCGATGTCCGTCTGTCCGTCTGTCCGTCTGTCCGTCTGTCCGTGTGTCTGTTGAAATCACGCTCATTCAAAAAAAAAAGCATTTACTTAGGTCAGGTTACGAAAAAATTATTTGCCATAATTCCCACCAGGTTGGTATTGAAATCGGAGTAAATCGGGAGCCTCTGCGCTGAGAAATGAACAAAAGTTTATAGATACCTCTAAAAAAAACATGAAACCTAGTGTTTTCTTGTAATAGTTTAGTGGTTGAACATACAACAACATAAAAAAAGCCACAAAAAAAATGTGATTCATACATATTAACAATAACAAGAACACAACTACCATGAGCTATGTTAATAGTATTGCCACAAACCGAGGTGGAGGGTATCAAAGATTCGGCACAGCCGAATTTAACACTCTTACTTGTTTTTTGTCAGTTCTTTCATAAGAACTGTTTAGTTTTACGTTCTATTTACAATTGATTTGATTGCTTAAACTAGAGTAGCTTATATACTAATTTCACTATACGTACTACGATACAAAAGAGACGCTCATCAATGAATAATACTAACAAATACAAAGTCGCCTATGAATGAATCATACTACACCCATGACCATACACCATACATGTGTTTGTCAACATACGTTAGTTGATCTTGAATTTGTTTTGACATTGCCGCTTATAATAATATGACACCCTTTATAGTACATTACTCATATGGTGTTCAATGTTACTAGTTAAGGTTTATGGCAGTTTTACTTTGTAAATTTGGGTGGTCAAATTTTATGAGTGGTTTGTTTTTCATATTCATAAGTGTTTTGTTTTTCATGTTTATAAGTGTTTTGTTTTTCACATTAAATCTTGTCATCCTCTTTTGTATCCTATGTATCGTAAGTATGCACCTTACAATATCACATATTTTATTTGATATTGAAATGTTATTACTAATTCCAGTCATCCATTGCTGAACTTTTCGAAGTCCTCTTGCATTCCGGACATGAGCAACTTTTTTAAATGGATTACAACAATATATTGTATTAAATGACATATTGTTTACAGAGCCAAAAAACAATCACTTTGAACACTTTTGGTTTTATTTAAAAACTAGATGATTGTATGGCGCCTAGGCGCCCGTTTAAAAATTATGAATAAAACAGTTTAAATTTAAATACACGAAAAATTTATAATAAATTATATTTCTTTTAATATAGTAGTAAATTGAAAATTATATTGTTACATATGTACATGTGAAAAAAGATTGTGTCTGTAGAAATTATATATGTACATAAGTATCAAAACAGATAAGAAATGTTTGGCAAAAAAGTTTTTCAATTTAGAATCTCTTGAAAAACTATATTTTGAGTGAAATATCGTTGGTCATTTAATAGTTTTCCTTGCTGGTTCGATTGAATACGTATCTTAACTTGGCTTGCAACTTTTGATCGTGACAAAGCCACATACAGTTGACCGTGTGAAAATACCGCGGTCTCCAAATGTATGCCAACGTAATCAAATGACTGTCCTTGAGCCTTGTTTATGGTAATTGCGTATGCAAGAATTACTGGAAACTAGCGGTGTTTTAATATGAAAGGTAATGTGGTGTCGGTTGGGGCGAGGTCAATCCTAGGAATTAGAACCGTATCGTTTTAGTCAGCGTTACAGAATCAGTCAGTCTCTCACTCAGTCAGATAGTCAGGGATCAGCGTAAATATATTTAAGATATTACCCGCCCTTCACACGTTAAATTTTTGGCTGTCAGATTGTAATGCACTCATACTTTTTTATTCTTTTTTTACTAAACAATCATACGTTTCAATTCTCAATTTCAATTTTCCAATGGGACAGTTGCTTAACAATTTTTTGACTATTGTATGTGTGATCAATTTGACTTGAACGTGGGAAGGCCGGGTAGAGTGAGGAGATTGGAGATTCACGAAATTATTAAAATTTAATACAATGGAGTGCGTTTATAACGAACCTTGGTTGTAATAAATTTTTGTTTATAGCGAAGAATTTCATCGGTCCCAAGAGTTTTAATCACATTTTTCATACAAATTGCTTCTCTTATTGTTTGACTTTAACAAACAATTTTTTTTTTTCCAATTTCAGAATTTTCCTATATTATCAGGCATGTCACAGAATCAAAATCGTAACGAAAGTGGAATTGAATTCCTATTTGGCTTCTTTAGAAAATTAAAATCGATCATTTTTGGTGGAATAAAACCACTTTCAATTTCCTAAGTGGAATTGAAATTTTCAGTATCTTTTGCACCAAAAAACTGATAAACACAATTTATTACAAATAAAGAATTTAGTTTTATTTTATATTTTTGCAAAATAAATAGATTTATAACTTTAAAACTTATTTTATTACCAAATTAAGAGAAAGTCATGATCAAATGACAAAATCGAAAACGATTTAACGATTTCGATTTAACGTTGTATTGCCACCTTTTTTTAATCGTACAAAATAATTGTTTTTCTTACAAAAATCAACTCTGACAGAAAAAACCAAAACAAACCAAAAAAAATTAAGAATAAATTAGAAAACATGTAAGTATTTATTTTTATTTTAACATTTATTTTAACTCATTTTTTGTTAAAGGGGAAAACATCGGAATGCAGACCAAGAAAGAATATTTATTGAGTTCATGGAATGTCATCAACATATAGCCAGGGGGTTTGTTAAGGGAGACCGGGTTGTTGTGGACTCTTACTGGGCAGACTTGATATCACAAATGTATTTGATATATCAAATATCGTCGACGCAGTTTTTCAACATAATTATGATTTTGCTCCGATTCAATTACCGCACCTATTGATATGCCGGGCATTTTAATTTTTTTAAATAAAATTACAAAATATTTTCACAATTTTTATTATTTTTTTGTTTGTTTACAACAATCATCTGTTTTATGTTTACGTTGCGTTGCCATACTATCGCCCAAAAACGAATTTTCAACTTAAATCGACTTTAATGAAAAGGAACAAAAACTGAAGAAGCAAAAACAATATTGATCGAAATAGTAACTTCGAAATCAAATCGAAATTTGTGACATGCCTGTATATATATTTTTAAGAAATTAATTTTAATTTAATTTTAATACAAAACAAAAATTTCGATTTTCAAAGGTTTCAAAGGTAAAAGGTCCTTTTATGTATATTTTCGCAAAAGTTTGCCAGTAGCCAACCTTTGCTTTTTACTTTCTGCTTCTATACATAAGGAGTTTTTCATATTATATGATTTTAAAAAAATATTTTATTTTGATAGAAACTCGGTAATTTTAGTCTTATTAAGACAAACTATAAATATGTATCTTTTTATACCCTCCACTCCAGTGTGCAGAGGGTATATATAAGTTTGTCATTCCGTTTGTAATAATTAGAAAAAAAATTCTGGACCCCATAAAATATATATATTTGTGATCCTTATAACAAGCGAAGTTGATATAGCGATGTCCGTCTGTCCGTCTGTCCGGCTGTCCGTCTGTCCGTCTGTGGAAATCACGATGACGGCTTCAATCGGATAGCTAGGGTGCTCCTTGGTATAAAAAATGATTCACTAACATCCTGAGAAGTTTGCTATTTAAAATCGTCCAAATCGGTTAATCTGGTCCCGAGAATTGAGCGAAGAATTAAAAAGTCATGAGAAAATATGATTTGAATATATGTTCTTGTGATAACGCCCTCAATAGGGCAGATAGGACGCTTGTTTTTAGTGATAATGATTCACTAACATCTTGAGAAGGTTACTGTTTTTAAATCATGACAATAGGTTTCATAGGTTCCGAGAAATCACTGAAAAGGTAAAAAAAAATATGACGTTTTCCTATATTGTTTTCCTAAATTTTGCATTTTGTCATAGCTGTGCATGTTGTTTTTGTGGTCGTTGTGTTAATAATATAAAAATTCATCAATATCAATATTTTTTGGTGTAATATTTAAGTTAATTAATTAATAAAAGAAACTATATAAAATCAATATCAATATTCTGCGATTTTTATAACATCACAAAATGTTACAAATTGATACATACTACTGTTGCCAATATCAAAATACTATAAATAATATTCATATATTCTGTAAATGTATATCCATAATAAGCGCATATTAAAATAAATCGGTATTTTATTTTTACAAAATTCTGAAATTTTTAGAGTTGAAAAAATAGTATGGTTTTAAGAGTTGTATTTTTAGTACATGTATAAACCCTGCATACTTGCTTTCAAAAGTAGTAGATAGGTAAGCCATAAAATATTTATTTACCCTGTAAAAAAAATTGTTTAGAAAAATACTATTTTTTGTCAGATGTTAATTACAATAAATTTTTAAACTTTGTTATTTAATGTCGGGACGGAGGCAAACGCCATTCCCAAAATTTTGTTTCAACAGTTATCCACATTAAGAATAACCGCGGAGCTCAGCTCAATCAATGTGCAATGATCGAGCCTTGCCCTGGGAAACATGCGTTTATGCTTCTCTTAACACAAACACCATTCCCAACTACCAAAAATTTTTGACACGAGCTATTCACATTATGAATAGTCGCGGAGCTCAACTCAATCATAGTGCAATGATGAAGCTTCGCCCTGGGAAACATATATTCATGCTTTTCTTAGCACAAACCGAACTTCTTATGGCACATTAAAAATAAACTAATTGAGAAGTGCAATTCATCAGTACGCTGTATTATAATACTATTTTCTTATTTTACTAGTAGCTAGTAAACAAAGTGATCGTATCATTGTGAACGAAATAGAATTGAAATTGTATGCAGATTTGTTTTACTTAAAAAACCTGTTTCTACAGATAGTGAATAAAATCCCAGTAAACAGTTTATGCAATAAATGATCATGTAGAGTCTTTTTGACTCATATGTGCTATTAAAACAGTTATAAATGCGCCCTTTTGCTGATCACAAAATATTCTTTTGTTGGGATTAAATATTACCTTACCCGCGAATCTTCTTGAGAGTGCTTTTTATCCGCTTTTCTAATCAGTTTCGACTCATTTTTGAGTCTTATTTAATGTAATTTTTCTATAAATCACTTTCTAAGAGAAAGCAAAAATCATTATCTAGTCTTTTTCTAATAGCGCATGTGATTAAGCAGTTTTTAATCATCAAAAGTGCTCGAAGAAGACACAGTAAGGTAATTTTTGTTAAAACAATCTTCGAAATGATGACTGGGATATCGTATATTTTTGTTAACACACACACATATGCATAGCAGCACGAGTAAACCGAACTCAAATTGGCTTCTTATATGTATACAGCCGAACAAAAATGAAAATACTCACCAAAGAGTAAAGTAAGCAACAATTTCATTCAGTCTTATGGAAGCTTTTGAACAAAGCAGGTCTATGTCGCGTTGTCTTGTGAATTTTTACATTTTTTTTTAACAGGTACTAGTGATGCCAGGAGATTTTTTCAGAAATCTCTACGCTTATGAAAAAAATTCCCTTTTTTCCCTACACTACTTTTTTTAAATTTATTTTTAATTTGTACATTTTCAATTTCAATTATGTAAATATAAAAAATAAGATAAAAATATCATGAGAATTACATAAGAATAATATAAAAAACATACAGATATTATAAAAAAAATATTTTTGCAATTCTGTTTAATTCATCTTTTTGATATGGTTAGATGTGCATTTAAAACTTACACAATTAAAGGTGTGTTTACACTATGTGTATTTTCCATATGTAAATTCAGTTTTACGATCCATACGTAATTCGGCGTATGTGTCAAAATTGGCGTTTTATATACAATTCATCATTTTGCGATCAAACGTACATATGTATTTCCGTATGACATAACCTCTAAATGTAAACAACAGCTGATTTAATTTGTGAATTTACAAAAAGTTATTGTTAAAAATAAAGTAATATATTTTTTATATTTTTTAATTGTTAATTAATATTAAACAATTTATTTTTCTTTCAATATTTATCTTTATAATTTACTCTGTATTTCTTTCGCCACAAGCAGTATTGTATTTTAATATGGTTGTCATGCCAAAATAGAACCTGCTCTAATTGAAAAATTTACATATGTTTTGCCAAATGTGTTGTACATAAACAGTTTTTGAAAGGGTTCACACTATGTGTACAAATTGCACGTGCTAAAACAATAAGAAAAACACAAGCAAAACACATAGTGTGAACGCAGCTTAATTAAAATGGCTTGCAAGTGAGATGTTACAACTCAAACAGAATATTTGTTCTTGGTTTTCAGTGTTGCCGTTTTAGCTTTTTAGTTGTTAGATTTAGCAACTTTTTTTTGGCGTTTAGCATCCAAAATTTCTCAAAAGATGCTAGATGCTAACTTAGAATCTTTTATTAATAAAAAGTTGCTTTTAACATCTTTTTTTTTTTATATTTTTTTTTCATAATTTTTGAATATATAATTTTAATGGTATTGATATGTTTTTATTTCTCAAAGTGTAGTACAGTAATTTTGTGTACTACTCCTTTTACCACTCTGCTCGTTTCTTTCAACAAATATAACAAAACATTTTGAAATAGAAGAATGTAAACACCAACAACAGTTTTTAATGAATTTGAAAGTCGATTGCCAAAAAATATTATTGTATTAAAAAAATGCCAAAATTTTCAATACAAAACACATTAAAACGGGTAAAAGAACAGATAACCAATATATTAGAAGAGTTTAAATTTATATCATCTGAAACAGAAAAAATTCAAATCCAATGGAGTTATATCACAGAACAAAACTGGGATACAACACTGAATACAACCTCTTTATGGATTGAAAAATTCTATTGGCGAAAATCCATTTTAGGAGTTATCAATATTTGTATTGTCTATATTAGTTTTGTCTTTCTCAAAAGCCGAAGTTGAACGTTTGTTTAGTTTAATAGCTTTAGTTAAAAGCAAATTTCGAACAGAATAAAATCCGAGTTGTTATGTTCTGTAATACGTATAAAAGAAGGATTGAAATTGAACAATCGGTGCTGTCACACTTACAATATACCGAGCGATGTCGTTGATAAGAGTCGATCGTCAGAAATATATCAGAGCCAAGAAGAACTTGAACATGAAGACATCACAGAAATGTTAGATTCCATAAACCAATTATTCTAATATAATCGTATCTTTTGATAATGTAATTTCTGTTATATTTTAAATAAAAAAAAAATCCCTCTAAAATTAAAATTATTTAATTTAAGTTTAAAATAAACTCAATTTGATGTTAATAAAAATTTCAGATGAAATTCAAAATAATTTTAATTAAAATTTAAAAAATATAAATCGAAACATATGTTTTATATTAATTTTTCGATTTAAAAACCAAAGAATTTATTAATAAGTATATAATTTTTCAGTATAAAGGTAATGAAATTTGAAAAAAAAAAAAATTTAGCATGCAGTACGTTTAAGCATCTTTTTTTGCAATTTAGCATCTTTACAATTTCAAATTATGGCAATACTGTTGGTTTTAAAAGATTTTTTATAACAGTGGTTATAAGCATGACATGTACATATACTTTGATCTGATTTATCGCATTTTAATATATTTTCAAAAGCCTTGCATTTGCATTTATAGTCGTCACCTTTGACCTGCTCCAGCCATCCAACTAACTGAAGCAAAATCTTTATGTTCTGTATTTCTTTAATGTGTTTTCAGCATCATCGAAAAACGAATCGAACATTTTTCTAAAATTAATTATGTTTCTAAAATTAATTATGTTCAAATTTATAATATTTTAATGTTATGCACAAAACAGTGTTTTATACTTGTCATTGTTATTAAAGAATCCACATATTTACTTCCTTCATATTATAGAATTATTACCAGACTTAAAAAGACTTTAAAGTTTAAAATTGAAAAAAATTATGCGATATTTAACAAATACATTCAAAATAGTTTTGACTGAATTTTTTGGCAGTTTTAGTTTTGCCTTGTATCAGTAAAATGTTCAGATATTAACTAAAAAAACAGTTTGTTAAATATTTTCATCTTAATTATCTTAATTAATTTAAAGACACAAAGATAGATTTAATACAATAAAAAGAAGTAAGAGTTGAAAGTTGATCTATGCGGACTCACAAATGTGCCCTATACTAATAGGTTTGGAAAATTGAAAAGGATTGTAAAAAATAAAATGCACCTTTATATTAAAAAATTTAAATTAAAAAGAAAATTACAAAATAAACCATTTACCTGGTTAAACTTAATATTGTTTGTAATTATCTGGATCAGGTTAGTATTTAAAATGGGATAAATCGGGAGTCATTGTGCCAATTTATGACCTAAAATATGTAGACACCTCTATAAAATGCTGAAAATTCAGAGCATTTGTTGTAATAATTCAGTAATAGGTTTATCAAAGTGTTTACATATTCAAATATTTCCAGATATTAATGTAAACGTAAAACCCAGGTGGAGGGTATCAAAGATTCGGCATAGCCGAATTTAACACTCTTACTTGTTAATAATTTAATTTATGTTTTATAACTTTTTAAAATGCATCAAAATAAATAAACTTATTCAACTAAAAAAAAGTTTTTAAACCTTTCGGACAAAGCAAAAAAATACTAAGGTTATAACGAACTTAGTCTAACTAATTTGGCAGGTCCCGCCGAGTACGTTATAACCGAACTCCATTGTACTGTAAAAAAAATAGAATAGCATAGAAAAAAAAAACACGTTTTAGAGCAAGTTTCCTAAAAGTTTCTAAAGGGGGGTAAGGTTTTAAAAGTTAAAAAAAAGTGGTATTTTCATAATTATTTTATTTATTTCATATGTACGTTATAACATTTGAACAATCTTTGAAAAAATTTTCAATTAAAAATTTTAATAAATAAGTCCGTGACAGGGAATCTCCGGAGGCGTTGTTTTTTTGCGGTGAACATCATAACTCGTTACCGGATCATGTGAAATAAAAAATCGAAATGCATTTCAACGGTGACATGTTTCCTGAGGTAGTGACGAAGAGTGTTTTACAATTTTTTTTTGCAACATTTTGAAGTGAAAAACGATTCGGGAATTTGTTGTTAAAAAATGGGGAAGAAAATGGAATTAAAAAAACTCTTCGTGGTTACCTGATGATTTATGTGTAGATATAGTGTCTAAAATTTCAAAAGAATCGGTCAAGTAGATTTTGAGTTATGATGTTCACGGACTTCGAACATTTATTTGCGAGAAAATCGGTTTAAAGTTTTCTAAAAACTGATTTATATACGATATACCGTATGAGGCCGGTCGCTGGAAACGCTGTATCGTTTTAAGAAAAGGTTCTATAACCTACCACCCCTTAAGGAAGTGCAAACACCAATACACCTACACACATGAGAAAAAAATATTTCATAGTTCATCATATATGTAAACTGAAAAAGAGAACTAAATTTTTTAAAAACTTATCTATAAATACAAAAAATAAAAAATCAGAGCGTATTAGTTTTATTTAAAAAAAAAAACTTATTATTCCAAATCGCCTTTAATTCTTTCAATAAATTCTTCAAATTAAAATCTTAAATATACCTATTTACGTAATTTATGGTTGTCAACATTTTTTAAAAGCAAATTATGCAAAAATTAATATTATGAATGAAAAAAAATTATTTTCCCACCTCTCTTCTGAAATTACAATGTAATTTAATTATGCAAAGTTAGAATAATTTAAATTTTAAACTTAATATTGCATTATTTTTTTAAGTGCTTTTCAATACAGAGCTTTATATGAAATCATACGGTAGACAACAACAAAATCCACATTGAAGATCTCTTTTTTTTCAAATATTTATCAAAAAAAGCACACTCTTTGCTGGCCATCAGAGAAACTGAGCGAAAGCACTCCTAACAATACAAAACAATTTTGTAAAAATGTTTAAAATTTCCTTCATTACTTTTTTTTGCAGAATTTTTTCATTGACCAACAAAGGGAATTTAAAGAATTTGAATAGATATTAGTTTTTTGATGCATTTTTTTCGTTCATCTTATTCCATATGTAACACGAAATCTTCATATGTAGGGCTATTGTCGTTAGCAGTGCTGCTAATTTTGACAACTTATTTTAATTTCGACGATTTTTCAATTTGTTAAAATGATTTGTTAAATTTGTTAAAATGATTTGTTAAATTTGTTAGAATGATGATTGAAGATTTTAAATTTTCAGCAGTATAAAAATTAGGATTTCAAGGGTTAATAATTAATGGGTTGTTAATCGAAAATTGATAGTTTTAGTTCAGTGTAAATGTAAATTACAAAATATGTATAAATTTAATTCTGGGTCAAGTCGTTTCAAAACGGGAACACCTTGAATAGCATCTCCATTTAAGATTTAAGTTTTAATTACGGCGATACTTTAAACCTATATTATATGTTTCAGCTAGAGATACATGTCAATAAAATTATTTAGTTGATTGCTGTGTTCAATTTTTTTCGTTGAAATTTCACCACTAATACACTTTTATATAGAAATAACCAATGCTGTAATAATATTCGTAATATGAATGATATAAATAAATTTTATTGCTTCCTTTCGTAATATGTTTTCGAGTTTTATAAGCGGTAAAATTTTCTTGACAATTTCTTGTTTTAAAAATGACAATTTTGGCGATTTAGTTTCCAAAATTGTAGATTTTCAGAAGATTTTATTAGCAGCACTGGTCAGTAACAAAGAAGAGAGAAAATTGTGTGTGTGTTTGTATAAAATGAGAAAGATTAAATTTTGTTTGTGTATTTCACATAGCTTTGTAGGGAGTGCTATGTGTGTGTATTATTTCAGCGTTACAGAATCAGTCAGTCAGTCAGTGAGTCAGGGATCAGCGTAAATATATATAAGATATTGATTTTATAGCAACACATGTGGTTTTTTAAAGCAACGTGCTTAGAATGGTTTTTTTTTCGTGGTGCTTCCTTTGACTTCTCGTTTTTCAATAATTTCTCTATATCCAAGTTATTTGACACTACGAACCACACCCGACAACATTTATACTGTTGTCTCGCTCTAACATAATTACCTGTCAAACCAACCCTAACACAGGTCTGAACTGAGTACAGTACAGAGCTAAAGAACCAGAAACAAATAGCGGCGTGCGTGCATAGCCCGCCGAAGTGTACACCCATTGGTTGATTTGACAACTGTTTTTCAATTTTATAGTAAATATTTAAAAAAAAAAAAACGTTTTTGCCTCTACTGAAAATTTGTAAATTTTGAGTTGACTCACTTTAAGGGTACAGGTGCGATATGTATAATTCAAATATTTGAAATTCGAAAGTTAGCACAATTTGTAGTTAAATGAGAGAAAATCAAATTTATTTAGCGCCTGCTTTCTTTTTTTTATTTTTTATTTATATAAATTTCAAATATTTGAAATTCCAATTTTAGTAAAACTTTCAATTTTATGTATGAAATTCATATAAAGGCCACAGGGACTTTACCGCTCAACGGCGTACTAGAAGTGTTAAATAAAAAATAAAATACTTTTAAAACTAAAAATCAATCGGAGTGGATATTAAAGCAGTATTAACACTCCAATAAGAGAAATCATATAATTTAAGGTTAGTCCTACCAGTACTTTTGAAATGGCACTTGCTTTAAAATGTAAAAAGTACACATGGACCGTACCGCGCCGCGGAGGGTTAACTATGTTATCAATGTCATTTACATTTTATTTTACCTTTTATTTATACCCTATACCACTATGTGGTTTGGGTATAATGACTTTGTGCTGCTGTTTGTAACAACCAAAAATATTTGACCCAGACCCATCTTTAATTATACCGATCGAATCAGAATCACTTTTTGAGTTGATTTAACAATGTCCGTCCGTCCGTCCGTCCGTCCGTCTGTGTGTCCATGTAAACCTTGTAATCAAACTGCAGGTCGCAAATATGAATATATTTTGATGAAATTTGGTATATAAGCTTTTATCGGCCATGGGATGAACGCTATTGAAATTGGTGAAATTCGGTCCATGTCCAGACCTAGCCCCCATACACATTACCCCTATGAAATCGACATAAATTGCTATAAGATCCAAATTGTCATATAGATCTCACTCAAATTGGGTTTGTATGCGTTCATTACATCCATTAATGAGTAGTCCAAAAATGATGCCTTTGGCCCCATACAGAGCTGCTTCCCGATATTCACTTAAATCTATTAAAAAACAAAAATATTGCACTGATTCTTCTCAAATTTTGTTTGTATATGTTTTTGCAAAATACAAGAGACGTTACCAACCATGGTCAGGATCGGTCCATTTTTGGACCTAGTCCCCATATAGATATTGCATCCGATATGAATTTTTTCATATCTGCAGCCAAAATAAAATAATAAAAATCCCACTCAAATTTGGTTTTTGCTTATTTTCTTTGTCCAGTTAGTTGGGCCTAAGAGATAGGGTTTCCATGGTATAGGGTATCGTATAGTCGGTCTAGACCGACTATAATTTTCTTACTTGTTTTATTCTTGTTTCTTGATCACTTCATCACTTTGATCACTCTCACGCGTTTGACTACATAGTTTGCTCGATTTAAATGGTAGATCCTTCAGAAATAACTCAACTTGAAATAACTCAATCTAAAATTTATATGAAGATGAGAATACCTTCCACTTTATATGTGTCTGTCCTATATATAAAGACATTAGAAAAAGATTCACGTGTAAACCAACCTTAATAACAATGAAGTGATGAGCATTCATAATGGAAAAACATTTGCGCCTTAAAAAAATATATTGAATTATGCTCGAAAAATCGTTAATTAATTATAAATGAATATGATGTCTAGTCTTACCATTATTATAAATTGAATTATATCAGTAAAAGCCTAATATATTTATAAGCCACATAAAATATTATATAAATTGAGATGTATTAATTTGTATATTGCCAATCTGACTCAAACATAATGTTATGCCTAATTTAGATACACAACAGGAATATATTGTAAATATTGAAAATGTAAATATTTAATTTTTATATCTATTAATAACTAGCTGATCCTACAGACGTTTTCCTGTTCAAATTTCAATTATTTTTTTTTTATGACAATGTAAAAAGAAAACAAGTAAGAAAATTATAGTCGGTCTAGACCGACTATATGATACCCTATACCATGTTTTAGAGACCCTATCTTTCGGTGCAACTACTTTGATATAGAAAATAAGCATAAACCAAATTTGAGTGGGATTTTTATTAATTTTTTTGGCTGCAGATATGAAAAAGTTCATATCGGATGATATATCTATAAAGGGACTAGGTCCAAAAATGGACCGATCCTGATCATGTTTGGTAAAGTCTCTTGTATTTTGCAAAAATATGTACAAACAAAATTTGAGAAGAATCAGTGCAATATTTTTGTTTTTTAATAGATTTAAGTGAAGATCGGGAAGCAGCTCTATATGGGGTCAAAGGGATCATTTTTGGACTACTAATTAGTGGATGCAATGAACGCATACAAACCCAATTTGAGTAAGATCTATATGACAATTTGGATCTTATGGCAATTTATGTCGATTTCATATGGGTAATTTGTATGGGGGCTAGGTCTGAACATGGACCGATTCTCACCAATTTCAATAGCGTTCATCCCATGGCCGATAAAAGCTTATATACCAAATTTCATCAAAATATATTCATATTTGCGACCTGCAGTTTGATTACAAGCTTTACATGGACACACAGACGGACGGACGGACGGACGGACGGACGGACATTGTTAAATCAACTCAGAAAGTGATTCTGATTCGATCGGTATAATTAAAGATGGGTCTAGGTCAAATATTTTTGGTTGTTACAAACAGCAGCACAAAGTCATTATACCCAAACCACATAGTGGTATAGGGTATAAATATATGTATTTTAGAGCGAAAATTGTCTGTATTAAAAATTTTAGTTCATTGCAATGCTCTTTGATAAGCAACATTTTTTGTTTTGTTGTCGGATACAGGAACAGGCGACAATTGACCATCCGCAAACACTCAATAACTGTCCTTGCGATTTGATTATTGTCCGGGAACTTCAAGCGCTTAAAGTCGAATGATATGTCGATTGGAAGCATTGGGATACTTGGTATCAAAACGTCTTCTTCTTTGTACTATCCTTTAAAAATTGTTGCTTGCATGACGCTTTTCATCAGTTTTTGCACTGCAAGCCGTTGTCATTACAAAGACGTGGTTGGTACATATATCGACTTCAGTTGGGAGGTTGTGAGGCGGTAATACTGGCAAATCCACCCAGTTTAAAAATTCGGTTGGATAGTTGAAGAAATCTTCTTGGATAGTTATGGTATCCAACTATTTGTACGTCATCATTTCGCGAGAAATTTCACTTTTTATCTTAAAATTCATCAATGTTTTTCGGAGCCAATATAGCACATACGCTTAATCAAATATGACTTTTGTAATTTTGTGCAATGTTTGGGAACACTTTTCGGATTAGTTTGGTCTTTGATTTGGTGAACTTACAAAAATTAACGGGGAGTTTAATGCAGCCAGTCGAAATATGTACGGTCATTTTTCCATTGCCAATGTGGAGGAATTGTATTATAAAATACTTCACCAGATTGGGAACTATGCCAGTGAGAGCTTTGAAACTTCGTGTGAGTCAATGGGTTATTAATATAAGTAATAGAAAAAATTTGGGATTACACTAATTGGCATCATGCTGCTCATACAAGGTGAGCATATAATATAATCTATGTGGTGTCCAAATATTATTGCAAAATTGTTGTTTATGTAATAAAAAAAACCGAATATTTAAATCCATCAAAAAACTATTAACGAATTTAGGATAGCACAAACAAAGTTAAACTAGATCCGCTTGTTAATTTATAAAAAAAATAAAAGTACCAAAAATTTTAAAATGAAATCAAATTACTTTAAGATCCGGTTTCAATATTAGTAAACTCAGTGATATTTTTATAATGGAGTTATTATTATCGATACGCATTTTGGTTTTCCTTGTAAAGGGTCCGCCATCTAACGTTTTTTTTCAACTAGTGCTTATTTCGTGAGTGGTAGCACTTAGCTCATATCTGATTTGACAGATAATTAGTTTTATCCTTCCGCTGAACGAATATGGTTGTGTATACGCTTGAAAAATGCTGGGAAATATTGCGGCATTACTTTGAAAATCATGGTAATGTTGCAGAATGTGTGCGAAAATTGCGTACGGATTTTGGAAGAAGAGAAGCACCGTCAGCTCCGTATGTTCGTTATCTTGTGAAAAAAGTGAAAGAAACTGGCATCCTCAACGATAAACAAAGCGTGAAAAGCCAAAAACACTGCGTACACCCGAGAATATTGCTGCTGTGGCAGAAACTGTGCGTGAAGCGCCATCAACATCAATTCACCGTCGTTCTCAAGAATTGAACATTTCGGAGGCATCATTGAGACGAATTTTGCATAAAGACCTTGGTATGACGCCATACAAAGTCCAATTGGTTCAGGAGTTGAAGCCAACTGACCATCCAATGCGTTTTCGCTTCGCTAAGTGGGCCTGTGATCGACTAACAGAAGATGCCGATTTTGCCAAAAAAAAATCATCTTTTCAGATGAAGCTCATTTTGATCTTGGCGGGTATGTAAACAAGCAAAATTGTCGCATTTGGGGTACAGAAAACCCGCACGCATACATTGAAATTCCGATACACCCAAAACGAGTCACTGTTTGGTGCGGATTTTGGTCCAGAGGCATAATTGGGCCATTTTTCTTCGAAAATGCGCAAGGAGTGGCCGTTACAGTCAATGGCGATCGTTATCGGGCCATGTTGAACGAATTTTTGTTCACAAAAATTGAAGAGGAGGATATTGGCAACATTTGGTTTCAACAGGACGGCGCTACGTGCCACACAGCCGAAGCTACACTCGATGTTTTGCGCCCTGTTTTTGAAGATCGCATTATCAGCCGCAGAGCTGATGTCGTTTGGCCACCTCGGAGCTGCGATTTGACACCGTTGGACTATTATTTGTGGGGTGCCCTCAAAGATAAGTGTTACGCCAACAAGCCAGAGACAATTGACGCTTTAAAGGACATTATTCGTGAAGCCATTGGTGAAATACAGCTGCACACAATCGATAATGTGCTTAAAAATTGGACCGATCGTGTAGGCTACTGCATGGCCAGCCGAGGCAGCCATTTGAATGAAATTATTTTCCATTATTAACCGGAAGGATTGTACTTTCAAAAAAAAAAGAAATTTGAGATAATATTCAGTAGTTATTCGGCGGACCCTTTATAACAAACTTATTTGTAATTAAACAAAAATCTTAATAATTGCACTGTCCAACAGCATATTTGAAACAGAATAGCGACCCCATAATTCTGAAAGGCTATGTTGAGTAGATCATTTTTGTAGAACAAACTTATGGTCCAGCACGTCTGAGTATTTTTTTACAGTGGGTCAAAATTTTCATTTTTTGGTCGAAGGGAGCATTATACTTTATGAAAAAAATGCTGTAAGTTAATGTCTGAGAGAATTCTTATGGTCAGAGTTGTACTGTGGAATTGTATGAGGATTATTTTTGTGGAAGATCTTAACCCTCTAACTGGTCTCTTTATGGGTCAATTTGACCCTTTTTTCGAGAAAATCAAAAAATATCCTTTAAAAAAGGACATTTAAGGATTAAAATATTCCACGAAAATGTTTGCCGAAAAATTTCAGTGGGGGTCACCAAAGACACCATTGTTGTAAATAAAGCTCTTTACGATTAATTGGCAAAATTACACGCCAACTTCTATAAAAAAAATTATAATTTTGTTTTAATACTGGTTTATTATAGTATGTACATATTTTTTTTTTGCTTCAAATTTTCGAGTAAAAGGGAATTGGGAAATAGCAGTAGTATGACAATGGATTAAAGATTAAACTTAATACGCTTTCCAGTATTTAGCTTGACGTGAATGTTCCGATGGGTCAAGGTTTCTGTACAAGCCCCATGCGTATTCAGCAAGCATTACACTTTGGGATTTCCCTTTGAATCTTTCTTCCAATACCTTTATATCCTGATGAAACCTTTCACCGTGTTCATCTGAAACCGCTCCAAGGTTTTCTTTAAAAAAATTGAGATGAGAGTGCAGAAAATGCAGCTTTAGTGACATCTTAACGCCAATATTGTTAAAACCGATTAGCATGCTTTCAATATTTTCTGCATAGTTTTGTGCTTTTGAGTTTCCAAGGAATTCTGATGTAACCAGCTGCATAAAGTCAAATGCTGTCTTTTGCATATCTGACAGATGACCATAAAATTCTTCATCTTGTAATAATTTTCTTATATCGGGTCCAATGAGCATTTACATTGAATGAAATAAATTATTTCTTAAAACCGTATGTTACCTTCTTTTAATTTTGCTGCAGATAATCTGGGGAAAATTGTTTGAATGCGTTTGAAAGCATTTCCTTGTGTATTTAAGCTTTTAATAAAATTTTTCAGCACGCCCAACTTAATATGCAGCGGTGGAAGTATGACCTTATCTTTTGGGACAAGGGATTCATGGATTACATTTAAGTCACCAATAATATTTTCTTTACGTTCTTCGAAATATTTAATATGATAATGGCTGCTGGTAGCACGTGAATCCCATTTACAAAGAAAGCACATATATTTTGTGTATCCTGTTTGCATTCCAGTCAATATTGCAATCATTTTGAAGGCTGCGCATACTTCCCATTTATATTTATAGTATTAAATTTTATTTAAGAGATTTGAAATATTTGCGTGTGTTTCCTCCTTTTTTGTGGAATACGCAACCGGTGTTGATGGATGCTGATTTCCATTGTGCAGTAAAACTGCTTTTAAGCTGTGTTTCGAACTATCTATAAATATTCGCCAAGTGGAAGAGTCCAGTGGAAGCTTTAGATATTTTAGAACCTCTTCAATACTGCAACAGTATACAAGTTCTTCTGATTTTTTAAAATAACTTTCCAGATCGGCGTGTCTTTTTCTTGGAAATGTAACTTTTACATCGGCTTTTATCAAATTCCTGTTTTTCAATCTGGAACATAATATTTCAACTTTCTCTTTTGTTAGTCCTAAATCTCTTGCAAGATCTTCAAAATAAGCTTGGTCTACCAAATTAGGACATATGTTTAAACCATCAAGAGGCAAGTAACTTATATCTGATACGTTTTCAACCGCCGCTGTTATTTCTGTATTGGCGACTGTCATATTAGCCGAAAATATATGTGTAGGCGGTTGAGGCACCGGAACACCTTCACAGCGCACTTCTGGTAAAATGACATTATTTGTTGCTTCGTATGTCATTGTCGCGTAGTGCCTTTGGCTTCTACCAAATTTGTAATTTACGCAGAAATAGCATGTATCTGATTTGTGATCTTCAGGTTCAATCCATGTAATAGGCGCAGAAAATGGCAGCGCCTTAGTGCCGCCTTTGTACCAGGTCAAAAGACCACTTTCGCAAGTAGTACATACGGTTTTTGGTATCCAAGCTTCAGATAAAAATCGTATTCCAAAGAAAAGAAAATATGGTTCTTCAATTGTAGGCAATATCTTTCTTCCGCTTTGATGGTGCGTAAAATGTCCACAGATAAAACAAAACCAATCACTTAATTTGCAAACTGAATGCGCCATGCTTATTTAAGCTTTAATTATTCTTTTTTTATATTAATTTTAGTAAAAATCACACCCGATATGTACTGCTTAGTAGCTCAATTATGCTTGAATTTTTTCTTTTATTTTTTATTATTAATTTTAATAAATATCACACCCGATTTGTAAGTCACAGCTGACTAGACGCGAGAACTCAGTGTTTGGCCCGGCCGAACTTGACGCCGTTTTTACCTGTTTTGTATATGTTGGTGTATAATTTTACTAATTAAGCATAAAGAGCTTTATTTACAACATTGGTGATCCCCACTGAAATTTTTCGGCAAACATTTTCGTAGAATATATTAATCCTTAAATGTCCTTTTTTAAAGGATATTTTTTGATTTTCTCAAAAAAAGGGTCAAATTGACCCATAAAGAGACCAGTTAGAGGGTTAAGATCTTCCACAAAAATAATCCTCAAACAATTCCACAATACAACTCTGACCATAAGAATTCTCTCAGACATTAACTTACAGCATTTTTTTCATAAAGTATAATGCTCCCTTCGACCAAAAAATGAAAACTTTGACCCACTGTAAAAAAATACTCAGACGTGCTGGACCATAAGTTTGTTCTACAAAAATGATCTACTCAACATACCCTTTCTGAATTATGGGGTCACTATTTTGTTCCATTCAAAAAGTCTTAATTTGTTGGACAGTGTTGTTAAATCTTTAAATTGTAAAGCATGTGCATATTTCAAAAACATGTTTAATATAAGTAATTAATTTAGAAAAAAAATATATAAAATTAAATATGCTAACACTATTAATAATTAATTGAAAATATGTAAATTTATAATGTAACATTTTAACCACATAACAACATGTTAAAACTAATAGACATATAAATTCTCGTATCAGTTTATATAACATTTAGTTTTTTAACGTTTTAATGTTTGCGTGTGTGTTGTAGTGTTTTCATATTTTTATTTTGAATTTAAAAAAACCTACAAACAATAAATTGATTATATATAAAATTCAATTTACAACCACTGAAACCTCGATTGTATTATTATATGTTAAACCGCAAAAATTTATATTTGTTTTAAGGATATGATATAAAAACATAACATATAATGAATATTATACTAAGGATATGATATATAAACATAACATATAATTATTATACTAGGTCAAGACCGACTATACGATACCCTCAACCATGTCTTTCGAGAAGGTCTTGGATCCAACTTTGCTGAGGCAATAATCGGGTATGGAAAATAAGCATAAACGAAATTTGAGAGATATTGTTATTAATTTGTGGCGTGCAGATATGAAAAATTTAGTATCTGAAAGAGTACATATCTGAAGTTATTTTTATATGAGGACTAGGTCAAAAAACTGGAGCGATCATGATCTTAGTGAGAGAAGTCACTTTTCTCAAAAAATTAAAAATCGGGAATCAGATTTATATAGGAACTATGACTAAAAATTGGCCATGGCATCTATTTTTGCATTAGAACTGATTAGTTAGTTAGTTAGTTAATTGTTCTTTATTTTTTCAAAATAAGTGCTTTACAAAAATATAAAACTAAATATAAAAATTAATTTTTCCAGATTTTAATAATTTTTAGATAAAAAAAGAAAAATATGAATAAAATAAGAACTTACGACTTTGACATACTGTTGTCAGTCGGTTTAAGTATTTAAAATTATAATTCATATAAAAAGAGCATTTTTTGTAAACATATCTTATATATATTTACGCTGATCCCTGACTCACTGACTGACTGACTGATTCTGTAACGCTGAAATAATACACACACATAGCACTCCCTACAAAGCTATTGGAAATACACAAACAAAATTTAATCTTTCTCATTTTATACAAACCCACACACAATTTTCTCCTTTCTTTGTTACCAGCCAGTGCTGCTAATAAAATCTTCTGAAAATCTACAATTTTGGAAACTAAATCGCCAAAATTGTCATTTTTAAAACAAGAAATTTTCAAGAAAATTTTACCGCTTATAAAACTCCAAAAAATATTACAAAAGGAAGCAATAACATTTATTTATATCATTCATATTACGAATATTATTGCAGCATTGGTTATTTCTATATATAAAAATGTATTAGTGATGAAATTTCAACGAAAAAATTTACCACAGTAATCAACTAAATAATTTTATTGACATGTATCTATAGCTGAAACATATAATATAGGTTTAAAGTATCGCCGTAATTAAAACTTAAATCTTAAATTGAGATGCTATGCAAGGTATTTCCGTTTTGAAACGACTTGACCCAGAATTAAATCTATACATATTTTGTAATTTAAATTTACACTGAACTAAAACTATCAATTTTCGATTAACAACCCATTAATTATTAACCCTTGAAATCATAATTTTTATACTACTGAAAATTTGAAATCTTCAATCATCATTCTAACAAATTTAACAAATCATTTTAACAAATTTAACAAATCATTTTAACAAATTGAAAAATCGTCGAAATTAAAATAAGTTGTCAAAATTAGCAGCACTGCTAACGACAATAGCACTACATATGCAGATTTCGTGTTACATATGTAATAAGATGAACGCAAAAAATGCATCAAAAAACTAATATCTATTCAAATTCTTCTTTAAATTCCCTTTGTTGGTCAATGAAAAAATTCTGCAAAAAAAAGTAATGAAGGAAATTTTAAACATTTTTATCAAAATTGTTTTCTATTGTTAGGAAGGAGTGCTTTCGCACAGGTTCTCTGATGGCCAGCAAAGAGTGTGCTTTTTTTGATAAATATTTGAGCAAAAAGAGATCTTCAATGTGGATTTTGTTGTTGTCCAAAGTACGATTTCGGTTAAAGCTCTGTATTGAAAAGCACTTAAAAAAAATAGTGCAATATTAAGCTTAAAATTAAAATTATTGTAACTTTCCATAATTAAATTACATTGTAATTTCAGAAGAGAGGTGGGAAAATAATTTTTTTTCATTCATAATATTATTTTTTGCATAATTTGCTTTCAAAAAATGTTGACAACCATAAATTACGTAAATAGGTATATTTAAGATTTTAATTTGAAGAATTTATTGAAAGAATTAAAGGCGATTTGGAACAATAAGTTTTTTTTTTTAAATAAAACTAATACGCTCTGATTTTTTTGTTTTTTGGATTTATAGATAACTTTTCAAAAAATTTAGTTCTCTTTTTCAGTTTACATGTATGATGAACTATGAAATATTTTTTTCTCTTTTGTGTAGGTGTATTGGTGTTTGCACTTCCTTAAGGGGTGGTAGGTTATAGAACCTTTTTTTGCATTTCTCTTTCTGAATGCGTGTTGTGTGAAAACTTGAAGTAAATCAGAGCAAAACTTAAAACGATAAAGCATTTCCAGCGACCGGCCTCATACGGTATATCGTATACAAATCAGTTTTTAGAAAACTTTAAACCGATTTTCTCGCAAATAAATGTTCGAAGTCCGTGAACATCATAACTCAAAATCTACTTGACCGATTCTTTTGAAATTTTATACACTATATCTACCAAATTATTAGACTAAGTTCGTTATAACCGTAGTATTTTCTTGCTTTGTCCGAAAGGTTTAAAAACTTTTTTTTAGTTGCATAAGTTTATTTATTTTGATGCATTTTAAAAAGTTATAAAACATAAATTAAATTATTAAAAAGATACATATTAATAGTTTGCCTTAATAAGACTAAAATTACCGAGTTTCTATCAAAATAAAATATTTTTTTAAAATCATATAATATTAAAAACTCCTTATGTATAGAAGCAGAAAGTACAAAGCAAAGGTTGGCTACTGGCAAACTTTTGCGAAAATATACATAAAAGGACCTTTTACAAAACTTCATTTGAAAATCGAAGTTTTTGTTTTGTATGAAAATTAAATTAAATTAAAATTAATTTCTTAAAAATATATATACAGGCATGTCACAAATTTCGATGGAAATCGATTTGATTTCGAAGTTACTATTTCGATCAATATTGTTTTTGCTTCTTCAGTTTTTGTTCGTTTTCATTAAAATCGATTTAACTTGAAAATTCGTTTTTGGGCGATAAATATGGCAACGCAACGCAAAAATAAAACAGATGATTGTTGTTAACAAACAAAAAAAATAATAAAAATTGTGAAAATATTTTGTAATTTTATTTAAAAAAATTAAAATGCCCGGCATATCAATAGGTGCGGTAATTGAATCAGAGCAAAATCATAATTATGTTGAAAAACTGCGTCGACGACATTTAATATATCAAATACATTTGTGATATCAAGTCTGCCCAGTAAGAGTCCACAACAACCCGGTCTCCCTTAACAAACCCCCTGGCTATATGTTGATGGCATTCCATGAACTCAATAAATATTCTTTCTTGGTCTGCATTCCGATGTTTTTTCCCCTTTAGCAAAAAATAAGTTAAAGTAAATGTTAAAATAAAAATAAATACTTACATGTTTTCTAATTTATTCTTATTTTTTTTTTGGTTTGTTTTGGTTTTTTCTGTCAGAGTTGATTTTTGTAAGAAAAACATTTATTTTATACGATTAAAAAAGGTGGCAATACAACGTTAAATCGAAATCGTTTTCGATTTTGTCATTTGGTCATGACTTTCTCTTAATTTGGTAATAAAATAAGTTTTAAAGTTATAAGTGTATATATTTTTCAAAAATATAAAATAAAACTAAATTCTTTATTTGTAATAAGTTGTGTTTATTAGTTTTTTGGTGCAAATGATACTGAAAATTTCAATTCCACTTAGGAAATTGAAAGTGGTTTTATTCCACAAAAAATGATCGATTTTAATTTTCTAAAGAAGCCAAATAGGAATTCAATTCCACTTTCGTTACGATTTTGGTTCTGTAACATGCCTGATAATATAGGAAAATTCTGAAATTGAAAAAAAAATTGTTTGTTAAAGTCAAAAGTTTGATATAACCTCTTTTCGCTATAAGAGAAGCAATTTGTATGAAAAATGTGATTAAAACTCTTGGGACCGAAGAAATTCTTCGCTATAAACAAAAATTTATCACAACCAGGGTTCGTTATAACGTCACTCCATTGTATTAAATTTTAATAATTTTGGGAATCTCCAATCTCCTCACTTTACCCGGACTTCCCACGTTCAAGTCAAATGGATCACACATACAGAAGTCAAAAAATTGTTAAGCAACTGTCCCATTGAAAAATTGAAAGAGAGAATTGAAACGTATGATTGTTTAGTAAAAAAGAATAAAAAAGTATGAGTGCATTACAACCTGACAGCCAAAAATTTAACGTGTGAAGGGCGGGTAATATCTTAAATATATTTACGCTGATCCCTGACCCTCTGACTGATTGAGAGACTGACTGATTCTGTAACGCTGACTAAAACGATATGGTTCTAATTCTTAGGATTGACCTCGCCCCAACCGACACCACATTACCTTTCATATTAAAACGCCGCCAGTTTCCAGTAATTCCTGCATATGCAATTACCATAAACAAGGCTCAAGGCCAGTCATTTGATTGCGTTGGCATAATTTTGGCGACCGCGGTATTTTCATACGGTCAACTGTATGTGGCTTTGTCACGATCAAAAGTTGCAAGCCAAGTTAAGATACGTATTCAATCGAACCCACAGCAAGGAAAACTATTAAATGACCAACGATATTTCACACGAAATATAGTTTTTCAAGAGATTCTAAATTGAAAAACTTTTTTGCCAAATATTTCTTATCTGTTTTGATACTTATGTATATACATAATTTCTACAGACACAATCTTTTTTCACATGTATATATGTAACAATATAATTTTCAATTTACTACTATATTAAAAGAAATATAATATACTATAAATTTTTCGTGTATTTAAATTTAAACTGTTTTATTCATAATTTTTAAACGGGCGCCTAGGCGCCACACAATCATCTAGTATATTAATAATTGAATTCAATGATTAACTCCTTTCTGTACTCAAGTGCAGCTACAATGTAACGAAACAAATCATTCCAATTTAATTGTACATTATTTAATATGTTAATTACTTCATTTTCAGTTAATGATATTTTTCCCAAACAATGTAATCGAATGTGGCGCAGAATAGGGCAGTAGGTTAAAAAGTGTATTAGGGTTTCTTCCTCTTTGAGGTTACATAATGAACATATTTTGGATCTCTGTTGTCTTAGTTCAATAAGATCGCATCTGACTTTAAATATCCAACTGGCTATATTTACATTGGGGATGGTTTCAAAGTAAAACAGTGGGTTTCCATAATTTATCGTTTATAAAAGCGGTTTGTTGCAGAGGCTTGTTGAAGAAACCTTTCTTTTATATTATTTTTTATAGAGGCAAGCATTTCTGATCTTAAAAATTCCCAGTCTTCTTTTGTTGAGCATTCGCTAATTTGAATTATGTTACAATCTTCACATAACTTTTCAATATTGTTATACCAGAATAAATTCTTTTCTATTAAAATTTTGGATAATTGATTTGGAAGGCGGTGGTTTTTGTATAGAAATAATGTTTTGATAATATATCTCAGGTGCAAGTCTAAGGTGTATATGTGGCTATTTTCTATGTTTGTTTCTAGCATTAATCATTTACGTTGGTGTAAACTTTAGAATCTTCTTTAAGAAAAAACGTTGAAGTTTATCAACATCATCGAAAAGTGTATAGCCCCAAATTTGAGCGCCATATGATTGAATCGCTCTGCACACAGACTGGAAAAGATTCCATTTCGCCTTCAGGGATATGTTCTTTTTCCCCAAAAAATTATTCCAAGTAGCATTAATGTTATTTTTTGTCGATACATTTCTTTTTTCCAGATGTTTGCTAAATGACATTTTTGGGGTAAGTGTTACCCCTAAATATGTATATTCTGAGGTTATATTTATTGGGTTGCCACTAAAAAAGAATTTTTCGCGATTAGATATCTTTCCACCTTTTCGAAATATCTTCATTTCCGACTTGCTTTAATTAACTTCAAGGCTCCAAGATTCACAGTAAACTTCAAGTTTCCTGATCATATTCTGCATTGTTGAAATATCGTCTGCTAATATAACGATGTCATCAGCATATAATAATAATCTAACAGTTAAACCTCGTATATTAACTCCTCCACTTATAAAATCGTGCAAATCGTTCAGATATAGTGAGAAAAGAGTTGGTGACAATAAACATCCTTGCTTTACTCCAGATGCTGTATCAAATGTTTCCGATAACTCTTCTCCAGTCCAAACGGTGAAATTAGTTCTGCTATATATTCTTTCGATCATATTTACCATTTTTGACGATATACCTGCATTGTGAAGTTTATAAATAAGAGCTTTTCTTGATATTTTATCAAAGGCTGCCTTGAAATCGACAAAAAAGGCGTATAGTTTGCGGTTTTCACTGAATTTTATGTTCGCAATTGCAGCTAAATTGTAAATGTTGTCTGCTATAGAATATCCTTCTCGAAATCCAGCTTGATATTCTGTGACAACGTTTCGTTTTTCCAACCATTTATTCAATCTATTGTTTAGAATTCCCATTAGTATTTTCGCAATTGTATCCATAAAGGAAATTCCACGATAATTATTGATCAACCCTTTATCACCTTTTTTGAATATCGGGAAAATAATGCTAGTAATGAATTTTTCATCTAATTTAGCTGTTTCAAATAATATATTGTACGATTTAGCTAAATCCTCTATAAAATTATCAGTAGCATTTTTAAAAAATTCATACGATATCCTATCTTCGCCTGGGGCCTTATTATTCTTAGCTTTTGCCAAAGCATATTTTATTTCCAATGGTGAAATAGGGTCGTCTAGGTCAGGATTAGAATAAAACATAGGAGCATAGCTAACATCATTTGAAATTTGTATGGGATTAAGTAGCGCGCAGAAATAGGTTCTAAACTCAGAAGCAGATATTCCCGGACTTTCCTGTCTGTCTATTTGTCATATTTCCTTAACGACATTCCACCAGTCCTTACTGCTTCTAACTGAGTAAATTTGAACTTCAAGATTTTTGAGGTAGTTTACTCTACTTTCTTCACATATATCCTTAAAATTACGATTTGCATTAAAATATTGCTGTTTGTTTTCCGTTGATGAATTTTGTCTGAATTTTCTCAATGCTTTAAAAGATTTTTGTCGAGTATTATGACATTTGAAATTGAACCAACGATTTCCTGATTTTAGAGGATTGACTCGTTTGTTTGTATGTGGGTTTGAATATCGTATAATTTCCACTAACTGACTCAAATCTAAAAACTCATTTTGTTGCTTGAGTATATTTGTTTGCTGATTGAGTTTACTTTTATATAATTCAACATTTTTTTCATCCCATTTCAACTTAGGCAGGAGGTTCATTGTATTATTTGGACTATATCTGACTGTTACACTAAGGGTTAACAATATTGGCATATGATCCGACCAGGTTCGACTATCAACTTTAAAATTGCTTACAAATTTCAGAAGTTCATGTGTCACAGCACATATATCATTTACAGATGCACCCACACCACTGATAAATGTAAAATCACCTTCTTCATCCCCTTTTGTGCATCCGTTTAAAATATATAATCCAAAGTCTTCACAGAACTCCTTAAACGATCTTCCTTTACTATTAGCCTCAAAGTCCATTGATTTCCTGACTGGAAGACCAGCATTAAACGTCTCTGTTTGTATGTTACCAATTCGTATATTAAGGTCTCCAACTACAATGGGGTTTATAACATTTTTGTTTGTAAAAAATCTCTTAACCACTCCAAAATCATTTTGCCATGTTGCATCTCTAAGGTATAATGGTATAACAGTTATTTCGAGATTGTTGCTTAAGTAAAATATATTAAACTTGTTCTTCCAATTTGAAACTAAAGCATATGTTTTGTATTTTTAGTTCTTTTCTTACCCCAAAAACGCTACCACCAATTGCCCTACCAAACCTGCTAACTCTAGCAGCTGGTTTCCAAAAA
Source organism: Cordilura impudica (assembly GCA_963682025.1). Lineage (NCBI taxonomy): Eukaryota > Metazoa > Arthropoda > Insecta > Diptera > Scathophagidae > Cordilura > Cordilura impudica. The sequence goes on along the minus strand of OY821517.1, from coordinate 258,806,498 downwards.
GTTTCAAAGCCCGTAAAAAAATTGTTGAATCTTTCAATTTTTTCCCCAGTTATATGTGTCTCCATCAATATAAAAATATCACTCGATTTTATGTATTGGAAAAAATCATTAAAAAGTATTTTGTTTTCCAAACCATGGATATTATAAGCAAGTATCTTTATAGACAAACACTGATCACTGAACTGATTACTTAGTGAAATAGCCACACATACACCAAATTAATTCGATATGTATACGAAAATCTAGATATTACGACTATGTTAGTCGTTCTGATAGGGGTAATATGTATGGAGGCTAGGTCCGAAACATGCACGAATTTCAATAGAGTTTGTTCTATAGTCGATAAAAGTTTGTACACTTAAATACATCAAAACAGATTAGTAATTACGAACCCGTAGTTTAACTACAAGGTTTACAAGGACGCACAGATATAGGGCTGGGCTCAGGTTAATACGCGGGTCTGCAGGTGGCGGATTGGTGGAAGGCCTACAGATATATTGGCTCGCTGCGATTTATAAGCAGCCTCCTTATACAGGAAGTGCCTTCAAGAGATGTGCAATTGGGAGAGTGACGCCTCTGTGGTTAACAAACGTACATACACAGACAGGCAAACACAGACACACAGAACCTTCATCGATAGGATAACGGGTACCATCAGTTGGTGGTGTAGGCTCAGTTGAGACATACATATATTCCTGGCTAAAACGGCTCTGACACTGAACATAGTATCACATTAGAATTTATGTCAACCTTTACATGGCCTCATTACTATACATAGATAACCATGGGATCTAAACGCGACTATACTTTGAACTATGATAACGAATTTAAGTTGAGACCACGATGAAATGATGCACCAAAACACACCCAATCACAATAAAAATCAACGTGGAGGCAGGCATGGCCAAAGCGTGGGATAATGTTACAAGCTTAATAAATCCCTTTAAACGTAGTATAATATTCTAAAGGTCACCACGAAAATGCACCATGGTCAGCGAACCAAGAATAATGGACGAAGATAAAAATTACCTCACTTCCTTGAGATATTATGAAGACAAGGCCTTCTTGAAAATTGGCAATAAGCTAAGTTCAGGTAATACGATTCGTGATGACATCACTTGTGCAGTGGAAATATAACTGAAGACGAGAGAGCTAACAGAAGCAATATCCAAAAGCTCTACGGCTAAAGCAAAAAATGGGAACGATGGAAACACAGGTAAACATATCAGAGCTAATCCACCGGAGAAATCAAGAGCAGAGAGGGGCAAATGGCTACCGTTAACTTCCCCAAAGCAAGAAAGTATTCAAAATCGGTCAAGAAATGATGCTATGCCTAACAAGGCTAGAATGAAGCAGGCTTAAAAATGAACTATAATAAATGATATCTTACCAAGCATAACAAAGACAAAGGAATCTGATGATGAAAAGGATAGTCAATGGGAAGAAAATCTCTAACGAAAAACGAAAAGAAATAAGAAGAAGACTGAGCAAATGCTATGACTAGTTCTTGAACATGAGAAAGCTTGAACCGTAAAAACAATATTAGAGCTGAGAGCAGAATACTAATAGGGTGTATTAGATGCAGAGTCGGAACGCAGGTACGAAATACTGTATACTTCAGACGCCTAGATTAAGGCCATTTTGCCAGATATTGTGATGTGGTGGACTGTAGAAGATGCTGTAAAGCTGCACACAAGCTTTAGAAGTGTAAAGACCCAGGATTTGGGATTACATAATATTGATCATATCATTGAAAGTACCATCTGTGTAAAATATAGAAGCAAACATAAAATAGATGATGATAAATTAACTTCGATCAATGCAGAGAAGCACAAGATTTACTACTGTACAAAATAACAGAAAGCGCTTGGATATAGCTATTATAAGCGATACTGAACACCCAAATATAGCATGAAGATGCGACAAAACGGGCTCCAATATTGATTATGAGCAAATGTGTATATGTCTGTCAGTGAAGTCTGCGAAACAACTAACAGTTTCATCTTTACCACCATAAACGGCATTAGAACGTACAGCTGTTACTGACTGCCTCTGTACCAGTTATGGATATAGAGATATTCACGAGGAATATAAGTATTCTTGAAATGGGCTTTAGAACGGCTACGGGTAGAGTCTTGATTGGTGGAGATTTCAATAGCAAATCACCTGAATGGAATTCAAGATTCTTAGATAGAAGAGGTATCATTTTGAGTGGAATGCTAGCATCAGTGGGTCTTACCTTATACAATAATGGAGAACGATTCAGTATTATCGATATAATCCTGAAACCGAGTGTATGGACTGGAATATTTCCACTTAGTAATCATCAGTACATAACATTCAATATAGAAAGGAATAGACTGTTGGAGTCTGTTGTTCCTAGGTGGAATGTAAGAAAGCTAAATGTCGAAAGATTCCCTGGGGTCTGAAAATGTCAATCATGGAAATATGGTACAAATCACAAAAATATAGAATCCGTACAACTGACAAAGTGCTGTGCTGCAGTATGCTAGGGGGTAAGGGAATATAATAGGAGTAAAAGGCCAGTGCTCTGGTGGACTACGGAGATTTGGGAACTTATAACATGTGTTTCTGTACGTAGAAATATAATAAATCACTACGACAACTCGCTCGCAGAGGTACTTTGAAAGACCAGACAAATGTTAAAAAGAATATTATTAAGGGGAAATATAGCAAACGTAAAATTTGGATTGAACTTTTCTCCGAGATTGACTCAGATTCATGCGGAAATCCTTGTATAATAGTTATGAAGTTGACTAGTGTAAGAAAACAAATATCTGGAATCGGGGAACCATCTTCAATATGGCGTGGCGTAAACGTAAACCTGATAAAAGACTTGGACCAAACGGAATACCAAACGAACCGCTAACCTTAATAGGAGTATTATGGCCGGAATTACTATTAAACATGTGCGATCGATGTTTCAAAAAAAGTGTCTTCCCGAAGCTGGAAAGCCCAAAGTCTAGTATTATTATGAAAAGGAGATAAGCCCTTTAATAAAGCTAGTTCATACACGCCACTGTGTATGCTAAACACATTGGTTAAACAAATCAACAAAACATATTACATCGACTGTGTATAACTCAGTTTTTAACTAAAAAAAAATTCTTCTTTATTTTATTTTTTATAATTTTATCGGTAGTTACACTTATGAATCGGAATAAAAACGTCCGTACTAATTTTGCGTTTTCAAATTGTCAACACTATTTTCATGCACTCTCTGAAAAATTTCAATTTAATTTTGATTTTAATTTATGTTTAAAGCAGTGGTGTTCAAAAATAAAAATGTAAATGTGTTGGTGAGAAAATGAGATTTGCACTGTAAGAAATCTACAATGGGTTAATAGCAGTGTTAGTCTCTCTATGAATTTATTTTTTATTGAAAATATGAAACTCTTAATGTTGTGCGTAAAACAGTTTTAAAGAAATAAAAATTAAGCAATAATTCAATTAAAATTTTTTTTTTTCATTCTATAAAAAACAAAAAGTTGTAGATTTTTTCAATCAATATTAATGATTTCATTGTATGTACGTATTAAGTATCTTTAATATGTTATCCTGTTAAAAAAAATAAAAAAATACATTTTTTGGAAGCAAAAACATACATTCAATGAATGAATGAATGAATGAACGATCAGATCTTGTATTATAAATTTTTCAATGTTTATTCTTTCACGACAATTGCGTATCAGTAAAACATTTTTTAAATTTACTGAACTTAATGCGTTACGTTGTTTAGAACAAATAAATTTTAAATCTGAAAAAAAAATGTTCACTATTTGTATCTGTCGATCTTGGTTTCCAATTTGATCAATGATTCTTTTAATTTTTCAACAAAAATTTGTTTTTTTTTTTTTTTAATCAAACAGCTTTTCGGTTAAATGATTTTCCTTACATGTTTTATAACAAATTAACAAATACATTTATACTCATAAAAATTTTTCGTATATTACTATTAATGTTTTTCGGTGCATATATCCATACTAGTGGATTGTGTGGCGCCTAGGCGCCCGTTTATTTTGACTTTAACAAACAAATTTTTTTTCCCATTTCAAAATTTTCCTATATTTTATATATTTAAAAAAAATTAATTTTAATGTTTTTAAAATTTAAAAAAAAAAATCGGAAAACAGTTGTAAAAAATACAAACCAAAAACTTCGATTTTCGAATGAAGTTTTGTAAAAGATCCTTTTATGTATATTTTCGCATAAGTTTGCCAGTAGCCAACCTTTGCTTTATATTTTCTGCTTCTATACATAAAGAGTTTTTAATATTATATGATTTTAAAAAAATATTTTATTTTGATAGAAACTCGGTAATTTTAGTCTTATTAAGACAAACTATTAATATGTATATTTTTAAAAATTTAATTTATGTTTTATAACTTTTTAAAATGTATCAAAATAAATAACTTATTCAACTAAAAAAAAGTTTTTAAACCTTTCGGACAAAACAAAAAATACTACTGTTATAACGAACTTAGTCTATAACGATCTAATTTGGCCGGTCCCGCCGAGTTCGTTATAACCGAACTCCATTTTATTGTAGAAAAAATAGAATATCATCGAAAAAAAAACGTTTTAGAGCAAGGTTCCTAAAAGTTTCTTAAGGGGGGGGGGGGGGGGGTGTTTTAAAGGTTTAAAAAGTTAATAATAATAATTAATTGCATAATTCTTTTTTGAAGACATGAATACACGTTGTAGCATAACATTTAAAGAATCTTTGAAAAAATTTTCAACTAAAAATTTTAATAAATAAGTCCGTGACAGCCAATATCCGGAGGCGTTGTTGTTTTGCGGTGAACATCATAACTCGTTACCGGACCACGTGAAAAAAAAATCAAAATGCGTTTAAAAGGTGACATGTTTCCTGAAGTAGTGACGAAGTGTTTTTCAATTTTTTTTTGCAGCATTTTGAAGTGAAAAACGACTTTTGCTATACAATTTCGGGAATTTGTTGTAAAAAATGGGGAAGAAAATGGAATTAAAAAAACTCTTCGTGGTTACCTGATGATTTTTGTGTAGATATAGTGTCTAAAATTTCAAAAGAATCGGTCAAGAAGATGTTCACGGACTTCGAACATTAATTTGCGAGAAAATCGGTTTAAAGTTTTTTAAAAACTGATTAGTATACTATATACCGTATGAGGCCGGTCGCTGGAAACGCTGTATCTTTTTATACCCTATACCACTATGTGGTTTGGGTATAATGACTTTGTGCTGCTGTTTGTAACAACCAAAAATATTTGACCTAGACCCATCTTTAATTATACCGATCGAATCATAATCACTTTCTGAGTTGATTTAACAATGTCCGTCCGTCCGTCCGTCCGTCCGTCCGTCTGTGTGTCCATGTAAAGCTTGTAATCAAACTGCAGGTCGCAAATAGGAATATATTTTGATGAAATTTGGTATATAAGGTTTTATCGGCCATGGGATGAACGCTATTGAAATTGGTGAGAATTGGTCCATGTTCAGACCTAGCCCCCATTCAAATTACCCATATGAAATCGACATAAATTGCCATAAGATCCAAATTGTCATATAGATCTTACTCAAATTGGGTTTGTCTGCGTTCATTACATCCACTAATGAGTAGTCCAAAAATGATCCCTTTGACCCCATATTGAGCTGCTTCACGATCTTCACTTAAATCTATTAAAAAACTAAAATATTGCACTGATTCTTCTCAAATTTTGTTTGTACATATTTTGGGAAAATACAAGAGACTTTACCAAACATGATCAGGATCGGTCCATTTTTGGACCTAGTCCCTTTATAGATATAGCATCCGATATGAACTTTTTCATATCTGCAGCCAAAAAAATTAATAAAAATCCCACTCAAATTTGGTTTATGCTTATTTTCAATGTCCAGTTAGTTGGGCCTAAGAGATAGGGTTTCTAAACGCATGGTATAGGGTATCGTATAGTCGGTCTAGACCGACTATAATTTTCTTACTTGTTAAGATTTGCTTTGATTTACTTAAAATTTTGACACAACGCTCTCGACATGTTGTGCATTCAGGAAGAGAAATGTAAAGAAAGGTTGTAAAACCTACCACCACTTAAGGAAATGCAAACACCAATACACCAATGTACACAAAAAAGAAAAAAATATTTCATATTTCATCATACATGTAAACTGAAAAAAAAAGAGAATTACATTTTTTGCAAAGTTATCTATAAATCTAAAAAGAAAAAATAAAAAATGCGCGCGTATTAGTTTTACTTCAAAAATTTAATTCTTCCATGATAATTTCAATAAATTATCCAAATTGAAATCTTAAATATACCTTTTTACGTAATTTATGTTTGTCCAAATTTTTTTAAAAACATATTATGCAAAAATTAATATTATGAGTGAAAAAAAAAATTATTTTCCCACCTCTCTTCTAAAATTACAATGTATTTTAATTATGCAAAGTTACAATAATTTAAATTTTAAACTTAATATTGCACTACATATTTTTTCAAAGGCTTTTCAATACAGAGTTATAAACGAAATCATACGTTGGACAACAACAAAATCCACATGGAAGATCTCTTTTTTCTAAAATATTTATCAAAAAAAGCATGCTTTTTGGTAAGTGCTGGCATCAATGAACTGAGAGAAAGTAATCTTAACAACACAAAACAATTTTGAGATGAAAAACAAAACAGACAAACGAATAAGTTTAGCAAGTGTTGCCAAATTTGACAACTTATTGTAATTTCGACGATTTTGCAATTTTGCCAATTTTGACAACTTATTGTAATTTAGACGAATTTGCAATTTGTTAAAATGATTTGTTAAATTTGTAAAAATGATGATTGAAGATTTAAAATGATCAGTAGTATAAAAATTACGATTTCAAGGGTTACCAATTAATGGGTTGTTTATCGAAAATTGATAGTTTTTGTTCAGTGTAAATGGAAATTACAAAGTATGTATAGATTTAATTCTGGGTCAAGTCGTTTCAAAACGGAAATACCTTGAATAGCATCTCCATTTAAGATTTAAGTTTTAATTACGGTGATACTTTAAACCTATATTATACGTTTTAGCTATAGGCACATGTCAATAAAATTATTTAGTTGATTGGTGTGTTAATTTTTTTTCGTTGAAATTTCACCACTAATACATTAGAAATAACCGATGCTGTAATAATATTCGTAATATGAATGATATAAATAAATTTGATTGTTTCCTTTTGTAATACTTTGTAGAGTTTTATTTTTATTTTCTTGACAATTTCTTGTTTTAAAAATGACGATTTTGCCGATTTAGTTTCCAAAATTGTCGATTTTCAGAAGATTTTATTAGCAGCACTGGTTGGTAACATAGAAGAGAGAAAATTGTGTGTGGGTTTGTATAAAATGAGGAAGATTAAATTTTGTTTGTGTATTTCGCATAGCTTTGTAGAGAGTGCTATGTGTGTTATTTCAGCGTTACAGAATCAGTCAGTCAGTCAGTCAGTGAGTCAGGGATCAGCGTAAATATATATAAGACTATATACCGTATGAGGCCGGTCGCTGGAAACGCTGCATCTTCTTAAGTTTTGCTCTGATTTACTTAAAATTTTGACAAAACACTCTCGACATGTTGTGCATTCAGAAAGAGAAATGCAAAAAAGGTTTTAAAACCTACCACCCCTTAAGGAAGTGCAAACACCAATACACCTTCAAAAAAGAGAAAAAAATATTTCATATGTCATCATAAATATAAACTGTAAAAAGCGAACATTTTTTTCCAGTTATCTATAAATCCGAAAAAAAAAATAAAATAAGGGCGTATTAGTTTTACTTAAAAACAAAATTATTATTCCAAATCGCCTTTAATTCTTCCATGATAATTTCAATATATTATTCAAATTAAAATCTTATATACATATATCTATTTAAGTAATTTATGTTTGTCTAAATTTTTTTGAAAGCAAATCATACAAAATTTAATATGAGTGAAAAAAAAATTATTTTCCCACCATTCTTCTGAAATTACAATGTAATTTAATTAAGCAAAGTCGGAATAATTTATATTTAAAACTTAATATTGCACTATTTTTTCAAGTGCTTTCCAATACAGAGCTTTAAACGAAATCATAGGTTGAACAACAACAAAATCCACATTGAAGATCTCTTTTTTCTCAAATATTTATAAAAAAAAGCATACTCTTTGGTAAGTGCTGGCAATCAGAGAACCTGAGCGAAAGCACTCCTAACAATTCAAAACAATTTTGAGATGAAAAACAAAACAGACAAACGGTAAAGTTTGGTTTGGTAAAAAAAAGTATGTATGCATATCGGACGACGTTGAATAAGAAAAATAAAAATGGTTAAAATTTCCTTCATTACTTTTTTTGCAGAATTTTTTCATTGGCCAACAAAGGGAATTTAAAGACGAATTTGAATATATATTAGTTTTTTGATCATTTTTTGCGTTTATCTTATTCCATATGTAACACGAAATCTGCATATGTAGTGCTATTGTCGTTAGCAGTGCTGCTAATTTTGACAACTTATTTTAATTTCGATGATTTTTCAATTTGTTAAAATGATTTGTTAAATTTGTTAAAATGATGATTGAAGATTTTAAATTTTCAGTAGTATAAAAATTAGGATTTCAAGAGTTCATAATTAATGGGTTGTTAATCGAAAATTGATAGTTTTAGTTCAGTGTAAATGTAAATTTCAAAATATGTATAGATTTAATTCTGGGTCAAGTCGTTTCAAAACGGAAACACCTTGAATAGCATCTGCATTTAAGATTTAAGTTTTAATTACGGCTATATTTTAAACCTATATTATATGTTTCAGCTATAGATACATGTCAATAAAATTATTTAGTTGATTGCTGTGTTAAATTTTTTCGTTGAAATTTCACCACTAATACATTTTTATATATAGAAATAACCAATGCTGTTATAATATTCGTAATATGAATGATATAAATAAATTTTATTGCTTCCTTTTGTAATATTTCTTCGAGTTTTATAAGCGGCAAAAATTTTCTTGACAATTTCTTGTTTAAAAAATGATAATTTTGGCGATTTAGTTTCCAAGATTGTAGATTTTCAGAAGATTTTATTAGCAGCACTGGTCGGTAACAAAGAAGAGAGAAAATTGTGTGTGTGTTTGTATAAAATGAGAAAGATTAAATTTTGTTTGTGTATTTCACATAGCTTTGTAGGGAGTGATATGTGTGTGTAGTATTTCAGCGTTACAGAATCAGTCAGTCAGTCAGTGAGACAGGGATCAGCGTAAATATATATATCCATATATCCACAGACGTCTTCATTCGTCGCTGTTTCAGTGACGACTAAATTCAAGAGCGTAATGCATGAAACACATAGACGACAGCGGCTACACGAACACAGCCTGTCAAAAAAAAAAATACACACGTTTATATGAAAACGATTACTTTCACACCAACACAGCTACACGACTACACGACCACTTTTGCTGCTGTAGTCAACTTAGGCTAATTTCTATTTTCGGTGACTACAAAACAAAAATTAGTGTTGACAATATAACAAAATATGTAAAAGAAATTAGTGCTATGAAATATTTTATTTTGTTGAAAAAATTAATCGCAAAATGAAATGCTATAATAATTCCATTAATAATCAAAAGGGGTTAGTAAACTTATTTATTTATTTTTACGTTATAATAATGCATTATAAATAATTGTATATTTAAGTCAAGTTTATACAGAATCATGCATGTTTTTCTAATTTAATAAAGTAAAAAAAATATAATTGGCACTACTGAAATAAAAATGCGTTTGTATAAAAACAGCTGTTTACACGCTGTCTCGACTAGCTATAATTTATGCCAATGTTCATGTTCAAGTTAGAGAAACAACATGAGAGAAAACGCGAAGTGAGCAAATTATATTTTGACATTTCATTTCCAAAATGTTTTTGAACAGTAAACAACAAAAATGTGTTGTACTCAATGCTTTAAAAGCGTTACAAAAACTAAAAATATAAATTTAAGAAGAAAAAATGAAAGAAAAAGCACAAGATTTTGAGTGAATCCTTTTTTAGAATGAAATTAATAATATCGCTTTTATTTAATTTAAGTTGCGCCATTTTAATATACATAAACGTCAAAATCGAATGAAACTTCAAATAAATGGCTGAGTTTATGACAGACTTTCTGTCATGGCAAAAAGTTGGATTTTTTAGCCATGTCATGAACATTTGCGGCTAGTCAAGACACCATGTTACATTGTTGTTATATGTTGCTGTCGTTTCCAAAAAAAAATAAGTAGCTGACTACACGACTACAATTGCAGCCAGCAGCATTTGTAGTCGTGTGTTCGTGTAGCCGCTGTCGTCTATGTGTTTCATGCATAAGAATACATGTGAGTTGAGCATGAACATTTGTTCTATGAAATGAACATCACTGGTTTAAAACCAACATGATGCATATTTTCATAATAACGTTTGTTAATCTTATAAAGCCTAGAAATAACAATAAAATGGAAATACAATTTTTTCAAAATAATCTAAAAATTTTATATGCATCAGTTCCTATATTTATTTCTATTATAAATTTATGTTTTTTTTATGAAATATGTGAGCTCAAAAAGAATTTAAATTGTATATTCATCTTATCATGTAAAGAAGAAAATTTTGCCAAAAAAATATTTTAGAAATTTGTGTTAATGTTTTTAACAATCAATAATAACTAGTATTGCCCAGCACTCGAAATTCGAGTGCAAATTCCAGGAAATTTTATTTTTCATTGAATTTTTTTCTTTCCATGGTATTTTTAACGCGCTTATATATAAACTTCGTATAGTTTTTTATTTTAAGCTTAAAGAAGTGTTTTATGTATGTTATAGTAGTATCTTTAAATGACACACCAGATGGTGGTGCATATCTGTAAAGATGGTGCAAATCTGTAAAGAAACACCTTTAAAATAGTATACTTTTTGTCAAGATCCGTTGTTAACTGAGAATTCAGGAGATGTCATAAGAAATCACCTTGCCTATTAATATTATAGATTTACACAGGCACACCTTTTATACCGATCGGCTCTAAATCACTTATTGGTCTATTAAACGATCTTCGCCCGGCCGTCTGTCAGTGCACGTAAACCTGGTATGCAAACTTATGGTCGAAATTCGAGTACAAATTCTAGGAAATTTTATTTCTTCATTAAATAAAGACTAAAGATATGCTAAACAGTTATAGCCAATTCACAAATCAACACAAAATATAAACTCATTCTTATTACAAACACATTAACAAATTTAATAAACACACACACAGCATTGTATAATTTTATGTATGTGTTAGTAGCAACTTTAAATGCAATTTACTCAAAATAAGGGAAAAAATTAAAAATCTATAAATCTGCAAAACGGCTAAAAAGAAATATCTTTAAAATAATATACGCTTGGTCAAAATCGGGATAAAATGGTAGAACAAAACATCGATCACAACAATTCGCCTAGCCTATTAATATTTTAGATGTATATTTACATGTTATTTGGTACATAAGCATTTATCGAATATATTTTGGTTTTAATCTATTATTTTTTTTTTGGATTAAAAGTCTCCTTAAATTAACATATTACTAACAAATTCAGAAAAAAATTTTTAAAATTTGTTTTTTTTTTAACCCAGACAACGCAACTTCAATTTTTATTGCGAAACTTTTTTAACTTAAATCCACAGTTTCCCTGGAATCGGGTGTGCTTTTAAATTGATACTAGCTAGATTAGGGTATAATAACTTTGTACCGTCCGGACCTAGTCCAAAGCATAAATAATAATAATAATATAATAATAATTTTTTTCTCGAGATTTTTTGAGAAAATAACTTTTTAAAATAAAAATCTAATGCACTCTATAATACATTTAAACTGAAATTCGTATTTTTATTATACAACAAAATAAAAACAAGTAAGAAAATTATAGTCGGTCTAGACCGACTATACGATACCCTATACCATGCGTTTAGAGACCCTATCTCTCAGGCCCAATTAACTGGATATAGAAAATAAGCATAAATCAAATTTGAGTGGGATTTGTATTAATTTTTTTGGCTGCAGATATGAAAAAGTTCATATCGGATGATATATCTATATGGGGACTAGGCCCAAAAATGGACCGATCCTGACCATGTTTGGTAAAGTCTCTTGTATTTTGAAAAAATATATAAAACAAAATTTGAGAAGAATCAGTGCAATATTTTTGTTTTTTGATAGATTTAGGTGCAGATCGGGAAGCAGCTCTATGTGGGGTCAAAGGGATCATTTTTGGACTACTCATTAATGGATGTAATGAACGCATACAAACCCAATTTGAGTAAGATCTATATGACAATTTGGATCTTATGGCAATTTATGTCGATTTCATATGGGTAATTTGTATGGGGGCTAGGTCTGAACATGGACCGATTCTCACCAATTTCAATAGCGTTCATCCCATGGCTGACAGAAGCTTATATACCAAATTTCATCAAAATATATTCATATGTGCGACCTGCAGTTTGATTATAAGGTTTACATGGACACACAGACGGACGGACGGACGGACGGACTGACGGACATCATTAAATCGAATCGGATAGTGATTCTGTTTCGATCGGCATAATAAAATATGAGTCTAGGTCAAATATTTTTTGTAGTTACAAACTGCAGCACAAAGTCATTATACCCAAACCACATAGTGGTATAGGGAATAAAAATACGAGTAGTAACGTAAAAATAAATTCTTCAAGTATTACAAAAATATGTAAAAATGTTTATAAAAATATAATAAATTTAATCATTTTTGTTATTGTTATTTAAAATAATGCAAATTTGAGTTTCTCTTCCAATTTGCTTCAGATATTTTAAATTCCTTTGTTGATGATAGAAATTTGTCAGCATTGGGACTTTCATATTCTTTTAAACTTTTTGTAATTGCAAAATTTATTTGTTGCTGTAGACTGGCTTCTTCTTCTCGATCTGGACATTCTTCAATATTTTCAGTTTCACCAGTTTCTGCAGTATTATGGTATCACTGTTTTTAGTTTCAAAAATTTTAGATGATATAGATTTAGCCAATTTATATATCTCTTGTCTTGATGCCATGTCAAAATAACTATTATTTTCTTTACGGGACATACAATCAGTATTCGTTAGGAGCCTAATAACAGATAGTAATGTATAATCTCTCCTTTTAGACATTTCCTCTCTAACTGCGTTAAGGAGGTCTCGACTTAAATTAGTGTTTAATTTTTCCAAAGTTGTAAACAAAAACCTTCAGCAGATAATAATGTAGAATCTCAACATAGTCGTCATTCCACAAACTACCCAAATTTAATTCAATCAATAATGCTTTTTTGATTAGGCCGCTAATTCTTACAAATCTTTCTACCATAGCCTCGATTGTTTTCCGTCTAGTAAAACATTCCAAGTTTATCATTAGCTCTTTTTTCTCCTTTTTCACTATATATTTATACCCTATACCACTATGTGGTTTGGGTATAATGACTTTGTGCTGCTGTTTGTAACAACCAAAAATATTTGTCCTACACCCATCTTTAATTATACCGATCGAATCAGAATCACTTTCTGATTCGATTTAACGATGTCCGTCCGTCCGTCCGTCCGTCCGTCCGTCTGTGTGTCCATGTAAAGCTTGTAATCAAACTGCAGGTCGCAAATATGAATGTATTTTGATGAAATTTGGTATTTAATCTTTTACCGGCCATGGGATGAACGCTATTGAAATTGGTGGGAATCGGTCCATGTTCAGACCTAGCCCCCATACAAATGACCCCTATGAAATCAACATATATTGCCATAAGATCCAAATTGTCATACAAATAGTACTCAAATTGGGTTTGTCTGTATATATTACATCCATTAATAAGTAGTCCAAAAATGATCCCTATTGGACAACTCTTAGTCATAGGCCCCATATAGAGCTGCTTCCCGATCTTCACTTAAATCTATAAAAAACAATAATATGGTCAAACATGGTCAGGATCGGTCCATTTTTGGGCCTAGTCCCCATATAGATATAGCATCCGATATGAACTTTTTCATATCTGCAGCCGAAAAAATTAATAAAAATCCCACTCAAATTTGGTTTATGCTTATTTTCTATATCCAGTTAGTTGGGCCTGAGAGATAGGATCTCTAAACGCATGGTATAGGGTATCATATAGTCGGTCTAGACCGACTATAATTTTCTTACTTGTTTTGTAATACAACATTTTTAATGGGGGAGTTTTTAAACATTCCTTAATATTTTTCGAATGGATTTAATAGCTTTTTCGATTTGGGGTTGCAAATAAACATCAACGTCTTCCACAGCTTTTATAACAGAATCATCATCAGAGTTATTATTTTCATTTTCTAAATCTTTTATTTCAGATACGTTATCAGATTTCAGTTCCTCGATACAAGCAAAGTTATCAGCATGCCTATTCTTGGTATAAAATACTTTCAGAACAGCCAAATGCATCCCGTGATTGTAACAAAGTTGGTGAAATTGAGAATATAATCTTCCAAATTTCTGCATTACAGCAGCACCATCACTCATTGAATATGATATTAAATGATTTTAATTTTTCTTTTACTAATACCAATGCTTTTTCAGCAGGGCAACTACCAACGACAGGAACCATCCCTAAATTTTCTGAATCTTTGTTATTATAGCAAAGGTGTATATTATGGTGGCCCTGTGTAAAAAAAGTGCTCAAACTCTAGGTCTCACCACCTAGAAATATGTGAGTAGCAAAAAAACTGAGAAATACATAGTTTTGGGTCAATCAAAAAAAAAATTTAGAGGTGCCTCAAAACGACTGAAAATTTCAAGTGTGTTTATATGGGGAAAATATGACTTTTTTCAGATTTTACGAAAATTTCGTTCTATATTTTAATTTTTTCGACAAGTTCTCCCTAACTGCCTTTAGGAGGTCTCGACTTATATGAATCGATATCATCGATATCGATACCTTAGTATGGGTTGGGAAATAAAATTGTGCTATATTTTACGAAAACTTGCCCTTATGTGCTCCTACGGATAAAATGATCCAAAATTCAGCAGCATTTTCAAAATATTTGAATCTTTTGACTTAATCGTCCTATACCAGCTTGGAGTCATTTGTGGCGCCAAGTCCAAATGGGTTCATTACGTCAATTATAAAATCATCATAATCATCAAATCAAAAGTCGATAAAATATAGCACAATTTTATTTCCCAACCCATAGTAAGTGTTTCATCTACTTTACTAGAACAATTATTTTATTTAATTTTGCCAAAATTCATAGTTTGGCCTCGGCAGGAATAGGTTAACGTTGTTCAATTTATTCCAAACTTTTAGCATGGAAGACTTGCACATTTGGTTATTATATTTTAATCGTCAAATATAAAAATTCAACAGCTCTTACAAAATATTTGATTTTCTGAATAAATTGTCTTTCAATAGTTTGGGGTCATATGCGACCCCAAGTTCAAAAGGGTTAATGGGGTCATATTATTTTTTCCAGAAACCCTAGGCTATTTAGATAAAATATAACATTAAAAAGTAAAAAACTGAAAAATTTTTGATACAAAGTATTTGGAAGGATTACATTTACTGAATATTTCGCAAAAAACTAATTTTTCTCGAAATCAGCAAAAAAAAAAATTATTTGTAAAAAAAATTCTGGCAGAGGAATTAACTTAACAAAACTTTAAAGTGACAGATTCATTTTTTGAAATTTTGGTTTTTGAAATTTAATTTTTGTTTTTTTTTAAACTTAAAAAAGGAGTTTTCAAAATTTTTTAAAAAAAAATTTTCTATCGTTAGTCTCATTTGGCAATAGGTTAACAACGTGGTATTAAAACAATACATTATATCTGAGTACTTGTAGATATAGAGACAAAAAAGAATTATGGCTTAAATCAATTTGTTAAAGATGAAAAAATGTTCATCACATTTCATGACCTAGAGTTTTTTTTCGCACAAAAGTGGTCTGGGGCATTTGTTATTTCAAGTTAGGCAAGTTTTTATTCGATTTTGAAGTCAAATAGCTTTTTAAAAAGATAATTTAGTACTGAAATTTTCATAAAATCTGAAAAAAAGTCATATTTTTCCCCTTATAAGCACACTTGAAATTTTAAATCGCGTTGAGACACCTCCAATTTTTTTGGATTGACCGAAAACTTTATATTTCTCGGTTTTTTGCTATTCGCATATTTCTAGGGGGTGAGAGCGGGAGTTTGAGCACATTTTTATAATTTTTATAATAATTTTCTCGAAAATTATAAAATGAATTTCTCTCATTTGTCAGGTGTCCTTTTAAAACCACAGTTGCGTTATCTGGGTTAATATTAATATCTTTCAAGCGATGAATCATTTGAATTTTTTGGAAATTCTCATAGCATTCTTATAGGGATTAAACTTTGGGTATTATAACGCCGGCTGCGTTAAATAATAAATTTCATTAGTGTTCTATGAAGTACTTAGCAAACTTATAGGTTTTCTACACTAGTCTGAGAAAAATAATTAAATTTTTAATACTTTCTAAGGAAGACACGATCATTGTTTTTTATAAGAAGAAATTTTAATAGAAACTGGCCAAAAAGAAAAACAATTAAATTAAAATTTATTTGGCATTCGGATTTAATGCTTCAGTATCGGCAGTATCTCACGTGGCAGAGCTATTGTGAGAAGATCAACGACCTTCCAGAAGCTGTAGGACTTCAAAAGGCCCTCTCTCAAGATCACAAATGGTTCATACACTGAATCTCCGGAAGAAACTTGTGAACTTCTATTGGAAACACACTTTCCAGGTTGTGTCTCCATTAACAGGTCCCCACCAGTCGTCGGGATACCCTCCCTGACTAAAAGGAACATACGTTTAGCGGACAACATTTTTCAGAAGAATCGGATCAGATGGTCGTTAAATGGCTTCTCTCCGGTAAAATCGCCTGGGCCGGACGGTATATATCCATGTCTACTGCAGGAGGGGATGGATGTCATCATCCCACAACTGACTAGACTTTTTAAATCTTGTCTTCTACATGCCTTTGTGCCATCGACATGGAGAGAAGTAAAGGTAGTATTTAAACCCAAGGTAGGCAGAAAATCTGAACAGTTACCTAAATGGTATAGACCGATTAGTCTAAGCTCTTTTTCTCCTAAAGACAATGGGAAAAGTTCTGGACCATCATATCAGGGACACTTACCTGGCAAGCAAACCTATTCATGAACTACAGTTTGCGTACCAACAAGGTAAATCCAAGGGATCAGCTGTCCATAATGTTGTCACAATGATAGAAAAGGCACTTGATGCCAAACAAATATCTCTGTGCCTTCATTGATATACAAGGCGCCTTCGATAATACGTCATATAGGGCAATTGAAGAGGCAAAGTTGAGAAAGTATATTTCTCCAATCATAATTAACTGGACGCTAGAGATGCTCAACTCTAGGGTCATCACACTGAATATAGGTAGCCACTAGGGGTTGTCCTCAGGAAGGCGTTCTATCGCCACTGCTTTGGACCTTGGTCATAGATGAGCTGCTGAGAGAACTTAATGAATTAGGATTCAAGGCCTTAGGCTACGAAGACGATCTTGTTATCTCTGTCTCCGGATTTGACGAGAGCACAATATCGGAGCGTATGCAATAGGCTCTGAATTATGTCTGGTGTCAGAGAAAAGGGTTATCTATGAACCCATCATAAACCATACTGATACACTTCACTAAACGAAGGAGGCTCAACCTTATGGAACAAAGTCTGAACGGCTCGACAATAAAGTTCTCGGACGAGGTCAAGTATCTTGGGGTCAGCCTGGATAAATCCTTCACATGGAACAGCAACTTAGATCGAATTACCAAAAAGGCCACCAGGGCTTTATATGACTGTCAAAGACTATTTGGTAGAACATGTGGTTTGAAGCCCCACATGATCTACTGGTCGTTTGAAACTATTGTGAAACCAATGATTACCTACTCTGCTCTTGCATGGTGGCCGAAGGTTGAGCAAACCAAAGCGAAAGCAATCCTGAACAAAGTGTACCGCATTGCCTGTATTGGTAGCACAGGGGCGAACAGAACGTGTCCAACCGATGCTATCGCCATCATGCTTAACCATTGCATATTTCGATCATTGAAGATGCATGCATGAGTGCCGTAAGACTTCAGGATTTTGATAGCATGAAGGATGGTGACCTAAAGTGTCCCATGAGAGTCGCAAGGCTCTTCATCCACGACCCGGCGGCGAGAGTCACGGACAGAATGTTACCAAAAAATGTGTTCATCAGGGAATTTGAAACCGTGATATTGGAACGGAGCACATGGACCAGTGGGACCTGGGAACCGGAGCATGGTTCTCATGTGTGGTTCACAGATGGCTCAAAACAAACAAATGGGGACACGGGCGCGGGCATATTTGGTCCCAATTGTCAACGTGCTTTACCCATGGGTAAATACCCATCCATTTTCCAAGCGGAGGTCTTCGCTATTTTTATATGCGTGACTGAATATCTCAGAAGAAAGAAAAAAGGGCACTAACTTATATACTATCCGACAGTCAGGCTGCACTAAAGTCAATAATGGCCCTCAAAGTGACGTCCGAAATGGTGTGGGAGTGCATCGAAGAGCTAAACGAATTTGGTAGATGCAACAAACTAACTCTATGCTGGGGCATGAAGGACATGTGGGGAACGAAGGGGTCGATTGCTTAGCCAATCGAGGGGCCCGTCGTCCTTTCATCGGTCCGGAACCTTTCTGTGGTTTTCCAGTGGGACACATAAAAGAAAAACTAAGGGAGTGGAGAAAATTACAAATTGCCGAACACTGGCACAAAAGTCGAGGTCAGCGGCAGGCCAAGAGATTCATAACTCCATTCAGTGTTCAATCGGAAAGACTACTTACCCTTGATAAAAATGACTTAAGGACCTTGACGGGATTCTTTACAGGACACTGCAATCTTAGATATCATCTACGAAAGAAAGGACAATTTGCTATAGACACATGTAGGTTCTGCGAGCAGGAGGTGGAAACAGCAGAACACATTCTCTGTGAATGTCCAAGACTAAGTGGGAATCCTTGCACTCGGAGGATACACTGTATCCCCCGGGACATATGGAATCTAAAGCCAAATTGGGTAATTGGCTTTATAAGGAGCCTTAATCTTTAGGACAACCATGGACTGCACAAGAGATCAAACTGGCCGCAGTTCGTAGAGCCTTTTCTATCTAATCTAATCGGCAATAGTTTAATGGTGGTAGCCTTGCCCAAAATTGGTTTTAATATTTATCTTAAGACGCAGATGGAGGGTACGAAAGATTCAGCACAGACGAATGTAGTACTATTACTTGTTTTTATATATATTTTACAACTTGATTGGGATATTGAAAATATATATTCTCATGCAAAAGATTTATTTCAATATGATACTCGTATAATAAAACTATTATAAAAGAGTTATTTGTTTTTCAACATTCATAAAAATTCCGCGTGGAACCAGATATGTGTTGAAAC
This sequence comes from Cordilura impudica, assembly GCA_963682025.1. Lineage (NCBI taxonomy): Eukaryota > Metazoa > Arthropoda > Insecta > Diptera > Scathophagidae > Cordilura > Cordilura impudica. The sequence continues at coordinate 258,787,011 of OY821517.1, read as the reverse complement.
AACTTTTAAACGGTGTTTATTTTTTTTTTGTAAAATTGTTCAGAAAACATTCAGCTTACAATTTAAAAAAATTATATCATTCTGCAATAAAATTATTAATATATGTCAATATTTTGACTTTTCGCTGTAAGCACAGTTACAAGAATGTGTATGCATATTTTAAATATAAGTTGACCAATAATCTGTTTTACTTCTCTGCCACAACATAAAGCTTTTAAAATTATTTTTCCAACCTCACTTCCAGAAAAAAATAAAATCAAAGAAAGTCCTTAGGCAAATGTATGTACATGAACTACTATAATGTCATAGGAATTTCTTTTTTATGACATTTTCTCTGTTTTTTATCATATTTCTTTTTTCTTTTTAAAAATTGCAAAATATAATCCATGAACTGTTTAAAAATAAAAATAAGTTAATGTTTAAATGGTGAGTATCAAGTTAATGTTTGTGACAGCTTAAATGCCTTCTAGCGCGGTATGTTAAAAAAAAGAGTCATATTACGTGGAAAAACAACATCTAAGTAATTAAAAATGAATTAAAATAAAAATGTAAGGCAATTACAGTCGATCTAGACCGACTATACGATACCGTCTATCATACGTGTAGGGAATTTGTCTTAGGTAATTAGGTATAAAAAATAAGCATTACCTAAATCTGAGTGAAATTTTTATTAATTTTTTGGCCTATAGATCTCAAAAAGATTATATATTGGGACCGGATCGAAAAAAAGTGAATTTGAGAAAAATTTGTGCAATATTTTTTTTATTGATTAAGTGAATATTGAAAAGGACCTATATATGAGGACTAAGAACAGACATGTGTCTAGAGGGCCTACTTTTGGACTACTGATTATTTGGTGCAGTAAACACACTTAAACTAAAATTGGAGTACTATTAATGCATGTATATGATAATTTTGATTTTAGGGCAATATAAGTCGGTCTCAAAAGGAATTTAGTCTGCACACTCATCGCTTTTCACCAATTTCAATACCATTCATGCTATGGCCGATAAAAGCATAATATACAAAATTTCATCGAAATATATTCATAGTTTTAACCTGTAGTTTGATTACAAAGTTTTCTTTAATCCACAGCAGAGAACTGCAAAAGTGTTTATATGCAATCAAACCCCGAATAAACATTCATTTGCGTTAAGCAATTATTTTACTCAAATACACATATTCCCTCTCAGTTTTAATATCAATTATTTCGGATGTTTGTTCGTTCGGTTTAACAACGATTATTTTAACATAAGTTGATAAATGACTGAGACCAAATAGAAGCAAAATAGATTCATAACTACAACAAGTAAGAAAATTATAGTCGGTCTAGACTGACCATATGATACCCTATACCATGGTTTAGAGACCCTAACTTTCGGTCCAACTAATTCGATATAGAAAATGAGCATAACTCAAATGTGAGTGGCATTGATATTAATTTTTTTGCCGCAAATATGAAAAAGTTCATATCGGGTGCTACATTTATATGGGGACTAGGTCGAAAAATGGACCGATCTTGACCATATTTGGTAAAGTCACTTATATTTTCAAAAAATATATACAAACCAAATTTGAGAAAAATCTGTACAATATTTTTGTTATACCCTCCACTCCAGTGTACAGAGGGTATATATAAGTTTGTCATTCCGTTTGTAATAATTAGAAAAAAAATTTTGGACCCGATAAAATATATGTATTTGTGATCCTTATAAAAACCGGAGTTGATATAGCGATGTCCGTCTGTCCGTCTGTGGAAATCACGATGACGGCATCAATCGGGCAGCTAGGGTGCTCGTTGACATAAAAAATGATTCACTAACATCCTGAAAAGTATGCTGTTTAAAATCGACCAAATCAGTCGATTAGGGCCCGAGACTTGAATGAAGAACTAAAAAAAGTCTTGAAAAAATATAATTTTCTATGTTGTTCTTGTCACGATCACGCCCTCAATAGTGCAGCTACAAGGATCATTTTTAGTGGGCATGATTCACCAAATTCATGGGAAGATTTCTGTTTCAAAAATCATTAAAATCGGAGGAATTGGTCCAGGGAAATCTCTGAAAAAGTAAAAAAAAATGAAAAATATGATGTTTCTATATTGTTCTTGTTGTTACTCTAAATGTTGTGTTGTTGTCATAGCTGGACTTATTGTTTTTGTGGTCGCTGTGGTAATAATATAATAAAAACTAACCCTTTTGTAAATTTTTTATTAACTCTGGTAGAAAATTTTAAAAGTTTCCATTGTTTTGGCATCACTAAAAAAATATGTTAGATCATTTCTGTTTTTACCACGAGCCTGCCTGCAAAATTTCAGATCGAATTGGTCACGGGAAAGGGTCTAAAATCGATCCAAAATTTTTTCGACTAGCAGATACTACGAGTTAATATATGTAAAGGGAGTAAAAATTCACCAGCATCTAAAGCAAATAATGCTAAAATACCTAGTTGTTAATTAAAAAAAAAAACAATGTAGGTAAATTTAGCAAAAAAAAATTTATGTATAAATTTATTTAAAGAGAAAAACACAAAAATAACGTTTGATGTTGTATTTTTTGTGTGTAATATTTACATGAACATATTAAATAATACAAATAATATACATATATTATATATATGTATATCCATAACAACTGCATGTTAGAAATAAATCGGTATATTATTTTATTTACATAAAATTCTGCAATATTTTGTTGTGGGGAAAATACATTTCTTTTGCATTAACAGAGTGTCACTTCATTTTGCTCAGCGTGACTAAGCCACAGTAGATGGCGCCACAATTTTTGTTTGTTCTAATTAGCTTTGCAATAGTTATTTCTATTTTAACATGAATGTTAATATTTTCAACTAGATATCATACAGAACAATGTTAAGAGTATACACGGGCTGGTCTTTTATTTCATACGTTTTTTCATTATTCTTTTACAAATATGAACATAAGTTTGGCATATTAACTTTTTGTTGTCATTACAAAATAGAGTTACCGAGTTCATGAATGAGTTTTTTGCTTTCAAAACAGTTCTACATAGTTATATAGAATTATTATTCTGCTTTACCTACAAATATCTGATTGCGATTACATCTAATTTTTAAAAATTGTTTATAATTACTAAAGCATTATTATTCGCATAAATACAAAATTTCACTTTTTAAATTTTCCATTCAAATTTAAGAAAATATCAATTCTAAAAACTGGAATTAAAAATTTCCAATTATAAATTACAATAAATTGAATTTCAGAAAATCATACCAAAACGTCGGAAATTATAATTTTAAATTTAGAAGACATCAATTGCATCTTTAATATATAAATTTTATTCGTTAAACACAAATTGAAATTCCAAAAAAAAAAACACCAAATACCTGTGTTTACATTTAAAAAATTTTTACATTTAAAAAAAAACATTGACATTCAGGAGAAATTAATAGCTTTTCAGTACCGCGATTCAGTAACTTCTTTTAACGATAGTCGAATCGTTATAAAAAAAAGAAAATGGCAAAATTATCAGTAAAATTTTTAAACGATATTCACTATTGTTAAAGTCAGCTGTTGTTGTTATCTAAACGACAACCATTTTTGTGTTGTTTATTCAATCGATAAAAACTTAAATATGTCGTCATACATAAATAAAAATCATAAAATAGTGAAAATATTTCGCTTTTATTAAAAAACTTTTTTATATAAATAAAAGAATTAAATAGCATATTCAATTCATTATTTCATTTTCAAATAAATAAACAGAAATATTAGTAAAAAAATAAAGATATTAAACGTAAACATAAAATCATCCTGTGAAACACGAAGTAATTTGTTTTTTTCTATTCTTCTTTGTGTTTTTCGCTTATTTTGTCAGAGATGCCACTCGTTTACAATTTAAATAAATAGAAAAATAGATTTGTCGACTGTCGTTAAGATGTATGTACTTAGTGAATCACTTAATCCTTAGTGCCAACAACAATAGCTGTCGATATATTTTGCGATTGCGATCGTTGAAATTTACAGAATCGGACTACAGAAAACATTAATTTAAATTCAATGAATTTTAGAAAACGTCAAATGGTATTTAAGAATTGCGAACATAAAAACTGTTACATAAATAAACGCAATTTGATGAGAATGTTATTTTTTATATATAAATTTTCACAATTTTTTTTGGGTGAAAATTTGAAGCTTTTCAGAAAATAAAGATTACAAATTATTTTATTTAAAATGTTTGGGACATTTGGTTTTTTGCGTTTGGCATCCCTAATTTGATTATTTATTATTATAAATTTATTCTCTATATTTTTCAAATATGGCAATATTTTAATAAAAAAATTGAGAGAGTTTTTTTTTGGTTATTATTTTGTTACTCCATCGGACCTATATGGCCGCAATGAAGAAATATTTGGCCAGTTAAAAGAAACTATATAGCCATCTCCAATTAGCACGATTTAATGCATATAGCCACCCTACACAACCATTACCTTTGCAATAGAGGTTAGGGCGAGCTATTTAATTAGCAAAAACTAAATTTAAAGAGAAGTTATGTCATATAACCGGAAACGCATGCATATAGGTATATAACCAAAATGCATGCCGATCAGCAACCACGATGATCAAAAAGCAAACACAAAAATAAATCCGAAATAATAGAAAAGGCGAAAACCAACCCAAAGAATTTGCTGAAATAATTTGGTATTAAGTTTAACAAATTATTTACTTTTTCATTTACATTTATTATCAAGACTCAAACCGAGGTGGAGGGTATCAAAGATTCGGCAGAGCCGAATTTAACACTCTTACTTGTTTTTGATAGATTTAAGCGAAGATCGGGAAGCGGCGTTATGTGGGGGCTATGACTAAGAGTTGTCCAATAGGGATCATTACTACTGATTAATGGATGTAATTAATACATACAAACCCAATTTGACTAAGATTTATATGATAATTTGGATCTTATGGCAATTTACGTTGATTTTATAGGGGTCATTTGAATGGGGGCTAGGTCTGAACATGGACCGATTCTCACCAATTTCAATAGCGTTCATCCTATGGCCGATAAAAGCCTATATACCAAATTTCATCTAAATATATTAATATTTGCAGTTTGATTACAAGCTTTACATGGACACACAGACGGACGGACGGACGGACATCGTTAAATCGAATCAGCTAGTGATTCTGATTCGATCGGTATAATAAAAGATGGGTCTAGGTCAAATATTTTTGGTAGTTACAAACAGCAGCACAAAGTCATTATACCCAAACCACATGGTGGTATAGGGTATAAAAAGAGAATTTACACTATTAGATGGTAGAAACATATTTGAAAATTTTTAAAATTTGGTATAGTGTACATTCCCAAAACAAAATGTAGTTAATAAAACTATAAAAATTTGTTGAGTATATTTTGATTTGTGATATATGTTATGATGTAAAATATAAACATATTTTCCATAACACAAAATAAACTACATTTTGACAATGTTAAGTATTTTGAATTACATTTAATACTGCCCTGTAGAACAATATTTGTTCTCATATTTCATTTTTTACATAAAATTAAGAATAAGCAAAAATAGGATATTTCATTGTACATTGTATCCATAGACCGAAATCAAAACATTAAGGGTTTTCAATCTTGCCAGTAAAGTAACCTTTCCAAATGTTGTAGATATAGTAAAATTACTATTATTTACAACACCGCAACAACGAAATGTATGAAATGAAAATTTACTACGCTGTGGTTAAAGTACAAGGGTAAAAGGTATAGTACATTAGCAAGACTAAACATTTGCAAGACTAAAACAGCTGAACGTAGGCTGTTTAATTTTAATTTTCATTTTGTGGTCACTATTAAAATAAATAATAAAAAAAATCATGTGAGTCCGATCACAGGGGAGATGTATAAACATCTAGTTTTTTTTTTTTTTTTTTGTAACTCATCTTTATTTATTGAATCTTCACACAGTTTTGTGAACTAACAATAAGTTATTCAAATCTTAAAACTAAAACTTAAATATTAAATCCAGCCAGTGCCAGACAAAATTTCATTTATTCTATATACATATGTAATCTAATGATAAAAAAAAAAAAAAAAAAAAAAACATCTAGTAATGAAAGATTTTTATGTCACTTTTTTTTAAATCAAATAGAAAGCGTCATCTAAGTATCACTTATAGCAAACAACTGCAGGGACTCTGGTTATACTTGTGGGGTTGTTAAATTATGTATATGTTATACGTTTATATTGTGAAATTTTTGTCGTTTTACAGTAAAGGGTTGTTGAATTAGCTGAAACAATTTTATATCACAATTTTTTCACCAATACAATTATAAGTCACACCGATTTGTCTTACGGCTCACAGTGTAACATGTGAGCTCACATGTACCGCTGTTTTTGTGATTGTATTATGAAATAGAAATTTACCCCCCCTGCGCGTACAGATATTTACACATCAAAAACGGATCAAAATAATAAATAAATAAATAATAAAGATGGACCGATATGCAAATTCAGCATTTTCGTCATTTTTCTAATCTTCAAATGATTTTTGATATGTTTAGTTTTCAAATTGACGCAAAACAAAACAAAAATCAGCTGATTCATTAGTTTACAATACAATATACACGGAAAAGATGTTAACGCTTTGTAGTATAAAATCATTGTAAATGTAACAGGGTTGTAAATATAACACCAAGAGTGAAAACTTTTATTATTAAAATGATAAATAAATAATTAAATTATATTAAATGATAAATAAATGTTGAAAAGTATTAAATTTTAAGTTTTTTTGTTTGCTTGACCATGTATTTTCAACCAACTAAATCTAACTAATTCTTTAACAAATATATTATACACTATACGCATATAATACAATGGCGTATTATTCAACGCCAACGCTCGTTTTCTCAAGCATGTGAGATACAAGTGTTTGATTAGCCGACTCGAACTGATCCGAACTACGCGTTCAACAGCATGATGGTGATTTTATTCAAAGCCGAGTTTTCTTGGGTGAAAAAACAAAAACAAAAAATCCAAAATGTGTTTTGACTTCAAATGGGGCTTCATGTCGATAAGCCTTGAATCTTTTCGAACTGGTCGCGGTGGAAAAGATTCAAGGGTACACAATATACTTGACATGTATCATAGGATTTAATGCTGCTTTTGCAAAAGTAAGTTATGGGAGCCCCACGAAAAATCTGATACAACCTACATAATTGTTTCCTAAAATATTTCTAAGGTTTACAGAAATGTCTCCAGCGAATTATAAAGAGAAAGTTTTAGTAACATAGTTTTGTGAACATAATTTTTTTTTTTCGTTGACTGCCCATTTTTTTCTCAAATTCAATATTTTTATAGTAGAAGTCTAGCTTGTCGGTAAATATTTTTTGCCTTGACTTGGGGTTTTTCGGTCATAGTGCAATGGAAAGATTTATTTTAGAATTAAATTAATTTAAGTTTTTGTACTTTCAAATAAAATACGTTTATGTACACATTCATTGAATAAAATAAATAATAATATGTTTATAAAACAAAAATATAATCAATGTTAATCTTTTTAAACCCTATACCACTATGTGGTTTGGGTATAATGACTTTGTGCTGCTGTTTGTAACTACCAAAAATATTTGACCTAGACCCATCCAAATTATCATATATATCTCGGTCAAATTTGGTTTATGTGTGTTTATTACATACATTTACCAGTTGTCCAAAAATAAACCCCATATGACAATTCTTTGCCATAGCCCCATATAAAGCTGCTTCCCGATTTTCACTTATATCTATCAAAAAACAAAAATATTGCACAGATTTTTCTCAAATTTGGTTTGTATATATTTTCTCAAAATATAAGTGACTTCACCAAATATGGTCATGGTCGGTCTATTTTTCGCCCTAGTCCCCATATAAATATAGCATCCGATATGAACTTTTTTATATCTGCAGCCAAAAAAATTAATAATAACGCTGAGTAGCGTTTTCTATATCCACTTCGTTGGACCGAAGAGATAGACTCCCTAAGCCATGGTATAGGGTATCATATAGTCGGTCTAGACCGACTACAATTTTCTTTCTTATTTAATTCTAATGTAGATTGTAAATGGTAGATTGGAAACGAAATGGAAAAGGAACGGTTGACACCTATTTAAAACCGGCACAGTGTCACTTCGACACTGGTAAGGTGTCAATTTAACACCGATACGTTGTCACTTCGACACCGTGTCGGTGTCAATTTCTACACATTTTTTGTCCGTTTAACAACGATATCATTGTCAATAACTCGTTGTCGAATTGACAACGGCGCACACTGGGAATTTTTGTATGGAGGTGAGGAAAAAAAAACGATATAGGTCGCAAATTAAGAGATAACTGGATGAAATTTGGAACGTACATTTATATTGGGCCAAGGACGAAGCCTAATGAAAATGGTGCAAATCGGTCCATGTTTGGACCTAGCGCCCATAAAAATTTTTCAGAAAAATTCGCTTCAATTCCACTAGGATCGGTAAATATGGATGAAATTTGGTGCGTGGGGTTGTTTTTATCCAAGAACTGATACTGTTAAATTTCGGCGGGATCGGGCTACTGGGAGGGGCACACCCCATACAAAGTGAATTTTTAACATCATGTATCTGGAGTTCTATGATAGCCAAAGCCCTGAAATTTTGTTTTAGGTGCCAGAGTATGAATTTAAATAGTCTTGCCAAAAATGGGTGGGATCGGGCTACTGGGCGGCACAAATTTAGTTTTATTTATATAGTAATACACAAAAATAATCAAAATGAATAAAGTTAGAGAAATGTTATCGTTACCTACAATGTAACAAAAAAATTTAAATGATTTTTTTAATTTTTAATTTATTATTTATTTTAAATCTATTTTTAATTTATTATTCTAAAAGAGCCTTAACTTCGTCGCTTATAACACTATGCTTTTTCTCGCTAAATGAAGGAGTCAAATGTGATATCATGGGATCTGATTTTACCATCATTCGGTGCATAATATCTTCGTTGTTGGCAATTCGACTGCATTTTCTGGAGTGTCTAAGGCGATATTTTTTATAGTCTTTGTTACGACTTTCCTGAGCCTCTTCGGATAGGAAGCCTACTTTTCAATTATATCTTTTCCATGAATCAGAATTTTGTGAAGTGTAGGTGGCATATTGTAACACTCATACAGTGCAACAAACTCTTTTGCCGCCTGCAGACAAAAATCACCAATTTTTTTTGGATCTACTACCTCGCTGATTGTTATAGCTTCGAGAATTATTGAAAACCTCTTGATTATGTTTTCATCTAGACCAGTGATTTCGGAAACCAAAGCAGGATAAGCAAAGAATTTTCGTGACGTATTTCCTGAATTTGTCGTACCAGAGCCTTGCTTAACAGTAGCAACCTGCATTCCAATTTTCACTTTAAATTCACGCTTTATCAAAGATTTTCGGGCTTCTTTTATCGGACGAGTATTTGAGTCGACTCTCCCACGTTTAAATTCAGTATTATAAGCTACATGCAAAAGACACTCCATCAGCTTAATACGCGCATGAAGTGGTGACATACCAAATTGCAGTGCTCGTTCATTTACGGGCATAGCTTGAACTTCTTCGATTTTATTCATCTTCGATGTTGTGGCTCCACAAATAAAACAAGAAGATGCTGCTGGTGTTTCTGTTACTGATTGTGCTGTATTGCCGTCAATCATTGTAAAATATAATTCGTGTTTTACTTTAAAGTTACGATTATTTACTGTTAACTCAAATTCTTTTAATTGAAATATCTCCTCATCGAATCTTCTCTTTTCTTCTCGTATAACTTGAGGTGTCTCTTTAACGTATGCAAACTGTAGTGTTCTACAATACTGTGTGGAAGAAGGTTTATTGTTGTTCCATACTAATTTATTTATGTCATCACTTAATGATAATTTAAGTGGTACAACTGATGTCATATATATATGAGAGTCAAAAATTTGATCATCTAAAAACATCTGTTGGTATTCGCTTTGACTAGATGCCCCATCACATCCCCATGTATAGTACATTGTTAGATTTCCGCTTTCAATTTTATTTATGTCCTTTACTGACTTGGTCTCTAGGACTCTTTTAGCAGTATGATCCAACAGATTTTGCAGAGGTACACTGCCTGAATTTTCAGTAATAGAAATTCCTTGAGGATAACTGTTAGCTTTTTCTTTCGTGAGTTCTTTGTATGGTACGAGTATTTGATACCCTTCATTTTGTAACCAATGCATAAGATACTCGTATTTTTCTTTTGTAAGTTCAAGCTTTGTAAACATCCCCAAAAGTTTTTAATGTACAAATTTTGTGGTTGGTTTTTGAAATACTAGAAGTAAAATCAATTACTTCTTGAGGAAACATAGCACGTACTTCATCCCTTTTGTATCGTTTGGCACGATCACAGCACTCCTCAAACGATTTGCGTGGCCGACCAAGTGCGGAACTGGTAGAGCATTCAGCCTCAGTAAACTTCATTGTAAATGTCCCTTCAAGCCAATTTGCATTATTTTTTTCAAATCGCGACTTCGTACGATTAGAATCCTGCCATCTTTGTTTGAACTTAGAGTAAAAGGCTTTATATATTCTATCCAAAATTTCACATGTTCTAGGCTTTATATATTCTATCCAAAATTTCACATGCTCTAGTTTCGTTTAAGCCAACGTGCGATTGTTGCAAAAACTGTTTTAATTTTGTTCTGTCTTTGTCAAACTCCAGAAGCTTCGAGCATAAAGCTCCATGTAAAATAGAAAAACTTTCAATTGTCGTGAAACTCTTGGGCCTTAGTTTCAGTTATAATTAAAAACCTGAGAAAAATCGCATGTACTTTTCTCGTTCGTCGGCACTTGTTGAATGACAAAATTCGGTCAATGAACAACTATAAATACTACGTATTTTTCAATATTTTACTGTCAGGTACTTATGAATGGGCGTATATTTCGAAACGTTGCAAAACATGAGCACTAATAAATGTGGGTGCAATTTCTATAAAAAAATCATACAGGTAGCCAACGGAAAAACACATAATTAAAAATGTGTACTTTCCTTTTTTCATTTTTGTCCACGCACATTTATTAGCGTTTATTACTTTGCTACCGGAATCATAAAAATCAAATAACCTTTTGTTTATTCCTGTTTTTTAATTCTGAGAACCATTAAAAGTCATCAATGTTTTTTCCAAAGAATTTTGTGGATATCTCGAGCAAATTTTTGAAATTCATACCTTCACTTAATTGTGAATAGAAGCGAAACGCGTTCATCGATTTTCATGATTTATGTCCCATTTTGCATAGTTTATGCCACTTTACGTGAAAGTAATACGACTTGACACTTTCTTACCTTTTTGGATTTTTTATGAATTACAAAAAAAAAAAATCAATTTTTTAGGCAAAAAATATTTTTTTTCTTCATACATTTATTTATAACTGCGAAACTGTTGCTTATGTAGCGAAACATTATATGAACAGATGAAAGTAATTGTAATTCTTGATTTTTCTTAATTGGTATCAGCAAAATCCGACTAGTGGTTCTCGAGTTATGTTAAACAAAATAGCCTTATCAGAATTGAGTCCCGAATCAATCAGATGAAAAATGTTGTGCTGTGTAATGCAACAAATTGAAAGGGGCACCTAGGGGCACTTGAAATTGATTTAAAATGTAAAAACAGATGTCAGACAATGTAGTAGTAGTGATTTCCAACTGGGGGAAAGTAGTGCTAAAATTGCAGGTCCAAATGTTTGGAGAAAAAAGGGATTTTTGTTATATGTTCATAAAAATAAACAAACAAAAAAACTTAAGTCTCTGCAGAGTTTATTTTTTCAATTTTAGTATACTGAAATATCCTACTTTAAACAAAAAATAAAAAGAAAAACGTTAGCTCACATAATAAAATAATATTCGTTTTGAAATTCTTAGGTTTAAATTAAGTTGGTTCGGTAAAACATACAAGTACTAAGTTTGAGACGCTATAAAAAAAACTAGCAGTCAGATCGGAGTAATTCTTTTTGATTTGATTGTACCATTTAGTTCAAAATTTCAAAATGACACTGCATATTGCATGAAGAGTATATTGACAATTTGACTTTTTTCCACAAAATCCCCAGTGTGCGGCATGTACAATTTGATCACAAACGTGTTCTGTACACTATCGATAACAAAGTGGTAATTTTGGTTTCATTTTTTCTCTGGGTGCATTTTGTTGTCCTTTGAAATGTAAACAGTATCACGAAGTGAAAAACTATGAATGTACTTTTGCTTCCTCGTTTCCAACGTATCGTGAGCACTAATATTTTAATTAAAAATGTTGTTTCTATTACTCTAGAGCGATAAAATAATTTCAATTATTCTTACTTTGATTAAAAACATATTTGTTGGTATAACCTCCACACCATTCTACAGGGAGTATATACCAGTTTGTCATTCCCTTTGTAATGCATCGAAAAATTAATTTCTATCCCCATAATGAATATAAGTTATTGATTTATAACACCTAGAGCCGATAAGCGATGTTGGTCTGTCCGTCTGCCTGTCTGTCTGTTGAAATCACGCTCCTTTACAATAAAAACCATTTACCTGTGTAAACTTAATATAATATCGTTTAAATAATGGTATAGTTGCTATTAAAAATGTGTAAATTGGGTATAATTGTGCCAATATGCGATCTGATATATGGAGACACCTGTAAAAAATACAAAAAATTAGTGTGTTTGTTGTAATAATTTAGTATAAAGTTTATCAAATTGTTTACTTTTTGCGATATTTTGTTAATATTTGTTATAAATGGTTAGGTGGAGGGTATCAAAGATTTGGCATGGCCGATTTTATTAGTCTTACTTTTATTTATTTATTTATTTATTTAGTCTACTGATTTACGTCTTACACACTATAAGAATATAATAATAATGTTTATACAATAATTAATATTTTTAGTTTAAAAATTTACTATATGAATTAATTGAAAACCTTAAATAAGTTCAACTTAAAATTATTTTTTTCTAAGTTGAAATTTAAAAGGATTGAAAAACTATTTCAAAGCTTTACACATCTTGTAATTTGTTCATTAACCCCATAATTCGTACGATCAAAATCTTCATAAAATAAACGCTCCTGACGTAAATCATGATGAGGAGTATGAACCCTCACTAAATCAGACAAAGCATCACAATATATATTATTTATTAAAATAGTAAATATAAACATTATAGCAAATGAGAGATCTACTATCTCTTAAAGATTGTAGTCCCTGCTTTCATAAGAAAGAACATTTTCGGACCAATTTATTTTCTTAAATGCAAACTTTGTAAATAGCTACTGAATTTTTTTAATTCTGGCAGAATGGCTTTCATAATAAGGAATCCAGATTAGGGAGCAATATTCCAAATTACTTCTAACGAAAGTAACATATAATGATTTTAATGCGACAGGGTCACTAAAGTCTGCAGTATTTCGTTTAATGAATCCCAACATTGGCTACGCTTTAGATGTTATGTAATATATGATGATGAAATTTCAACTCACATTCAAAAATAACTCTCAATATTTTACTTCACCAACTCTCTTAAAAGTGACATTACTTATAGTGTAGTTATTAAAAACTAAGTATATGAAATAACGCAACATTTATCAATATTTAAAACAAGCCTGTTTAAATCACAACACACTTTTAGCGATTTCAAATCTTTATGAAGCATAATTTAACGTGATATGCCTACTTGTAATATCAGCAAATAATTTCAAATCATTGGCAAATAATAATGATTTACAAAATTGCAAACAATCAGGTAAGTCATTTTTAAAAATTTAAAATAATAATGGGCCTATATGTGTTCCATCAGGAATACCGCAATATGCATTAATTACATTATTAGAAAAGCAGGAACTAATTTTAACTATTAATTTCCTATTCATAAGAAAACTTTTAAAAAACAGCAACAAATTTTCATTAGTACCAAATTGGTGAAGTTTTCCTAACAAAATATCATGATTAACTGAATCAAAAGCCTTCGCAAAGTCAGTATATATCACACATCAACTTGTTTTCTATTCTCCATAGAAACTATAATCTGTTTAGTGAATACTACTTAATTTGTACATGTGGATTGACCGAGTAAAAACCCATGTTGAAAACCTGAGATCTTTGATGAAACATGGATCTTATCCAAGACTTTGGCCAGAACACACTGTTTAACAATGGGCCTATAATTCAAAACGCAACAGTATTTGCACTGATTTGGATATTTGCCATTTTTTAAGCATGCATTAAAAAGTAATGTTATAGGGCGGACTAAAAACCCTACCAATGCAACCACCCATGTAGACCAGTGGTCGGCATTTCATAGCACAATTGTGCAGAGACCACTTCACACATATACTTATGCTCTTTCATTTAGTCGTCGTTGAGACAGCGATGTATGCACATGCGGCGGATGCTTTTATATTTTATTTCAGCAATACTTCGCCAACCAAGATTTCAAATTGATAATGAATTACGAAAAATATTTTGTGATTGATAATGCATTTGGTAACTAACATGCATTGCCTTTTAAGTTACAAAATGGTTATCGGTTTTTCCTTCTACTTACCTCTGTGAACAAATTTTTTCAGACTTAAAATTCATTTCTTCCAAGCAACGCAATAAGTTAAATTCGTCAAATTTAGAACACATTTTATTAATAAGAAATTGTCATAACAGTATAAATACAGAGAATTTGTATGTGTAAATAAATCAGTTTGGAAGTATTAAAAGTTCCGTTTGTATATCAATCTCGTTGTTAATTTCTTCTTTACATTAGAATGGCAATTTGAAACGCTCGATTTAGTGTTTGCTGGGTAGTTCGCTCACACACACAACCTCATTTTGCGCTTTGCCGACCTATCATGTAGACCAGGGATGGAAAAAAGAGTTTTTTTTTAATGGTACTGAAACCTGACTAAAAGAGTACTTTTTTCACTAAAATAGTATTTTTCGTATTTTTTATATTTTTATTTATTTAATAAGAATTCAACAAAGCAAAAAAGATCATACATATGAAATAAAAATATAAGGTACTAAAAAATTATTGTCTAAAAGTAACATAAAACTGTTGATATCCAGCGTTTTAAAATTTAAGGAATATTCTTAATATTTTAAGAGATCGCTTGAAATTTTGTAATTGTGGCAGCAACTGTCGCTAGATTTTAACAAATCCTTTGTTTGGATTAAATTTGAAACTGTTTATACGTTAAGACGGTTTCTTTCTTTGGTTTTAGTGGAATTTTGCATTGAAAATATAGGCTCAACATTCGCTGAAGAATGGGGTATTGATAAAACTGCAAAAGCTATACGGGAAATGTCAGGAAACATCAGTTCATTCATTTCATTTTTAATGCTGCTAACATTTTTCCAAAAATTGCAAATATTTTCATTTTTTAAGTGTTTTAGATCTGGTGTATCGGCTAGAGCTCTGAATTGCGAATTTATGTTTTCAAAATTACGTTATTCACTTGGTAATAATTTAATTAGAAGCGGAACAATACTGTTAGCTGTTCCGGATATAACCTTTTCTGGAGTAAAATTATTAAACATCATTAATAGTTTGTTATTAATATCAATTTTTTTTTCTAAAACATTCACAAAATGTTATGTAAAACTTCTTAACAGTCTTTTTAGACTCGCAAACAATGTATTTATCCACATTTTTTGTTTCAATAAATATTTCCACATCAGTTCCACAAAAAATGTCTTGTAATTCAAGATTTTTTTCGTTCAAATTGATACAAAACACTTCAGTTTCTTCTAAAACCTATTTTTTAAGAAAGTTTCGGGCCACCTGCATAAATAAAAATTTCATTCTGGGCAGTAAAATATGTATTCTGGCTTCTTGAGATTGCATTTCCAGATTGATATTGTTGACAATCTTTAAAATATATGCCAAAAATAAAAAATACATTTTCATTTTAGGATTCAATAATTCAGTGGCAATAAATTCGACTTTTTCGGCAGTTTCAAAAGCACTGAGAGTAAAATAATATTTAAGTGGATCCCACTGTTCCAATATACGATCTACAACTACCATTCTAGACAGCCAATGTGTTGAAGCATATCTTAAAATTACATGAATTTCTGCACCGAAATACTTTTGGAATTCGACCAATTCTTCTTTACGTTTTGGGCTATTGCAAAAATAAAAATTTATTGCTCTCATAAATTTGTCTACATCTGCAGGTAAGCAAGCAAACGCAGTAAATGATACCATGTTTAGGATGTGGCAAATGCAACCATTAACAAATAAATTCGGGATTATCAATTTTAATTTTGCTTGCCCTCCATTAATCGCTCCCATCATCACTGGGCAATTATCAGATGTAAAACCTACCATATTTGTTAGTGGTATATTGTTTTCTTTTAAAACATTAACCATTTTGTTAGCGATTCCTTCCGCAGTTGAATCAGTTAGAGGTTCCAGGGATAGAAAACGATCCCTGCATATTCCATCAAAAATTCTAACAATTATTCCCAAATGTTTTGATACTGACCAGTCAGTGCTTTCATCTATGGCAGTCGAGTAGTAGTTTTCGTTACAAAATTGTGTAATTGTTTTAGTATTTTCTGGGTTAGTAACAGATGTAATAATTTGTTGGCCTTTATGACGATTTATTAAAAATTTCTTTACTATTTGAGAATCTGGGACACTAATTTTTATTACGTCATTTAAGTGATCTAAAATTGAAAATGGTAGATTGTGCTCCGCCACAAACAAACACAACTTTACCTCCAATTTTTTTACCATTTCAGTGGTAGGACATACCTTCATTTCCAAAAACGTATTTATTTTGGGTGTGCTTTTAGCAATTTGAGCTTTTCTCACATGACACTCACGGACAGCATGACGCTCTATGTGGGTCAATCCTCCAACAATACCAACATTACATATAACAAATTTTTTTCCATTGGTCTTGTCCTGGACAAGCCATGGAAATCTTTCTTTCCACTCATCGCGAAAGCTCGGCGCATATCGTTTAGTTTTTCTAAAAAACATATAATCAGTAATGCTTTATTTCCTACCCATTCTCTTTGTCATTCATTATACTTATTTTTATTATAAGTGGTATGAAATCTGGTTTTCACAGCGTATTGATAGAGAAGCGCTTTTTAGAATAATATCAACAGCTTATCGAATAATTTTAGTGGTGTGCAAAACATTATAATTTCGATTACTTTGCATTATCACTTACAACAGTGTTGCCAATGATTTAAACGTTTCTCACAATAAACCTACTAAAATAAATAAAAATAACGTATAAAGAAAAGGTACTAAATCACTTGCGGCAGTATTGCGGTATTTTTGCTAGTGAAAAAGTACTGAAAAAAATACTAAAGTATTAACTTTTCCATCACTGATGTAGACATAAGTTGTTGTTAACGGGACTTAGGATGAGAATATAACAATGTATCAAGAATAATAGTGACAAAAGATTACAGAAATAAACACACAAGTATTTTACAAGTGGTTATAAACTGAACTAGTTCGACTGGACTACTTCGAAAAAAGACCGAGCATGACCATATTTAGTATTTATTTATTTATTTAATAACTATGTAATAATAAATTATTACAAAATTATATTAATTAAGCACTAGCTCCTAACACCATCGGCTCACCCATATTTAGTAAAGTCAATTACTTTTCCTAAAAACAGAACTAATATCGGGAATCAACCTTATCATGGCGACTATGACTAAAAATTATTAAACAGAGTATATTGTTCGGCTTCTGAATAATTGATATAATGAACACATAAACAAACTTTGAACATGATCAATATTATAATCCGGAACTTCTGGAACTTTTAAGTCGATCTCATATGGGCGGATTTTATGTCAAAACAAGACCGACTTACATCAACTTAAATTCCATTCCTCCTGCGGCCGACAAGACCTTATATAACAAGTGCTATTTGGTAGTGGAATCTTATTGTGTTCATCATGTTTCCTTTAACAAGAAACTCTCGATCACATTTGACTGAAGTGCGTTAAAGCATTACCTAACTTGACTAGAACTGGTGTTCATCCACTAACTTCATGGAGTATTTAAAGTTGCTTCTGTTAATTTGAATATTTTTTTTTTTTGATCCACTCTTTTTGTTGAATTTAATTCCCGGTCAAAAATTCACGCGAATTGGGAAGTAAAAAACCAGTAGATTTGTTCGCAATTTTTTCCCGCATCTTTGCAAAATTCTCACTCGAGATTCCAAACGAACTAGGACATATAACCCAATCATTTACTAAATTTGATACAAACGTGTACGTCAACTCATAAAGTGATGTCGATCGGAATAATAAGAGCCCTACGATTAGCAATTGTATTACTACAAACTCATTATACCCGGACCATACTAAAAATTGCGTTTTTCTTTAACAATTAAGAAGGATAATATTAAGAAGTAATAGCTATAAGGCACTTACAGAGCCTGTGAGCATGTGATAACTAATAGTATGATTTATCAAGTTGATAAACCATTTATCACTGAGTGAACGACGAATCAGACAGTTGTCGATAGTGAGCGTAAATAAATATATTATGCATGATTAGAAATGAATATATACTGCACTCCCAATATTTTTTATTTACAACGTGTTATTAACATGAACTTTCTTTGTCGTATAATTCCAACCAGTATTTAAATTTTTCAGCTTCTGGTGATTCTTTGAATGTTGTAATTTCATTACTTATGTTAACGCCTGCAAAGGGTGTCTTTGCATCTGATCTAGTCCATATGATTGGTTTAATTTCGTCGCAATTGGGATCTGAATTTTTGGCAAAACTGCACCATATACCTACCATTCTCTTAATAGTTTTAAATTCTTCACTATCCTGCGGCAATTTCCAAGAAGAGCGACTATAAAATAGATATCCTATTTCATCAGCATGAGAAACACCTCTAATATCAGGACCACAGCTTTTAATACGAATGTGATTAAAATAAGGCGAGTCAAAATCAAAGCGATACATATATGTAGCAGCAGATGCATCTCTGTTACGTTGTAACATGGTTAAATGGAAACCGAACCAGAAACGAGTAAAGCTGAGAATCTAAAATAATATAGATACTTTGAAAACGCTACAATGTGTCGCAGAGCTTAATACAAACCTCTAAAAATTTTAAGATATTTCCCAACGATAACGCGGAGTCACCAATATACATTTTTAAAGCTTCTCTGCCTAAAATTTGCTGCTCTTCTAAATTCCTTAGTTCCCATAATTCTCTAGGTAAAATATATTCGGGATGTTCATTTAAATACTCTAAAAGCTGGGGATAATCTTTATAAGAACTGTAATTTAATAAAGCTTCAAATGATGAACCTCCCACCATCAGAGGTATATCATTACTCCACGACTCTTTTATAAATTTTTTAGGATCTTTTACGATAATACTATGTTCCGTTTCATATGGTTCTATAACTGGACCAAACACAAATGTGATATCTTTTAGTTTTTCTTCTGATGTAATAATGTCACAATTAACCAAATCATTAGCTGGTTGTTGTGCAAGATAATCTCTTACATTTGAATCTATATTGTCGCCCACAAAGCCTAATGCTTTCGCTAAACGATATGCAATATTTTGAGGAGGCACTATACACCATGTATTGTATACGGTACCCGCCATTAAGATGGCTTTGTGGAAGAGATTTTTTGATTTTGGAGTATTCATCAGATGATGCGTAGATGCTGAACCAGCACTATGACCAAATAAAGTTATATTGTTGCTATCACCATTAAAATTAGAACAATTTTCTTTAATCCACCGTAAAGCCAACAGTTGATCTTTTAAACCAGCATTACCGGGAATATCTACAGAAGGATCTTGAAAGGATAGAAACCCTAAAACAAGGAATATTATATAAACAAATTTTATTAAGTGTTTGAACATATTCAAGGCTTTCGGATACTTACCAAATACTCCCACCCTGTAATTCACTGTGACCAGTATAACATCTTTCATCATAAAGTAGTCGGGCGATAATTTGCTTCTGGAAGCTTCACCAACATTGTAGTATCCTCCATAAATATAGACCATAACTGGTAAAGGTTTATCACTAAAAAGCTAAAAATAGGCAAACAAATATACTCAGAATTTAAAACCTTGCGAAAATACCAAAGCTAATCAATAATTCGTAGTGGTTGACAAAATGAGTCATTTTGGTCTAAAACCAACCTGTTAATTCTGCTATTGGAATGATTGATGGAATATAGGGGTATAGAAGAACATCGCATTATGTTATTTTATTATTATTCCGTATTTTGAAGCTCAATATAGAAAATTTTGAAGCTTAGAATAAAAATGTTTAGACCGTACCTTTTTAACGTAAAAATTTAAATATAAACAATCCTCCGTACCCTCAACATATCCAGTTGAATAATTCTTCTGTACTGGTTTAACATTTAACTCTGTACAGTCTAAAGTATCAGTCCATGGTTCCTGTAATGGTTGGGGAGCCTTAAAACGTAAATCTCCGACCGGTACACAAGCATATGGAATCTTTTCAAAACTATAGTATAAATCATCGTAAATAGAACGTCGCTGAATGCCTTTAATATATCCATGAGTAGTTAATAACTCTGGATAGATGCTGAAATTTATTAAAATTTTGTATAACACAAATTTGTAGAAAATTAGTTCGAAGAAAAACTAACCTGCTCATTTTGTTAAAAATATCGTTTCTTAGCAAATGTATGACCGTAGAATTAGAATGTTTTATACAAATGTATTGTTTTGTATTTTATAAATAGATATATTGTTATATAGAACAACTCCTTATCTTGAAAACTTTTAGTATTATCTTTAAAAATCACCATTTAAAATTCTTATCACTCAATAACAAGTAGAAACTTGAAATCTAGGCTGGGACGACCATGTAATACCCTGCAAAGTAAGTTCTGGTAAACAATTTAGCTCTAAAAATGGTCAGATCCAAAAATATTATTTGAATTGGTTTATCAAACCAGAAATTTTGTTGTGACATCTCACTTTGAATTTTATTTACCAAATATGTGTTAAAAATTAATACATTATTCCTTTACAAATTAAAAATTTTTGTAAATTGAAAAACTCCTAAATAAAATAAATAATTAACAAATCACTTAATTAGCCATAAAAATGATTACCATTTATTAAACATATATAAAAATTTGAATCCATTTACTAATATAATACTAATGTTTACAACTACATACATAAGTTTTATGTTAAATGCTTTTCTTTTTTTGTATAGAAATTTTTTACAAATATGGATTCTGTTTTTGACATTTGTCTAATTTTAGCATTATACAAATACATATCACAACAGGGTTGGAGAACCTAAACAAAAGCTTTGACTCCAACTCCAGCTCATATATTTAAACAAAATTAATAAACCGGTTTAAAAAACATATTTTAAGCATACTTGATAATATTATACCTATATATGTTTAAATGTTAAATCACACTATATCATAAATGCGATAGTTTCAGTAAAATGAATTCGTTGATCATACACTTAAATAAAATCTTGGGTATTTATGAATAGAATGAACGAAACAACAAATGTGAGAAAGAACATATTTAAAAAAGCTACATTGAAATAAATCACGCGTTTTGACGGCAACGCTATATGAGCATTATAAACTTGTTGGGCTTCATACACGGCAAGTTATATTTCACGCGTTATAAACCTATTTTATTTTTCTTTCTCATATCCAACTTTATGTTTTTTCTTTTATTCTATTAGATTTTCATTCACACTTTTAGAAATTTATTTTACTTTTTATTGTTTTTCACATTCAAAAATAAACAACAACAGCTGCCAAATGCTTACAACGCCGTGGAAAGTTGAAACTTTTGTCGGCTACGTTTTATGCACTTTTTATGTACCTCATCTATGAAAATACACCACTTCCAAACGTTTTAAAGCATATAAAGCGTGTTATGTATCATCACTTTTATCCACACAAGCGTCATCTTTTATGTCGGTATGGCAACATTTAATAACTGATATTTGTCAGCCGATTAATCTAAGAACACATGTTTTTGAAACGCTTTACACCGAATCAACACGCCGAAATGACAATGACAGTAGAAGATCGTCCACATACCGTTCATCAATGCCCAAGATGTCCCAATGAAGTTGATGAAGCGGTAAGAGAGAGTCATGACGAGAACCCAAATGAGTCGAGACGTCATCGCGCTCCGACAGTGGAACTACTTTGCGGTGCATTTTGAAGGATAATTTGCATTTATTCTCGCATTTATGGTACGAAGAATCCACAGGAACTAACATTTCGTGACCAAAAAGCGATTGTTTGGGCCGACTTTTGATCCAAATGATTATTGGGCCATTTTTCTTCACAGAAGGTGTAATTATCGAAGGGAGGCGATATCGAAGGGAGACGATATCGATGGATGTTGGTTCATTCCGTCTTCTCGAAAATGTGTGGAAACGGTATGGTTTAAAAATCGGTAACATTAACTGGTCACCAAGAACTTCTTTTTGTGGTGTTATTTTAAAAGCAAAGTGTGCGTCAAAAAGCCTGCAGACTTTTGGCGAACTCAAGGCAAACATTCGTGTCGAAACCATTATTATAAAGCTCGAGGTGCTCGAAAAAGGTGTCGAAAATGCAACCTAAAAGGCAACATAAATAAGCATATCACTAATATGGAAATCTGTTGTTAACTTTAATTATTTAATATTCACATATCGACGTGAAGACTGCGCACCATGTCTATACTATATATTTTAGCGACTTGGGATTTTCTAGGTCCATTTTCCAACAAAAATATATTTGCACTGTTCTCAAAACTAAAAAAAATACTTCTCAATGTTACATAGGTTTGGTGTTCACATTATGTTCTATATGTGTATAAATGTAACTGTCATTTAATCCAACGGCGTACTTCTAAGTATCACGATAAATTTAAAATTCGGTGGTGGCTCCAATACTAAAGAAAGAGCTGGCGGCGACCCCAAGTAACCCAGGAAACTATTGATGGCGCGATCGTTATATTCAAAGAACAAGAATACATTTATTTTATGAGGTCCAGATTTAAAGGGAATGAAGAGATATATCGAAATAAATGGCTATTAAGATTTTTAACATATAAAGTTGCTGTTAACATATTCTATTAAGTACTTAACATGACCAAAACTAATTTTTTATTTAAGTAAAAAACGGATATCTTAATATTTTAATAATTCAATTTAGACTATAAATATATATCTAATTAATAATCTGATAGATGACAACCCTCATTCAGGTCGGTTAGAAAATAACCGCTATGGCCAATTGAAAATGAAACTTATTAGAAAATCAGTTTTTTTTAATTTTGTTATTTTGTATCTTTTTTTCCCGAGAAACAATTGAATATACCAGGTATGCTATAAAAATCTACTACCTTGGGGCATTCACTTGATATATGACATTTCCCATTTAAGGTGCTATTACATGATGTGTTTTTACATATGTACTGTCAAATTTTCCCACAACAAAAGTTGTACACATCGTGTGATACATATGAAACATTGTTTATGTACAATACACGAGGAAAATCACACGTACATTTTTCAATTAGAACAGGTTCGATTTTTGCATGACAAACAAATGATAATACAACACTGCTTGTGGCGAAAGAAAAACAGAGTAAATTATAAAGATTAATATTGAAAGAAAAATAAATTGTTTAATATTTATTAACCATTAAAAAATATATGCCTTTTTTTTAACAATAAATTTTTGTAAATTCACAAATTAAATCAGCTGCTGTTTACATTTAGAGGTTATGTCATACGGAAATATATATGCACGTGTGATAGCAAAAATTATGAATCGTATGTAAAAGACAATTTTGACAGATATGCGGAATTTCATATGGATAAAAAAAGTGACAGTACATATGTAAACAAGTAAGAAAATTATAGTCGGTCTAGATCGACTATATGATACCCCATACCGTGCGTTTAGAGACCCTATCTCATAGGCCCAACTAACTGGACATAGAAAATAACCATAAACCAAATTTGAGTGGGATTTTTATTAATTTTTTTGGCTGCAGATATGAAAAAGTTCATATGGGATGCTATATCTATATAGGGAATAGGCCCAAAAATAGACCGATCCTGACTATGTTTGGTAAAGTCTCTTGGGTTTTACAAAAATATATACAAACAAAATTTGAGAAGAATCAGTGCAATATTTTTGTTTTTTGATACATTTAAGTGAAGATAGGGAAGCAGCTCTATATGGGGCCTATGACTAAGAGTTGCGCCATATCCGTATGGATATTTTTGGACTACTCATTAATGGATGTAATAAACGCATACAAACCCAATTTGAGTAAGATCTATATGACAATTTGGATCTTATGGCAATTTATGTCGATTTCATAGGGGTCATTTGTTGTGGGCTAGGTCTGAACATGAACCGATTCTCACCAATTTCAATAGCGTTCATGCTATGGCCGATAAGGCTTATATACCAAAGTTCGTTAAAATATATTCATATTTGCGACCTGCAGTTTGATTACAAGGTTTACTTGGACACACAGACGGACGGACGGACATCGTTAAATCGAATGAGATAGTGATTCTGATTCGATCGGTATAATAAAAGATGGATCTAGGTCAAATATTTTTGGTAATTACAACAAGTAAGAAAATTATAGTCGGTCTAGACCGACTATACGATACCCTATACCATGCGTTTAGAAACCCTATCTCTTAGGCCCAACTAACTGGACATTGAAAATAAGCAAAAACCAAATTTGAGTGGGATTTTTATTAATTTTTTTGGCTGCAGATATGAAAAAGCTCATATCGGATGCTATATCTATAAAGGGACTAGGTCCAAAAATGGACCGATCCTGATCATGTTTGGTAAAGTCTCTTGTATTTTGCAAAAATATGTACAAACAAAATTTGAGAAGAATCAGTGCAATATTTTTGTTTTTTAATAGATTTAAGTGAAGATCGGGAAGCAGCTCTATATGGGGTCAAAGGGATCATTTTTGGACTACTCATTAGTGGATGTAATGAACGCATATAAACCCAATTTGAGTAAGATCTATATGACAATTTGGATCTTATGGCAATTTATGTCGATTTCATATGGGTAATTTGTATGGGGGCTAGGTCTGAACATGGACCGATTCTCACCAATTTCAATAGCGTTCATCCCATGGCCGATAAAAGCTTATATACCAAATTTCATCAAAATATATTCACATTTGCCACCTGCAGTTTGATTAAAAGCTTTACATGGACACACAGACGGACGGACGGACGGACGGACGGACGGACGGACGGACGGACAATGTTAAATCAACTCAGAAAGTGATTCTGATTCGATCGGTATAATTAAAGATGGGTCTAGGTCAAATATTTTTGGTTGTTACAAACAGCAGCACAAAGTCATTATACCCAAACCACATAGTGGTATAGGGTATAAAAAGCAGCGCAAAATCATTATACCCAAACCACATAGTGGTATAGGGTATAAAAACATATCGTGTAATAGCACCTTTAACAATAATTTATAGCAATGAATTACTCTAGTGCAAAGAATAAGTAATTGATTACATCATTATTGCAAGAATCCATGATTAGGTATTATGAATCATAACTGAAGGTAAGGTATGTTAAAAAGTAATATATATTTAACTAAAACATTTTTCTCTTTTTTCTATAGCCTATTGTTAGCTACACTCGGGAATCTTAAGTAGCAACACAATAGTGACACATTTATTTCTCTTATTTTTTTCTTTTTTTTTTTTTTTTGATGCGTAACCATCTATATGCTCAGGGGTAAAAATCTTTTTCACAATACAATCACAAAAACAGCTTAAGAAGTAAGAAGTAAGGCAAAGATAATGATATAAAATCATTTCAGCTAATTCAACAACCTCTGCTATAACAACGTTAAAAATTTCACAATATAAAAGTATAACATATTATTCAAAACCCCACAAGTATAACGCTATTACTAATATAAAAATTATTTCAGCTAATTCAACAACCCCAACTATAACAACCATTTGAATTAAAAAATACTAATAAATAACTTGATATATTAGCTGAGCAATTGTTTGCTATAAGTGAAATATAGATGACGCTTTCTGTTTGGTTTAAATTAATGTACAAATAGATGTTAACACGTCTCTCCTGTGATCGGGCTCACATAGTTTTTATACCCTATACCACTATGTGGTTTGGGTATAATGACTTTGTGCTGCTGTTTGTAACAACCAAAAATATTTGACCTAGACCCATCTTTAATTATACCGATCGAATTAGAATCACTTTTTGAGTTGATTTAACAATGTCCGTCCGTCCGTCTGTGTGTCCATGTAAACCTTGTAATCAAACTGCAGGTCGCAAATATGAGTATATTTTGATGAAATTTAGTATATAAGCTTTCATCGGCCATGGGATGAATGCTGTTGAAATTGGTGAGAATCGGTCCATGTTCAGACCTAGCCCCCATACAAATTACCCCTATGAAATCGACATAAATTGCCATAAGATCCAAATTGTCATATAGATCTTACTCAAATTGGGTTTGTATGCGTTCATTACATCCATTAATGAGTAGTCCAAAAATGATCCCTTTGGCCCCATATAGACTGCTTCTCGATCTTCACTTAAATCTATTAAAAACAAAAATATTGCACTGATTCTTCTCAAATTTTGTTTGTATATATTTTCTCAAAATACAAGAGACTTTACCAAACATGATCAGGATTGGTCCATTTTTGGACCTAGTCCCCATATAGATATAGCATCCGATATGAACTTTTTCATATCTGCAGCCAAAAAAAATAATAAAAATCCCACTCAAATTTGGTTTTTGCTTATTTTCTATGTCCAGTTAGTTGGGCCTAAGAGATAGGGTTTCTAAACGCATGGTATAGGGTATCGTATAGTCGGTTTAGACCGACTATAATTTTCTTACTTGTTTTATTTTAGAAAATTATTTTAAACATTAATGTTTATTTTATATTAACCTTTTAAGAACTTGAGATATCAATAAAATCGGCAAAATTGTTTCAATTTTATATACGCACATCACTTTGTTTCTTTAATTGTTTTGATATTTCTGATACAAATTAGTTTTCTTTTACTAAAAATAGGATAGTTACGAAAAATTTTATAATACGTTCATTTTAAATTTTAATTATACAAGGCCAAGATTTTTAGTCATGACTAGTTTGAAACTTTTATCTTCTCTTCTTCTCTTAAATATATTTACGCTGATCCCTGACTCACTGACTGACTGACTGATTCTGTAACGCTGAAATAATACACACACATAGCACTCCATACAAAGCTATGCGGAATACACAAACAAAATTTAATCTTTCTCATTTGATACAAACCCACACACAATTTTCTCTCTCCTTTGTTACCGACCAGTGCTGCTAATAAAATCTTCTGAAAATCGACAATTTTGGAAACTAAATCGCAAAATAATTTTATTGATATGTTGTATCTATAGCTGAAACATATAATATAGGTTTAAAGCATCGCCGTAATTAAACCTTAAATCTTAAATGGAGATGCTATTCAAGGTATTTCCGTTTTGAAACGACTTGACCCAGAATTAAATCTATACATATTTTGTAATTTACATTTGCAATGAACAAAAACTATCAATTTTCGATAAACAACCCATTAATTGTTAACCCTTGAAATCGTAATTTTTATACTACTGAAAATTTTAAATCTTCAATCATCATTTTAACAAATTTAACAAATCATTTTAACAAATTGAAAAATCGTTGAAATTACAATAAGTTGTCAAAATTGGCAGCACTGCTAACGACAATAGCACTACATATGCAGATTTCGTGTTACATATGGAATGAGTTGAACGCAAATAATCCATAAAAAAAACTAATATCTATTCAAATTCTTCTTTAAATTCCCTTTGTTGACAATGAAAAAATTCTGCAATAAAAGTAATGAATGAAATTTTAAACATTTTTATTTTTCTCATTTAACGTCGTCCGATATGCATACATACATACTTCTTTATCAAACCAAACTTTACCGTTTACCTGTTTTGTTTTCCATCTCAAAATTGTTTTGTATTGTTATGAGTGCTTTCGCTCAGGTTCTCTGATGGCCAGCACTTACCAAAGAGTATAATTTTTTGATAAATATTTGAGAAAAAGAGATCTTCAATGTGGATTTTGTTGTTGTCCAACGTGTGATTTCGTTTAAAGCTCTGTATTGAAAATCACTTGAAAAAATAGTGCAATATTAAGTTTAAAATTTAAATTATTCTAACTTTGCATAGTTAAATTACATTGTAATTTGAGAAGAGAGGTTGGAAAATAATTTTGTTTCACTCATAATATTAATTTTTGCATAATTTGCTTTCATGGAAGAATTAAAGGCGATTTGAAATAATAAGTTTCTTTGTGAAGTAAAACTAATACGCCTTTATTTTGTAATTTTTTTTGGATTTATACCTAGATAACTTTGCAAAAAATGTATTCTCTTTTTTTTAGTTTACGTGTATGGATGATGAAATATGAAATATTTTTTTCTCTATTGTGTAGGTGTAACTTCCTTAAGGGGTGGTAGGTTATAAAAACTTTTTTTTTGCATTTCTCTTTCTGAATGCACAACATGTCGGGAGTGTTGTGTTAAACTTTTAAGTAAATCAGAGCAAAACAAAAGATACAGCGTTTCCAGCGACCGGCCTCATACGGTATATAGCATATTAAAAAGTTTTTAAAAAACTTTAAGCCGATTTTCGCGCAAATAAATGTTCGGAGTCCGTGAACATCGTAACTCAAAATCTACTTGACCGATTCTTTTGAAATTTAAAAACATTGAAAAAATTCTTCGTCACTACCTCAGGAAACACGTTACCTTTTAAACGCATTTCGAATTTTTTATTTCTCATGATCGGAAAAGAGTTATGATGTTCACCGCAAATCAACAACGCCTCCGGAGATTCGCTGTCACGGACTTATTTATTAAAATTTTTAATTGAAAATTTTTTCAAAGATTCTTGAAATGTCGTGCTATAACGTGTATATGAAATAAATAATCCAGCATTATTCATATCTTCAAAAAAGAATTATGCAAAATACCACTTTATTAACTTTTAAAACCTTAACCCCCCCCTTAAGAAATTTTTGGGAACCATGCTCTAAAACGTTTTTTTTTCTATGCTATTCTATTTTTTCCACAATAAAATGGAGTCAGGTTATAACAAACTCGGCGGGACCGGCCAAATAAGTTCGTTATAGACTAAGTTCGTTATAACCGTAGTATTTTTTTGTTTTTTCCGAAAGGTTTAAAAACTTTTTTTAGTTGAATAAGTTTATTTATTTTGGGGCATTTTAAAAAGTTATAAAACACAAATTAAATTATTAAAAGATAGATATTAATTGTTTGTCTTAATTAGACTAAAATTACCGAGTTTCTATCAAAATAAAATATTTTTTTTAAATCATATAATATTAAAAACTCCTTATGTATAGAAGCAGAAAGTATAAAGCAAAGGTTGGTTACTGGCAAATTTATGCGAAAATATACATAAAAGGACCTTTTACAAAACTTCATTTGAAAATCGAAGTTTTTGGTTTGTATTTTTTACAACTGTTTTTCGATTTTTTTTTTAAGAAATTTTAAAAACATTAAAATTATTTTTTTTTAAATATATAAAATATAAGAAAATTTTGAAATGGAAAAAAAAATTTGTTTGTTAAAGTCAAAATAAACGGGCGCCTAGGCGCCACACAATCCACTAGTTTGAAATATTGCATAATCAATAAGCTCTCAAGATATTCCAAAGCATGATCGCATACTTTGAGTTAGAGTATTCTAATGCCGGCTTCGTTAAAAAATAATTTTTCTTTTCCCTCTTATGAATGGGTAATAATAGATTTTCTAATTAAGAACTTTCCGAATGAAATTGAGAAAATTCCAAATGAAATTGAGATTTTTACATTTGAAAATGGGAAATTGAGATTCAACATTTGAAATTGGGAAAATTTCAATGGAAATTCAATCGAATTTCAATCGAATTTCAATCGAAATTGATATTGTCCATTTAGAATTGGGAAATTCCAAATGAAATTGAGTGTCTTTCATTTTAAATTGAGAAAATTACAAATGAAATAAAGATATTAAAAAGGAAATTGAAAAATTCCATGCTGAGAAAATAATTCTAAAATATTTAGTTTGATTTTATTTGGTCCTCTCAAACTTTATAATTCTTCACTATCTATTTGATTTGTAAAAAATATATATTTTAACATGAATGGTTTGCAAACAAAAAAATTCATTTCATAAGAATTGCACACAAAAAAAGGGAATTTCGCCAATCAAATTGTCTTCTGGCCATATAAAATTCTTAGTTTTTAGTAAAGATCATTAAAACTTAGTTTTAAACACACGTTTTGTGGTTTTTATAGTACGAATAGTAAAAATAGTTTTTACCTTAATCCACATTTTATATGCAGTTAAAATTTCGATGTACATATTTAACAACATTCGGCTTCAAATTTTATTTTTGGAAATAATTCATCACACTGAATGTACAATGGTGGATCAATAAATCTGTGACTTTTTGAATGAAAAATAAGAAGTTAATAGTAGCGATACTCGACTTTACGATACCCTACAAGATGAGCTCTAACTAAAGAAAATAAGAATAAATCAAATTTTATTGACATTGTTATTATGAAAGAGATCATATCAGACAATACATTTTCATGGGGACTAGGTCGAAGAATATACCGACCATGACCATATTTGGTAAAGTCATTATATTTTTCAAAAACATGTATAAATCAAAATTGAAGGAGAAAAAACTGATTTTGATTGATTCAAGTGAAAATCGGGAAGCAGTTTTATGTGGGGACTATGGCTAAACTTGATCCTACAGGAATTATTTTTGCTATTTTATTAATGAGTGCAATAAACATGCATAAACTAAATTTGACCGAGATCTATATGATAATTTAGATCTTAAGAAAATTTAATTCGATCTCTGAACATGCACCAATTCCCACCAATTTCAATAGCGTTCATCCTATCGCCAATAAAATTTTTGGATCAAATTTCATCAAAACATATTCATATTTGCGAAACGCAGTTTCATTACAAGGTTTACATGAATAGACAGACATAACGACAGACCGGCGCACAGTGGACCATTTCACGAGAAGGCGGTCAAAAATCCATAACTTTTGATTGGATTGAAATTTTGATTTGTGATTTTTTTTGTTTGGTAGGTGGGACTTTACCCCTTAATTTTTGCTATAAAACGTAAATATCGACTGATAACAACAAAAAGTTATGGAAGGTTTAAAATACATTTTCATTTTTAGTTGAATTTTAGTACAAAAGTGAAGTGTTAAAAGGTTAAAAAAGGTTTTTTTTTATGTAATGCCTTATTTTTTAAGTTAATTTTACAACTAATACTTTTTAAAAATTTTGTAAGTTAAATTTTTTCAAAAATGCCAAACTTTGGCCCCCGTAAAATTTTTGGTCCCAATGTTCACAAGGGCCAAAGGTTGGCTTTTTTTGAAAGAGCCCGAGTTATAATATAATTTATTAAACAGCGAACGTAAAAGTTTTTCCTTATATTGGTTCAAGATAGACAAGTTTCAATGAAAATGTCGTATGTTTTTAGTTTAGTTAAACATTTCTTTATTGTCTTTTTAAATATTTCTATATCAATTTTTATTGTAAACTTATATAATACATACATATTTAAATCAAGACAAATTGTTAACTATATAATAATCTAACCCATAAAATCAAAGTTTTTATTAAAACTCTCTCTTTCCTTATTCATATGAATTTTCAATCTATCCGTGACTGTGCGTGACTTTGCGTAACTATTTTAAAATTAATCTTTGGTCACAAGTCTATGGACAAAGTTTCAGATCGATCGGAGGAGGGGAAGCGAGTTTTTAATTTCTCCGTGACTGTGCGTGACTATGCATGACTGTGCGTGACTATGTCAAAGTTAATCTTTTTTCACCATGTTTCAGATCGATCCTATAAAGGGAAATGGGTTTTAGATCACTACGTGACTGTGGGTGACCATGCGTGACTGCGCGTGACTATGCGTGACTGTGCGTGACTACCCCAAAATTAATCTATAGTCACAATAAGACTATTCGTGACTGTGCGTGACTATGTCAAACTTAATCTTTTTTCACAGCAAGTCTATCGACCAAGTTCCAGATCGATCGGATAAGGGGAAATGGGTTTTTGATCACTACGTGACTGTGCGTGACTGTGCGTGACTGTGCGTGACTAAGTGAGAGTTAATCTTTTTTTTACAGCAAGTATATGGACTAAGTTTTTGATCGATCGGATAAGGGTATATGACGTTTAGAACACTCCGTGACTGCAAAATTAATCTATAGTCACAACAAGACTATTAGCCAAGATTCAGATCAATTGAATGAGGGGGAATGCGTCCACCCATGGCAGACCGACAGACAGAGGGTATGAGTTAAAAGAGTTTAAAAAAGAGTATAGCTTGTTGTTAGTGTACTGAAAAACTGCTTTAAATCAAACAATTTTAGTAAATATTTCTTCTAAATAGCCTTGATTTTCATCTTCTCGAGGTTGTTTAGCTTCTTCGTCTAATTCAGTAGAGGTAGTTTTCCTTTTTTGTCGAATGTTGAACATACATGAATCTGAAGTGCACAACAAAATAGTGGTAAGGTCTTCATTAGTGCAACACCTGAACATTATTCTTGTGTTGTGCTCGCGAAAAAATCTGTAGTCTTTGCTCCTTCTTTCTTGCGCTTCTTCAGATATATCTCCTATTGGTAGCATATTGTTGTGAATTATTTGTTCCTCATGGCACAAAATTTTATGAACTGTGGATATCATATATCTCCAAGAGCATTTTTGGTTATAAAGTATAGCTGTTTTATTGGCGTAATCTCCAAATTTTTTTTGCATTTTTCTTTCTGCTGCATGCTAGAACTTGTAATATTTTGATTTTGAATCGTCTTATTAATTCATGATCTACACCTGTGATATATGCTGCAGTTTCTGGATCAGAAAAAATCTCCTCGCAGTATTTCCTTCTTTTGAGTTTCCTTCTCCTTGATTTGGTTGGTCGATTATTAGGCCTAGCTGTAGTTATTTTTCTTGAATTTGTTTTTTTTGCTTTCTTTTTTCTCAATTTTCTTTGTTTTTTCTCACTGTTTCGCCTAACGGACCTAATTCCAAATCATAACCCAATTTAAGAATATGCTCCATAAAACGTATTCTATCATGAAGAGGGGACATTCAAAATTCGTAGGCTTCCTTAAAGCTATCGTCTTGGTGGGGGTTGGCTTAATTGACTTCATGTCTTTTGGCATATAATGAAGCTTGACGATGACTTCGTTTCGGTTAAAGCTTGTGCAACTTTTCCATCAATCATTGTGATACAAATTTTAAAATTTGCTTCAATGTCTTGGTCACCAAATTTAAATATTTCTGGTTGAAGTTCTTTAATATGGTCTTTTATTTTTTGAACTTCTTCAGATGTCCAAAGATATCAGGGTTCCTTTTTGAAGGCAAATTTTATTGGTCTGCAATACTTTGTTGAAGAAGGAATTTAATTTTTCAATACATCAAGTTTTGTTGCTTTACTAGTTGACGGCTCTAAGCCGATATAAATTTTTTGTAAGCGAATTGGAACGAAAGATACCATAAATAAATTGGCATCTGATGAATTTTCGGCATTAAATTGCTTGTATTGTTTTTAACCAGAGGATCCATCACATCCCCATGTAGAAATTAAAGTAATGCTACAATTACCAATTTTTTTTTAAATGATCAATATCAAGCGTATTTAGCAATCGTTCTGCAGTATGTTCAAGGAGATCTTGCAATTTTATTTCTGTTGAACTTGAAGTAACACTAATAGCAGATTGTGAAGGTAAGCATTCTCTTTTGGCAGAAACTAAATCTCGATACTCTGGAAAAATCCCACAATTCTTCTCATTGGTTCGCTTCCGCAATTCCTTATATTGATTCTTGGTGAACTTTAAATTTAAAAATAGGGCGAATGCTTCATCTGGAGTAAATTTCTTATCTTCAATTGGTGTAGGAATGCTTTTCAAAATCTCCCTTGTGTGCCCTTGGCTCGCTTCTACTATTTTTTCAATTATTTCAATTTCATTTTTCTCATTTTGTGTTGGTTGAATTTGGTGCAAAAATGAATAATTCTTTGAGAAATTTCTTCATTAATATTCTCCAGCGCCTTCGAGATCTTTCACTACATCCGTCAATTGGTTTTGCTGGTCGACCCTTTTTTCCACTTTCGTTGGCAGTTGTAGATGAACTCTCAAAAATAAGTTCCTTTAATACCAGTCTTGTTGACATTTGTACATCTTTGCCTTGCTATGAGAGCATTCAATGTACCGTTTTTTCAAACTTGATGCAAAAGTTGTAATTTTTTCTCTGTGTATTTCAATTTCTTTACAATTCTTAAAGAAATGGATGCTCAGTATGTGCAAAATTATATCGTCCACATCTTTTTGTTGAAAATAAATATTAGCGGGATCTCTATAATACTACTTAGCCATTGTTCAAACTGTAATGAATAATAATTGTGGAAACATTATTATAAATACTCTTTATAGCTATTATGTAAAATACAATTTTTTATCTTTTATTACCACTTTTTCAAGCATAAAAACCCGGACCCTAACCCTTTTTAAAAGGTGAAGCACACCTGCTAATATCTTAAATATTTCTACTTAATGTTTTTTCCCATCTCGTATTTAAACTATATAAACTCAAGTTCTGACTATCAATGTTTTTGAAAAATAGTTATGTAACTGTACCAGTCAAAATAAAAAAGATTTTAAAATTTATAATAATTTAATAATTAAGCGCATTATGTGTCAACCCTTTTTTATAAGTATATAACAACTCGTGTCAACTCTACCGTTTCCTTTTTCTGTCAGTCTAAAAAAAAAAATAAACTGACGCAAAAAAATACACCGGTACGACCAACTTTAGTATTCATAACACACAGACGGACGGGCGGACATCGTTAAATCGACTCAGAAAGTGATTTTGAGTCCATCCGTATAATAAAAGATGGGTATAGGTACAACATTTTTGGTAGTTACACACATCAGGGCAAACTCATTATACCCTAACCACATAGAGGTATAGGGTATAAAAAATAAATAAAATGTTGCATGAATTTTATTCAAATTTAGTTTATATTTTTTTTGACAAAAATGAAGTTTACTAAATATGGTCGTGATGGGTCCACATATAAAAATAACATCAGCTATTAACTTTTTCATATCTTTACATAATAAAATAAAAATATGACTAAAATTTGGTTTATGCTTATTTTGGATATCCACTTGCTGGATCCAAGACCCTTTCTCGAAAAAAATAGACACATAAATAATTAACTCAGAATCACTTTCTGAGTCGAGGAAGAGATATCCGTCCGTACGCCGCACTGTGGACGGCCAAAAATAATTTTTTTATGGTTACCGATTTTAAAGTTGTGATATTATCGATGTTCGTCCGTCCGTTCGTCTGTCCGTCTGTGTGTCCATGTAAACCTTGTAATCAAACTGCAGGTCGCAAATATGAAAATATTTTAATGAAATTTGGTATATAAGCTTTTATTGGCCATGGGATGAACAGTATTGAAATTTGGTGAAATTCGGTCCATGTTCAGACCTAATCCCCATACAAATGACCCCTATGAAATCGACATAAATTGCCATAAGATCCAAATTATCATATAGATCTTAGTCAAATTGCGTTTGTATGTGTTTATTATATCTATTAATCAGTAGTCCAAAACTAATCCCTATAGGACAACTCTTAGTCATAGCCCCCATATAAAGCTGCTTCCCGATCTTCACTTAAATCTATCAAAAAACAAAAATATTGCACAGATTTTTCTCAAATTTGGTTTGTTTATATTTTTTCAATATATAAGTGACTTTACCAAATATGGCCAGGATCGGTCCATTTTTCGATCTAGTCCCCATATAAATATAGCACCCGATATGAACTTTTTCGTATCTGCTGCCAAAAATATTAATAATAATGCCACTCAAATTTGGTTTATGCTTATTTTATATAATTAGTTGGACCGAAGAGTTAGGGTCTCTAAAACATGGTATAGGGCATCGTACCATGGTTTAGAGACCGTAATTCTTCGGTCCAACTAATTATATAAAATAAGCATAAACCAAATTTAAGTGGCATTATTATTAATTTTTTGGCTGCAGATACGAAAAAGTTTATATCGGGTGCTATATTTATATGGGGACTAGGTCGAAAAATGGACCGATCCTGACCATATTTGGTAAAGTCACTTACATATATATTAGAAAAAATATATACAAACCAAATTTGAGAAAAATCTGTGCAATATTTTGGTTTTTTGATAGATTTAAGTGAAGATCGGGAAGCAGCTTTATATGGGGCCTATGACTAAGAATTATCCTATAGGTATTATTTTTGGACTACTGATTAAGGAATATAATAAACATTTCTAAAAGATGGCAAAGCTGCTTCACGATCTTGGTGAGAAAATTTCAAATACATCACATAGTTGGATATATATATTCAATATATATATATTCTGGCCATTTTTGGATTAAGTCTCAATACAAGAGTCTCATCCGACAAAAAAAAATGTAACATGCTTGTAATATTATGAAATTGCATATCCTATGGTCATCCTAGACCGAATTAATGTTAAATTTGATAAAGCGCAGTTGAAAAACTTTAAGCTGAGTTGATGTAAGCGTATTGGATGCGGAAAAAGAAATTTGGCTCCAACTCTCGGAATTTATCGAATAGCCTTTTCGCCACTTTTTTCTTAATTTTACGTGAGCGTTAAAGAGGTCCTTACTGGTTAAGCTAGATGACCAATTGGGGTGAAGTTTCAAGTACAGAGGGCACTTCAGTTTCTTAGACTTTCTTTTGTTTGGAATCCTTTTCATATTCTTGCAAATTAATGTTATGTATGCACCGCAAAATTGTTACAACAAATTATTTAGTAAAATCGAAATCTTGGGAGAGAAATACACCAATAAAGTAAAGTATCGTGAAATAAACCATTGACCTTTATAGCAACACCTTTATCTGTATCGACTTTATTCTGTTCTTTCGGGAATAGCTTCATGGTTGATCAGTTCCACATACCTTGAAAATAACAACCACATCATGAAATATTTATTGGTCCTTCGAACCGGATTTTATTGCTGGAAAGTGAAGCTTTGGTAATAAAACAAGACCAGAAAATACTCAAAATTTACTGATTAATTAAAATGTAAAAAATACAAAATAAAAACATTTAATAATTATTTTGTGAATAGATACAGCTTAGACTTGTTAAATTTTAAACCAGATTGCTAGAAGCACTATTTCGCGTTGAAAACCTGAATTGAGAATAAGTTCAACATTCTTAATTATCTTTTATTAAGAAGAAAGATAAAGTTAAGAAAATTAACATTTAATATACCTGATCGTAATACTCAACTAATCTTCGAATATTTACAGCCTTTTTTAAATTATATTTATTGTACGACTTGAGCGAGTATAAAATTGTAAATTTGGTTTATTACACTTTTGCGTTAATTTATTGATTAATCGAAGGATAATTTTACAAAATGTTTAACAAAAAGCTCTTTGGCCTTTATAATTAAACTGAAAAGATTAGGATCTTTTTTTTTTTTTTGTTCTTGAATATCATATTATTTCTTTTGATAATAGATCATGAATGATATCATATTTTGAATGAATTTTTAAAACCTTTAAGTAAAGGGAATTCTTACTGTTATAGAATTTTCACTGTTGTTTTGAGTTTAAGTTGGATGGATTTGAATTCAATGTGTTGAGTTCAGGATGTTTTTTGCGCGATATCGCTATTATTTATTTTCAACTTGGGACAGTTTCCCTTTCTCAAGGTGAAGGTAACATGTGCACACTTTGTTGGATTATCTTTTTCTTCCATTTGTTGAGCCAGTTTGCAGTTCATTAATATGAGACTACAAGCAGCTAGAAGCAATTATAGGGTTTTTGTGCGTTGACGTGTGAATCAGGGGATTTGTGGGCGTATCTGAAATACACAGTATATGCATTAGAGGACATAGTATGCTGCTTTGGGGAACTCCATCTATAATTTTCCTTGGCCTAAAATACGATCTTTACATTAACCACAAATGTTCTAACCAATAAG
The DNA here is from genome assembly GCA_963682025.1 of Cordilura impudica. Taxonomy (NCBI): domain Eukaryota; kingdom Metazoa; phylum Arthropoda; class Insecta; order Diptera; family Scathophagidae; genus Cordilura; species Cordilura impudica. Next base: position 258,748,791 of record OY821517.1, on the reverse strand, counting down.
TAGTTTCGCAGTAATTTGTGGGTATTTTGCCAGACTTTGCCAAAGGCTTGAGAAATGTCTATGAATAGCGAAGCGCAAAACTGATGAACGGGGATAATGTAGAATACTTAGGAATACTTTCTCGAACAGCTTTGATAAAATTGAAAGTAATCTTATCGCGCTGTACGATGTAACTTCACTAGCGTCCTTGCCAGGTGCAGGTATTGTTATTATTTTTGAAGTTTTCCATGTTTTCGCCAGTTCGCAAAATATAATTAAAGATGAACAAAACTAGTTTATGGCCAGAAGTTGGCAGCTCACAAATCGTTTTTCCTGAGATTTTGTCTATGCCAGTAGATTTTTCTGGTTTTGGGTTTTATGATTGTTTCAGTTAAGGACGAAAAGTGATTTTTCATTGGGTAAATCACAAGGTTTTGAACTACTGGTAACGTTATACTGGAACTAGAAGTATTAGGGATTAACACTCTTTCAAGGTGATCGGCAAATAATTCGGCTTTGTCTTTATGAGACTTAGCCCAAGCAACATTGCTATATCGAATGCGAGATTCATAATAGTTGGATTTTTACATTTTTTAGTGGCTTTCCAAAGACTATAATCCGTTGAATTTGTTAGACCTATATCTTCTAGATACAAATATTTTGAGAGCTGACTGTTTGTATTCCAATAGAGCATTGTGTTGGGCTCTTTGACATGATTTAGTTGGCTTTTCAAGGTTTAAAAGCGGTATAATTGCCATTGTCTTCTAAGATTTCTCTTTTCCTTTATAAGTTCTTCAATGGTTGTTGAATATTTGTTCTTTTTATTGTTGCCGTAGCTTATAAGAGGCGTAGGTACTTTCGCTGCAGTTGATATTGTTTCCGTGAATATTTTTATAGCACCTTGTATTTCTTCGTCGGATTTCAATGAAATATTTGAGCAATGGTAAAAGGTTTGTAATTAAAAATATTTTTTTAATATCTTTTTTAATATATCAAATTTTCATCTTCCAGCCAACGAATAGTGTAAATACTAAAGAAGTAAATGTTTCAAACACAATGACCCCACAACAACATAAATACAGATATATGACGCAAAATAAAAATAACAACAATAATAATAACAAGAACCGATTTAGAACCGATTTTGATAATATTAAATAGCAATGAATCATTCCCACTAAAAATGAGGTACCCAGCTGACCTATTGAGTGCGTGATCAGGATCAATAAATATTTTTTTTGAGTCCATATTTTTTTCTAATTACTACAGACGGAATGACGGTTCCACACTGGGGTGCAGGGTATAAGAAATGTCTTTTAATTCCAACTGTATCGTTTTTCTGTTTATACAATTTATTTAACTTAACAATCTATAATTACTATGTAAGTATATAACAATAATTTTACAATTTCATTTATCATTTTATAATAATAAAAAATTTACAATATATCAACTTATGAATAAATTAAATGAATCTTTTCTGTAATCCCTTTTTAATTATTTATTAATATTTTATATTACCATTGAATAAAAATTTATATAAAAAATTATATCCAAAAAGATTATGTCTATATATGTATGTACATGAGGTAGCCCGCTTCTTTTTCTTTATCTACAGAATAATAAGAAAATATAATTAAACTAAACTTACAATTTACCTTCTGGATATAACTTATTCCAAACATTTTGAATTTTTTCTAATTCTGGTAAATCAATATATTCCAATTTAGTGGAAATATTTAAACATCTAAATGGTTTATCTTTTGACAAAGGTTCATATTTAACATCCTGCAAAGAAACACAGTTGGGATCGCCGTTTAATGCAAAACTAGTCCAAATATCTATCATAGCTTTTGTTGTGCGATATTCCATAGAATCTGCAGTTGAACGATGGGTAAACATAAAACGGAAAAGATAACACAAGTCATCACCATGACACACTCCCCGGACTTCGCGACCACATAAAAGATTGCGTATTGCGTTATTATCGGGAGAATCATAATCAAAACGATAAATATAGGTAGGCGCTTTAGAATATTGAATGCGATATAATGCAGTGCGATAGATGGGATGCCAAAACTCTCTATAAGATTCAATCTGAAAAGTTATATGAACATATATTAGCTGAATATAAACAAGAAAAATGGTACCCACCTCTAAAAATTGCATGATAGTTTTGTAGCTACACTCTTGGTCACCAAAGTAGGACTTCTTGATTTGTAAACCCATTTGTTTAGCTCTTTCACTACGGCGGTCTACTTTCACATCCAAAGGTAGAAGGTTTTCACAATCACCAACTGCATCTAAAGTAGCTTTACGCTTCATCACCTCTGGATAAAATAATAAGCCTTCAAAACTAGTGCCACCAATCATCATAGGTATATCATTGCTCCAGGTATTCTTCAGAACTTCAATTGGATCTTCAGTCAATACACTGTCTTTGGATTTATACGGTTCTATAACTGGACCAAAAGCAAACAATATTCTAATGTGTTTTTCATCTTTCGATAATATAGTAGATACAGCCGTTTGTATATCAGCTCCTGGAGCTGATTTTAAGAATTGGTAAATTTCTCCGGATTTTTCACCTCCTTTATAGCCTAAAGCTTTAGCTAATCGCAAAGCCCACTGATTTGGTGGTGGTAATACCCAAGGACATAAAATACTTCCTGACATAAGTATACCTCTGTTTAACAATCCTTTGGACTTTTCACTTAACATGCATAAGTGAGTCGAAGCACCACCAGCACTTTCACCGAATACTGTTACATTGTTGTGATCACCACCGAAAGCTGCAATATTATCCTTGACCCATCTCAAGGCCAGTATTTGATCTTTAAGACCAGCATTTCCAGGTACATCGACACTAGGATCATCCAAACTCAAAAAACCAAATGCACCCAATCGATAGGCTATTGTTACCAAGATAACGTCTTTAGACATAAAATAATCGGGACTATACATGTCCCGAGTTGCTTCGCCAATTTGGAAACCACCTCCAAATATCCAAACCATCACAGGACGATGTGATGAAGGATTAATCTGAAAACAAATTAAAAACAATAATAATTATAAAAATTTTAAATTTTACAAGCATTTGGTCTACAAAATTCTTTAACGTTATTGTAATTGGGGTTATCAATGGATATTCTATACAATGAAAGTCCAAAAGTGCCCACATCGCTGACGAAACGATATAGCTATATAAACTCGGAATGTATTGGGTATATGGAATAAAAAACATGGAACCATTTCACGCTTTGCAACCAAACTCTATGGTATTCAGTTTGAAGATTTACTCAATGCAAGAGCTCTACTATTTCTACACAAATTAATATACAAGCAACAACCGGTACAGTCATTTAACCTTTTCTAGATCAAATAGAAGTAAAAGTATTATCCCGCTTAGACTTAGACTTCAGAATGGCAATTCTATATTAATGCAATTCTTTTCTGGAATTTAGTCCCTCACAGCATACAAATTATTAGTGGCGCACAAATTTTTAAGAGAAAACTATTTAATTTCTTTCTGTTCATTAAGTTGCTAAATATTTTTCTTTATATTATAACAGTCGTATTCAAAACAATTAAAGTGTACTTCAAGTAGGGTTTATTGCATGTTTTTCATACAAAATTTGTTGATAAAGTCTACTTGAAAAACATTTTAATTTTTATGAATACGGATGTAAGTGTTTTGATATTGCAAAATCTAACTTATTTATTCACATAACTGCTTTCAATTTTTCAAATTTTTTTAAATCTAAAATTATACCCTTACCACTATGTGGTCGGGGTATAATGACCTTGTACTGATTTTTGTAACTAGCAAATATATTTTACCTAGACCCATCTTTTATTATACCGATCGACTCTGAATCAGTTTCTAAAATTAAATTTAATTATTTAAATAATAAAATAAAATAAAATAAAAAACACGAAGAGAAGGCAAACAATGGCCACTATAGCCACGGAAAGGCGAAATATTCTAAGAACATCCTGCAATTCTAGTGAGTCTGCCCAAAAATGAAAGCAAAAAGTGGTTTTAGCGCCAGTCTTTCTACCGTTAGAAAGATAATAAATGCAATAGAACACTAAGCAACGTAAAGAATTACCGTTGAATTTTTGCAAAAAAAACAAGTAAGAAAATTATATTCGGTCTAGACCGACTATACGATACCCTATACCATGCTTTTAGAAACTCTATCTCTTAGGCCAAACTAACTGGACATAGAAAATAAGCAAAAACCAAATTTGCGTGGGATTTTTATTAATTTTTTTGGCTGCAGATATGAAAAAGTTCATATCGGATGATATATCTATATGGGGACTAGGTCCAAAAATGGACCTATCCTGATCATGTTTGGTAAAGTCTCTTTTATTTTGCAAAAATATATACAAACAAAATTTGAGAAGAATCAGTGCAATATTTTTGTTTTTTAATAGATTTAAGTGAAGACCGGGAAGCAGCTCTATATCGGGCCAAAGGGATCATTTTTGGACTACTCATTAATGGATGTAATGAACGCATACAAACCCAATTTGAATAAGATCTATATGACAATTTGGATCTTATGGCAATTTATGTCGATTTCATAGGGGTAATTTGTATGGGGGCTAGGTCTGAACATGGACCGATTCTCACCACTTTCAACAGCGTTCATCCCATGGCCGATAAAAGCTTACACACCAAATTTCATCAAAATATATTCATATGTGCGACCTGCAGTTTGATTAAAAGGTTTACATGGACACACAGACGGACGGACGGACGGACGGACGGACATTGTTAAATCAATTCAGAAAGTGATTCTGATTCGATCGGTATAATTAAAGATGGGTCTAGGTCAAATATTTTTGGTTGTTACAAACAGCAGCACAAAGTCATTATACCCAAACCACATAGTGGTATAGGGTATAAACACATGACCTGAAAGAGTTAGTGGCATAAGGTAGTTTTCTCAGATGAAAAAAGTTAAATTTTGGTGAACCCGATGGTTTTAACTTCTATTTCCATGATTTGAGGAAGGAAGAACGTTTTTAGCCGGTCGCCATAGTCTAATAGGTGGTATTATTGTCTGGGGAGCGATATCGCATTGTGGAGTCATAGACTTGGGATTTCAAACCATGAAAATGACAGTAAATTCTTGTCAATCTATTCTGCAAATGGCGTTTCAAAAATTTCAAGACCTGTTTGGATCCATCCTATGGAATTTCCCACAGAATAATGCTCCTAACCGTATGGCAAGGGTTATTATAACGTGGATTAGCGAGCGCAAAGTTGAATTGCTGCCATGGCCACCATAATGTCCGGACTTAGGCGTAATGAGAAACGTATGGGGATGGTTGTCTCGGAAAGTGTACGAGTCTGGACGGCAATTCGATAACCGAGAATCTTTAATTGCTACAGTAAAATTTGCATGGTCTTAAATTTCCTTAAAAGATTTATCGCAGTTTTTCTCAATTGTTAAACCTTTAATGAAAAGTATAAGACAATTATCTCCATGTATTATCTTGAGGGCAACAAGCTTAAATTGATTGCTAAAACACTGCACCTGTTCATGTGAAGTGAAGTGTATGTATTAAATATTATACGTACACATTATTGCACAATTTTATGTATCAACTATTGTTTGAAAAAAAAAAATAGTTAAATGATAAAAAGTCATGAAAAATTTTAGAAGTTTCTTTCCGTGTGGAAGGCTTTTGGCGCAGCCCCGAAAAGTGCGTTTTTGACCCTATCCTAATCAAAATCACTCGCTGATTACGAATATCGATACCAGAAGGGAGGAAATTGCCCCTGGGCGGGCCCAGGAGGCCCCAAAAAGGGACCCAAGGTTGCGAAAAAATCATGTGGGTAATCGTGATGACGTACGCAGGAAAACTTTGTTCAGCGAAGCCACCTGCCGCGTCCTACTGGAGGAGAAAACCCTTAAGCGCGGCCGCAGGCCGCCACGCAGGAAAGCTTTAGTATGCGAAGCCAGATTTCAATACTTAATAATAAAAATAAGAAAACTATTTATTTTCCCTTTTACGGAATGTTTACATCTAATTTATACATTTTCTAAAAGGGAAAACCATTACCTCTTAATTATAAAAATAAGAAAACTGAAATGAGAGATAAAGCCATTTTCTAATATTGCTAATGTCAGCTAAGGCCATGATGGCTTTATCTCCCATTCAAATGAAAAAAAATTACTTTATCTCCCTATTGAATGAGAGATAAAGCCATCATGGCCTTATCTCACATGGTATTAAAGCACCCCCTCGTATAATCTGTCAAACCTGCATCGATAAAATCTTTTTTTTTTTTATTTTTTTTTTTCATTTTCGAAAAAATTACAAAAAAACAACAACAGTATGCAAAAATTATTCTATTTGCTTAATGCTCTCCGATTTCCCTTTCATTTGAAAACCCACACTTATAAAATGGATCAGGCCCGCAATGTTAGGGGGGGCTGGGAACACTTGGGACCACGCCCCAAATTTTTTTTCTTTTTTTTATCTCCATAAAATTTTCGGAAATTTGAGTACCCACATGATTTTTTCGCAACCTTGGGTCCATTTTTGGGGCCTCCTTGGCCCGCCCAGGGGCATTTTCCCCTCTTCTGGTATCGATTTTCGTAATCTCCGGATTAATTCCAGGAGGGGTCATTTTCCATTTTTTTTTGGCGGTGCGCCCCGTAAAGCGCCGGTTTTTTTTTCCAATATTTTTACAATATTGCCCATAATATATATATATATGTATACGTATTTCACTTTGGGTTTCAAAATAATAAAACTGTACCTTTTTACTCGATTACTCGAGAATTATGTTGCTCCAAATTTTTAATAATTTGTCTATCTAATTTTGCGTCTAAATATTTCTATTTAAACACTTTCTTCTATTTTTATGATCGCAAGACGAGGCAATAAGTTAACTACCATTGTACTATAAATTTAAATAAGATTTTATTAGAGTGTAGTCGTGAGAAGTCGTACTAGTCGTGTAAGCTTTCGGAAGGTCTTTGATTCAACAACAAATTTTAATTTCCAGCTGACTAGAACTTGATAGAATTTTGCTTATCCTTATCATAATCATTAAATTCGAAACGATGATTTCGAATTCACATTTCTTATCAGTGCTTTCTTATAAAATATCACAGTCTTTTGGAACTTTATTCTAACAGCCTATGAAGACTGTAACAACATACATACATTGTAATGACATTTTTTTTTTTTTTAAATCAGCACTGCTTCCGTTTCTCGGGTCAATCTATCAATAAAGTTCAGAAGAAGTTTGTAAAATTTTAACTGGAAAATTACTCGTTAGCTGATTTTAATCCACTTGCTTTAAATCTTTATGAATGTAATACGATGGCAGGCTAAAAATCCTTTCAAAACCATAGAAAACACCGTATTTTTGGTTATTTTATTTTTCAACATAGCTCGATATAATCGCTCAAAATTATTGATCTCTTCTTAATAACATAAATCGATGATCGAACAAATAAAAAAAATGTTGGCCGAATAGTTTAAAAAAGGACGATAAACTATAATTCAGTAATTTTTTATACCCTATACCACTATGTGGTTTTGGTATAATGACTTTGTGCTGCTGTTTGTAACCACCAAAAATATTGGACCTAGACCCATTTTTTATTATACCGATCGAGTCAGAATCACTTTCTTAGTCGATTTAGTGATGTCCGTCCGTCCGTCTGTCCATCTGTGTGTCCATGTAAACCTTGTGATCAATATAGTGAATTCATATATTGTATGGTTCTTAAAAAAAATGTGTAAAAATATCTCCAAAGTTGAAAAAAAGAGATTTTTTTAAATGAGATTGCTGTAGGAATACGTACACGTTTCTCAATATTACTTAAATATTGCGTTCATATTTTCGAAAGGCTTCAGTTTCTTCTTTCCAAATCCGCTGAGGAATCCAAAATCGGTTGATACTCAATTAAGTTACTAACTTATATGTGCCAAAGGGCCGTAAACCCAGTTTTTACCCGTAACTCAAGATTTTGGAAATTTTTTGAAAATTTTTAGGACACAGTTTTGTTGTACTCGACAACACATATTAACTAGAAGAAAAAGTATCGCATTCCGAGTATTTTTTTCTGTCACACAGTGTAATAAATGAAATAAACATTTTCAGTTTTTAATAAACACAGAACGATCTTTATTTCCTCTAGCTATATTTTAAACTCAATGTTATAACCAAAGTTAGCTACGGTTAACATTTCAATAATGTTAATTGCTTTTCTTTTCTGACTAGTATTTATTATAATTTTATAATTATAGCTCTTTTATAAAAAACAAATGATAGTTTTGATATAGAAACAATTAACTTCTATCTAAAAAACTACATTATTTTCCTATTATCACAGTAGAAGAACAATTACGAACTATTAGCTATAAAGAGAAATACTTTTTTAATACAGCCGACGCACAGTGGACCATATTTTGAGAAGGCGGCCAAAAATCATTTTTTTTTTGTTACCGATTTTAAAGTTATGTTATTCATTTGAAAGTAAATACTAGTGAACCTCTGGAGCCAAAAAATTGCGACTCTATCCCTACTACATCACAGCGAACAGCGTCTTCGAAAATGGGCTTTCTCAGTATTTTGCTAAAATTAAAAATTTCTTTGTTAATTTTTATTTTTGAATGAATGTAACTTTTTGATTTAAAAGATTTTGAAGTGAAATAAATTTTGTATAATTTTGTGGCTTCCATACTATTAATGTTAAAAATGTAAAATCACTGAGTCATTCCGAAATTTAAAAAAAAAATTTTTAAAAAAGGTCCAAGTTTTCCGAAAATCTCCTACTTAATAGAGCATAACTCCTGCCAGTCAAAAGCAGTCAAAAAAATCTTGAACACTTCTATAGTCCGAACCCTCCCCTATACTCCTATACCCCATTATACACCCGCCAGTTTCCGCCCGTGTGCACCAAAACAATTTTTCTGACCCGAGGTTAGATATTTTCTGCAAAATTTATGAATACAAAAGTTGTCCACTATGTGGTTGCGATATATTAAGTTTGAGGTGATTTTTGTAACTGCCAAATATATTGCACCTTTATCCATCTTTTATTATACGGATCGACTCAAAAACACTTTCCGAGTCGATTAAACGATGTCCGTCCGTCCGTCTGAGTGTTATGAATACAAAAGTTGGTCGTACCGGTGCACCGCGGTATATTTTTTCGGTAGAGTTGTCAGGAGTTGTTATATACATACTTATAAAAAGGGTTGAGATATAATGCGCTTAATTGTTCCAGGTACATTTACATAGGTATCTTTCAAAAACATTAATAGTCTGAATTAGAGTTATATAGTTTAAATACCTGACAAAATGGGAAACAATTTAAATAACAGGTAAATGGTAAAAAAACTATTGCGACATAGCCCTTTAAGATATGAGCATGTTTGCTTCACCTTTTAAAAGGGGTTAGGGTGTGGGTTTTTATGGTTTTAAAAGTGGTAATAAAAGATAAAAAATTTTATTTTACATAATTGCAAGAAAGAGTATTTATAATAATGTTTCCACAATTATTATTCATTACAATTTGTGCAATGGCTAAGTACTGTTACAGAGATCTGGCAGATATTTATTTTCAACGAAATGATGTAGACGATGTAATTTTGCACATAGTGAGCAACGACTTCTTTAAGAATTGTAACCTAGAAGGCATTGAAATGCACAAAGGAAAAATTACTAATTTTGCATCGAATTTGAAAAGACAGTACATTGAATGCTCTAATAGCAAGGCAAAGATGTACAAACGTGGAACGAAAGTGGAATAAAGGTCGACCAGCAAAACCAATTGACGGATGTAGTGAAAGATCTCGAAGGCGCAAGCTGGAGAATATCAATGAAGAAATTTCTCAAAGAATTATTAAGGATTCATTTTTGCACCAAATCCAACCAACCCAAAATAAAAAAAATAAAATTGAAATAATTGAAAAAATAGTAGAAGCGAGCCCAAGGCGCACAAAGAGGATTTTGAAAAGCATTCCTACACCAATTGAAGATAAGAAATTTACGCCGGAAGAAGCGTTCGCCCTATTTTTGGATTTGAAATTGACAAAAAATCAATATAAGGAATTGCGGAAACGAACCAATGAAAAGAATTGTGGGATTTTTCCAGAGTATCGAGATTTGGTTTCTGCCAAAAAAGAATGCTGATCTTCACAATCTGCTATTAGTGTCACTTCAACATCAGCAGAAATAAAATTGCAAGATCTCCTTGAACATACTGCAGTACGATTGCTAAATACGCTTGATACTGATCGTTTAAAAAAAATTGGTAATGGCATCATTACTTTAATTTCTAAATGGGGATGTAATGGATCCTCTGGTCAGAAACAATACAAGCAATTTAATGCCGAAAATTCATCAGATGCTAATTTATTTATGGTATCTTTCGTTCCATTGCGCTTAACAAAAAGGTATAGCGTCTTAGAGCCGTCAACTAGTAGAGCAACAGAAATTGGTATATGGAAAAATGAAATTCCTTCTTCAACAAAGTATTGCAGACCAATAAAATTTGCATTCAAAAAGGAAACCAAAGATGTCATAACTGAAGAAGTTCAAAAAATAAAAGATCAAATTAAGGAACTTCCACCAGTAATATTTAAATTTGATGACCAAGACATTGAAGTACATTTTAAAATGTGTCTCACAATGATTGAAGGAAAAGTTGCACAAGCTTTAACTGGAACGAAGTCAACGTCAAGCTGCATTATATGCCAAAAGACATCAAGTAAATTAAGCCAACCCCCACCAGAAGACGATAGTTTTAAGGAAGCCCACAAATTTGGAATGTCCCCTCTTCATGCTAGAATACGTTTCATGCAGCATATTCTTAAATTGGGTTATGATTTGGAATTTGGTCCGTTAGAAGAAATTGAAGAAAAAAGAAAGAAAATAAAACAAATTCAACAAAAATATCTACAGCAAGGCCTCGTAATCGACCAACCAAAACAAGGGGAAGGAAACACAAATGATGGAAATACTGCAAGGAGATTTTTTTCCGATCCGGAAACTGCAGCATCTATCACAGGTGTAGATCATGAACTAATAAGACGATTCAAAATCATATTACAAGTTCTAGCATGCAGCAGAAAGATAAATGCAAAAAAATTTGGAGAGTACGTCAATAAAACAGCTATACTTTATAATGAAAAATACTCTTGGAGATATATGCCATCCACAGTTCCTAAAATTTTGTACCATGGGGAACAAATAATTCAAAACAATATGCTACCAATAGGAGATCTATCTGAAGAGGCGCAAGAAAAAAGGAACAAAGACTACAGATTCTTTCGCGAGCACAACACAAGGAAAATGTCCAGATGTTGTACTAATGAAGACCTTATTACTATTTTGTTGTGCACTTCAGATCCATATATGTCCAACATTCGTCAAAAATGGAAAACTACCTCTATTGAATTAGACGAAGAAGCTAAACAACTTCTAGAAGATGAAAACCAAGGCTATTTAAAAGAAATTTTTACTAAAATTGGTTGATTTAAAGAACTTTTTCATTACACTAACAATAAGTTACACTTTTTTATATAGTTAAAAAATTTTCTTGTTTTAAAAATTTATATATTTTGTAAATTTACAATAAAAATTGTTATATTTCATAAATTTACCATAAAAATTGATATAGAAATATTTAAAAAGACAATAAAAAAAATTTAACTAAAGCAAAAACATACGAGTTTTTCATTGAAACTTCTCTATCTTGAACCAATATAAGGTAACTTTTACGTTCGCTGCTTAATAAATTATATTTTAACTCGGGATCTTTCAAAAAAAAAAATAACCTTTGGCCCTTGTGCACATTAGGACTAAAAAGTTTACGGGTCCAAAGTTTGTCATTTTCTGAAAAAATTAACTTAAAAAATTTTTAAGAAGTATTAGTTGTAAAATTAACTGAAAAAATAAGACATTGTATTAAAAAAAAATCTTTTTTTACCTTTTAACACTTCACTTTTGTACTAAAATTCAACTACAAATGAAAATGTATTTTAAACCCTCCGTAACTTTTTTAATTTTTATAGCAAAACTTAAAGGCTAAAGCCTCACCTACCAAACAAAAAAAACCGCGTATCAATATTCCAATCCAATCAAAAGTTATAGATTTTTGACCGCCTTCTCGTCAATTGGTCCACTGTGCGACGTTAGAATACCCAAAGTCAAATGTTAAATACTTCTATCCGAATTAGCTTGTAATGTTATTTTAAACATACAAAAACAAAATAAATAAATAAAAACGAATAAGATGTTATCTATAATATTAATAAGCAAGACGATTTCATGTTACCGATGTTAGTGTGTCAGTTTTAATCCTATTTTGACCAAACATACCTCAAAGGTATTTCTATTTAGCTGTCCATCAGATTTAAATATTTTAAAATTTTAAATTTTTTTTGGAGTAAAATGTATTTAAAGTTGCTACCAACACATACACAAAATTATACAATGCTATGTGTGTGTTTATTAAATTTGTTAATGTGTTTGTAAAAAGAAATGAGTTTGTTTTCTTGATTCACAATAATAAATATGTTGAATTCAAAAATAGTCTTGGACATAAACCAATATTTTAAAAGTGTTGAATGCTGAATTGGCAAAAATATATTAGCATAACTTTGGGGTCTTTATTAAATAAAATAATTAAATTTCCTAGAATTTGCACTCGAATTTCGGGGGCTGGAGCCTGTATATTTATTCTAAGTATTGGAAAAGCAAAGAGTGTTGAAAGAAATAAAAATCATCTCTATATGCTGAAATTGAAAGTAAATTTTATGAGTTAAATGAACATTTTTATAAAATTTTTAGATCGTATTATTACAAAAAAAAGACACATTTTTACAAAAAAAAGACACATTTTTATGAAAAAACAAATTGCGAAAAACTAAAAATTAAATAAAATAAAAAAATTTATTTGGTAGAGAAATGATCATGAAAACAACTATAGGAAAACAGTGAAGCTGAAGCTATTTGATGAAGAATGAAATCAGAAATCATCAATGGTTCTTGAGTTATACTTGAAATACTAAGCAAACAAACAGTAAGATAAAGAAAATATATAAATGGTCACTTTGACTTGGAATATCTCACCTCCAGACTGTGACCCTGAAAATGCTCCACAGTGTATTTATTATTAATACAAGAGAAATTAATACAAGAGAAATTAAAAAATAGCATAAAATTTATAACGTCATTTGATTCAAAAACTCCTATTAATAATGGATAAACGATGTAACTCACATAATAATTGATTTGTTTGTATCTTATTTGGGAATTTGTCTCTTTCATTGCAATTTCATTATTATTTAATGGAACTTTTTCTATTGTTTTTGTTTAAACCCATTTTTACAAAATAGAACAAATACTTTAAAAAATAGTTACAATTGAAGTAAAAATAATTTGTTTACAAAATGTGTTTCTTCTGAAAGATCAAAGTATGCTTTTCAAAACAAGTAAATGGAAGCCATAACAGAAAAAAAAAACAAATATTAACAAGATTTTTAAAGCAAAAATATTCGTGGCCCTTTCTGATATCTCTATCAACGTAATTACGGCTCATAAATTTCTTCGTCGATTCTATAATACGCTAATATATTTCTAAACATATTCGGAAAACGAGTTTCTCGAAACTATTATTTTTTCAATTGAGGAATAATTAACGGTAATTATATTTCAATTAATATAATAAAATCTACTCGTATTACCATCAATTCATTTGAAACTGTCAATTAATTAGTTTACTTAATAAATTAGTTTCTGTAGGTTTTGTGTATGAATTTTGTTTTTTTTTTTGTTGTCTTCGGGAAATATTTTTTATGAACTTGTCTTAAGATTTGTTGAATTTGCGGGGATTCTATGGCAAAAATATCAGGATATGACAAATATTTAAGAAAGAATTCAATAGGAAAAATATTTGTAAACCTTAAACTTCCTAATCTAAGATTTTTTCTATAAAGTAAATATCCTAAACTCCTCAAAACATGATAAATTTTATAGAAAAACTTTAAATTTAAAAAATTTTCAGATGAAGAGACTTAAGATGTTAAATGCGGACCTTTGTTATCCTCCAACTGTATTTTATGTTATAATAAATTATAACAATATATTTGCAAATGTAAACGACTTTATAAACTTCAGAATAACGAAAGTAAGAAGTATATAGTTCATAAATCTTAAAGTTACATTTTAAATTATATTCGTCCTGTTTTAATTGTTGAATTCATTATTATTATTAAACTGGAATTATTAATTATCATAACGTTATTTCAAAGCGCGAACTAATCGATAAGTGAATTTAAATGGTAATCGTACCTAACATTGGCACAGCCGAATTTAACACTATCACTTGTTTAATATAAATCATTTGCAAAAAATTAGCAATAAGTATAAATTCGAGAAAAGATCTTAGATCCAACTGTTTGTAGTTTTTTGTTTTCATTTCAAAAAATATTTCAGTATATATCACCGATTTTCACTAAAAGCTTGTATACCAAATTTCATCAAAACATATTTATATTTGCGACCTGTAGTTTTAATTTCAAGGTTTACATAAACACACAGATAGACAGACGAAGAGATATAGCTAAATCGACATAGAAAGTGATTGGAAGTCGATCGGTATATCGGATAATTTTAGTAGTTACATGCATCAGCACAAACTCACTAATTAAATAATATTTAATAATCTATTGTCATCTACTCTACGTAAATGCTATAAATATCAGAGCTCTACCTAGTCGGGAAGTTAGTAAAAATTCAGTTAAAAAAATTTACCCGAAAGAAACAAACTGAAAAAGAGTGTTAAATGAAAAGATGAAAAATCAATTATATTCAGTAATAAACTATTTTAGGGTAATTCCTAATAAGAGAATTCATTTGTTATAATTAGTCGCATAAGAAGTATTTGTGCGTATCATAGAATTTAAATTTATGTAAGTATGAATTTGTTCGATCACAGACTTTATCAATATTGCTGTAATGCTATCATAATGCTTAATATGGATATATTTAATTTCCGATAAAATAGATGCTAAATCTTTTCTTCTTTTAACATCTTGTTTAAAATTTCTGGTGTAGATATTAAAAAAGCAAAATGATTTTTTGGCTGCGGTCTTAATTGTGGAAAGCGTACTCTTCTGTGTTACAAGGAGATCTAACTGATAGTTACAAGTTTTTACTGGAAATTTTCTATTTTTACTCCCTTTATATTAACTCGTAGTGTCTGCTTTACTGCGTGTCGACAAAACTTTGGATCGATTTTTTACCCTTTTCCCTTGATCTAATAATTTTTTTGCAAAAAAAAAAATTTTTGATTTTTGACATAGATATTTTAATTTACAAATAAAGACAGTTGAATAAAAACTTAGTTTTTATGCGTTGCTATTTAGCTACCTTTATTTTAACTCGTAATGTCTGCTTGTCTGTCGAAAAAACTGAATAGTTTTTAACCGTTTTCCCGTCATTCAATCGAGCTGAAACTATGAAGACAGAATGGGGGCAACGATGAAAAAATCATGTGAGTCCGATCACAGGGGAGATGTGTAAACATCTAGTAATTAAAGTTTTTTTTATTGCACATTTTTAAAATCAAACAGAAAGCGTCATCTATCTATCACTTATAGCAATCAACTGCAGCAGCTCTGCTAATATAAAAATATTAATCTATAATATTAATAGGCTAGGCGATTTCTTGTGACTGATGGTTTGTTCTACCGTTTTATCCCGATTTTGACCAAACATATATTAGTTGAAAAGTATTTCTTTTTAGCCGATTTGCAGATTTACAGATTTTTAAATTTTACCCTTTATTTTGAGAAAATTGCATTTAAAATTGCTGCTAACACATACATAAAATTATACAATGCTATGTGTTTGTTTATTAAATTTGTTAATGTGTTTGTAATAAAAATAAGTTTGTTTTTTGTGTTGATTTGCGAATTGGCTATAATTAATTTGCATACTTTTAGGGTCTTTATTTAATGGAAAATAAAATTTCCTAGAATTTGCGCTCGAATTTCGAGGACTGGAATCTGCTAGTTATTTTTTATTATTTCAACCGGTTAATTTTTAATTTTTAATTTTTAATTTTTAATTTTTAATTTTTAATTTTTAATTTTTAATTTTTAATTTTTAATTTTTAATTTTAATTTTTAATTTTTAATTTTTAATTTTTAATTTTTAATATTTAATTTTTAATTTTTAATTTTTAATTTTTAATTTTTAATTTTTAATTTTTAATTTTAATTTTAATCTTTAATTTTTAATTTTTAATTTTTAATTTTTAATTTTTAATTTTTAATTTTTCATTTTTCATTTTTAATTTTTAATTTTTAATTTTTAATTTTTAATTTTTAATTTTTAATTTTTAATTTTTAATTTTTAATTTTTAATTTTTAATTTTTAATTTTTAATTTTTAATTTTTAATTTTTAATTTTTAATTTTTAATTTTTAATTTTTAATTTTTAATTTTTAATTTTTAATTTTTAATTTTTAATTTTTAATTTTTAATTTTTAATTTTTAATTTTTAATTTTTAATTTTTAATTTTTAATTTTTAATTTTTAATTTTTAATTTTTAATTTTTAATTTTTAATTTTTAATTTTTAATTTTTAATTTTTAATTTTTAATTTTTAATTTTTAATTTTTAATTTTTAATTTTAAATTTTTAATTTTTAATTTTTAATTTTTAATTTTTAATTTTTAATTTTTAGTTTTTAGTTTTTAATTTTTAATTTTTACTTTTTAATTTTTAATTTTTAATTTTTAATTTTTAATTTTTAATTTTTAATTTTTAATTTTTAATTTTTAATTTTTAATTTTTAATTTTTAATTTTTAATTTTTAATTTTTAATTTTTAATTTTTAATTTTTAATTTTTAATTTTTAATTTTTAATTTTTAATTTTTAATTTTTAATTTTTAATTTTTAATGATTGAGTTTGAAATTGTTCAGGCTCAAGATCAAATGTTTTTACTTTAAATAAAGTAAAAGCATTAGCACATTTGTTTCAAAAATTGATCTATGTATATTCTGCATGACAGGTTATACAGCTGTTTCGGGAAGAGTCACCAACCCTCATCAGTAACCAAAAGCAGTAGATAGTTTGTTTGGTAAAAAGTTAAATTCATATATATTTGCTGAAAACAACCAAATGAGAATTCAAGCAAAAGTTATACTATTTAAGCCTCTTCCAATATAACAAACTAAAAATAGAACAACTTTGAAACAAATATGATTGTATACGAGTACACATTGCATACTACAATATACATGTTTGTTTTTGTCTTGAAAAAACAAGAAAAACAATTTGTTTTTGCTAAACTTATATTTAGCGTTAACGGCGTGCCCTCCGTATTTTTAATTTTATTATTTTTTATAAAAATAAAAAATCTTATTTTCGATCTTTATCAATTTAATGATTGAGTTTGAAATTGTTCAGGCTCAAGATCAAATGTTTTTACTTTAAATAAAGTAAAAGCATTAGCACATTTGTTTCAAAAATTGATCTATGTATATTCTGCATGACAGGTTATACAGCTGTTTCGGGAAGAGTCACCAACCCTCATCAGTAACCAAAAGCAGTAGATAGTTTGTTTGGTAAAAAGTTAAATTCATATATATTTGCTGAAAACAACCAAATGAGAATTCAAGCAAAAGTTATACTATTTAAGCCTCTTCCAATATAACAAACTAAAAATAGAACAACTTTGAAACAAATATGATTGTATACGAGTACACATTGCATACTACAATATACATGTTTGTTTTTGTCTTGAAAAAACAAGAAAAACAATTTGTTTTTGCTAAACTTATATTTAGCGTTAACGGCGTGCCCTCCGTATTTTTAATTTTATTATTTTTTATAAAAATAAAAAATCTTATTTTCGATCTTTATCAATTTAATGATTGAGTTTGAAATTGTTCAGGCTCAAGATCAAATGTTTTTACTTTAAATAAAGTAAAAGCATTAGCACATTTGTTTCAAAAATTGATCTATGTATATTCTGCATGACAGGTTATACAGCTGTTTCGGGAAGAGTCACCAACCCTCATCAGTAACCAAAAGCAGTAGATAGTTTGTTTGGTAAAAAGTTAAATTCATATATATTTGCTGAAAACAACCAAATGAGAATTCAAGCAAAAGTTATACTATTTAAGCCTCTTCCAATATAACAAACTAAAAATAGAACAACTTTGAAACAAATATGATTGTATACGAGTACACATTGCATACTACAATATACATGTTTGTTTTTGTCTTGAAAAAACAAGAAAAACAATTTGTTTTTGCTAAACTTATATTTAGCGTTAACGGCGTGCCCTCCGTATTTTTAATTTTATTATTTTTTATAAAAATAAAAAATCTTATTTTCGATCTTTATCAATTTAATGATTGAGTTTGAAATTGTTCAGGCTCAAGATCAAATGTTTTTACTTTAAATAAAGTAAAAGCATTAGCACATTTGTTTCAAAAATTGATCTATGTATATTCTGCATGACAGGTTATACAGCTGTTTCGGGAAGAGTCACCAACCCTCATCAGTAACCAAAAGCAGTAGATAGTTTGTTTGGTAAAAAGTTAAATTCATATATATTTGCTGAAAACAACCAAATGAGAATTCATTTGCTTGAATTCTCATTTGGTTGTTTTCAGCAAATATATATGAATTTAACTTTTTACCAAACAAACTATCTACTGCTTTTGGTTACTGATGAGGGTTGGTGACTCTTCCCGAAACAGCTGTATAACCTGTCATGCAGAATATACATAGATCAATTTTTGAAACAAATGTGCTAATGCTTTTACTTTATTTAAAGTAAAAACATTTGATCTTGAGCCTGAACAATTTCAAACTCAATCATTAAATTGATAAAGATCGAAAATAAGATTTTTTATTTTTATAAAAAATAATAAAATTAAAAATACGGAGGGCACGCCGTTAACGCTAAATATAAGTTTAGCAAAAACAAATTGTTTTTCTTGTTTTTTCAAGACAAATTTTTAATTTTTAATTTTTAATTTTTAATTTTTAATTTTTAATTTTTAATTTTTAATTTTTAATTTTTAATTTTTAATTTTTAATTTTTAATTTTTAATTATTCGTTTTCCATTTTTCATTTTTTTTTTTTATTTTTCATTTTTTATTTTTTACTTTTTATTTTTCATTTTTGTTTTTTAATTTTTAATTTTTCGTTTTTAATTTTTAATTTTTCAATTTTTTTATTTTTTATTTTTCATTTTTCATTTTTTATTTTTTATTTTTTATTTTTTATTTTTTATTTTTTACTTTTCATTTTTCATTTTTCATTTTCGTTTTTTATTTTTATTTTTTTTTTTGGTATTTTTTATTTTTTACTTTTTATTTTTCATTTTTCGTTTTTTATTTTCAGTTTCCATTTTTTATTTTTAATTTTTTATTTTTGATTTTTAATTTTTCATTTATTTTCAGTGTCCATTTTTTATTTTTAATTTTTGTTTTTTCGTTTTTTTTTCATTTTTTATTTTTCATATTTTCATTTTTTTATTTTTCTTTTTTACTTTTTATTTTTAATTTTTCATTTTTTATTTTTTATTTTTAATTTTTTAATTTTTCTTTTTTCCTTTTTATTTCTCATTTTTTATTTTTCAGTTTTCATTTTTCATTTTTAATTTCTCAATTTCTCAATTTTGGTTTTTCATTTTTCATTTTATATCTTTCATTGTTTGTTTTTCATTTTTCGTTTTTATTTTTCATTTTTTTATTTTTCGTTTTTCGTTTTTCATTTTTCAAACCAAACCACATAGTGGTATAGGGTATAATGACTTTGTGCTGCTGTTTGTAACAACCAAACATATTTGACCTACACCCTTCTTTAATTATACCGATCGAACCAGAATCACTATCTGATTCGATTTGACGATGTCCGTCCGTCCGTCCGTCTGTGTGTCCATGTAAAGCTTGTAATCAAACTGCAGGTCGCAAATATGAAAATATTTTGATGAAATTAGGTATTTGATCTTTTATCGGCCATGGAATGAACGCTGTCGAAATTGGTGAGAATCGGTCCATGTTCAGACCTAGCCCCCATACAAATGACCCCTATGAAATCAACATATATTGCCATAAGATCCAAATTATCATACAAATCTTAGTCAAATTGGGTTTGTATATACATATATATTACACCCATTAATCAGTAGTCCAAAAATGATTCCTATTGGACAACTCTTAGTCATAGGCCCCATATAGAGCTGCTTCCCGATCTTCACTTATTTTGTTTGTATATATTTTTGCAAAATACAAGAGACTTTACCAAACATGGTCAGGATCGGTCCATTTTTGGGCCTAGTCCCCATATAGATATAGCATCCGATATGAACTTTTTCATTTCTGCAGCCGAAAAAATTAATAAAAATCCAACTCAAATTTGTTTTATGCTTATTTTCTATATCCAGTTAGTTGGGCCTGAAAGATAGGGTCTCTAAACGCATGGTATAGGGTATCGTATAGTCGGTCTAGACCGACTATGATTTTCTTACTTGTTTTTTTCATTTCTCATTTTTTATTTTACATTTTTCACTTTCAAACAGGTAACATAACATATGTTATTACATAACATAATTTTTTCATAATAATCGAAGTTACACTGATTTTGTCATACGACTCACATGTTACGCCGTTTTTTGAGATTATATTGTGAAATAGAAATTTACCCCCCTGTGCGTAGATATTTACTCATCAAAAAATATTACAAAAACAATTTTTGACTAGAACTTACAATTGTTCAGTAAGACTGCAACGATACGGTAAACTTAATTTACAAAGAAAGGGACTATAATAAAAACTTGGTTTTTATGGGTCAGTTTTCATATATTTCAGTTATTTTTGTATTTCAATTATAATTTATAATTTATTCTTTTTGAGAACCTGGAATCAGAGTATAATTTTCTGACTCTGAACTCAGAATTTCTCAATCACTTCACCTAAATATGCAAAAAAAAAATTTTTTTGCTATATGTGTATATGTTTTCTCGGTTAAAACTTTGAGTTAAATTATAGAATTGAATATGGAAATGATAGGACTGGATATTAATGACAATCCTTTTGAACATACACACCAGAAACTTATCAATAGATATTAAACTAATTAATACGTAATATTTTAATATACTTAGCATTACTTACCTCATTTGTGAATACATTTAAATACAAACAATCTTCAGATCCTTTATATTTTCGAAAGACCATATTAGCCTGAAAAGGAATTTCAGCAGGACCTGTACAATCTAAAACATTTACCCATGGTGAAGCAGCCACGGGAGCTCGAAAACGTAATTCATCTAAGGGAGGCTTTGCATACGGAATACCTTCAAAACTGTAGTAAGCATTACCCCAAACTGACAGACGTTTGGCTCCTTTAACTTGACCTTTAGCTGTTTGCACTACAACAGTTTCACTGGTACTCAAGCGGTACTGTTCAAATTTATAATCCAGGGCCCTTAAAATACAAATAAAGCAATAAAACATTAATTTTTACTACAAAACGTGACATTTAATGTGATATGATTTATTGTTTCAAAAACTATTGTGTACTGCATTTCATCAGTTGCCAATTTCATTTCTTCTACCTTTTGCCGGTAATTTATTGGTGAAAATAAACAAACATAACATAGCACAATATTTTTACACTTTTGCATGATATGATTTTAGTACTACTCATATATTTAAACATTTTGAACATGACATACTCTTTTGTTTACTTCAAAATAAGTAAATAAGGTGTTTATTTGTATTCATAACATGTTATGTTGTTATTTATTTATTATTTGCAATTTACTTTACAAATAAAATTTAAACATGGTGGGTTCAATTGTTGCAAACAATTAAAGATCTGTTAACGACAGCACACACTGTTACAACGAAATTGAAATTTAAAAAAGCATTTAATTTGTGATGTACGTTTTCATGGTAGATAATCTTAACAACAACAACATTATATATTAAGTGAGAAATAATACGCTTAGCGTCAGCTGGCATGCGTTTGAACAGATTACGGATAAATTAGATATCGTTTCTTTTATTTTGGAGATAGAAATATAATAACGGGGGAATTTGGATATTGGGAAAGGCAGCATAATGAGTCGTTATCGACCGATTTTTTTCAAACATGATTTTTCGAATATCGAAAAGGTTTTTTGACACCAATATTTTTTTATCACTATGTTTTTCTCCAGATCTTGCAATCGAAGATTGTGAATGTAAAGACTTTATTCGGATCTTTATAGAATTATTTAAATTTATGCGATCTGCTACGTTTGGAAAAGTTAAACGAGGTTACGAACAAGGGAGAATGTCCGTCTGTTTGTCTGGATTTCCATGTAAACCTTGTTTTCAAACTACTGATCACAAGTATTATGATATATGAAATTTGAAATGAGTACATCCGAAACTACCCTAAAATCCAGAAAATAATAAAAATTTTCCGATGTGGGTAGCACCATGTACTGCTTCCTGAAAGCACAACTATCCATCCAATATACATATATACTGGAATCATGTATGAAGGACAGATTTTTCAGAGTCAAAAAGGGTTAAGCATACTCAAATTTAAAAAAAGATTGGAGCAGGAGTGCCACAAGGTAGTGTTATTGGTCCAATATTTTATGTATTATATGCAGCGGATATATCATTTTATTAATAGGAAACGATAAAATAGATGCGACGAGAAATCTTCAAGCGGCAGCTGCTACGATAGTTTACTGGACAGAAACTTGGAGAATAAAACTAAATGAAAGCAAATCAATTCACGCTGACTTCACTAACAAAAACATAACTTGTAAACCAATAATAATTTTCAGCCTTAATCTTCCACATGAAAACTGTGCAAAGTATCCCGGCATGACATTGGATGCAAGACTTAACTGGAAGGAGCATATTAAGAAGAAACAAACAGAACTAAATCTAAAATATAAAAAACTTAACTATGGGGATGTGCAGCTAAAACACAGGCTGAAGGTATTCAATGATTTCAAAACAAAATCCTTATAGATGTTGCAAACGCGCCCTAGTATGTCAGAAATGATGATATTCATCGAGATCTTGGAGTAAGCAAAGTCCCTGAAGCAATAAAAAATGTTGCAACAAATCATGCGCATAACAACCCAGAAGTTTCCATCTCTTGTAGCGACAAAATCTACTCAAGAAGACTGAAGAGAACCAAGCCACATAATCTAGAGACTAATATTGTAAAAATATAAATTAATTATGGAAATGAATTATTTGTTAACTTAAGCTAGGTGCAATATAATGAAATGTACACTTTTTCTTATTAAATTAAACATTTAAAAAAAAAAAAAAAACTTCTAGTAGTGTACTCGTATTTGCTCTTATTTGCCAAAATTATATTACTCGTAAAATTTATATAATATAATATTTGACAGTATACATTTCCTATAAATTTAATAATTATAAAGGTCTTCAAGATATCCTTCATTCGAGTCTGAAAGTGGTTTGAGACGTACGTTTTTGCCATGAATCCAAATGTTCCAGAAGAATTTTAGAATATTCTTTGAGAATATCACGAAGTATCAAATTCTTTTAGCAACTTCGCTCTTAATCTACCGAAGGAAGGAAATTCTAGGTTAGAATTTCTCAAAGTTTTGCTACCACATTCAGAAAATCTGATATTTGTAGGCCTGTTTTGTTATTCCAAACAGCTGCTTTTTAAAAATATATTAATATTGTTTATTTCAAATGAGTTGTCTAATTAAAAGTAGATTTTGAATATTTCAAGAAAAATTCAATAAATTTATTTTTAATTTTTTATAATATTTACTCATTGCAATGTTTCCAAATGTGAGAGATTAAATTTGAAATAATTTCTAATCAACTAACCAATACATTCCACTAAGTTTTATTGATATTGTATAGTGCAAACAAAATACAATTACCTTAATAATATGTATATTGTTTTACGCAAGTCATGATGATATGTTATTTGTAAACAATCGTTTAATTGTTTTTAGAAAATTATCTACACATGTGAGTATGCAACTAAATTAATGTTTGGTTCACGTCGACTCTAAATTGAATATATAATAATCTAACTAATAAAAACAAAGTTTTTATTAAAACTCATTCTTTCCGTATGCATAAAATTTTTAAGTCTTGTGTTTTCAGTACATTGTACTGCTATTATTTTTTCTTTGTTTGATGGTTCTATTGCTATAAAAGAATCACATTGAGTTTCAAATCGATCGGATAAGGGGAAATGGGTTTTAATCTCTCCGTGACTGTGCGTGACTACGCGTAACTGTGCGTGACTAAGGCAGAGTTAATCTGTTTTTCACAACAAATATACCGACCAAGTTTCAGATCGATTGAATGTGGAGCTAGTTTCAGATTGATTGGATGATGGAAATGGGGTTTAAATCACTCCGTAACTATGCGGGACTGTGTGTGACTATTTTGAATTAATCTATGAACAAAGTTTCATATCGATCAGATAGGGGAAATGGGATTTAACCTTCGCCTTACCAAAGGTTTTTATTACACAGTTTACCAATACCCACCGGGGTGGCCCTGCACTTCTATGCATAGGCTTATGGGCGATGAAGCCTAGATTGTCACAAAAAAAAAAAATAATGTTATTGTTGTTTCACTTATGAGAGGTTAAAGCTTGATGAGGACGATAACTTTATGTCCAGTGGAGTAGCTGAAGACTCTGCTGCGGAACAAGAGCCTTGCAAAGTTGAGGTAAACGATGAAAGTGAGTGTGATAATGATGAGTCGAATAATGAAATCCCGACATCGCCGTGTGCAAATAATTCGTATTACAAGACTAAAGACAATTTTAAATTGTACAAGAACGCGCCAAATATAAATCGTCGAGGATCGATCAATATTATTCACGAAAAATCTTATATGGGCCCTAATCCAATCACTAAAAATGTGTTCAGGATTGTTACATTCAACTGCATTTTCAGTGCAGCTATTAGAGATTTAATTCGAATATTTTCAAACAAAAAAGCCGAGGCTGTGTACAGCAAATGGAATTCTGAAAATACCGAGCAGCGACAACGTACTTGGAGACCAATTACAAATGAGGAATTATCGGCATTTTGATGGTAATATTTTTTTCTCATGCATTTATTTATTGGATCTTCACATAGTGAACTAACAATAATTATTCAAATCTTAGAACTAATACTTAACTTATTAAATCCGGCCAGTGCTGGTAATGGGCAGGCAAAATTCTTGTCAGGCACCCGTCGCAGATCTTTGGAAGAAAAGTGCATATCCCCTGTATCTTGCAACCATGTCGCGTAACAGATTTGCGGAAATTTTACGATTCCTTCGCTTTGACTGGCATTCTACAAGAGTGGCTCGACAACAGAGAGACAAGGCTGCGGCTATCAGAGACGTCTTTGAGATGGTAAATTCCAACTTGAGATCGCATTATCGACCACACGAATCAATTACCCGATTTCGGGGGTCGAACACGCAGTACATGCCTTTCAAGCCAGCTAAATATTATATCAAACTCTGGTGGGCGTGTGATTCAAACACGTACTAACCTCTTCAGGGGCAAATATACACTGGGAAATGAACAATGTAAGGGACACTAACCAAGGTGTTGAAAAGGATTTAGTTGACATGTACAAAAGCACTGGAAGAAATGTTACCATGGGTAATTTTTTTACGACATTGCCGTTAGCAAAGGAGCTGGCCACTTGGAAGTTATCCATTGTAGCCAAAAAAAAAAAAAAAAAGACAAGAGATATGTTCCGGAAGAATTCAAGCCGTCCCCAAACGCGAAATCAAATCAAGCTTATTCGGTTTCGCCGAAAATATTACATTGGTCTTATATGTCCCAGACAAGAAAAAATCAGTGTTGTTGTCCACGATGCACAATGAAAAAACTATTTCTGGTCCACAAAATAAACCAGAAATAATTCCATATTACAACAGGACTAAGGGTGATTTGAACAAAATGTTGCCACAGTATTCCACAAAACGAGCAACATCGCGCTGGCTATTAGCACTGTTTCTTAATATTTTTGATACGGCAGTCCTTGCTTCATTCATATTATATAACGAAAATATTAGAGAAATGTCTGTAAAGCGATCGCAGTGAAAGCAGTTCCTTGAGAGCCTTGATGAAGAACTATGTCATCCTCCAATATTGACAAGATCGAAGATACAAGAAATGGAATCTATTTTAGGTAAAAAAAAGTGATAATAATTTTCAATTTTCAGGTGAATCAACGGACCAGGCTGGGAGGCCGATGTAACCCCGGAAAGGGATGCTACTGGCTGCATCAAAATAAAAGACAAATGTTATATGTGCTACTGTTCTAAACAAAGAAGAAATGCATGACAAATTTGTGTTAGGTGTAAAGAGACCATTTGTGCAGAGCACAGCGTCAGAAAAACAAAATGTTGAAAATGTCACCAATGCTCATCAACGTAATTTAAAGAAATATAATTACAAAGGTGAATAAATTACAACTGAAAAAAACTGTTAAAAAATTCGAGTATTGGTAAACCATAAAATAAAATTGAGAAAAATTAAAAAAATCTTTCAAAAAATTAAAAAAGTTATAATGCTTTTGCAAAATTCTAAAGAACTCAACAATTTGTTCAGTGAGTCGAAATTTCCACTAGATCGGAGCAAAAATAACCAAGTTATTAAAGAAATAAAACCAAAATGGTCGCCCGGATGGGTATTGGTAAGGCGAAGGTTAAATCACTCCTTGACTATGCGCGACTATGCGTGACTATGCATAAATGTGTGCGAAAAATTAGTCTTTGGCCACAACAAGTCTATAGACAAAGTTTCAGATCGATCGGATGAGGAGAAATGAGGTTTTAATCTTTCTGTGACTGTGCGTGACTGTACGTGACAAAGTCAAAGTTAATCTATAGTCACAACAAGACTATGGGCCAAGCTTCAGATCAATTGGATGAGGGGATTGAAAATAGATCTACTTTAACAAAACTTAAAGTTGAGCAATAATATCTGCACTTATTGCACTATGTATAACAAATGTAAACAAAATACAATAGAACTGGAAAATAACACCAAATACTAAATTTTAAACAAAAAGAACAATACATGGCAATGTCTTCAGGCATATGGCGTAGCGCATTCTTGACGTCCAATTTTTGCGAGCATTGCTGGCCGTATGTCACGAATAACACGAACAAAATGGCCTCCAAAACGTCAATTGTTGCTGGTTTATCAGCATAAAACAGTGATACCACGTCACTAATACGGATATAGGCTAAGATCTTTGCGCCAATTTCTACGATCGACGATGAATCGATTAATTTGGATCGTCTTCCACACTTTCGTTTAGAGCGGCGATATTCTCTTCAGTACTCGCATTCCTTCAACGAGTTGGTCATTTAGGCATCATATAGAGAGTATGTAGTATGATATTTATCCACAGTTCGACGGATGGCTTGTTGACATGGACGATTCTCTAAATTTATGACAAGTTGTAATATAATTTTCGACATTCCACTTGAAACTTCTACTAATAAGATCCAATTTCGTTACCGCTAAAAACCTTGGTTTACAGCTGGACTTAAGCACCTCATAGCAGATCGTGATTATGCTTACTCTCGCTGGAAGCGTATTAAAACTGATGATCTATATAATGCTTATCGCAACGCAAGAAAAATTGTAACCAAAACTGTAAGAAACGTTGAGTCAAAGTACTATGCCAACATATTTTCGAATTCAATTTCTACAAAAAATCATTAAAATAAAATTGGAATAGTTAATAGTAAAAATAGAAAGGTAATTGACGATGGTTGTGTGACAATGTTGGTGTTGTTAGATCATTCAAAGGCTTTTGATACCGTTGACCTTACCATATTGATTCAAAAAATAGGAATTTTTCCTCAACATCTACCTAATTAATTGAATCATTTCTAATGGATCGAGTGCAGTGTGTTGAAATAAAACGGACTTCTCCTCTTTCCCATCTATGCAAATGGTTTTCCTGAACAGTAGCTCGATTGCAACATTAGAATGTATGCCGATGGCGTCCAATTGTACACAAGCTTTTATTGACTATAGACCCCATTACTACTATCAGACCGACTAAAATGGTCGTAAGATGCAGGTTATCATATATATATCGATAAAATTTGGTATATGTGTGCCTATTATATCCATTAATCAGTAATCCCAAAATAAATTTTAAGTCATAGTCAAAACACAAATATATTGCAAAGATTTTTTAAAAATTTAGTTTAATGTATTTATTTCTGTGAAAAGTGAGTGACTTTACTATATATGGTAATGATCGGGCCATTTCCTGACATGGTCCCCATAGAAAAATAACATCAGATATGATTTTTTTAAATATTTAAAAGTCACAAATTAATTACAATAGTACTAAAATTTTATATATGCTTATTTTCTATATCTGTTAAGTGGCTCAGACCCTCTCGCGAATCGCATGGTATAGGATTGTTTTATCTTTGTTTATGCACGACAATATATCTGAATGTTAGAACAAAGTTTTTTAAATTTTTTCGAAATGGTATTGTACCTTTTTACAACATTTACTACTAAATTTAGCTTTTTGCAGCGTTATCTGTTGTACAACCCACATGCAACCCATTTAAGAAACATGTTTCTACTTTTTGATGAAATTTCTATATTTCTTTATTTTTGTGAATGATACGGATTTCGACAACATGTTGTAGGAATTTAGACCTTACTGCGTATAACAGTAATTTCAATAATTTTTTCAGAATATTATTTCGAAATAAAATTTAATTAAAAAAACTAAAAATTCCTTAATTTTATCTGATGCCCTGTAAACGTTGTAAATACTGTCCATTAGATGATTTCTACCCATTAGAGTATCTATTATCAAAATATTAACAAGAGATCCAATGTGCTTGTAATTTTTATACCCTATACCACTATGTGGTTTGGGTATAATGACTTTGTGCTGCTGTTTGTAACAACCAAAAATATTTGACCTAGACCCATCTTTAATTATACCGATCGAATCAGAATCACTTTCTGAGTTGATTTAACAATGTCCGTCCGTCCGTCCGTCCGTCCGTCTGTGTGTCCATGTAAAGCTTGTAATCAAAGTGCAGGTCGCAAATATGAATGTGTTTTGATGAAATTTGGTACATAAGCTTTTATCGGCCATGGGATGAACGCTGTTGAAATTGGTGAGAATCGGTCCATGTTCAGACCTAGCCCCCATATAAATTACCCATATGAAATCGACATAAATTGCCATAAGATCCAAATTGTCATGTAGATCTTACTCAAATTGGGTTCGTATGCGTTCATTACATCCATTAATCAGTAGTCCAAAAATGATCCCTTTGACCCCATATAGAGCTGCTTCCCGATCTTCACTTAAATCTATTAAAAAACAAAAATATTGCACTGATTCTTCTCAAATTTTGTTTGTATATATTTTTGCAAAATACAAGAGACTTTACCAAACATGATCAGGATCGGTCCATTTTTGGACCAAGTCCCTATATAGATATAGCATCCGATATGAACTTTTTCATATCTGCAGCCAAAAAAATTAATAAAAATCCCACTCAAATTTGGTTTTTGCTTATTTTCTATGTCCAGTTAGTTGGACCTAAGAGATAGGGTCTCTAAAGCATGGTATAGGGTATCGTATAGTCGGTCTAGACCGACTATAATTTTCTTACTTGTTTATATTGAATTATATAAACAAGTTTAAAAAAATTCGATTGTAAAACTAATTCTAAACGTTTGAGAATAATAACTGCAAATATTTTGTCCAAAACTAATGCAATACTTTTCGTATTACTTGGCAAGTTTCCAAATATATGTTAATTTTTCCAAAAAATTAAAATGCAAATAAATTGCTCATACAGAGCTTTAGCTGAAATCGAAAAACTTAAATAATTATAAAATAGTCTGTAGTTGAGCTGAAACTACTTATGTTTCCAGACATATCTAGAATAATTGCGGGAATTTTTTAAAATCCACATTCATCTGCAGGATTTTCCCCTTCAAAAATATAACTAAAACTAAGAAAAAAGTTATAGTCATGACTTAAGCGAAAATTTCTTCGGGTCAACTAATTGGATATACATCCATTTTTAGTTTATTGTCCAGTTTATCGCACAACGCATTACAGCGAAAATTCGTTTGACATTCGAACTAGCCATATGTGAAATAAACTCCCCACACAAGTCTCTCCTGACAGTTACAACTTAATAAAATTTAAGCCAAATGCTGGCAAACAAGTTTGGGCAATAGATCAAAAAATGAACCGACTTAAAAAAGTCACTTATTTCTCTCAAATAGATTGTAGTGAAGTTCACGAACCAACTTTATATGGGCGCTATGACTTGGAATGGTTCAACAGGGTTCACTTCCCAACTATTGATTAATGGGAATAATAACCAAACATAAACCAAACTTGACCGGAATCTGTATGATAATTTGGATCTTAGAGCAATTTAAATCGACCTCATAGGCGTAAGTTGTATGGGCACTAGGTCTGAACATCCATCGATTTTCACTGGTTTTAATACCGGTCATGGTATGGCATCATAATGTATTTATTTTTGTGACATAGAAAATTATTCTAGGTCTAGTTAAGATATTTTTGATAGTTACAAAAATCAGTCGAACTCATTATATTCCAACTAAATAGTGGTAGAAGAACATAGTACGCATATGCCAAAAAAAAGACCATGCTACGCATATGCCTCATACAGACAAATGTTCTTATGTACTGCTACAGGTGAATGATTTGTACTTTGGTTGAAAAGTTTTTAAAAGTGAAAAAAGTATTTTGTACCATGAGTGTCAAAAAGAAAAATTTTTTTAGAGGCTAGTATTGTATAAAACTGAACATCCCATGTCCCATTTCTGATGAGAGGTATCCTGTAGCTAAAAAAAATTTAAGGCGAAATAATTCAAACTGTTTTGATATTGTTGTTCTTAATTGTCAGATATTCATAAATTTCCTCTAAAATATATACATTAATATATTTTTTTTTTGATGTGTAAACATCTGTACGCGCAGGGGGGTAAATTTCTAATTCAGAATACAATCGCAAATACAGCGTAATATGTGAGCGTAAGATCTTACGCGTAACATGTGGGCATTAAGACAAATCGGTGTGACATGATTGTTTGGTGAAAAAATTATTATATGTAATAACATTTTTGTCGCTGTTTTCTGCATTTCATTTATTACCAGATGTTTACACATCTCCCCTGTGATCGGACTCACATGATTTTTTTTTACCAGATTCGATTAAAATAAATAAGATAATTATTTATAACATTATCATTTTTATACCGTCCACGCCACTGAGCAGAGGTATATATCACTTTGTCAATCCGTTTGCAACTTATCGAAATAAATTCCAACGACCCCATAAAATATATATATTCTTGATCTTTCTAAACGGAGAAGTCGATCTGTCTGTTGAAAACATTCTCCTGTCCACAATAGGTCGAGTAGGTCGCACTACTTAGGCTTCAAATATTTTTCATAATCTGCAGCAGTTTGGTATTGAACCTGGATCCTCTAGAACGAATAGGTGAGGAATGACGTAAAAAATTTAAATATACTCTGATAACATTTTATAGAAAAAACTAAAAATAGTGAAATATGTTAAGCGATGCATACGTATTTTTGTTTCTTTGTTGCTTTTGTTGTTTTTTTTTTTTGTACATGTGAACAACAACAACCAAAAAATGTGTATGCATCTCTAATAAACCAGCAACAAAAAATGTGATTGCATGTATTTATGTTTTTGCATTTGTATTTAATAATTGTATTCAATTAAAAAGCTTGAAAATACCTAAAATTTTTATTAGTTACGCGTATCTTATTATTTTAAACATCATTGTAAAAATCTAGCCATTACAATTTGAAATCTAGACTTTTTGTCTCTTAGTAGTGATAACCTTGATAATAATATTGTGTTTAGAACACGGGCGGAATTTAAAAATTACCCGTTTTCAAACTCTTTATTTTAACTCAATTTCTTTGTCTGTCGTGGGGCAACCCCATTTCCCCTTATCCAATTGACCTGAAATTTGGCACATAGTCTTGTTGTGACAATGGATTAATTTTGGGGTAGTCACGCATAGTCACGGAGAGATTAAAACCCCACTTCCCCTCATCCGATGGATCTGAAACTTTATCCATAGACTTGTTGTGGTCAAAGATTAATTTTAAGATAGTCACTCACAGTCACGGAATTTTAATAAAAACTTTGTTTATATGGATTAGGTTATTATACATATATATTTCGATCCTTACAAATAAATAGATAATAAGTATTATTTTTTTTTTGTTATAAAAAACGATTTTTTACTGTGAACACTGTTCACTGAACAGCAATGTTTTTGTTGGATATTTATTATATTTTTGTAAAACAATTACGACAAAATTGTTTTTTAAACAGATTTGACAAATTTTACCAAATAATTATATATTTTTGAAAACATATTAATATTGATAACAATATATGGCATGATTAAAAGTGGTTAAATATGTTGGTTTGAATGTTCTCAAATGACTTAATTTTAACATATAACAGTATGATGGAAAGTGCTACTCTACCGATATCAGCCAAAATAATCCGTAATGTGTAATTCCTTTATTGTTCGACGTTAAAGATATAGCAATGTAAGCTATAAATCAAATGTTAGAATACTGCGCAATATGAAATTATTGCGTTGGTGAAAAAGGTTAATTGACTGTGCTGAATTGATTATTTTTGATAAACAACTCACTGAAGGCTCAGTTTGTATTCACAATATGTAGATAAATACAATAATTAATTTCTACCTTGAGCATAAACGTAACTAAAATATATTAACTATGTTTTATGGAATACAGATTTGCCTATAGTTAAAATAGAGCTCATATGTGAATGTATCGAAAAAACGAAGAAAAACCCTTAAGAATTAAACTGGTCAATTGAAATTGAAGAAATGCAGTGCATATTCGTCTTAGCAACACATATAAAGCAGGCTCATGAATGAACTCAACCATAAAGTATCGAAAATTCATGGTTAGGGTACCATCAAGTCGACCCATACCAACAATAACTATTTAAGTTGTTTGTTTATTAGTTTGTGCTTGCAAAAATATTTTATAAGTTTATTTTATTTCACTTGATACTTAATAGTATTATATTGTATTTTTTCTTTTTATTATATGTAATCTGAGGAGGGAAAATCATTAAGCGTGTAAAGTAAGACACACTAGTTTAGTATAATGATTTATAAATTTAAAACGTTTAGGTCGATTAAGAGTTATATATGATAGCTATTAGTGTATTCAAAAACCGAAACCAAATCCGGTTAACCAGTTCTTTACACTTTAAAGAACCGACAGGCTGTCCGTTGTTATACCCTATACCACTATGTGGTTTGGGTATAATGACTTAGTGCTGCTGTTTGTAACTACCAAAAATATTTGACATAGACCCATATTTAATTATACCGATCGAATCAGAATCACTATCCGTCCGTCCGTCCGTCCGTCTGTGTGTCCATGTAAAGTTTTAATTAAACTGCAGGTCGCAAATATGAATATATTTTGATGAAATTTGGTTTATAAGCTTTAACCGTCCATAGGATGAACGCTATTTAAATTGGTGAGAATCAGTTCATGTTCAGACCTAGCCCCCATACAAATGACCCCTATGAAATCAACATAAATTGCCATAAGATCCAAATTATCATATAAATCTTAGTCAAATTGGGTACGTATGTTTTTATTACATCCATTAATCAGTAGTCCAAAAATTATCCCTATGGAACAACTCTTAGTCATAGGCCCCATATAGAGCTGCTTCCCGATCTTCACCTTAATCTATCAAAAAACAAAAAAATTGCACTGATTCTTCTCAAATTTTGTTTGTATATATTTTTGCAAAATACAAGAGACTTTACCAAACATGGTCAGGATCGGTCCATTTTCGGGCCTAGTCCCCATATAGATATAGCATCCGATATGAACTTTTTCATATCTGCAACCAAAAAAATTAATAAAAATCCCACTTAAATTTGGTTTATGCTTATTTTCTATATCCAGTTAGTTGGGCCTGAGAGATAAGGTCTCTAAACGCATGGTATAGGGTATCGTATAGTCGGTCTAGACCGACTATAATTTTCTTACTTGTTTTTGTGTTGGTTCAAAGGTCTATAATATTAATAGACTAGGCGATTTTTTGTTACCGATGTTTGTTCTACCGTTTTATCCCGATTTTGACTAAATGTATATTATTTGAAAGGTATTTCTTTTTAGCTGTTCACCAGATTACAGATTTTTAATTTTTTCTTTATTATGAGTAAATTGCATTTAAAATTGCTACTAGCACATACATAAAATTATACATATGTGTGTTTATTAAATTTGTTAATGTGTTTGTTGGTGGCATGTCATAACGTCCAATATCATAATATCCATGGACGTTATGACGTAGTAATATGTGACATAATGTCCATGGACTTTGTGACACATTTTGCTGCGTCATAATATCCACAAAGGTAGTGTCATAAAGCCTATAGACGTTACGACAATTTTAAATTTGCTGTAATGTCCATGGACACCTTATGATGTCTCATAAATTCCACAATAAATAAAAATCAAATGTTTTAAAACGTAAGCGAATTTTTGACTACTAGGATACCCTATACCATGCGTTTAGAGACCCTACCCCATAGGCCCAACTAACTGGACATAGGAAATAAGCATAAACCAAATTTAAGTGGGATTTTTATAAATTTTTTTGTCTGCAAATATGAAAAAGTTCATATCGGATGCTATATCTATATGGGGACTAGGCCCAAATATGGACCGATCCTGGTAAGGTCTATTGTATTTTGCAAGAATATATACAAACAAAATTTGAGAAGAATCACTGCAATATTTTTGTTTTTTGATAGATTTAAGTGAAGATCGGGAAGCAGCTCTATATGGGGCCTATGACTAAGAGTTGTCCCATAGGGATCATTTTTGGACTACTGATTAATGGATGTAATAAACACATACAAACCCAATTTGACTAAGATTTATATGATAATTTGAATCTTATGGCAATTTAAGTCGATTTCATAGGGGTCATTTGTATGCGAGCTAGGTCTGACCATATACCGATTCTCACCAAATTCAATAGCGTTCATCCTATGGCCGATAAGAGCTTATATACCAAATTTTATCCAAATATATTCATATTTGCGACCTGCAGTTTGATTACAAGCTTTACATGGACACACAGACGGACGGACGGACGGACGGACATCGTTAAATCGAATCAGATAGTGATTCTGATAGTGATTCTGATTCGATCGGTATAATTAAAGATGGGTCTTGGTCAAATATTTTTGGTAGTTACAAACAGCAGCACAAAGTCATTATACCCAAACCACATAGTGGTATAGGGTATAAAAAGTAATATGGAAAGTTTGAAATATAATTATGAATTTGTGAGTGGATTCCGAGAAAAATTAGATACTGGACTTTCCAAAA
Source organism: Cordilura impudica (assembly GCA_963682025.1). Classification (NCBI taxonomy): domain Eukaryota; kingdom Metazoa; phylum Arthropoda; class Insecta; order Diptera; family Scathophagidae; genus Cordilura; species Cordilura impudica. The sequence continues at coordinate 258,713,266 of OY821517.1, read as the reverse complement.
AACCGACAAGAATGCCTCAGCATGTTCGTGAAATATTTTGACAAGCAATGGATGACGAAGGTAAGTACATTTTTGTACCCTATACCACTATGTGGTTTGGGTATAATGACTTTGTGCTGCTGTTTGTAACAACCAAAAATATTTGACCTAGACCCATCTTTAATTATACCGATCGAATCAGAATCACTTTTTGAGTTGATTTGACAATGTCCGTCCGTCCGTCCGTCCGTCCGTCTGTGTGTCCATGTAAATCTTGTAATCAAACTGCAGGTCGCAAATCTGAATATATTTTGATGAAATTTGGTATATGAGCTTATATCGGCCATGGGATGAACGCTATTGAAATTGGTGAGAATCGGTCCATGTTCAGACCTAGCCCCCATACAAATTACCCCTATGAAATTGACATAAATTGCAATAAGATCCAAATTGTCATATAGATATTACTCAAATTGGGTTTGTATGCGTTCATTACATCCATTAATGAGTAGTCCAAAAATGATACCTTCGGCCCCATATAGAGCTGCTTCCCGATCTTCACTTAAATCTATTAAAAAACAAAAATATTGCACTGATTCTTCTCAAATTTTGTTTGTATATATTTTTGGAAAATACAAGAGACTTTACCAAACATGATCAGGATCGGTCCATTTTTGGACCTAGTCTCCATATAGATATAGCATCCGATATGAACTTTTTCTTATCTACAACCAAAAAAATTAATAAAAATCCCACTCAAATTTGGTTTTTGCTTATTTTCTATGTCCAGTTAGTTGGACCTAAGAGATAGGGTTTTTTAACGCATGGTATAGGGTATCGTATAGTCGGTCTAGACCGACTATAATTTTCTTACTTGTTTAATATTATAATATTTTTGTAATTCGTAAGTGAAATATCAAGAAAAAGAGAGATGAAAACAAAATTCGTAAAATTCACTTACGAATTACAAAAAATAATAATAATAATTAACCAAACATTTTGCGTAAAAATTTTTCGTAAAGAATAAAACAATCTTCATTGTTATTTCATAGGTCACACCTCGCGGATTTTCTGTACATTTGCAGCCTATTAGAACCAAAAGCGCTTTAGAAGGCTTTAATTCAAAACTTTCTTGAAGCATTGAAAAGCATGGGCAATTTTATAAGTTTTCCGACGCTATCCGAAAACGACGATTTCCAGCAGTCCGTTTCTTTAAGTAATATATTTGCGGGTGCTTTATCTGTTTTGCCCAACAAAACGTAAAAAACTATATACATATATATATTTATTTTCTTTTTTTTCATTTTCCAAAGTCTGGGCGTTATGACACATTTAAAAGTGACACAATATCCAAAAAAAAGTAGCATAATGTCAATGGACATTACAACATTTTTAAAGTTGACATAAAGTCCATGGACGTTATGTCCCATATTGGCGTGTCATAGCGTCCATGGACATTATGACATTGGACGTTATGACATGCCACCGTGCTTGTTAGTGAGTTTGGTTTCATCATTCACAACAATAATAAGCCAAAAAAAATGTTGGTGTGTGAGATGCCTAGAAATTGCGCTCGAATTTCGAAAGCTGGAATCTGCTAGTTCTTATAAAAAGGTTTTTAAATATTTTACTCATTAATATTAAAGAATAATTCGTCTAATATTCATCTTAATTATACATCTTCTAAAATACTGTTTTAGAAAATGAGTATGGTTTAATTTATATTATAATAAATATAATATCATTACTAACTGATAAATTATCATTTTAATATGACTGGACTTTAGCTTTAGATACCCAATGGGCTTACTCTCGTATTTAATTCAGTAAACAATAATTTCCTTATCTGTCTTCATTTGATATCAATTTCTTTAAATGTACAACATAAGTATGTTTAATATTTTTAATATATGATATATGATATATGTATATGTATATATGTTTATTATACGCAATAATTAGGGCAAAGAATTTCATGCACTAAAAACCCAAACAAATGATAATTTGCAGCAAAAAAAATACTCTTTAAAGTTTAAACTATTGCACATGCACATGCATATGAACATGAAACAACGTAAATTAAAAAATATAGAAATAGTAAAGAATTTTCTTACTCTGCGTGCAACTAATTAGGTGCGGTAGTAATCAATATATGTAATGTGATAAATAAATGCATTCAAAAATTAAAACACAAAATTTTAGCTTTTTCGTTAATGCTGTAGTGTTTTTTTTTTTATGTTGTCCAAGTGGTTGTCGCGCTTTTCAATAACATCTGAAAGAAATATACTTCACCAAATAAGGGACAGTAAAATTTATATTAATATTCGCAAACACAGCTAATATTTAAGGTTTGTTTACCATTGGTTGGGATTACAATTAAAGTTTTGCTGTGTTTTCCATGGCTAAAAATTAATATACTGACCTAAGTCCGAAGATTAATATTAACAATTTTGAAATTATTAAAACTAAAAGTATTTCTATTCGAACGCAAAAGTTTTTAGTACGTGCTTTCATCATCTATTACAGTAATGGGAGTAAACTAAAAATACAAGATGTTATTGGATAATATGGAATTTAGGAATTGGAATTCAGTTAGCTTTTAATGCGTTCAATATTTTCCCGTACACATCAATTATTTTACAAACAGCATCATTAACTTATTTAATTAGGGAACCAAGTGAACTAAATCTCTTATATGTGCATAATTTAATCATAAAAATCACAACTGTAGTTTAGTATAAAAAAAGCCAAAAATTAGGATTTCAATAAAAATATGCGAAAACATATATTTAAAGAAACATATTCCGAAATATGCAACAACACATCGATGTCATTTTATGGTAAATTTATTGATTTGGATAGATATTTTGTCTATCACTATCGTGTCAATACATGCATTTTCATAAAATTCCTTGCCCTAACAATAATATATTACAGATATGAATTTCACAAGGAAACAAGTTTTTTGTCGATTAAGAGCTGAATGTTGTGTTTAAGGTTATTCGCGATATACTGTTACGTCCAAAATTAAGGCACTTCCACTACATATATTGGAATAACTTGAAAACGGTTCATCATATTCAGTTATAAAAATAAGTAAGAAAATTATAGTCGGTCTAGACCGACTATATGATACCCTATACCATGCGTTTAGAGACCCTATCTCATAGGTCCAACTAACTGCACATAGAAAATAAGCATAAACCAAATTTGAGTGGGATTTTAATTAATTTTTGGCTGCAGATATGAAAAAGTTCATATCGGAAGCTATATCTATATGGGGACTAAGCCCAAAAATGGACCGCTCCTGACGCTGTTTGGTAAAGTCTCTTGTATTTTGCAAAAATATTTTTGTTTTTTTTATAGATTTAAGTGAAGACCGGGAGCAGCTCTATATGGGGCCTTTTACTAAGAGTTGTCCCATAGGGATCATTTTTGGACTACTCATTAGTGGATGTAATAAACGCATACAAACCCAATTTAAATAAGATCTATATGACAATTTGGATCTTATGGCAATTTATGTCGATTTCATAGGGGCATTTGTATGGAGTTAGGTCTGAACATTGACCTATTCTCACCAATTTCAATAGCGTTCATCCTATGGCCGATAAAAGCTTATGTACCAAATTTCATCATAATATATTCATATTTGCGACCTGCAGTTTGATTACAAAGTTTACATGGACATACAGACGGACGGACGGATGGACGGACGGACATCGTTAAATCGAATCAGTTAGTGATTCTGATTTGATCGGTATAATAAAAAATGGGTCTAGGTCAATTATTTTTGGTAGTTGCAAACAGCAGCACAAAGTCGTTATACCCAAACCATATAGTGGTATAGGGTATAATAAATCCAAAAATCTTTAAGCCGTGCTTACATTGGATTTAAGTTTGCCCAGTAGTTTCAGAGATAACGTAGAAGTTTTGAAAAAAAAAGAACAATTAAAAAAATTGTTCTTTAAAAATTCATAAAAAATAGAAATGCCACAAAAATCACAGTTTGTTCTACAAACATTTAGTTAAACATATTTCGAATAAAATGAGCTTCATTTCATTGTAATCGGTGCACGACTTTTGATTTTGTTCACAATTTACTGAGAAAACTGAATTGATAAAAATCGCGATTTTCACACAAAAATAACATTTATTTAATATGTATGTGTTTGCTGCTGCTCTACTTATGTAATCAGTGTGTTATAGTAATTGTTGTTAGGCCATTGATTTCATATATAAAGTCAGATTTTTTCTATCAACTATACTTTGCAATTTATCAATAAAAGACGATTTTAAATAAAAATAAAAAGAAAAATAACAAGTAAGAAAATTATAGTCGGTCTAGACCGACTATATGATACCCTATACCATGGTTTAGAGACCCTATCTTTCGGTCCAACTACTTCGATATAGAAAATAAGCATAAACCAAATTTGAGTGGGATTTTTATTAATTTTTTTGGCTGCAGATATGAAAAAGTTCATATCGGATGCTATATCTATAAAGGGACTAGGTCCAAAAATGGACCGATCCTGATCATGTTTGGTAAAGTCTCTTGTATTTTGCAAAAATATGTACAAACAAAATTTGAGAATAATCAGTGCAATATTTTTGTTTTTTAATAGATTTAAGTGAAGATCGGGAAGCAGCTCTATATGGGGTCAAAGGGATCATTTTTGGACTACTCATTAGTGGATGTAATGAACGCATACAAACCCAATTTGAGTAAGATCTATATGACAATTTGGATCTTATGGCAATTTATGTCGATTTCATATGGGTAATTTGTGTGGGGGCTAGGTCTGAACATGGACCGATTCTCATCAGTTTCAATAGCGTTCATCCCATGGCCGATAAAAGCTTATATACCAAATTTCATCAAAATATATTCATATTTGCGACCTGCAGTTTGATTACAAGCTTTACATGGACACACAGACGGACGGACGGACGGACGGACGGACGAACGGACATTGTTAAATCAACTCAGAAAGTGATTCTGATTCGATCGGTATAATTAAAGATGGGTCTAGGTCAAATATTTTTGGTTGTTACAAACAGCAGCACAAAGTCATTATACCCAAACCACATAGTGGTATAGGGTATAAAAATTTGTAATACACAAACATTATAATGTAATTACAACTCATCGAAAAATTTTCTTGTATAAGATTTTCCTAAATTATCTTGTTTAGGGGGCTTATTTTTAATGCTTCAGCAATATTTCATCATCATATGGGTATTCCAGTGACCCTGGTACCGATCCTCTATAGTACGAATATCTTGATGGAAACGTTCACCTTGTTCTTTACTGAAGTCTCAAGATTTTCAGGGAAACTATCCAAAGGACTGTGTTGGTAGTGTACCTTAATGCTAATATTAATGCTCATATCTTTTACTTAAACAACCATTACTCAGCCATTTTTTTTGTGATTTTCAAAAATTTGATTGTTTTTCAAAGGTTACAATTTCATCTTTAGCATTTTGAAAATCGCTTAATGAAGAGTAAAATTACGATTTTTTTAACTTTTAATTTTTGGAAAAAAGTCAAAAATACGATTAGTACCTGTAACTTAAAAATGCGAGCTGATGGAGGAAAATGGAGATTACATTTGAAACAATTTCAAATTAGTAAAAAATTGCAATAAATTTCCAGTCTACACCAAACAATTTCAATTTTGTTCCCTTGTGTTATTTTTTATGAACTTTTTTTTAATAAATATTCTTATATTTAAGAAAAAGAAATTTTTTTAACTTTAAGCAGTAATGACCAACTCATAATGCACAAATATATTTGCTTTATGTGAGTTTTTATAGTAAAAGAAATACTAATATGAAAAATGACGTGAGATATGTCGAAATGTCACCTATCGGTACACATGTATTATAAGTATGAATACCTGTATATATTTATTTATATTGTGTCAAGTCGCAACATAAATAGACAATCTTGTAGCACTCGTATGAAAATTCGAAATATATTAAAGTTACAGTTTTCTTGCGTAACGCAAATTTTGGTTAACAATATCTAAATCGTAAAAATGTATGACCTGCGGTTAAAAAAAATTTTTTTTTGATTTTTTTAATGTCCTTCAAAATGATTATTTAAAACTCAAATTATTTTTACAGTTACAGGGCTATATATGTATATATATATATATATACTAGCAGATTCCAGCCCTCGAAATTGGAGCGCAAATTCAAGGAAATTTTATTTTTTCATTAAATAAAGACCTTAAAAGAATGCTAATCAATTATAGCCAATTCACAAATCAACACAATAAACAAACTCATTTTTATTACGAACACATTAACAAATTTAATAAACATACCTATAGCATTGTATAATTTTATGTATATGTTAGTAGCAACTTTAAATGCAATTTACTCAAAATAAAGGAAAAAATTAAAAATTCTGTAAATCCGCAAATCGGCTAAAAAGAAATACTTTACAAATAATATACGTTTGGTCAAAATCGGGATAAAACGGTAGAACAAAACATCAGTCACAAGATAGATATATATATATATATATATTTTTACGATAATATAGAAAATTCTTGTAGTAAAACTTTAAATGGGTTTTCCTCGAAATCACTTTTTTTAACTCGAGAACCAGAAGTCGGATCAGGATGCGGCGGACAGCGTTTTCTAGGTAATCATGTCAGGTGGGTTCTGAACTATGATAATTAGGCTAACTTTACTACCGGGGGAGGGGTCGGGCAAAAACCCCCCAAAAACATCTCATTTTTAACTTTTTTTTAAATCGCGACATTTTGGCTATTTTTACCATTTTGTCTAGATTATGACCTGCCTGACGCGATTATCAATAGAATGCCGCCCGCCGAATTTCGATACGACAACGGTTCTTAAGAAAAACGAAATCTAAAGTTACCGGCAAAAAAAACGTTTTTTCAACACTTCACGAACTAAAATGTTTTTAACTAAATCAGTTTTGAACGGATTTAATTATTTTTTAAATTTGTTCAACTTTGGCGCATTATTTTTCGAATAATTTATTTGTTTATTAGTGAGAAAAACAAGTCTATGTTTGTTAAAATCGGGAATAATTAAAATTGTATTAAAAAGAAACTGGCCACTGAAGACAATTTTCCTATCCATAAATACGCCACAATCCAGAAATGTTCGAACGGTGTCCAATATTATTCCATTAATAAAATTCTTGTCAGAAATTATCCCCCTTCTGTAAAATTCCATTTGTTTATATTTCTTAAGATTCATCAAGTTTACGTTACACCATTCGAAATACAAATCAAGTTCACGTTGAAGAGTAATTCGACCATTTTTGTCATTGAAGCTATAATAACTTAACATCATCAGCATACATAACGATGTTTCAGTTAGAATTTACAGTCGGAAGATCTTTTAAGAATAGTAAAACAATAACGGACGGCTACGACTGCGTTGGAGAACGCCAGAAGAAACACTTACAACCTTAGATTTGGGTTCTAAATGTATGGTACAATTCAATCCACAAAATAAGATATTCAGGTATGCCAATGAGTCTTAATTTGAAAGGTAAAATATTATGATTCACCTATCAAAAGCTTCACTAAGCGTATATTACATGAGTCGGATTCCCACAGAAAAAACATTTGTTTGAAGGCTGGCATAATTCTTTTATTAATGATTTGAAATGTCTGGAATGTTATTATTTCCATAATTTTTTCCCCCAAAACCAAGATATGTTGTGAAAATACGAAATTGTTTTTAGCATGGCAAAAAAAAAAGATATTTCAAAAACTCGCTTTGTTTGGATTTAATGATGTTACATACATACATATGTATTAGTTTTTATACCCTTTGTCATTGTATGACCCAGTGGATATATGTAAATACCAAAAATACTCGACTTAGAGCTATACATATTAATAAGGTAGGGCGACTCAGAATCTCTATTTTAGTTGATTTATCGCAGGTCTATCTATCAAACAAGAAACAAATTATAGTCGGTCTTGACCTACACCATGCGATGACGGACATCGACCAGACAGTGATTCTGAGTCGATACTTATATTAAGAGATTGGTATAGGTAAGATAATTTTGGTAGTAGCAAACATCAGCAGAGACTTATTATACGCCGACCACAGAGTGATATAGGGTATAACAAAATAAACGGTAAAAGCCCCTCGAATTTTTAATAAACAGGCTCCACGATAAATAGTGCAATGTATAACAACTTATCATTTTATTTATAAAGTTATTTAAGAAGAATAAATTTCGTTAATTTGTTGTTTTATATACACACACAAAAATGATTGTTAGGAATTCCGTTAACCAGGTAACAATCAGTTCTAATGTAATTCATAAATAATTTAAAATACAATAGGTTCTCCTCTCTACCTACCATATATACAAAATATTTATAAAATGAATGTAGAAATTTAAGTTCCATCTACCTATTGAAGTTTTTATTCAAATTATCAATTATAATGTGACAATATATTTTAAACTAAATATAAAACAAATATATTAGTAATTAGAATTAAGGAACTCAGTTATAATAAAAGAAAATCAAAAGTTTAACCGGGTTTGGTAGTTTTAATCAAAAGAAAATTGTATGAATCAAATTATGTTGTAAATACCAAGAAAATATAATGAAAGGATAAGCCCAACCGAATAATTTAATTTACTTGTTATTTATGGAACATATAGTATAAAAAAAAATAAATTAAAAAAATATTAAAAAAAAAAACTAAACCATAAAAACCAAGTTTATATTATAATCCCTTTCTTTGTAAATTAAATTTAAAGTATCGTTTCAGTCTTACTCAACAATTGTAAATTCTACAGACAATAATTTTTTTGCAATATTTTTTTGCAATAATTTTTTTTCGTCGTCGCCAACAGTCTGCCTACAAAGTTTCAGCTGGATTGGATCACGAGAAAAGGGTAACAAATCGATCCATATTTTTTTTTTTTGGCAAGCAGACACTAAGAATTAATATGAAATGAGTAAAAATATAATAACCTAGATTGAACTCGGTAAGCTTCGCCACCCCCTCCCCCCCGCATCATAATGAAAGGACGCACACAAATTCCCAAGGCTCTCACTATTACAAAACTTTAGATGTATGACATTTAATATTTACTTTGTATTGGGGGTGCTACGCCTTTCTGTCCGATCCCGCCCATTTTTTATCTGACTACTACCGCTAATAATAGATTACCAAAGACAAATGTGCAAAGCTGTATCTGTCATAGTACTCGAGATATCTGTGGTTTTCTGGAATAACCGCGTATGTCCATTTTTGTCAGTTATGAGTTAAGTCAACCTAAGTCTGATCGCTAAGTCCCGTTAACTTTTTGTTGACGAACAAAAAAATCCATTTTTCAGGCAATAACAACTTATGTCTACATGCGTAGTAGCATTGGTATTTTTCTTTTTCAAAGAAAACGACGTTTGTCGACATAAGTTATTTTATTTGCACACACTTAAAGTGTAATTTACATATTGTTTTTCGTTCTTCTCCAGGATCCACTCCTCTGAAGATTTTTGACTCAAAATTTTATATAAAGTATTTATTGCCCATACCTACAGGACTGGTAAATAAGAAGTTCTAAAATTTTTATATCGAGCCCATAATTTCAAATATAACGTTTTCTGGCTCCCGGTAACATTTAGATTTTATTCGTATGTCATGGTTATTCTAGAAAACCACAGATATATGATATTGAGTAATTACTTTGTACGGGAGGTACACATAGCCGATCTCGCTCATTGACATCACACCAATTTGCAAAGCTCTCCATATAATAGTACTCAATATATATGATATTAAAAATTTACTTTTTATGGAGGTGCCACGCCTACTAAAAAATATTTAAAATATAGCCTATAGCCTTCCAATATCCGCAGTAAGACTGTGAAAATTTCAGGCAGATCAGATCAGTAGTTACGGCGATTACCTCCTACAAACCAACAAACAAAAACACGTTACCTCTTTATTATATTGGTATAGATTATATCACAGCCAATACGAGACAACTCATGAATGGGAATCATAATTTCTTCATTTTCGTTTTGTACTTTTCCGTTTCTAGAATTAGTGGCACAATATATAGAAATATAAAAATATGATATTTTTTGAGTTGATATGGTCACAAATTCTAGAACAAGTGGCAACTTTAAAACGCAATTTGCATACAACAGTACTACGAAGAATACGCAAGTAGCAACCTCAGCCCTCAAAAACGCTTACAATTTTAATAGCAACAAAGCCTACCACCAACGCCAGAAAATACTACAGGTTTCTTAAAGTGTAAAGAAAAATTTATATACATCATTAAACCATGTACCATCACTGACTTCTAGGTACAATGTTTAACTAATGATGATTCTTTGTAACAGTGGTGGTGAAGTGGTCACGCCGACAATGTTAAAAATATTCATCAAGTAACAATATCATTCGCATCGGCTAAGGAATTGCGTGTTCGACAAATTCTGCATATTTCATAATTGCAGCAACTAGGTGGTTCTCATTTACAATTTGTGGATTATTCGAATGTTATTTTTTCACGAGTTAACAACTATCTGTACTCAGCAAGGAACAAAGGAGACCTTCAATATCACCAACTGTTAAAATAAATCCAGTCAATGTTTATTCGAAAATATTTTATTTAAGATATATTTAATTCATAACTATAAAAGAAATAAATTTATATAAAATTATTTACAAGTATAGTTATAATTACTGCAGTTATATATTGATTGGGCTATACCAATATATGGCTGTAACCATCAATACATAAAATCTTATTAACATCTTTGTACGGTTATTTGGAAAATATTATTTGGTAATCACCGATGAATAATTTTATAGTACATGGGACTATCAAAATTCAGTTGGCAACACATTCGTTTGTCACAAGGAATCCGCTTTCTGTGTGTACCAATCTCTAACATAATTAATAGTTTGCAATGTTTAAAGTCAATTCACAAAAAAAAAATGTTCATAGCGTTAGTCTAACGAAACTAATCCAGTCACAAATTTTTACGACATCGCAACAAACCCAAACTAAGCATACAGCACACCACTATACAGTATTATTTTACTGCACATACTAAACTTATTTTGTTTATAGAAACTATTAGCGTTGCAAAAAAAAAAAAATTAAACGCAAAAAACACAAAGACAAACAATAATAAAAGCAAGTCGACACTATCTGAAATATATTTTAAAAACTATTATCTTATTGTTATCAGACATTAAAATTTTAATTGATAATTCTATTTATTATATCATAAATTGTTCTTTATCTTCATATCATATGAAAACTAGGACAAAAGTAAACATTTACAAAAAACATTTACAAGTCAATTTCTAGTGAATTATATATTTTCTATACGCCTTTAAGCAGATCAAAGGGAACATCGGAAGGTTGCTTTAAGTAAGTATGAATTAAAAATAATATGACAGATTTTAAACGTTTGTTGCTATAGACCAAATTTGATTATCTAGGTTTTAACGAAACTTATGTAAAACATGCTCCGATAACTACCAATTGAATTATCACATCAAAGTTTTTTAACCAAATTCCACTTAAAAACCTTATATATTGAAAATCGAAACAGAAACTAAATCATATCGTTAAGTTCTAATATTTATAAGTTAAAGTTAAGATCATAAATTTTAGAACTGTGTGCTTTTCCTGACATATTAAGTTCTGCTATCCGATTATTATATATAGCCAAAGCTTACTTTGGCCACCACACACCGGTCTACCTAGGAAATCTACTTTAATAATAAACATTCAACATTGCTACCTGTTTTGAGGTATTAGCAAAGAAATATCCTAAATATTTCGTTACTAATTGTATTCGATACATAAAGAGATAATCTATATTAAAAGATATTGACTTCTTTATATAATTGAACCTAGAAACGTGATAATATTCTTTAATTAACGATTATGAGGAGTAACGAATATGAGGAAAGATTCAGATTCCTCATAATTTTCTTTACGAAAATGTTGACACATGAATATATCAACAGAATTGTATTCTATATTAGATGTAACCCGGTGAGCTTTGCTACCCCCCTCCCCCTGAAAGGGCTCACGCAAAGTTCTAAGGCTCCCACTAGTACACTACTCCAGATATATGACATATTATTTACTTTGTATTGGCGGTGCCACGCCCCTTTGTCCGATTCCACCCATTTTTTGCCTGACTAATAATAGATGACCTAAGACAAATTTGCAAAGCTGTCTCTGTCATACTAATCGAGATATATGATATTGAGCATTTATTCTGTATGCGAGGTACCACGCCCACTTATCCGATCCCGCCCATTTCCGGCATAGCTACTAACATTAATAATAGGTGACCTCATACAAATTTGCCAAGCTCTCCATATCATAATCCTCAATATATATAATATTAAAAATTTCCTTTTATGGGAGGTGCCACGCCCACTAAAAATATTAAAAAATTATAGCTTAGAGCACATCCCATATCCGCAGTACGACTCTCTGAAAATTTCAGGAAGATCAGACGAGTAATTACGGATATTACCTCTTTAATATATTAGTATCGATTGCCCATACCGTAAGAATAATATTTAACATCTATACGGATTGAGAAACATTAAATGAAACTTGTCGAAAACTGTGTGTATGCATTTTCATAGTGGAAATAGTGAGGAACCCAATTTTTTTGCGATCTTAGCTTAGAATATCTAAAAATGACGTCTAGAAACACCATGCAGCCGGACGTGTATTCCGCGCAGACACGTATGTGAGAAATCAAATATCACTGGGAAAAATCCTGTATGACCATATTCGGGAGACAATTGCATCCTTATATTTTCGAAATTGTGTGTTAAGCTTGTCACGACGAGTTTTCCTCCGGTTGCTAGGGTATAGTTCGCGGGGGTCAGGGTCGTTGCAGAAATTTATATTCTTGCACGAGACAGAGAGGAATAAAACAAGTTCTTTCAATGTTTAGAGTGTCGTGGCTTATTTATTTTATTTCTGATTATAATAACTGGTTTACAACTAATATGGGTAATTCATAGTTTGAGTAAATATAGTAGTTGGTTGGTACTCCTCCTGGGCAAGAGCGAGAAACCTGGAATAGGTACTTCTCTAGTTACCAAAATCCCGGACCCTTGTCGTTATATAGCTACCTGGTAAGGCCACTTCTTTAACTGCGGGGAGAAACCTGCGGAAGCACTTCTCTAAACTGAGGAAACAAACCTGCGTAGGCACTTCTCTAAACCGTGGGGAGAAATCTGCGACGGCACTTCTCTAAACAGCGGAGAGAAACCTGCGGAAGTACTTCTCTAAACTGCGTGGAGAAACCTGCGTAGGCACTTCTCTAAACTGCGGGGAGAAACCTGCGTAGGCACTTCTCTGAACTGCGGGGAGAAACCTGCGAAGGCGCTTCTCTAAACTACTGAGAGAAACCTGCGAAGGCACTTCTCTGAACTACGGAGAGAAACCTGCGAATGCACTTCTCTTATAATTAGAACATGCACACTAGTACTGCGATATGTCCTCTACCACCGCCGACAATCAACTCCTCGAGTTTGGTTATTTTTTCACCTTTTATCGGAAGTCCTTGTATGGTGGTGAACCTGTCGAGCCCATCTCGGTGTGGTGTGTTCGTTTTCGGACTCGTTTTAACATATGACTATCTTAAAGTTCCGTTAGGTAGCGATATATTTGTAGGTACCTTATAAGTGAAAGAAAGTAATGTTTTGTTTAGTGGTGAATTCAAAAAAAATAAAAAATATACATAGTATATAATTCATTTGTTGACAAACTTAAGGGTGTTCAAACATAAAATGTAAAATACTAATGTATAATAATATAAGGTGTGTTGATGAAAACAAGTTCCCGACTTTCATCGTTACAAGCCAAGTATTTTTTGCAGATTCAAATAAGTACAATACATTTGACCTGGCCTTTTTCGTCCATTGAAAATTCCAAAAAGCATAAGAAAATAACACATAAACCAAATATACACAATAATAAAAAAAAATTGTAGTTGGATATAAAATCATGTTCGATTTGCTGTTGAAGTTATTTTCCATTTTTATTGACATATCCAATTTTTTATTCATCTCTCGAACATGAAGTACAAGTGTAATTACTAATATATACATTGGAAAATCAACCCAGCATGTTTCTTATACGGTGTAAAATGATGTCACACCAATTTCTTTACTGGAGTTATTTGTATTAATTGATTTTATTTATTTCAATATATGCCAATTTTAATGACAAAATCGATAAATTAAACAAAAGTTGACTTGGAAACTATTAATTATTTTCAAGCTATAAAGCCATTATAGAGTTTTATTACAATTGCCACATGATTTTAATAGTTTAATTAAAATACTGACATTGCTTACAGTAACTGTTAATTGTGAATTTATTTTAATTAGGGTGCAATTGTAAGTAGTGTATGCAATGAGAATAAAAATTTTAAACTAAACGAAAAACAGGCAGACAAACTACAGCGTGAGTGACAATAGCAAAATTATTTCGTTTTATTATGCGAATTACGTTTTGCTATTTGGAACTTAGATCCAATAAACTTAGCCCAAAATGCTGGTCACAGTGAAATACGGTATACATTCAATTTTTTTGGAATCAGAAAATTCTAAGATTCAGGATGTTTTTCACACCACATGTTTTTTGGAATCTGGACACCATAAACCCGACAACTCAACTATGGTAAACATAATTCCAAGTTTTCCTAGGAAAATAAATTGCAGAAAATTTTCAAATTATATATATTCTTCAAATAAAGGGGATAAAAAGAACAAGTAAAATTTAGCAGAATTAAAATTTAATTAAAAAAATTATGCGAGATGAACCCTCAAAAAAATTTGAAAATTTAAGAACCATTGTTATTAAAAGCCCTTACAAATAACAGAGACATATTTACTTAAATTTCCGACTTTAGGTGTTGAAAATACGATGAATCTAAATAAGGCAGGAAATTATTGGACATTGGACAACTGTAAAGAAAATATTTCTCTAAATAAAGGCAAAAAAAATAATAATTCTCCAAATAAAGGGGACCATAGAATACTAAAGGTATTTCAATTTGGATATGGTTATCTCAGGGTGATCCAGTCAGAAAGCGCACTTAGATTTGTGAAACGCAAGACAAAACTGACGGATTTTTTAAGTATCCCCATGTCACATTATTAGAATATAGGGATTATTTTTTTCCACATTTGATCCAAAGTTCAACAACATGCCAATGGTAATTATTTGTTATATGTTATATATAATTTTAAAGCTTAATAAAAAAAACTTATAATCTAACGATGAAAATCCAATATCATTACGAATATAAATTTATAGAAAAACCCGAATTTTTAACCCATTTCGTATGCGTAAATGTCCGGGTTGTGAAATAAAATATTTTATTAACGTTGATGCAAAAGAGGCTCCGGAAAAACTTAAAATGGCAAGACTATCAATAAAAGCTAAAATTTGCGTTTGCTTAAATATAATAGAGATTGACATATCGAGGTTTTGTATTCAAAAAGTGCTATCTGCAAAATCGCAATTTTTCAGGAGAGCGAAGAAAGGGTTTTTTTTCGTTAACGCAAAGAGTAATAACTAAACTTATTTCATAATTAGGGATTCATAAGGCGTACTAAAGTCGTATGTTGTAATGAAATACAAGGCGTCAAATAGTAAATATGTGAACAACCTCTCGTATATTCATAAACTACAATCTGAAATAAAAATCTAATAGAAGCAAAATAATTGTTCTTTTACACAAAAACTTACCTGAATATAATTATTTCCTTCCAGTTTTATTTATTTCTACCATTTTTGCCACAATATTTACAAGAAAATTACAAAAAATATTTGGAATAAACAACAAAAAAGCTGATTAATAGAACAGCTGATCACATAGTCCAGCGCAAAAACATAAGGTTGTATTGTCGTATAATTTTTTTTAAGGAAAATATCAACAACAATTATACAACTGTTGTATAATTTTAGCACATACGATACATACAACAGTTAGGACACCCTACATATTTTATTTTTTTTTATTAATTCCTGATATTCACGCTTATGTGTTAAGGTGCGTTCAGACTACGCAAATATTTGACCAAATAAACGTAACCCCTAAATAATGTATAATTTTCCTTGTATAATTTTCATTAAGTTATACAATATATGATATAGAATATAGTTAAATATATTAAATATTACTAATGTAATAAAACATAACTTAATTTTGTCTTTTATATATCATGTAAGATTGAATAAAACTTTCATAAAATTAGGGGTTACGTTTATTTGGTCAAATATTTGCGTAGTCTGAACGCACCTTTAGATAGCAGTTTTTAAAAGTTAAAGATTCATCGTTTCGAACAGTGAAATCTGCTTATTTTAGCACTATTTCAAAAATAAAAATTAGATGTAATGAAAACAAATTAGGGCTTTTATGTAAAATATGTTTTTAATAATTAGTTATTTTATTAACAAAACAATATATATCATATTAGGGATAAGCAAAATATTGTGAAACACATTATCATATTAAAAGAATATGAAATAATTGTTAATTAATTTTATATTAAACTATATTGAAATCCAACAAAAAATTAATCTTTACCCATACGATTTAAATTATCATACAAATAATGATATTCTTGCGGAATAACTGGCTTTAATGCTTTTAAATGCTTCCATATGCTTATTTGAATAGGCCGTGGGCCACATTGTAAGGCATTCGTTTCTATATGACCGCCGCACTGTGGCTGAAATTTTGATTTCATTGGCCAAAAGTCTAATTTTTTGTCACCGATTTTTTTTAATTTTAACGCCTTTTTGCAACCAATATATCTAGATTAAGGTAGCCAAAAAATTAGGTTAAACTATTGCTAATTGTGGGCGTGGCATGCTGTCAAACTCAACTTTTTTTTTTTAATTTCAGAAAAAGGTGATTTTTTTTTTGTTTTTTATCAAAAATAAATGGTTACTACTCGCAAGCTATCATCGATAATGACCTGTGGTCTTTTTTATAATGTTGGTAGGATTATAGTCTTTAGTTGTTGTAAGTGGTTACAGCTTCACCGTTTAATATTAGGGGCGTTATGAAATGTTTGTGAAACTACTATATTTTTCTCAAATTTCAACCTTAGTGGAATAGAACTTCTAGGGAACAAAAGGGAACAAGAAACGTGTACCACCCGGAGAAAGGCGAAAGTGTCCTCTTTAACCCTATATATATATATATACTTTTGCACCCGTGACGACTCGTGGGTAGAACACTTTTTTGATTTTAATGAAATTACTCTAAAAAAAATTCAAATTACGATCATTTAAACAGCCCTATAAGTACTCGTATACAATGGTGTATTAAATTTGTGTTTTAGGTATTTTATAGCTTATAATAGTCATTATTTGTTCTATTACCATAGTATATTTGTAAGTAAGAATGTCAATATACAGATGATGTAATTCATGTAACCTGGGTTTTTTTTTTATTATCATACCTTTTTTATACCTTTTCATTTTACCTAACAATGCATTAATGCAAATAGTAAACAAAACACACACAAGGAATTCATTTATATAGTGGGTTTTTTATATATTATTTTAGGTGCACTAATGCCATTTTCTTACCTTCTTATTTTACCTAGAAACATGATGTATGATGGCTTATGAGAAGGCTTATCAGAAAGCCACATTTGAATACAAACTCAATTGCTCTGATATATTTCAGCAATAACAGTCGCAAATAAAATAATTAGAAAAATATGGAGAGCTTCAGTTATAAAAAACTGGCCGAAGAGTATTTTAGAAACAAAAACCAGGAAGATGTTCTTAGTAACGTTAAAATAAAATTAAACTTAAATTCGTGTAGCACCGAAATACAACAGCAATTATCTAATTTCGTCAAAGCACTACAAAAACGCTACAAAGAATTTAGCTACAGTAAACAACTTACTGTCGCTGCAGAAACAGCAAAGCAAGATAAGGCTGGAAGACCACGCAAATCACTGGACAACTGCAGCGATAGATCTAAGAGGCGGAAACTTAAAGATGTTAACGATGAAATTGGTTGTACAAATATAAAAGAATCTTTCCTACATTAATTATGATCACAGAACCAATTAACAAAAGTGGATATCATTGAAAAATTTGTTAAAGCTAGACCAGTGAGAACAAACCGGATTCTTAAAAGTATACCAACTCCGAGCGATGCACAACAGTTCACAAATGACGAGGCATTAGCATTATTTCTGGATTTGAAATTAACAAAACAGCAATATATTCAGCTCAGATTGCGTGCGACTGATAAAGGCTCAAATGTGCATCCAGCAGGAGTGGATTTAAAATAATCTTAGAAGTAATTACGTGCAATGAAGAAATTGACTCCAAAAAATTTGGAGATTATGCTAAGGAAACTGCAAAAATATATACAACCAAGAACCCATGGAGAAATATGTCTGCAACAGTTCACAAAATTCTTTATCATGCAGAAGATGTTGTTAAATATCATTTGGTGCCACTTGGAGATCTATTAGAGGCGACTCAGGAAAAAAGGAATCAGGATTACGGATTTTATAGGGAGCACAATACTAGAAAAATTTCACGAGATTCCACAAATGAAGATTTATATAATATATTACTAGAGGACCCCTGCTGCTCCGCAGCATTATATTATATTAGATAAATTTTTATAATATAATACCAAAATTTGCCAAGAGAAGTTAACGTACAGTAATGCCAAAATATGCCAAGAGAAGTTAACGTACAGTAAAAGTAAAGTTGATTATCCACGCATAACTTTCCTCAAACCCAACGAATTTAAGCAGTTAATAGCTCAAAAGAATGAGCATGATCCACTGCGTGTTCTTAGACCTATATCAACAGCCTATGTTAATTAGAACTCTAGTTATAGAGGTTTGAGAGAAGAAAAATATTGAAAAAAATCTTGAATGCAAAGTTTATTCATAAATTCTTTTAATATATAGGATTGGCAACGTCAGATCCGCTCATCTCCAGCATTCGAAATCAATGGAAAGTGGAACATCGGGATTTAGATGAAGTCAAAAAACTACTAAAGAACAGAAATAATACAGAACAAAATATGGAATATTTGCAATCAATATTTGAGTCAAATGAATAATAATTATTATTGTCTTTCATTGTTATTTAAGTACGAAAAACATAGTATTAGTAAAAAATAATATTAAACGGAACCTACCATTGTTCCAAATGCAATTAAAATCTATTGCAGTTTTTATTTTTAAAATGTTTTTTAAAATTAACAATAAATTTTTCTGTAATAATAGAAAGATTTTTCGAAAATATTATTAACGTTTTTTTTTAAGTGTAAATATTCTTTGAGTGTAAACAAATTTGCAAATTTGACAACAAAAAGTTTTTAATTTTTCAGTAATAATAACAAAATCTCCAGTTGATTTTACTATTTTTTTTTTTGAGTGTAAACATTTTTTTGAGTGTAACATTAAAAAATCCCATTATTACAAAAAATGTTAATAATTATTATTAAAATCCAAATATTAAATTTTTTAATAAATAAAAAAATAAACACATATTTCACACTAAAAGTTAAAAAAAAAATCAAAAGTTCAACTTTGACTTAAAATTCCTTAAAAGTCCTCAATCAATTTTAATGTTATTAAAACTGAGTCAAGCTGAACTAAATATCTATCCATTAAAAAAAAGTACTTAAATATTTTGGTCGGTTCAAAAGATTTTTGGCCAATGAAAAACGATTTTCAGCCACTGTGCGCCGCATGATTCGATTTTAGTCGGAAGGTTATTGTATTCATCATCAAAATTAACTTTATATTTAATGACACCACTTGGTAGATACATGAAAGATTTTATTTGTGATACGTTGGGATCACTTTTTTGTCGTCCAAGTCTGATGGATGTGAAACGAGTAAGTTTGTTGTTGGTAAAGTCTTCAAAGAAATCATAGTTCAGATATAGAGCATTAAAGGGCATCTTTAATATTTCATTATCTATTCTGATGGTATTCTGGCTTCTTTTATTACTCTAACACAATCGTTTGGCAAATAAATTGTTTGGTTTTTCAGCTTTATCTAAATTTTAGCGTGTGCATAGTTCTCACTCCATTTGAGTGTGTCCCTTTTCTGAGTACTACTACTCAATTATTTTATTATTTTCTATAGAAAAAAAGGAGTGTGCATTTGATAATTAATGGTTACGATTCTGATAGCAACAACCATCAGAATATATTATGACTGGTAACGTATATGACACACAATGGATCTTTAAATGATGTATTATACATGAAAAGAACGTCGCGACTCGTCGATGCGGATGCGAACAGATACCCATTAGTTTCGTTGCACCAGTAATTTGTACATTGATGGGTTGCGAGCTTGTAAATTGTAAATTTAGTGTACAGGAAGGCGCTGTTTATAGTAAATAGCGGATGAATTTATATCGCGACAAAGTTTCACTGCTAGTGCATCCATGGCACACACATGAAATCTTCCTTCTTGAGCTACAACTTTGTCCTCTTGTTTTTCCAATTGTGCATGTCCTTTTTTCAAAAGATATTAATATATTCCAAGTTGTTTGGCTCTAAATCCGAAATATATGTCACGTTCATCTATACGAGGCTTATATAGCCTTATTTTGTTCGTCACAAAAATTATAAAACGTAAAAACTAATACCGGAAACATTTAGATTTATAGTCATTATAAATATCGGCTTTATTCTTGATTATTTCCATGTATATCTTACGACTATCTTTGCGGCAATAATGACTTTCCATTTTGACTATTTTGCAAAATATTGCTTTAAGTGTGTTTTTTTTTTTTTGTAGTGAAACGATGGAACTAGCATCTTATTGACCAACCAATATCTTAAT
The DNA here is from genome assembly GCA_963682025.1 of Cordilura impudica. Lineage (NCBI taxonomy): Eukaryota > Metazoa > Arthropoda > Insecta > Diptera > Scathophagidae > Cordilura > Cordilura impudica. The sequence goes on along the minus strand of OY821517.1, from coordinate 258,692,395 downwards.
ATTCCTATATTTATAGCAAGAGTTGAAAAAAATTTTATACATGATGCTAATCTGTTTTCTAGAATACCATACTCCAAAACGTTTTAAATATAGATTTTCTAGTGTCGTCATAAATTTTTGGCAGTGCCTTACTGTACTTTTTATGCAAGTTTTCGATATATGTACATGCGAGTCCAATTTCTCTTTGTTTACTTGTTACAATTTGTTTTACCACTTTCTCGACAAGAGACTACATTATGGTTAATAGGTTTATTCTTGGAATCTAGAATACATTTTTAGTTGAAATTATAACTGTGACGAGTTTTGAACAACAGACCTGTTATAAGATCGTTCTCATCTTCTTGAGGTGAAATATAACCGATTACAATCCACTGTAGGGAATTCATTTCGTTGGTTGATCAAAAATTACAACGTATATGTATATTAGAATGGTCGCAAAAAATTTTGTTCTTTAATTGATACTAGCAGATTTCAGCCCTCGAAATTCGAGCGCAAATTCTAGGAAATTTTATTTTTTCATTAAATAAAGACCATAAAAGTGTGATAATCAATTATAGCCAATTCACAAATCAACACAAAAAACAAACTCATTTTATTACAAACACATTAACAAATTTACTAAACACACACATAGCATTGTATAATTTTATGTATATGTTAGTAGCAACTTTAAATGCAATTTACTCAAAATAAAGGGTAAAATTTAAAAATCTGTAAATCTGCAAATCGGCTAAAAAGAAATACTTTTCAACTAATATATGTTTGGTCAAAATCGGGATAAAACGGTAGAACAAAAAATCAGTCACAAGAAATCGGCTAGCCTATTAATATTATAGATATATGCGCTGTCTAAAATATGAAGTATGCTGTAAGAAATACGTCTTCATTTTTTAGCCGACGGTGTCTTCTGGTGCCTAGTGGGGCACACAGTACCTGATATTTGAAAAACCACACATTTAGACCTTTTTTATTGCTTTTTGTAACTATTCAGTACAAAAATATAAGTAATTGGATAAAAAACAATTTTAATTATCTAATAAGTAATTTTATAAAAAGTCGCGCCGGAAACCGATTGAAAATTTCAAGTGTGTTTATATGGGGAAAATATAACTTTTTTCAGATTTCACGAAAATTTCGTTTTATAATTTAATATTTTTTCGACAAGTTGTTATATGAATCGATATCAGTACTAAATTATCTTTTCAAAAAGCTATATAGCTTCAATATACATATATATATGTAGCTTCAACATTGCTTTATAGCAAAAAACTCGTCAAGAAATATCAAATGCCCCAGACCACTATTGTGCCAAAAAACAGTAGGTCGTGAAATTTCACGGAACTTTAAAAAATTAATTAAAGCCATCATTTTTGATTTTTTTTTTTTTTTTGTCTCTATACCTAGCAGTACTGAGACATAAAGCATTGTTTTATTACCACATTGTTAACCTATTGATTTAAAAAATTTTTTAATCAAAATTTTAAAAAATGGATCTGGCACTTTAAGGTTTGTTTAAATACATATTAGGGATTAATTGTTTCATTTTTTACAAGGATTTTTTTGCGGATTTCGAGAAAAATTCGATTTTTTTGAAATATTCAGTAAATGTACTCTTTCTAAATACTTTGTATCAAAAATAATCACTTTTCTACTTTTAAATGTTATATTTTATCTTAATAGCCTAAGTTTTCCGAAAAAAATAATACGACCCCATTTATCCTTTTGGGCTTGGCGTCATATATGACCCCAAGCTAATAAAAGATAATTTATTCGAAAAATTCAAATATTTTGTAAGTGCTGCTGAATTTTAAAAGCAATACTTAAAACGTGTAGATCTTGAGAATTTAAAAGAAGCTGCTAATATATTTTATAAAAAATAACTTTTATTTTATTTATTATACACAAATACTTTCTATGTAGATATCGCTTTTTTAGTAACAAACAAGTAAGAAAATTTAGTCGGTCTAGACCGACTATATGATACCCTATACCATGCGTTTAGAGACCCTATCTCTCAGGCCCAAGTAACTGGATATAGAAAATAAGCATAAACCAAATTTGAGTGGGATTTTTATTAATTTTTTTGGCTGCAGACATGAAAAAGTTCATATCGGATGCTATATCTATATGGGAACTAGGCCCAAAAATGGACCGATCCTAACCATGTTTGGTAAGGTCTCTTGTATTTTGCAAAAATATATACAAAAAAAATTTGAGAAGAATCAGTGCAATTTTTTTGTTTTTTTGATAGATTTAAGTGAAGATCTGGAAGCAGCTCTATATGGGGCCTATCAGTAAGAGTTGTCCCATAGAAATCATTTTTGGACTACTGACTAATGGATATAATAAACACATACAAACCAAATTTATGTTGATTTAATAGGGGAGATTTTTATGAGGTCTAGGTCTGAACATGGACCGATTCTCATCAATTTCATCCTATGGCCGATAAAAGCTTACATACCAAATTTCATCAAAATATATTCATATTTCCGACCTGCAGTTTGATTACAAGCTTTACATGGACACACAGAAGGACGGACGGACATCGTTAAATAGAATCAGATAGTGATTCTGATTCGATGGGTATAATAAAAGATAGGTCAAATATTTTTGGTAGTTACAAACAGCAGCACAAAGTCATTATACCCAAACCACATAGTGGTATAGGGTAAAATAGGGTAAACACGGTAAACGTGTGTGTTAGATAGCACAAAAGAAAGCTTATGAAAAAAAGCATTGGAAATACATATATTTTTATAGGTAAAATGACTTATGACAAATTAGTGAGAGAATACGTTGCTATAAAAAACTCATTTTCGTGAAAATGTTAGATAGCACTATTTGAATATAAACCCTAAACCTAAACATGCTAAAATATTAATGTCTTGTGGAATAACACAAAAAGTTCAAAGGGTTTGCAAATGCCGGAAAAAGCGTATCATATACTCGGACTGCGGCTCGTTTGATACTATATTTGTTTTTATTAAAATTGTTGGTCCATTATTATTGCTAATCTGAGAGAACAAGATCTAACTTGCAAGTGAAAATAAGTCCAAAAAATTCTTTGGCATCCAAACTATTGTGTAAAATTAACGAGGTCTACATGTGAGGGTTCTAAAGAACTTTTATAATATTACTATCTGATTGATATATTCGTAGAGAAATTTTCAATATTACGTAACAATCCTATGGTATAGTATATCAAGTAAGAAATTATAGTCGGTCTAGACCGCATAAAGCATAAACCAAATTTGAGTGACATTATTATTAATTATTTTTGGCTGCAGATATGAATAAGTTCATATCGGATGCTATATTTGGTAAAGTCACTTTGAAAAAATATATACAAACCAAATTTTAGAAAAATCTGTGCAATATTTTTGTTCTTTGATAGATTTAAGTGAAGATCGGGAAGCAGCTCTATATGGGGCCTATGACTAAGAGTTGTCCGATAGGTATAATTTTTGGACTACTCATTAATGGATGTAATAAACGCATACACACCCAATTTGAGTAAGATCTATATGACAATTTGGATCTTATGGCAATTTATGTCGATTTCATAGGGGTCATTTGTATGGGTGCTAGGTCTGAACATGGATCGATTCTCACTAATTTCAATAGCGTTCATCCTATGGCCGATAGAAGCTTAAATACCAAATTTCATCAAAATATATTCATATTTGCGACCTGCAGTTTCATTACAATGTTTACATGGACACACAGATGGACGGACGAACGGACGGACGGACATCGTTAAATCGAATTAGATTGTGATTCTGATTCGATCGGTATAATAAAAGATGGGTCTAGGTCAAATATTTTTGGTAGCTACAAATAGCAGCACAAAGTCATTATACCCAAACCACATAGTGGTATAGGGTATAAATACAAATTACTTCATACGAGTATGTTACATTCCGCACAACATTTCGCACAAATGTTTGAAATTGAGTTCTTACGAACCAAAATGGATCATACTTACTTTACGCTATATTTAAACAAATCCCATATACGTATATTGCTCATGTTGAACGTTTTATATAGCTGCGCTGCTTTTCTCGTTTTTTTTTTTTGTGTTATGTTAGTTTTTAAAGTTTCCGAACTGTATATGTGTTTTTGGTATTTTAATTATTTTCTTTTTTTATAGGTATTTATTTATTTTTTAACAAAAATTTGTATTTCTAGCATCTGGATAATAAATAAAGATATAAATTAATATAAACACATAAGTAATAACAAACACCATGTTGCCACACACTCTTTAACTTTAAAAATTATCAAAACAAGTCTTAACGTAACGAAGAGATGGGCATGTAAAAGATTTTTGACTGACACATGCTTATGAAATATATTTAATATTCACAGTTACCTAACAAAACATTAGTCCAATACTACGGACATGGCTTGAGCAGTTATACCGATTAATCATATTTTAAACAGAAAACTAGGATTGGATTATTTAAGTACGATTGATACATATTTACAATAACCAATCGGTTTATGACAATGACATAAGCTACGTCACAACACGTAATAAACAGATCGACATGGAAAAGTCTAGGAAAATACAAAATATATTTAATTCACTATAACTCATACATCATTTTTAACGCAACATATATTTCACACGTCCATCTCTGTTGAAAAGTGAGTGGTAGCTCAAAAACACTCGTAATCAAAGTCGTTTCAACATGTACCCACAATCACAATAGAAATGTTATGAAAATAATCTATGAAGTTGTGTTATAGCACATAACAATTTTTTTTGTTTTTTTTTTTTGTTGTTGTTCACCCAATTTTAAGATACACAATTTTCTTTTACATAAAATAAGAAATTGTGTTTTCAGGTATTAAATAGCACCTGTTCTTTTTTACCAAATTAATGTAAAAACCTACACAAAACAAATAAATATAAACGCACTCAATAAAGATGTCGATGCAATTTTGTTTTTTTTTTTTATTTGTTTTCTATCCGCCACTATATCTGTTCGGTTGGAATATCTAATGGTGACTGTTTTGAAGAGAAAGTTGTTTTAAAGAGAATGCCAATTTATTTAATTAGGTGAGCTGGTTTTGTTGGTAAATATTGATCGTGCTTTTTTAATATGTCTGTAATGGTTCTTAACATTATTCCAACCAGCTGTTGCTGTTAACAACAGAAATCGTAGATAACAGGTTGCCATATTCTTTTGTGTGTAATAATAAAAAATCGTCAAAATGAATTGAACAACAAAGCTTATAAGTATTTTATATATTTACACTATGGGCATAACCAAAATGCGTTCCAAGTACCACATTGTGGCCAATATTGTACTAATATTGAAAATACAGGCAAAGATAATATTTTTATTTTTATAAGTTAAAATATGTTTCCCGTTGCATCTGTTTATTATAATTATGATAAATTCAACTCTTATTTATTTATTAATACTAGTGAACGCCCAGTAAACGAAATTCAAACGTAGTTCATAAAATTTGTAACTTTGAATGAATGAACAATACGAACCATATAAAATGTGAAGTATAGCTTGTCTAAGCCATATTTAAAATGATAAAATTACCCCAAGACCAACATTACTGATATTGGGGTTCGATTCTAAACAACCTGTTAAATTGTTGTAACCTTTAGACCTAAACATTGCAAGTGAAATGTTTACTATCAGAAAAAAATAACAAAAAATGAAAAACAGATTGTCAACAAAGTGAAGTATTGGCCAAGAAAAGTGGTCTGCCAGACCGAAGTGCATTGTTTGATTTTGCCGAATGAATGAAACCTATTTCCCACTATTCTCACGTACATATGTATCACTGCAGAAATAATTTTGTGAATGGTGCAACATGCCAAAATTTTTTTTGTTGTAAGTCGATAGCTGTATATTGAAGCATTGTTAATTTATTTCTGTGCGCTCTTGAACTAGTTGTAGGTGGTGCATTATTAGAAATATTGATACGCTAAACGTATCCAAAACAGAGATATGTTTAATATTACCATTAAGTTTTAAAAATGAATCATATTTCTTTAAAAAGACGGCTCACCATCAACTGCACTAAATATGACTACTGCATGAGTTTTATCTATACTTAACAATGATCCTTCATTGCAATGAATGGACGAAAGAAACGATTTATGTGTTCCAATACAAGAGATTTCCGCGCATTATTTCGTTATTGCACATTTGATTAAAGTTTTCATGTAATCTACAATTTATCATAAAAATATAATTGCGCTTAACATGGTGAGGGACCATATGCAACAGCCATTGGACCTAATCTGTGATGAAATACATAACGTATTTTGATATGATACACTCCATTCGTAACTGTATCCAAAATTCTAGCTTCTGAGCTAATCATAGCAAACAATGAGTTAATTATGAGTTTTCGAATGTTTTCGAAATATTTTTTTGTCTTTCTTTTATATGAAACGTTCATTTGAAGTAAGTCAATCGAAAGAATTAAAAGCGTCGTGTTAACATGTAACCCAGTATCACCATTTGGGAATAATTATGCATACGTTAAGGGATGCAATAATGCCATCATTATAATGTCGAAGATCAAAATTATTCTTACCTTTTATTATCATGCTGGTTTCTTCTGCTACAATCCCAGGCAGTTGACAATAGTTGGACATTGTTTAAACTGAAAGTATAAAACTATTCACTCGATCAAATTCGTTTGATATTCCACGCATCAAATTTAAATCACATGGTACATTTCGCTATTCACAGCAGTAACAACGTCACGAAAATATAATTAAGCATAACATGATAAGTAATTACAGCTCTGGGATAGAATATTTCATGAATTTTTAAATGGTATACATCACTCAAAAGGGTCTCATCAATTTGCGCTTCATAGCTCACCAATGCAAATGATGCAATAAAACCAGAGTTCAGAAAAAACACACGCTGAATAAAAAACTCGTACATATATGTAAACAAACATAGCTCAGACCAATAAACACATATTTTTATTTTCATATGAATTATGTGTTTCTAAATTTTGTACGGTGCCCAACACAATCATGACTGTGTTTCATTTTAATATTTCGTTATCTACACGAAAATTTTTTTGTATCAGGTTTTTTTTTGTTTCGAACACACATAACCATACAGATTCGAGTGTAGCTTTATTTTAAGTTCGTTTTCTTGTACGTGTCCTGCCAAAAAAACAGAACATGTTCTTCAACGCGTACATCTAAAAATTAAAAAATTATTCACTCGTGAACGGAAATGAATTTGATTTGAAAAAAGCTGAATTTTAATTGCAAAAAGGTGAATTTGATTTTCCAAATGTTGAATTTAATTGGCAAAAAGGTGAATCTGAAGTGCAAAAGGGTAAATTTGGAGTGCAAACCCTGTATTATTATACCCTATACCACTATGTGGTTTGGGTATATTTGACATAGACCCATCGTTTATTATACCGATCGAATCAGAATCACTATCTGATTCATTTTAACGATGTCCGTCCGTCCGTCCGTCCTTCTGTGTGTCCATGTTAACCTTGTAACCAAACTGCAGGTCGCAAATATCAATATATTTTGACGAAATTTGGTATATAAGCTTTTGTCGGCCTTAGGATTGAAATTGAAATTGGTGAGAATCGGTCCATGTTCAGACCTAGCCCCCATAAAAATGATCCCTATGAAATCGACATAAATTGCCATATAATCCAAATTGTCATATAGATCTTACTCAAATTGGGTTTGTATGCGTTTATTACATCCATGAATGAGTAATCCAAAAATGATCCCTATGGGATAACTCTTAGTCATAGACCCCATATAGAGCTGCTTCCCGATCTTCACTTAAATCTATCAAAAAACAAAAATATTGCACTGATTCTTTTCAAATTCTGTTTGTATATATTTTTGCAAAATACAAGAGACTTTACCAAACATGATCAGGATCGGTACTTTTACTGAATATATGACATACATATATGGACTAGTACAATATTTGTTGTGCTCGCGAAGTAATCTGTAGTGTTCGTTTCTTTTTTCTTGCGTTTTTCAGATAGATCTCCTATATTATAAACGGTGGATGGTATATATCTCCAAGAGTATTTTTCTTTATAAGGAATAGTTATTTTATTGGTACACCCTCAAATTTTTTTTGCATTTATATATCTTTCTGCTGTATGCTAGAATATGATTTTGATATGTGCCGTAGTTTCTCCAAATCATAACCCAGTTTGAGAATATGCTCCATAAAATGTATTCTGTCATGAGGTACAATCCAAATTCGTAAACTTTGTTAAGGGGGGAGGTTTTAAAGTTAAAAAAGTCATATTTTTCTTTTTTGAAGATATGTCTAATGTTGGATTATTTATTTCATTTACACGTTATAGCATAACATTTGAGGAATCTTTGAAAAAAATTTCAATTAAGAATTTTAGTAAATAAGTCCGTGACAGCGAATAACCGGAGGCGTTGTTGTTTTGCGGTGAACATCATATCTCGTTACCTGATCATGTGAAATAAAAAAAATCCAAACGCGTTCAAAAGGTGACATGTTTCCTGAGGTAGTGATGACGATTTTTGCTACATAATTTCGGGAATTTGTTCATCGTATTTACCTGATGGTTTATGTGTAGATATAGGGTGTAAAATTTCAAAAGAATTGGTCAAGTAGATTTTGAGTCATGATGTTCACAGACTTCGAACATTTATTTGCGAGAAAATCGATTTAAACTTTTTTAAAAACTGACTTATATAAGATATTCCATATGAGGCCGGTCGCTGGAATCGCTGTATTTTCTTCAATTTTGCTCCGATTTACTTGAACAACATTATCGACATGTTGTACATTCAGAAAGAGAAATGCACAAAAAAGTTTTAAAACCTTACCCCCCCTTTAAAACTATCGTCTTGTGGTGGTGGTTGATTTAATTGAGGAATATAATGGAGTTTGACAGTGACTTTGATTTGGATAAAGCTAGTGCAACTTTTTCATCAATCATCGTCAGACATCTATTACTGGTTTAAGTTCTTTAGTTTTATTTTCATTTTTTAAACTTCTTCAGTTATGACAGCTTTTTTTCCTTTTTGAATACAAATTGGTCTGCAATACTTTGTTGAAAAATGAATTTAATTTAATATCAATTTCTGTTACTCTACTAGTTTCAATACCATAAAGAAAATAGGATCTGAATTTTCGGCATTACATTGCTCGTATTTTTACTGGCCAGAGGATCCATCACATGCCCATTTAGATATTAAAGTAATGCTGTCATTTCCAAGTTTTTCTAAATGGTCAACATCAAGCGTATTTGGCAATCTTTCAGTAGTATGTTCAAGAAGGTGTAGGACTGCTTTTTGAAATTCTCTTTCTGCGCCTTGGGCTCGCTGTTGTTATTCTTTAAAATATTTCAATTTTATTTTTCTTATTTTTCGTCTGTTAAATTTGGTGCGCAACTTAATTTCTTAATTGATATTTTCAAGCTTGCGTCTCACTACATCCATCACATGGTTTTGCTGTTCCACCCATTTTTCACTTTTTTTGATACAAGGTTTAAAATTTAAAATAACAATAATAACAAGAGCAACATAGAAAAGTCATATTTTTTCAAGAGCTTTTTACATTTGCATTGAAATATCGGAACTTATTAAACCGATTTTGAATTTTAACCAGAAACCTGCTCGGGAGGACAATGAATCATTTTTACTAATAAAGAGCAACCCAGCTTACCTATTGAGAGCGTGATCGTGATTTACACAGATTGACATCACTACATAAACTTCGCTTATTATAAAGATCAAGAATACATATATTTTATGGGATCCAAATTATTTTTTTCTAATTATTACAAACGGAATGATATAAAAATGAAAGCATCTTAATCTTGACAAGATTACGATTAGACAACTTTGGTTGTTTCTTAAATGCCGTTTAAAATTCGACAGATTTTTTTATATTGTGATATATAAAAATGTTGATACATACGTATTATGTAATCGCATTACGGCTGAACCACTGCAGCTATCCGCTTCATATTCACACAATATGTTCATGCGGTGCCCTGTAATGTTATTTTTGTGTTAGAGTGGAATCAGTTCAGTGGGTGTGGCACCTTGTAATTACTTCTAATAATGATATACACAAAAAAATTTTGCATGGTCGATATTTTTTTGAAAGTACGATGATGTATGGAGATAGTTTATAAATAAATAAACTTTCTGTATAAAGTTAAAAATTGTAAGTTTTTAGAATAAATATAGAGATTTATTGGCTATAAATAGTTAATCTTTTATTCTAGTAACGACATCTTGCCAAGGCCAACTTCTTATTACAAAGCCCGCATATATAAAATATTTAAAATTCCTGTGTGTCAGAACATTTGAAATTATAATATTATTTATTTTTTGAAATATTAAATATTGCAATCAACCCACACACGTTTTGCACATGAGAATTATTTACTGAGACATCACTCCAAACCTTGATTAATTTATTTCAACTAATCAGTCTAGCTTTTGTATTATATTTGATAATGACTGGTACACATTTTTGTCTGATAAGCTGTCTACAAACCAGCGTTACCTCAACGAGTCTTAAAATTACACAGAGGTCAAAGCATAATCGGTTGATATAACACAAAATTATTAATTTTCACAAGTCCCTCAATATAACACCGATCTTTTTTTCGAGCGAGTTTGGAAATATTATTAATTAAGCGATATGAAAATGTTGTCAAGACGGTATGAGATTTTCACTTTTTATCTAAATTTTTTAGCTTTATCGACTTTTCCTTTAAACACCGCATTACTAAGGTGAATTTTATTAAAAATAATATAAGCCTTATCTACATCGCTTGTCTCCATCCCTTAACGGGGTAGGTATGTTAGGAAAAAATATTGGAAGGAAAAATTAATGTATATGAGACGAAAAAATAATAGAGGCCGATCATATATCCATTTCGAGTTTCTCTATTTTTTTTAAAGAAAAAAAACACAGAAAGTTCAAATTTAATGGGGAATGTTTATTATCATTTGAAAGAACATTCTTTGGCATTTATTTTTTGAAGATTATGTCTATCAAATGTTGGCCGCGGCTACGTCTCAGATGGTCCATCCGCTGAGTGCAATTTTCGATGACTCGTTCGAGCATTTCGACTGGTAACTGGCGAATGACACACGTGATGTTTTGCTCCAAGGCCTAAATCGAAGCGGGATTGTCCGCAAAAACTTCAGACTTTACATATCCCCACAGGAAAAAGTCTAACGGTGTGATATCACACGATCTTGGTGGCCAATCGATCGGCCCAAAACTTGAAATTATCTGCTCACCGAAGTGTTCTCTCAATAAATCCATTGATTGATGCGCTGTGTGGGAAGTGGTGCCGCCTTGTTGAAACCAAATGTCGCCGAGACAACGAGCTTCAATTTCAGGCATCAAATAGTCGGTTATCATGGCACGATAACGGTCGCCAATGACGGTTACGTTCTCGTGTACACTCTCAGCTACGGCCGCTATATTTTCTTCACTGCGTGCTGGACGTAGTCTATTCGGTCGAATATTATCCAATAATGAATGCTGGGTCTCAAGATGGGTGATGGTGTTGCGAATAGTATGTTCAGTAGGTCGATTCACCATAAGTTGAGCGAAGTGCACGAAACACATTCTTCACAGAACGTGAATTTTCGTAATAAAGTTGAACGATTTGTAAACGTTGTTCAGGCGTAAGTCTTTCCATGATGAAATGCCAAACAATACCCTATACCATGCCTTTAGAAACCCTATCTCTTAGGCCCAACTAACTGGACATAGAAAATAAGCAAAAACCAAATTTGAGTGGGATTTTTATTAATTTTTTTGGCTGCAGATATGAAAAAGTTCATATCAGATGCTATATCTGTATGCGGACTTGGTCCAAAAATGGACCGATCCTGATCATGTTTCGTAAAGTCTCTTGTATTTTGCAAAAATATATACAAACAAAATTTGAGAAGAATCAGTGCAATATTTTTGTTTTTTAATAGATTTAAGTGAAAATCGGGAAGCAGTTCTATATGGGGCCAAAGGGATCATTTTTGGACTACTCATTAATGGATGTAATGAATGCATATAAACCCAATTTGAGTAAGATCTATATGACAATTTGGATCTTATAACAATTTATGTCGATGTCATAGGGTTAATTTGTATGGGGGCTAGGTCTGAACATGGACCGATTCTCACCAATTTCAATAGCGTTCATCCCATGGCCGATAAAAGCTTATATGCCAAATTTCATCAAAATATAATCATATTTGCGACCTGCAGTTTGATTACAAGCTTTACATGGACACACAGACGGACGGACGGACGGACGGACGGACATTGTTAAATCAACTCAGAAAGTGATTCTGATTCGATCGGTATAATTAAAGATGGGTCTAGGTCAAATATTTTTGGTTGTTACAAACAGCAGCACAAAGTCATTATACCCAAACCACATAGTGGTATAGGGTATAACTATACAAAGTTGTGTGTGTGTGTGTGTGGTTATGAATTGGCTAAAATTGATTAGCATACCTTTAGGCTCTTATAAAATTATTTATTAAGAAACCCATTTATATATCTGCTGTGTGTTCAACAAATATTTCTAATGAAATTTAATGAATTTTAATTAAAAGTTCACAATTTAATGAATTTTATTTAAATATTCATAAATTTTTTATATATATGTAGATTAAAAAACATTTTATGAAAAAATAAAATTTCCTAGCATTTGCACTCGAAATTCGACTGTTGGGCTCTGCTAGTGAAATATAATTATATGATTTTTTATGAAATTCTTCTGGGATTCGGAGAAAGAGAAAAGCTGTATGGTAATAAAACTCATCAGCCAAACCAAAGGCTAATACATTACAATCAAAAAGTGCAACCACGAGTGTATGTGAGATAGACTCAGGTTCAAATCCCACAACTACTTTTTATATAAAATTTTGTATAGAAACAATATAATCAATAATAATACACCAAATTTAACAAGGTTTCATATAATCCCTGATGAAGGATTAATATCAGAAACTATGTGGGGCAATTATTGGGAAGATGAGTAATATATTTCTTCTCAGGAATTCTACTATCATTTTTTGTACAGCAGGGCACTTTGCGTTTTGCTGTAATTTTTTCTTTGTCGGCTGATTTTTTATTGTTATAAGTAGTACTATGTTAATTTATTCATGGAATATGAATATCAGGCTTAGTGACAACGTTGGGCGTTAGTTAATACATATTTAAGGTATAGGACAAGAGGGTTGGCTTTATCGGTCTATTCAGATTTTTGTGTGGAAGCTGGATTTTTATGATATCACTGTATTCATTATTCACTACATTTACTGTCAGAGATGTAGCAATTTTTTTTTTTAATATTGTCACATCCGTTGGCTGGATCTAAAAAAAATAATAAAACAAATTTATTTTAGAGTTTAGTCATACTTTGAACTTTTATTTCTTTTTAATTTTTTTTTACTTTTTTTTCTAAAATCTGATTATTGGTTATGTCTTTAACAATTTCATTAATTTTTTTTTTTGTATATGATAAAAAAAAAATACACATAAATTCAGTGGCATAGTAAACTGTTTAATAATTAATGTGAACGGAAATACTTTTAATATATTTTAGAAAATAGTTTGTTCCTGGCTTCAGTATTTCTGTTTTTATTTATTTGTTATTTTAAATCCTGTATTAAATTACTTACGGAGGGTTTAGTTTTATTTGTATTAGAATATATATTTTCTTATGGGTTATTTTATTAGTAAGTTAACAACTAAAAAAAAGTAATAGATTTTTAAGAGCTATTTGTTGAAATTTAATTCTTAATATACAATTTATAAATTATCAAACAAATAAATATAAAACATGGCCTTGAGTCATTCTTCGAAAAGATGTAGGTTTTTCTTAGACAATGTGTTGGAAAATGTATATATTAGAATCTCTTAATCTAAAATGAATGAAGAGAAGAGCAAAGAGGTAGTACAGGAAGAGATAGGAATTAAAAATTAATGTTAATTAGATTATAATTATTTTTTTGTGTTTTTTTTAGAGAAAATAGTTTCTTGTGTTCTGTTAAAAACAAGTTTCTGTAGTTTATGCGTTAATCATTCCAAGGTACTTTAGTTGCGTCTTCATTTTGGGTATAAATAGTTAATAGTATTTCATTTAATATATAATAGTTAACATTTCCTGTTTTTCATTAGAATTACATTTATTGCTAAAAAAAAAGTTGACTTTTTTGTCAATATTTGATCAAAGATCACAATTTTTTTTCTTATAACATTCTAAGACTTAAGCTTAAATCTATAAAGTTTATAAACTACAAGGATATTAATGGGTTTAAAATGGTTTAAAAGGCTTTTCTTACATAAAACTTATAGCTTATGACTTTTTTTTAAACAAAATGATACGAATTTTATTAAAATTTTAACATAAAAGCCTATAATATATTATTAACAAAACAAATGATAATTCCATTAGGTAGAGAATTTACAATTTTGACAGCAGCTAAGTGATAATAGCTCTAAAAGCTTATAATATATAACATCAAAATATTGAAGTGTTCTCAATGTTTTTAACAACTTAAAATTTCTAAAACTTAATATGAGATTTTAAGACTGAAATTAAGTCTACGTAAATTCTGATTTTGAAGTGTCTTTAGAAATGTCTGTGGATGTAATACAAACTACACAGCGAAATTCAAAAATAGTGCTTCAATACTTCAAGCAATATTTTTTGAATTTATGGAAAGTAATTTGTTTTGGTGGAATATGTTTGCTTCAAACAAAATAGTTCAAAAAGGGCTCACCATTAGATTTATCAAATTCTTAATCGTTACAAACTGTTTATTATACAAAAAAAATAATTTGTTTGATGTTAGATTTATAAGAAAAAGCTTTATAAAATTCGATTCCCGAGATAAGTTTTCCAAAGAAAATAATAATAACGGTATTCACCATACACATTATCACATCGAACAACAATAAAATACATTTTATATGTAAACGTATAGTGTAGAAGATATTTGGCATATTTATATTATTTTGTTTTAAGAGCTGAATTTGGATCAAGAAAACTACATAATCTTTTTAAGACTGAACTAAAAAAAAAAATTCTTACTTAATTATTGGATTTAAGTTAATTCTTTACGTTTATGTTCTTTCGCGTATATTTTTAGTTTTACATAACGAATCCACAATAACTAACAAGGACGACATTTACTAGACCCTTTATTAGACTTCTAAAGAAATAATTCGCGCTAAATCCAACTCAAAATTTCTGCGAAAACTCTGGTCCACGGGTCTGAATTTTCACTAAGTGTTGTGGGCATTTGTAATATAAATGATTATTCCTAAAAGGATACAAAAAACAAGTAAGAAATTATAGTCGGTCTAGACCGACTATACGATACCCTATCCCATGGTTTAGAGACCCTATCTATTCGGTCCAACTAACTGGATATAGAAAATAAGCATAAACCAAATTTGAGTGCCATTGTTATTATTTTTGTTTTTTCTGCAGATATGAAAAAATTCATATCGGGTGCTGTATTTATATGGGGACTAGGTCGAAAAATGAACCGATCCTGACCATATTTGGTAGAGTCACTTATATATACACAAACCAAATTTGAGAAAAATCTGTGCAATATTTTGTTGTTTATAGATTTAAGTGAAGATCGGGAAGCAGCTCTATATGGGGCCTATGACCAAGAATTGTTCTTGGGTATTTTTTTTTTTTGGACTACTGATTAATGGATACAATAAAAACATACAAACCCAATTTGACTAAGATCTATGTGATAGTATGGATCTTATGGCAATTTATGTCGATTTCATAGGGGTAATTTGTATGGGGACTAGGTATGACCATGGACCGATTTTCAATTTTCACCAAATTCAGCAGCGTTCATCCTTTGGCCGATGGAGGCTTATACACCAAATCGAATGAAAATATATTCCTATTTGCGACCTGTTGTTTGATTACAAGGTTTACATGGACACACAGACGGCCGGACGGACGGACATCGCTAAATCGACTCAGAAAGTGATTCTGAGTCGATCGGTATAATAAAAGATGGGTCTAGGTCAAATATTTTTGTTAGTTAAAAATAGCAGCACAAAGTCATTATACCCAAACCACATAGTGGTATAGGGTATAACTACTGGAATTTTTTTTTTTTTTAGCAATTCTATGTTTTATATGACAATTTTTTGCATCTAAGAACGTCACGGTTTAATGTGAAAAGCTATTACGCTGATTACGTTGCTATTGGAACATGTATTTCAATAAAAATATACACATTTTTAAACTAGAAAAGTGTTGAAAGTTTTTTAATAATTATTGACAATTACAGAAGACTATGATTATAAGATATTTTTTACTTTCAAAATTCATTTAATTTAATATAAATGCAACAAAATTTATATATGTAGGAAAAAATGACTTCATGATATATTAAATATTAAACTAAATGAGGTCATCATTTAATTTACTATTTATTTATTTTAAATTATGAGTAAATTTTTCAGTAAAAATATATATTATAGCGGCTTCATCTATAAACTTTCTTTCCAACTTTTCCTGAGCAAAGAACAAAAAAGTAACAGAACCTCTCGGATTGACATTTCAAGTAAAAACTTACTCAATGTGAAATACAGAAAATAGCCACAACTCTTCAATTATGTTGAATGTGAATACCGCTACTGTTTGACACAATTGTTCGAAACTATTAACAACTTTCAAAAAAGATTTTAATATTTTATAAAAAAAAAAGTCCTTAATTAAAAAATTTGGTTAACGAACAAAAGCTTTCGTATACAAAATAAAAACTTCTATTTTGGCCAATAATTAAATTCTCAATTTCCATTGGATTGACTGGGATCAAAGTAATTCCTTGCGCGTATAAAAACTTTCCCAAACCATTAACTTTTTTATTTCCGGTACATCGATCACCTTTAATTCATCCGTAATATTAAGGCACTTTATTTGTTGCTTCTCCAAAGCAGCCGCTGATATTGGCTGCCATAAATCATTGTGTTCGGGATCGTAATTAGGATGCCCATGTGCAGCAAAATGTGTCCACATTCCCACCAAACGTTCTATGCATTTGTATTCTTTAGTATGTTTCTTTAATTTACGAGCAACGGAATTATAAAATAAATATGAGAGATCATCACCATGACAAGTGCCACGAACTTTTTTGCCACAACTGATAATGCGTAAGTGATTAAAATGTTTAGAATCGAAATCAAAACGATACAAATATGTTGGAGCGTTAGAAGCATACTCAAGGCGTGATAACACTGAACGATAGATGGGAAACCAAAAATATTCATGAGAGACCATCTAAAAATCAAAGAGAGATGAGGAAAAACATTTGCTTTTATTTAGATTCAGATATTAAAATTTAACAAAAAAAAACTTTAAAATGATTGTTAAGAACTGTTGAAAAAGCTTTTAGAGCTTTTAAAATAATACTTTTTACGAGACTAATGTTAAATCATTTTAAAATGCTCAAAATAAATTTGTTGAAATATTTTAATATATGAAGCTTTCAATTTAAAATAAAATTTACAAATAAAAGTTGAGCTTTTTAGTTTAAATTTCAATCTTAAAGACCTTTAAAATTAGTAAAGATGTGAAAATTATAATTCGTATGTAGTTACTTACTAATAAATATTCATGTAACGTTTCCAGACTAGGTTCTTTATCACCATAATAGGTTGACTTTAGTTGATAGCCATATTCTTTGCAAAGTGCACTATCACGATTCATATCTAACTCCAACGGCACCACATAACGACAATCGCCAAGTTCATTTATTAATTTAGGATTATTTTTGGTTTCTAAATAAAGATGATAAACCACATATTAATTAAAGCTACATATGTACTTATTTATTAACTTTTCCATACCAGTATATAGTAATAAGCCCTCATTGGATACACCACCAATAATCATGGGAATATTGTTACTCCAAGCTGTTCGCATCATTTCAATGGGTTTTTTAGGAACTACACAATGATCTGTTATATAAGGTTCTATAACCGGACCAAAAGAAAAACCGATTCGTTCTCTTTTCTCAGAATCCGTACACAAATCTTCATTCGCTTTGATGATATCGGAACCTTTAGCATTTTTTAAAAAATTGAAAACGTCTTTCTCGTTATTGTCTCCCATATAACCAGCTGCTATAGCCAAGCGATATGGCCAATTTCGTTGTGGTGTTACGGCCCAAGGCGAGAGCACAGTACCAGACATACAAATGGCTTTATGGAAAAGACCTCTACATTGTTCTGTTAACATCATGTAATGGACAGAAGCACCACCGGCACTATCACCGAAAAGAGTTATATTATTCGAATCACCACCAAATCTGGAGCAATTTGCTTTTACCCAACGCAAAGCCATAACTTGATCTTTAAGGCCAGCATTTCCGGGTATATCGAATCCAGGATCTTCCATACATAAAAATCCAAAAGGTCCTACTCTATAGGTTATGGATATGACGACAACATCTTCCCTTATCAAGTAGTCAGGACTATAGAGATCACGAGAAGCTTCACCAAACTGAAAACCACCACCATAAATCCAAACCATAACCGGTAAAGGTTTAATGGGTTCAAGCTGAAATTAGAACAAAAATGGATAAAATTTACAGTGTTATTTACAGTTTCCATGAAAATCGCATTAAACATAACAAAAAATTACATAAAACTCTCATCATTTCGAATCATAATGTTTGGATGCAAAATCGAGGTACTCTAAATCATTACAAATCTGTTTTTTTTTTTTTTTTTTTGACAATAACATAAAAACTTGAGGATGTTAAAAAATTTTTGAGCAACGATATTGTCTAAGGCACCTGCCTTAGTAACACATTTTTCTTGTTATAGTATTAAAAGACAAAAGCGAATTTTTGTGACATCTGCTAAACTATCAGCTACCAAGTGATTTTGACAAAATATATACCATTTGAAAGGTATTTCTTTACAGATATGCACCATCTTTCCAGAGGTGCACCATGTGGAACATTTTTTTGGAGTAATAATCATTTAAAGTTGCAACTAGTACAAACATAAAACACATATTTAAGCTTCAAATGAAAAACTATACAATGCTGTGTGTGTGTTTATGAATAGGCTAAAATTTATTATTAACAAACACATTTATATGTACTAGCAGATTTCAGCCCTCGAAATTGGAGCGCAAGTTCTAGGAAATTTTATTTTTTCATTAAAAAAAGACCCTAAAATTATGATATCCAATTATAGCCAATTCACAAATCAACAGAAAAAACAAACTCATTTTATCACAAACACATTAATAAGTTTACTAAACACACACAAAGCATTGTATAATTTTATGTATGTGTTAGTAGCAACTTTAAATGCAATTTACTCAAAATAAAGGAAAAAATTAAAAATCTGTAAATCTGCAAAACGGCTAAAAAGAAATACCTTTCAAATTATATTCGTTTGATCAAAATCGGGATAAAATGGTAGAACAAAACATCAGTCACAAGAAATCGCCTAGCCTATTAATATTATAGATTCTGTGTGTTCAACAAATATTTATAATGAAATTTAATTCATTTTATTTGAGAATTCACAATTTATTGGGTTTAATTTAAATATTCATATATTTTTGACATATACAGATTTAAAAAAACTGAAGGAAAAAAAATTTTATGAAAAAAAAATTAAAGAAAAAATAAAATTTCCTAGAATCTGCTAGTAAAATTAGATACGCTCAAGCTGGCAAAAATTCTCCTTTACAATTTTTGAAATATCGGTGTTTATATGTTCGTGGGGATATATATTTTGTTTCCTTGTTAATTTTTTCAGATCTGGACCATTAAATTATATGTCGTTTGATTATAATTTTGTTGGTATGCATTTTCGGATAATTTACTGGCAATACAATGATATCGGATTCAGCTTACCAAAGTTAATGAAAAAACTAGTATTCCCTGTCCTGCTTTGCTAGGACTAACCGAGACTTATTGACATTTATGTTCTCATAATCAATCTTCCACAGGAAGTATGTATTGTTCAATACAATATTTCATTTCATTATTATTTTTATTTCAATTTGTTTCTTCATTCGGTGCACAAATAACCAAAATTTTCGGCTACATACATATAGCTGCAATTTGAGGAATATTTTATTTTTTCGATTTTTGTATTGGCGATTTATGATTTCGCTATGTTCAATGGTGCCTATTTTTGATTTAGAAGATTTTTGTTTTTGCTATTTTTGTTTTTCGAGATTTGTTTTTTTTTTTAATTTTTAATGGTAATCCATTGGTAATTAATGTAGTTGTCAAAAGTCTCAAGACTGTCGCTTCCATATTATTTCAAATTTTTTTGTATAGGGGGTGCCACGCCCACTAATCCTATCCTATCTTTTTGTCAGATTTTCGGCAATTTTATTTAAAAAAATATATATTAGATCCGACAAATATTAAAGAAAAAATAGGAAAAAAATATTATATTCCTAAATTTCCTATTCTGATATTTTCTACAAACTAAACATCCTGAATTTATCAAAACAGATTTTAAAAGAGGAGAAATTTATGAATTAGTTGAAATGAAAAAACTTGTAATACGTGGAAAGTGCACAATCAATTCTGAAAGTTATTTAAGTTTTCATTAATAACTAGATGCTTTTTTTAATTATTACAAATTGAATGACAAACCTATATATACTCCCTGCACCCTGGTGCGGAGTGTATGAACACGCAAATTTAAAAATGTTAATTTTTTTAATTTTGTTAACATACACCTCATTTAACTTACATTTTTTGTGTACACATTGAGATATAAACAATCCTCAGATCCATCTGTCATTTGAAATACAAAATGTTTTTGCAGTGGTTTCGGTCCAGCCGATGTACAACTGCGCACGTCTGTCCATGGTTCTGGTGGCTGTGGTGCTTTGTATCTTAGTTCTCCTATTGGCGGTTTGGCGAAGGGAATTTTTTCGAATGAGAAAAATACATCACCATATATAGATTTACGTTTGACTCCCTTGACTGGACCGTATATGGTAGAGATAATTGTTTTTTCTTTGCTGCGATAACGTCTCTGTTGGACTTTAAAATCTACCATTCTGAAATATAAAAAAAAGGAATGTGTTATAGCAAAACAACTAGTTTAAATATTTTATTTTATATTGTGGTTAAAGTAAACGTTATTTTTTCATTAAAGAATCTTAAATTCGATTGAGTGACACAAATTTAGCATGGGCGACAAAATAATTGCAATTAAGATTAAAAAATAAAAATAATTGAATCGAATAGGACCATTCTATACAAGGAAAATTTTAAAAATTTTATTGCGCCTTGTTTAATAGAATAGTACCATAAATTTGCATGTCATTCTAACGAAAGTTAACCTCAGCTAATACAGCAGCAATAATTAACAATAATTAAATTGTTAGTTTTTGGTTATATTTCCGTTTCGGTTGGCGCAATGGAAATAACATTCAAAATATTAAAAAATTAAATATATTTGTGCGCAAATCTACTAAAATTTTATGTTGTTTTAAAGAAAATTTTGAAGTAGAAGCAACTGTACCGGTTATTCAAATCGGAATACGATAACTATGTTTTAAAGAAAACTCCAGTCATAAGGAAGATTGCTGAAATTTAACAGAAACGGAATTAGATCTCACAAAGACACTTTTCTTAGTATGAGATGACATCGAGGTTAAGGGTCTAAAGTGATTAACTTTTCCAAACATACAGGCAGACCACCTGTAAAGAAATCTATATTAACAGAAAAGTGTAACAACAGCTAATACGCTTGTAATACGCTATTGCTACCACATTTGACTAAAATTGAAGAATATAAACATTTATTTCCACAAAAGTTAATATTCAGAAACATTTGCGGTAACTTTGCTGGAGGCAAATTCCATTATTACCTACACCACTATATTCTTAGGGTAAAATGACTTTCTGCTGATGTCTGTAACTACCAAAAAATATTTGACCTAGACCCATCTTTTATTGTACCGAGCGACTCGGAATCATTTCTGAGTCGATTTAGCGATGTCCGTACATCCGTCCGTCCGTCTGTGTGTCCATGTAAACCTTGTAATCAAACTACAGTTCGCAAATATGAATATATTTTGATAAAATTTGGTTTGTAAGCTTCTCTCCACCATAGAATGAACGCTACTGAAATTGGTCAAAATCGGTAAATGTTCAGAGTACTGAATGCAAATTTTGCCATCTTTCGCGTCATTATAGCACCTAAGATAATATAACGATTTGTTTAATACAATACTAGAGGACCCCTGCTGCTCCGCAGCATTATATTATATTATATTAATTTTTATAATATAATACCAAAATTTGCCAAGAGAAGTTAACGTACAGTAATGAGAAAATATGCCAAGAGAAGTTAACGTACAGTAAAAGTAAAGTTGATTGTCCACGCATAACTTTCCTCAAACCCAACGAATTTAAGCAGTTAATAGCTCAAAAGAAGGAGCTTGATCCACTGAGTACAGCCTACGTTAATTAGAACTCTAGTTATAGAGGTTTGAGAGAAGAAAAATATTGAAAAGAATTTTGAATGCAAAGTTTATTCATAAATTCCTTTAATATATAAGATTATATGAGAATGCTAAATTTAAATATAAAATACAATAACAAGTAAATAAAACCATAGTACTTAATGACTAATATAGAAATGTATATCAGATGCCTGTCCAACAATGTCAGTGTCCGTCTGTTTCAATTTCACTTCGTCCGACTGTTATTCTGCACTCATCGCCCTTTAACAGTTACCGATTATCTTAACCCTTCTTTGTATGATCCCATATATATTGTTGAATTAAGAAATTCAGTCAATTCAATAATAAATGTGAGTTCTTACATTGTGTATGAATGTTATTTACACATCGTGTGATTGATTTGCATTGTGTATGATTATTTTTTTTACACGTGTGTGGAAACTAATTTTACCCCATATTTATAGTGTGTAAATAACAGCAACAAAAATGGCATGTCAGAACCGAAACATTTTGTGTCAACCGTAACACCATGTGTGTCACAACCGTAAGGCCGAGGCAACGCAATGAGCGGCAAAGTGGCGAGCGGCAGAGCGATGAGCGGAAAAAAACTAAAGCATATGAAATACTACTGAAGTGGCCACACAATGAGCGGCATGTGAGTGGCATTTCTGAGCGTCTATGCGGTGCCACTCACGAATAATTTTTAGTTGTTTTCTGAGCGGCAAAGAATAAAAATTGCAAAAAAAAAAATGAAATGGCTTTTCTTTGTTTTGTCAATCTGTAGCGCGATTCAGTTACTTCTTTTTAACGATAATCGAATCGTTAGAAAAAGAAAACAAAATTATCGATTTTGGTATTCAGTAACATTTTTAAACGAATTGTTAAAGTCAGGTGTTGTTGATATCTTAACGACAACCATTTTTGTGTTGTTTTTCAATCGATAAAAAGTTAAAAACGTTGAAATGTAGTCATACATAAATAAAAATCGTAAAATAGTAAAAATATTTTGCTTTTATTATAAAAACTTTTTACATAAATAATAAATAATAATATTGGCAATGGCATTTTGACAACTAACCGCTCAGAAATGACGCTCAGTAATAGGCCACTTGCCGCTCAAACTCGCCGCTCTGCCGCTCATTGCGTGGCCTCGGCCTAACACTAATTACATATAGTTATAACTGGGCAAAATAGCATTTTTGTTTATATTATGTTTGCGTACATGGCCAGTGTTACTTTTGATATATTACACATGTTACAAATCAATAATGAGTACAGAATCCGTTTTATTCTAACTGAAAGGATAATTTTTGTTACGGTTGTGACATGCTAATTAGTTTTTCTAAAAAGGCTTTACTATTCCTTTGATAAAAACACACCACTGATGTCTCTACCAATTTAGAACATCCAGTCAGCCATTTTGGACTGCATCGCTTGGAGAAAAACATGTTACCAGATTGAAACTAATATGATAATTTAAAAATGTTGAGAACAATCATCACAGATATGGCTATAGCAGTACCATTTCTTCAAATAATTAAATTATTTTGTTAGATTAGAGAGATCTTGTGCTTTATTATATAACATTTTTTTTTGCTTGTTGTTCATTTGATTTCTACTCATTACTTATGCTACCAAGGAATTTGCTAAGGGGTCGCTCTGCAATTCATTACCTAACTATTTCATATAAAAACATTTAAAAATGATTTCATTACGATAAAAAGACTCCTAAAGTTAGCATTTATAATTCAATCCAACAAAATCAATACAAATAATTGCATGTCATTGGAAATTACATTCAAATACTGGTAATTCAAATTTAACCAATAAATACTACTTTTTATGTAAATTTTACATAGGTAAACTGTTATGTCTGAACTATGGCTTAAGAAATTAAACATAGAGTAAAAATACTTATATATCCAATAAAATTAAACAACTTATTTGTATTTTGAGATTGAAATACTTCTAGAATTATTAGCACATTTTACGTGATTATTTGATGATATTCTATTTATAGAAGCCTTGAACTGTGATCTTATGCTAAACAGTCTCTAGGCACACGATAGCTCATATCATTTAATTGAATAAATTGAATGATGAAGGAAATTAGTTTGTACACTTGCAATAATTTTCATTGTGTCTACCGAATTGCGATGAAATTGATATTCGAATTTTGGGTTGATTATGATTACAATTCTGTATAAAAAGAGATTTCCTGCTAATAAATATCTGTTGATAAAATCGAAAATACATGTGTTCAGGTTTAGGACAATTCGGTTGACAAACTAATCTTTTGTGCGTAGACAACTCTTGAAGGACAATTTTTCATATTTAGATTATTCCCGGTTTTCGGAAGTTTCGAATAATTTTTACTTTTATATATTCGACAAACCGGTTCCTTTAAATACCTGTTGACTACATTTGTTGTAATCATCTTATATATTAAAAGAATTTATGAATAAACTTTGCATTCAAGAGTTTTTTCAATAGTTTTCTTCTCTCAAAGCTCTATAACTAGAGTTCTAATTAACGTAGGCTGCTGACATAGGTCTAAAGGCCTAGTTAGCCACACGTTGTTAAAATGTATCTGTCCGTATATGTAACGTTGGCATTTGGTGAAATTATAGAACGTAAAAAACGAACCAGCATGTTGCTGTGTAAAATTAACCAAACTTTATCAGCTGTTCACAAATGTCACGTACAAACGTAGCAAAAATCTATTTTCAACAGATTGGGACATTCTGGTTACGTGACAATTGAGTTCGGTAACTGCTCTAAATGCTTTTTCATGTAACAGAAACAAACAGTTGACGCGTTTGGTTAAGGTTACGTGTGGCTAACTAGGCCTTAAGAACGCTCAGTGTATCAAGCTACTTCTTTTGAGCTATTAACTGCTTAAATTCGTTGGGTTTGAGGAAAGTTATGCGTGGAGAATCAACTTTACTTTTACTGTACGTTAACTTATGTTGGCATATTTTGGCATTAGTGTACGTTAACTTCTCTTGGCAAATTTGTTGGGTTTGAGGAAAGTTATGCGTGGACAATCAACTTTACTTTTACTGTACGTTAATTTCTCTTGGCATATTTTGGCATTACTGTACGTTAACTTCTTTTTGCAAATTTTGGTATTATATTATAAAAATTAATATAATATAGTATAATGCTGCGGAGCAGCAGGGGTCCTGAAATTAACTCAGCTCCCGCTTTACTCAAGTTACGAAACTCAAACGCAATTTTTGAAGATTTTTTTCAATATTTTCCTTCACTCAAACCTCTATAACTAGAGTTCTAGGCTGTTGAAAGAAGTCTAAGAACACTCAGTGGATCAAGCTCTTTCTTTTGAGCTATTAACTGTTTAAATTCGTTGAGTTTCAGCAAAGTTATGCTTGCAGAATCAACTTTACATTATGTCATTATGTAATGTAATACGAAAGTTAACGTACAGATTAACTGTTTAAATCCGTTGAGTTTGAGGAAAGTTATGCGTGCACAATCAACTTTACATACAATTTTTTTCAAGATTTTTTCAATATTTTCCTTCACTCAAGTCAAAGAACACTCCCGGCTCCCCATAAAAATTAATATAATATAATGCTCCAGAGCAGCACGGATCTCTAGTTTATAAAATAATATAATCTTAAATAGTAATAATAATGTGTGTAAAATTCACTGGCCGTGGATCCTCCCAAAGTAAATATTCACTATCAAATCTCTCAAGTAATATGTGTGAGATCATCTGCTGCTACTATGAGTAGTTGTGCACCAAAATTATATAAGGCAAGGCGATTTATTATCAAGAAAATATTGGGTACCATTATTAAATTGACAATTATCAGCAGAGTATGTATGTTAGCCAATAGATTCTCCAAATGAACTTAAAATCTTATAATTCCCAATTCGACTGTCATATGCAATGCCAATCAGCAAAACCCAAGGACAGTCAATGCAAGATATAAATAAGATATAAATAAAGATGTAAAGACTAGGTCAGTGGGTGATGAGAGAGCTCTGATCTAGGTAGAGTATACCAAAGTAAGAACCTAGGAAATTCTCCTTTTCAGCTGCATAAGCGCCGCATGCGCGTTGATTGACAACGCTTGCCAGCGTTATTAAACAATAAGGAAACCCCGTTCTCGCGTTTTCAGGTATCCCATTAGTTAGGTTATAACCTTAATTTCATTCTAGGTTCTGGGCTTAGCCAATTAAGCCCAACAGTCTTCAGCTTGGATTTAGAAATTTCATGCATTGGTCATGCTCAATTATATGTGACTTGTTTCAGAGGTGGTAAGCCAAACGATCTGTTCGTAAACGCCGAAAATGTAGAAACAAAAAACATTGTCCACTCGTTAGCTTTACGATAAATTATTATTAAATCACAAATTAAATCCACATTCAAAATAACTATTCAGTTTCATTTCATTATAATGA
The DNA here is from genome assembly GCA_963682025.1 of Cordilura impudica. Lineage (NCBI taxonomy): Eukaryota > Metazoa > Arthropoda > Insecta > Diptera > Scathophagidae > Cordilura > Cordilura impudica. The sequence goes on along the minus strand of OY821517.1, from coordinate 258,665,443 downwards.
AATTATAATGAATAATTTTTATTAACATAAATTCCTTCCGTCATTGAAGTACATACTCGTATTAAAACTAATGTGGGGGTCAGCTAGTATTTAATATTTTTAATAACATATGTACATACGAAATATTTGATTTTTGAAACAAACCGCAAATCGGCCGGATCTTTCTTTTTTAATACTGTACTCAAATTTTATGAAGTATTTTATTTCTACTTTCAATTGATAAAAGTATTTAGTTTAGTTTTTTAAACCAATTTTTATTAACAGTAAAACAAATTAAGCTAGGAAATTCTTGATGACATGATTAATTTTTGAAATTTTGCAAAATTGCATAATCTGTTGTTTGTTTGTGAATATATATTGGTAATGTATATAAATAACTATGTTCATATTTATATTATATACAAACTTTAATATTTTTCCCGCATGACTGTTTTCAGATATACGTGGGGTAAAAACATATGAAATCAACCAATGAGTTGACCGCACCGATTTCGAATTGGATGAATTTTGGTACGAAGGGAAAGTTAAACATAATAATAGCGTTTGCCAACTTTCAGTGTCGTAGCTCTCGTATTTTCAGAATTATGGCCATTCCAAGTTGGCAAAAATCAATAAAAATGCACTCAGATACCTTAACACAATTTTTAATATCTCGAAAAGTATTCATTGTACGTTAATAATCAAGGGCTCATTTTACAGACTAAAACATGCGCCATTCCAAAAAAATTTTTTTTTCAAATTTTCGATCAAGGATAATGTAAATAAAAAAGGACTAAAATTTCCAAAGGATATTTCTCGAAAATCAATATTTTTAAAAATTTCAAAAAAATATATGTTAATTCTTATTATGTTTTGTACAAGTCTGTCAAATTTCAATGTGGAGTCTTTATTACAACATGAGTTATTAAGAAAAAAGCAGGCGAAGGTTTATGTATTTCATGAAATGTACCAAAATACAAAAAGGTGACAAATTACAAAAAGAAGGACAAATCAAATGTAACGGAACTTTTTCGACTTTACAACCTAGACGAAATATTTATTGCCTGTTCACACAAAAAATTTACAAATATTTTATGACCTGTGGTCGGCTTATTGGCAGTAGCAAATTCAGTCCCTATTTAAAAAACATTTTATGACCTGTAGTTCACGCAAATTTTCCAATTCAAGAAAAGCAAGGCGTGTATTTTTTTACCTGTAATCTATTTTTTGTACCAAAAAAAACAGTATAAATCGTTCAGAGACTGTAAGTCAAACTTCAGTTGAATACTAGATTTCATAAGTGCTAAACGTCAAAGTGTTATAGTGTTAAAGTGACTTGATCGTTTGAAAAAACAAAAAAAAGAGACTAAATATTTAAATAAATTATAATTATTGTCAATACAAAAAAGTCGTGCACAATTCATTCGGTTGTGATATTTAAAAAAAAAAATATGCCATTCCATTCAACATTTTGCTGTAATCCTTTTAAAAAATCCGGTCACACTGGGTGCAATAAAAGTTTAAGACAAGTCCAAGAATGGATGCTACAGTATACTAAGGATAAAAACATTACGATCTCAAATAAAATTTGTGGGACATGTAGAATAAAATTTTCGCATCTGAAGAAATCTAATAAATCTAATTTGGAAGAAGGTTCAGACATAAACGAAAATGTAGATACTTTCGATGACATTGCGTCAGGCACGGAAGAAGATGGCATTACGTCAGGCACGGAAGAAGTTGGTATTTCAAAATTAAACCAATCTTTACCGTATCTGGAACAATCTCCGATAAAAAAGAAGAAGTTACATCAAAAACGGTACAGAGATGGAAAATTCAGGAAAATAAGTGATTCGATTCAAGACAAAATTTTCCACGGTTCAGCACAATCAACTTCGCATATGTGCCCACAATCCGAAATAATAGAACAATTAAAAGAAAAGTTTAAAACATTAACAAAAAATAGCGAGAAAATCCAACTGCTAACAATTTTACCAAAAAGCTGGGCAATACATAAAATTGAGGAAGAATTCCTGGTTACAAACTATATCGCGCGAAAAGTTAAGCATTTGGTTGAAACAAAGGGTGTGATGAGTACGCCTAACCCAAAACTGGGAAGTCCAATTTCACCAGTGACAAGCAATTTAGTAAAATCCTTTCATGAATCCGATGACGTCAGCAGGTGTATGCCCGGACAGAAAGATTTCGTGTCTTTTTTTGAAAATGGTACAAAAGTCAGGAAAAATAAAAGACTTTTGCTTGGAAACTTAAGAGAAATGTACGCCTTATTCAAGGAACGACATGATGGAATAAAAATAGGTATTTCCAAGTTTTGCCAACTTCGTCCGAGGAATATAATTCTAGCAAATGCGAGTGGATCTCATAACGTGTGTGTTTGTACAAAGCATCAAAATGTGAAGCTGATGATTGATGCCATAAATTTAAAAAAATTAACTGCTGGTGTTCCGAATTATCAGCTTGAATGTTACAGAGATTGTTTGAAACAAATGACATGCATTCCATCTTCTTCAAAGTGTCACTTACGTAAATGTAACAAGTGTCCAGGAATTGAAAATTTAAAAGCAAAACTAAATCAATTACTAGAGCAAAATGATATTGATGAAATAACATATAAACAATGGGTAAGTGTAGATAGGGATAATTTGGAGACCATGATTGGCCAAGCCGACGTTTTTGTGGATTCCCTATGTGAAAAACTTGAAATTCTATTACCTCATTCATTTATTGCAAAACAGCAGGCAGCATATCTGAGCGAAAGAAAATCAAATTTGGAAGAAAATGAGTATATAGCAGTTTGCGATTTTTCAGAAAATGCTTCTTTTACTATTCAGGATGCAGTCCAGGGATTTCACTGGAACAACTCTCAGGCCACTTTATACCCAATTGCTATTTATTTTAAATCAGATGGAAAAACACAACATACAAACTTCATAATAATATCTGATTGTCTTGTACACGATTCTGTAGCTGTTCACCTGTTCCATCGCCACCTGAATGTATTTTTGAGAAAAAAGTTTAAAACAACCCCGAAGAAAATCACGTATTTTTCAGACGGTAGTGCTGCCCAGTTTAAAAATAAAAAAAACTTTACCAATTTTTGTTATCATATGGAAGATTTTGGATGTAATGCTGAGTGGCATTTTTTTGCAACAAGCCATGGAAAAGGCCCAAGTGACGGTCTTGGAGGTACCGTAAAGAGAGAGGCACGTCGAGCTAGTTTACAGCGTCCATTACAAGGTCAAATAACTACTCCAAAACAATTATATGAATGGTGCCTGCAAAATCTTCTGAACTGTAATTTCGAGTTTTTAACTCTAGAAGACCACGAAGAAGAAGCACGGTTCCTTCAAATTCGTTTTAAAGATTTGCGTACTATTCCTGGAACTCAAAAGCTGCATTCTATTGAACCTGTAGATAAAAAAAAAAAATTAAAGTCAAGCGATACGCGGCAGATGCAGATTTTTTAATTGAAATCCTTCAGAAATAAATAAATATGCTGTAATAAAGTGTTTAATAATGATAATACATTATGTTGTACTTTTTATTAAAGGTTTAGCAATGGAGAAAAAGAGTTTAAGCAAAGAAAAGTCGAAAAAGTTCCGTTACATTTGATTTGTCCTTCTTTTTGTAATTTGTCACCTTTTTGTATTTTGGTACATTTCATGAAATACATAAACCTTCGCCTGCTTTTTTCTTAATAACTCATTGAAATTTGACAGACTTGCACAAAACATAATAAGAATTAACATATATTTTTTTGAAATTTTTAAAAATATTGATTTTCGAGAAATATGCTTTGGAAATTTTAGTCCTTTTTTATTTACATTATCCTTGATCGAAAATTTTAAAAAAAATTTTTTTTGGAATGGCGCATGTTTTAGTCTGTAAAATGAGCCCTTGATTATTAACGTGCAATGAATACTTTTCGAGATATTAAAAATTGTGTTAAGGCATCTGAGTGCATTTTTATTGATTTTTGCCAACTTGGAATGGCCATAATTCTGAAAGTTCGAAGGCTATATGTCTGAAAGTTGGCAAATATTATTGTGCCGATCCATAGATCATGTGTACAAAATCTTATCAAATTTGGAGGTGATGAGGTCACAAATGTTAATATTTTCGGTTGATTTCATATGTTTTTACCCCGTGATCTTATCAAATTTGAATTTATTATAATTAGTACGCGCCAGACCATTAAAACTGCCAAAAAATTGTTTTTATCTTTAACAAATATTTATCCAAAAAATTTAATTAATTAGTTAATTTAAAATAATTATATAGAACATAAAATGAATTGATTTAAACAAATATTAAAATTTTTGTTCAGCGAGAGATTTTCTGAGCGTAAAAATGTTCGTTAAAAAAACCTTTTTATAAAAAAAAAATATTATTCAGCAGGAAAGTTAAAGCTGGGATAGAATATCTTATACGATTCACCATGTGTTTCCGAAAAGGATTTTAGTTCCCACCATATCTGGTGAGCCCATAAAAATGGACATAGAAAATATGAATAAATCAAATTTAAATGCAATTATCATGTACTTTTTGCATTGAAATATGTCAAAGATCATACCAGATGCGATTTTTCTGATATATGGGGACTTCGTTCACAAATAGTTCGATAAAGCAGAATTTAATTGAGATCACTTACATATGTGTTACTAAAACATAAAAAATCAAAAACTACCAAATTTGATCCAGATCATTGCTGTTCATTTCATAGAACAACTGTTCATGCTCAACCAGTGTTGCCATTTTAGCATTTTAGTTGCTAGATTTAGCAACTTTTTTTGTCGTTTAGCATCCAAAATTTATGAAAAGATGCTGGATGCTAACTTAACATCCTTTGTTAATAAAAAGTTGCTTTTAGCATCATTTTTTTTTTTTTTTTGATTTTTTTCATTATTTTTTCATTGAATATACAATTTTAATTTTAATGGTATTGATACGTTTTAATTTCTCAAAGTGTAATACGAGATTTTTGGGTATTACTCTTTTGACCACACTGCTTGTTTCTTTCAACAAATATAACAAAACATTTTGAAATAGAAGAATGAAAAACACCAACAGCAGTTTGTAATGAATTAAAAAGATGATTGCCAAAAAATATTATTGTATTAAAAAAATGACAAAATTTTCAATACAAAGCATTAAACCGGGTAAAAGAACCGATAACCAATATATTAGAAGAGTTTAAATTTAGATCATCTGAAACAGAAAAAATTCAAATCCAATGGAGTTATATCACAGAACACAGATACAACACTGAATACAACCTCATTATGGATTGAAGTAACAAAAATTCTATTGTTGAAAATCCATTTAAAGAGATATCAATATTAATATTGTCTCTATTAGTTTTGTCTGTCTCAAAAGCCGGAGTTGAACGTTTGTTTAGTTTAATGACTGTAGTTAAAAGTAAAGAAGGTTTGAAATTGAAAAATGAGTGCTAATAATATACTGAGCGATATCGTTGATAAAATTCGATCTTCAGAAAAATATCAGAGCCAACAAGAACTTGAAGATGAAGACATCACAGAAATATTAGATTACATAAACCAATTATTGTAATATACTCGTATCTTTTGATAATGTAAATTCTGTTATATTTGAAATTAAAAAAAAATTCTGTCTAAAATTAAAAATATTTTATTTAAAATAAAAAAAACTCAATTTGATGTTAAAAAAAATTTCAAATGAAATCCAAAATAATTTTAATTAAAATTTAAAAAATATAAATCGAAACTTATGATTTATATTAATTTTTCGATTTAAAAACCAAAGAATTTATTAATAAGTATATAGTTTTTCAATATAAAGGCAATGAAATTTGAAAAAAATAGCATCTTTTTTTTGATGTGTAAACATCTTTACGCGCAGGGGGGTAAATTTGTAATTCACAATACAATTACAAAAACAGCGTAATATGTGAGCGTAAGATCTTACGCGTAACATGTGAGCATTAAGACAAATCGATGTGACCTGATTGTTTGGTGAAAAAATTATGATATGTAATAACATTTTTGTCGCTGTTTTCTGCATTTCATTTATTACCAGATGTTTACACATCTCCCCTGAGATCGGACTCACATGATTTTATTAACTCCAGTACGTTTTAGCATCTTTACAATTTCAAATTATGGCAACACTGTGCTCAACTCACATGTATTCTTATATGGTGTTCACACTACGATATTTTGAGGTGTTTTAGCTCATGTTTTGCAAAACAAAACACAGTCGTTCACACTTGATTTAGTGTGTTTAAGTTAAACATTTCAGCAAATTGAACAGCTGTTTCCAAAATAAAAAACAATTGAAAAGTTATAAAATTTTGAAAATTGGTAAAAAATAATATCATTAAATTGGCGGCCAACTACTTAAATTATATTAATGATGAAATTATCAATATAGATGCGTTATTTTCATTTTTGTATTGTATTTTGTATTGTATTTTTTTGATTGTAATGCCACTTTAATAGTAATGTTAAAAAAAAAGGATGCCAACTTGGCAAACATGAGTAATATTGCACTGAACATGCGCAAAGTTAAATACAACTCTGTCATATTTTCGGTTTTTGAGGTGTTTAAGATTTAAACATCTCAATTGAGATGTTTAGCCAACGAAAAAATGTATGGGAAAACATCTCAATTTGACTTGTTTATCACATAAACACTAAACACTTCGCTAAACACTTAAGTGTGAACGCCATATTACGCTCTTGCATTTAGTCGTCACTAAAACAGCGACGAATGAAGACGTGTGTGGATGTATGCTGATTTTTTTTTTTTTGAATGCACCGAAAAAAATTAATAGTAATTTACGGAAAATATATTATGAGTATAAACGTATTTGGTAATTTGTTATAAAACAACATGTAAAGAAAATAATTTAAAAGAAAAGCTGTTTGATTAAAAAAAATAAATTTTTGTTGAAAAATTAAAAGAATCGTTGATCAAATTTGAAACCAGGATAACATATCACAGATATTTTAATATGTAAATACAATGAAATCATTAATATTGATTGAAAAATCTACAACTTATTGTTTTTTATAGAATGAAAAAAAAGCCAGCCTAATGTATATATGTATTTATTTTTTTCCTGTCAAAAATTTTATTTTTGTTTAATTTTTATTTCTTTAAAACAGTTTCACATAACATTGACAGTTTCATATTTTCAGTAAAAAAAAAATTCATACAGAGACTAACACTGCTATTAACCCATTGAACATTTCTTACAGTGCAATTCTCATTTTCTCACCAACACAATTACATTTTTATTTTTGAACACCACTGATCCAGATACATATATAATATTCTGAATCGAAAGAAATATTGTTTCTCCAATATATACATATATATGTATATTTGCCACCTGTATCAACAACTCAAAAAGTATTCTGAATCCATAAGTATAATTAAAGGAGGATTTTTGTAGTGACAAAGATTAGTGTATACTCATTATTCTCTGAGCACTGAGTATTAAAGTTTATAATAAAATAAGAAAAATATAGTCGGGATTGCCCAATTATACAATACCCAAATCATGAGTTTTGGTAAAAATTCTTAGTTCCAACAATATAAAATTATTTATGCATTTCTTGTCTGCAGAGATATTAAGGTTCATATCGGCGGCTAGGTTCAAAAATTAAAAATTATGTACATATATTTTGATTATATTTCTATACACTCAATCACTTTGTATAATAGATCACTAGTAGATCTCTAGTAGATCACATCCGTTTGTAGTTTATTGTCCAGTTGACCGCACAACGCATTACAGAAAGAATTCGTTTATCAGTCGAACTAGTCGTATGTGGAATAAACTCCCCGCAGAAGTCTTTCCTGACAGCTATAATCTAATAAAATTTAAGTCAAATATCCACAAACACTACTCCTTCTTTCGTCCTTCCCATAACCTATTTTCCTGAGATCAACACAATGCACTGCATCTGTAGGGGCATCCCCTGAGTGTTGGTTAATAAATAAAAAAAATATTATTAACCCTACTAACCTGCGCCCGTGAAACGAGTCGTGATAACTCATCATTGGTTTGCTCGTATATAGGTGAGCTTTAATACTATGGCTATCAATCTCTACACAGGCTTGAGAGCAGCGCACGAATCAAAACAGATTTGTGTTGTTGAATTGTAAGCGCATTTGGTGCCTTTCAGGCAAAGGTTGATGATAACGGTAATTGTTTTCTGCTACTTTTTTAAAAAGACATTGAATAAATGATAATTTATAAAAGAATATACAAATGGCAAAGAAATGAAACTGCAGCTTTCAAATAAAATAACATTTTTGATGCTTCCACAATAAAGAAAAAAATCCATTTGCAATTATTTTTGTAAGAAATGAACCCATGACCGTGTATATTACGCTTCCGGTAAAGATGTATGGATTAAACCAATTTTTAGGATAAATAGAAAATTAGCTGAAAACATCGCAAAATCGATTTAGTCTGAAAGGAAAAACCGGATATTTGGATCGGTAGATTAATCCCTTTGATGAAAAACGTTTTTTTCTTATATCAAAAATGATCTCCATGAACAATATACTGGAATATGTGTTTAATTTAAAAGTAAACAAGTTAGAGTATTAAATTCGACTGTATCGAATTCTTGCCTTAAATCCAATATTATAACCAATGATGGGTACGTTTAATACAGTTCTCGATTCTTAAACTTTAAATTATAATATGTGACCCTGCATATGAAAACCCACCTAGTGTGTCAAAACAAGTTTTGGAGTAAAACGCAATTAAAGTTTCTCCCTCTGTGTTGCATTTTCATAGTCCGTTAACATGACAGCATTTTTACATTACTTTCCGATGTTTTTGAGTCTTGCGAGCGGTTTCATATAAAAATTGAAGGTTTTTTACATACAAATCCAAAAAAAGTTAATTCACGAAATTTTACACGCTAGTTGGGTTTTATTAAGCAGGGTTACCACGTATCTTTTAAATTTAAAGTTAATCGTTTGTCTTTTTTGACTAGTATTTATTATAATTTCTTATATACGGACAAATATAACTTCTATTTGAAACAAATGCATTAGTTATTAGAGTAGACAAACTATTAAGATGCCAAATTTAAAGTAAGAAGTCATACTTTACAATGCTTTGAGAGCTTAAATATTATGTGATATTTAAAAAAAGAGCTTCAAATTAGTTCTGACCGAAAATTTTATTTTGGCCTCTTATCAGTGAAAACAATAGGTGTGAGTAGGACAATTGTTTGTATACCTTGTATATAATTTGGGATTCTCTGTGTTAGAGATGGACTTTGCTCCTTGAAATAGTTGTAATTTATTGTATTTTATAGGTGGCAGGTATTTCCAAGCAGGGTGATGAAAAATTGTAGGGGTTTGGGGTGGTTTAAGTATTTCATAATTTCTCGTAGATTGAGATATTAAAGTTTAGGGTTTGAGGAATGAAAGATTCCAATTAGTTTAATTAAAAAAAAAGTTTTTTCTTTTATACGTTGCTCACCTTTCGAGTGCTAGAATCCAAGTAAAGTTTCAATTTGATTTTAGTTACTTTATAAGAAGATTCTATTTCATCAATGTGGCTTATTCTAATACAATACATGAAATGCAATGAAATGAAACGTTATCGATAAAAAATTGAAATTTTAATGAGACGATATAAATTTTATCACAAAAAGAAAAATAATATTTATTATTGTCCAAACATAGTAAAATATCTAGATATGAACTTAAAAAAAAAAAACAGAAACTACTGCATAACGTTTCATGCCCATCAAAAAATTCGAAATATATGCTGTACTAATACTTTGATTTCAAAAATAAAAACCATTTTAAACTCATATTTTTATTCAGATTATTACGGTGTATATGGATTTTTCCGCAAGTTTTATTTTATAAATTTTTTTTTAGTTTTTCTTGCACCCCTTCCATCAGCGATTTTATTGTGTTATCTGACACCTTTTGAGCTGCTGAGATCCATTTTCCATTCTTCGACATTTTTGGCCACTTTGTTCGTTGCCCTGATTTATCTTTCGACCAAAGCCCAGTATCATTCAATTGGAGACAGTTTGGAGGATTTGCTTCTTGAGGCACCAAAAGCTCATTAGTTTTGGAGTACCACTACAAGTTCACTTAACTGTAATGGCAAGCATCTGGGTCAGGCCAAAAGAAAGTGGAAACCTCGTCCTGTCTTAAGAAAGGTTTTAGTCTTCTCTCCGAGCATTATTGGATGTATATTTCCGAGCTAATTGTTCCCGTAGTTATGAAAGGCTTGTTCCTTTCGCCACAACTGCAAATAGCTTCCCATATCAGGAACTTGCGGCTGCATTCCCCTGTGAATCTGCAGTGTAAAATTCCTAACCTAGAAGCTGCGAAAAGTCAGCCAAAACGTAGTGTCGTCGTGCATGATGCAGCAATTGAAATTTTCAAAGAAATCTTTTTTAATTTTTTGGCACGCTGTTTTGCTTCGCAGCATTCCTATCTGGAACATTCAGCACCTTGAATGTCTTGAGACCGGCGTCCTTTTTGGCCTAGCGTACAAAAAACTCGGAGCATTCAACTTTTTGAGCCAGCGAGCAAAAAGCCCGAAGTATTAGGATTTTTCTTCAGATGTATTTCTGCCTTCCAGAACCTGTCTTCCAAGTGAAGTTCAAGTCTTCGTTAAACTTCTGTAAGACTCTACACTCTGTTTTCTGGCTAATTTTTAGCTCATCAGCAATTTTTTAAATGTCCATAGATGGTGGGCTTGAAAGATTTTTATTATATTTTTGCGTGTTTCCAATTCGCTCGCCATTTTAAAATAAATAAAAGCGTCAAGCGAAAGATATTAGAAAGCGCAATTTTCTGTAATTTATTTCAAAGCCTACTAACAAAAAAATTTCCAAATTAAGTGGTTTTCTAAAAGTTATTGCAAAAAATTTAGAGGATAATTTTTTCAAACGCAGTCCTTAGATCAGTTTTTGAAACAAATGTGCCATTGCGTTTTTCTTTAGTTGAAGTAGAAATATTTTATCTTGAGCCTGACTTAATTTCTAGCGCAATCAATAAAATAATATAAATCGCGATTAACAATTTTTTAAATTGATAAATAAGTTTATCTGAATTAGCTTGTAATATGTTAATTTTATTATAGAAAAGACAGATTTAATACAAAAAAACAAGTAAGAAAATTATAGTCGGTCTAGACCAACTATACGATACCCTATACCATGCGTTTGGAGACCCTATCTCTTAGTGGGATTTTTATTAATTTTTTTGGCTGCAGATATGAAAAAGTTCATATCGGATGATATATCTATATGGGTACTAGGCCCAAAAATGGACCGATCCTGACCATGTTTCGTCAGGTCTCTTGTATTTTGCAAGAATATATACAAACCAAATTTGAAAAAATCCGTGCAGAGTTTTTGTTTTCTGATTGATTTAAGTGAATATCGGGAAGCAGCTTTATATAACACCTATGACTAAGAATTGTCATACGGGTTTTATTTTTATACAACTGATTAATATATGTAATAAACATGCGCAAACCAAATTTGACCGAGATATATATTATAAATTGGATCCTACGAATAGGGGTCATTTGTATAGGTTATTCGTCCTATGGTCGATAAAGGCTTACATACCAAATTTCGTCCAAATATATTCATATTTGCAACCTGCAGTTTGATTAAACGGACACACAGACGGACGGACGGACGCATATCGCTAATCGAGCAGTATAATAAAAGATGGGTCTAGATAAAATATTTTTGGTAGTTACAAGTATCATCGCATTCGGTGCGCAAGGTTTTTATTTCAAACTGACCTAATACATCGATTTTATTAATCAGTACAATATTATGAGACCCTATACCATGCGTTTAGAGACCCTATCTCATAGGCCCAAATAAGCATAAACCAAATTTGAGTGGGATTTTTATTAATTTTTTTTGGCTGCAGATATGAAATAGTTCATATCGGATGCTATATCTATATGGGGACTAGGCCCAAAAATGGAACGATCCTGACTATGTTTGGTAAAGTCTCTTGTATTTTGCAAAAATATATACAAACTAAATTTGAGAAGAATCAGTGCAATATTTTTGTTTTTTGATAGATTTAAGTGAAGATCGGGAAGCAGCTCTATATGGGGCCTATGACTAAGAGTTTCCTAGGTATCATTTTTAGACTACTAATTAATGGATGTAATAAACGCATACAAATCCAATTTGAGTAAGATCTATATGACAATTTGGATCTTATGGCAATTTATGTGGATTTCATGGGGGTTATTTGTATGGGGGCTAGGTGTGAACATGGACCGATTCTCACCAATTTCAATGTCTGTTTACGAAATAATTCCATATTAAATAGGTTCATAATGGGTTAATAGATTTTAAATTTAAAAATACCAAATAAAAGGCACTCAAGTAAGCTTTCAAATGATATATATATCGCTAAAATCTGATACTAAATAACACAGTTATATACAAGTCCATGTCAAAACTTCGGAAGTCCATAACTAGGGAAATAGGCTCGACCGCCGAAAAAAAATATTTTCCTAGAACCGCAATAAAATGTTTTATAACTGGTGCGAATTTGAAACTGATTGGTGAGTTGCCCCTAAACTCCATTTAAGCCAAAAGTAATTTATTCTATTAGTGATTTTCTATTAGTTTCTTTAGTGTTTCCATTAGTGATTTGGAGTCACAGAAAATGCTTGCCAATATTTGGACTTATTTTTTATGCACTGGAAAATAAACTATCAAGGGCAGACCTTAATGGTAAGAAGATGAGGACTTCATTTTAATTAGCTACAATATAAAAAACTAGAAGTTGTAGAATTTGTTATACTTACCAATTGTTCCAATTAAATTAATCAAATCCATTTTTTTTTATTTATTTAAAACAGATTTATCTATTTTTTTATTGAAATAATAACAAAAATGGTAATTTTATTTTAACTAGACCAATTAATGTAAATAAACATTGAGAAATGTCATTTTATGAAAGGTTTAAAGTAGGGTAAATCCTACAAAAAAATTTTTCATATTTAACAAACGTTAATTAAACGTTTGATAAGCTATTTTGTGTTTATGAATACTGTTTTTCCGATTGTTTCTTATTAACAGCTTATTAACCTGTTAAAAAGTGTTTATGAATTAGACTGTTAAACTTTCTAATCTGAGAGTTGTTCTACGAAACAAATATCCTGAATTCATGAAAACATAATAAAGTGTATACCAAAAACTTTAAATTAGGAAAATTGAAAATTGAAATGAAAAAACTAGTAATATGGAAATTTTTCTATAAGTTCAAGTTCTTAAAGAGAAACCGAAAAAAATCTAAAGTGTTACAAAAGAACAATGAAAATATGATGAATCTATATTTTCATTAAAATCTATAAGTAGTTGTTTAATTTTTTTTTTTTTTTATTATTTATCCTTCATATTGACCATTTTTTATATATATTTCAGGATAACGTTTGAAACAAGTGTGGCAATACCGATCTAAGCTAAAATTAGACATCGAATATAATTATGCTCATAAAGCAACTACAGCAGTCTCATACAAAATAGAAAATTTATAATTAAAACAATAACAATAACAACATAGACAACATAATTTTTACGTTTTCATTGAAGTCTTGGGACTTCTTGAACCGATTGCGATGATTTTACTTATATAGCAAATTGCTCAGGATTGCAATTAATAATATTCAAAATGAGCAACCCAATCGGTCTATTGAGAGCGTCATCGTGAATTCCACAGACGTACAGACGGTCATCACTCTATCAACTCCGCTTATTGTAAGCATCAAAAAATATATACTTTTTTGAGATCCAGATTTTTTCTCACATATAAAAGTGATTAAATATTTTTAACTAAGTGATTCTTTAAGCAAAAAGATTTTCTCGAAGTAAAACATTATCAGGCATGTGATGAATCCGAAATCAACACCAAAACGATACAAAATCGATAATCGGTTTGATGTATCTCAATTTTTTGTTTTACTTTCGTTTTTAGGTATTTCATTTTCCATTTTATTCTACGGAAATATGTATATATATTATATAAAGATGTGATTGAAAACGAAATTTGATGTTATTTTATCGTTTTTAAATCAAGCAGACTTGGCTTTACGGTTTGAAATATATAATTTTTTTTCCCAATATTTCAACGCATTAATAAAAACTACCAGATTCCAGCCCTCGAAATTCGAGTGCAATTTCTAGGCAGCTTTATTTTTCAACTTAGCCAATTCACAAACCAACACATTTTCGGTTTATTATTATTCTGAGTTTGTTGTAACTCATTAACAAACACATTAACAAATTTAATAAAACACACATAGCATTGTATAATTTTATGTATGTGTTAGTAGCAACTTTAAATACAATTTACTCAAAATAAAGGAAAAAATTAAAAAAATCTGTGTATCTGCAAAACGGCTAAAAAGAAATACCTTTCACATAATATAATTTTGGTCAAAATCGGGATAAAACGGTAGAACAAAACATCGGTCACAAAAAATGGCCTAATATTAAAAAATGTAAGTAAAATAAATTTACGTACTAAAATGTCTTACTTAATATAAATTTTCAGGGGAAAACATGTAAATTCACGCCAGAAGAAAGGAAATTTAACGCCATCATCGGAAGGTTGAAAAGTTGCTTTGCTAAAAAATTTTGTTCCAAAATGAGTTAACAGACATTCAAAAGAATCAAATTGAATTTTAAATTTATTTGTAACTAAATAATTTTTTATAAAATTTTTAATTTTATGTTTTCAAAAATAACTTAAATTTTTGAAATCGACTTGGGAAAAATAATCCTGTGCTTGCAAATATCTGCAACAGAGCGCAGAAAGCTACCTTAAGTGGAAAATCGTAACTTTGATGCCAATTGAATAGACAAAAGAATGGATGTGGATTTAAAAGTTTCTCCTATTTCCTCTAAAGTCCACAAAAAAGCATTTTTATTAACTGGAAAGTATTAAAGAAAACTAAAGAAAAACCAAACTAATTAAATTCACAACAACTACATTTGTTAATGTTACCTAATTGCCGGTAAATCCATGGTGTTCGATGAATCGTATATATTTTTTCGCTTTCTTTTCTGAAATTTTCGTCGTTATTATAAATGCCATTTTAATAAATTTTTTTAAACAAAACCACAAAATTAATAAGCTAATATTAAAAATATGTTGTGAAGAACAATTACACAGCGTTGTATTTAATAATAAAGTAATAATATGGTGACAATTTGTTGAATGAAACATGATGAAGTGGAACAAAAATTAAAATTGAAACCGGTTAATTTTTGTCACACCTATTATTAAATCGCTCTTTTTATAACTTTGTTTTCAATTTAAATTCAATCGATTTACATAACATGTATGTACGTTAATAGTCAGTAACAAGTGAAAGAAACAAGTGAATAGAATATTTATTAGAGAATCCTTTAGTTCTATTCGTTGGGAAATATTGATTTGTGCAAAATGGTAATGCAAATCCTATGTTGATAGTACGACAAAAAATGTGTCCAATTTTATTTTTTTAATCCATATTAACGCGAATATAATTCGTTTGCAATCGGCATTTTTAAAATATGACACTTTATGATATATCTGTGGTTTTCTAGAATAACCGCTTATGTCATAAAATCAAAATGTTCAGGGGAGCCAAAAAACGTTATTTTTGAAATTATGGGCTCAATATAAAGATTTTAGAGCCTTTTATTTAACAGTCCAATAGATATGGGCAATAAATACTTTATATAAAATTTTGAGTCAAAAATCTTCAGAGGACAAAAAAAAAAACAATATGTAAATAACACTTAAAGTGTGTGCAGATAAAACAACTTATGTCGACAAACGTAGTTTTCTTTTAAAAATATAGTAACGAAAAATAACAGATATAAACACAGAAATTTTTATAAGTGGTTATAAACTGAAAAATAATCCAAAATTATTTTGAATTTTTTTTTCATTAATAACAACGTATGTCAGCGATCAAACGTAGGTTGACATACGTTGTTAGTGCTGCAAATTAATATAATAAACATTTAAGTTACGTCGTTATTTAAAGAAAAAACTCAGAAATGGTCAATATTTTTTTTTTCAAAAATTGAACACATGTAAAAAGCGTTACAAATTTATATATTTGGCATCGTTAACTCAAAACTGACAAAAATGGACATACGCGGTTCTTCCAGAAAACCACAGATATATGATATAACTATTGTTAAAATGATTTAGGAATCCATGACACAGGATTTTCTTTAAGAAGGCACCACATTAAAAGACAAAAATATAATAAATAATGCAGGGTAAACAACAATGTTACTGTTTTTTATAAAACTTGTTTTGTTACATCAACAACAGCGAATAACCAACTAGTATAAAGCCTCTCACTTTTATAACCACAACAAATATAAATTAGTCACTTATCATACCTGAAACATTCTTAGGTATTCACAAACACATTTGTATGCATATGTATCGCGTATAAGGTTTAGATATGTTTTAGGAATAAATTCTATATTATATATATAAATAATATATGGGAATTTTTGAATAAAAGCCAAAATGACGACATCATTACCCACCAGCATCGTCATCACCACTATATTAATTTGAACACAGAACGGAAAAAATAATTTACTAACTATAGAATGAAAACATCAGCATCGTCATCATCATCTAAAACAATATGTATAACAGCAAATTGGCCAGACAATGAAATAGAGAATGAATTAATAATTAACAGATAAAACAATCATATAGATATGAATTGATGTATAAAAATAATAAATAAATAAAACACGTGAGTATACATATCTACAACGTATATCGATATATATAGACATAGTCATATAGTTTGTAAACAAAATACGCATACGAGTATTTGAAATTATCGATGCTGTCATTTATTTAGATAAAAAAACGTAATTTGAAATTTTCTTTAAAAGATATAAAATTAAATAACTACACAATTAAAGTGCGTAAATTAGTTCTTAACAGATTTATTTGCTTTCGTATGTCCCAAAATTTTTAGATAGATTTTTCTTATATTACTGTTATATACCTTTTCGGAAAATGTAGGTGACTATACTAAATATTGTCATTATTAAAGTTAAATCTAAACTTTGCACAGGTGCCATTCCATTTGTATTAATTATAAAAAAAAATATGGACCCCACACAATATATACATTCTTGATACTTATAACAGGTGGAGTTTATATAGCGATGTCCGTCTGTCCGTTTGTCGAAATCATAATCACGCCTCCACTATGTCAGCTGGGTTGCTTATTTTTACTGCAATTATTCATTGACATCTTAAGCCGACTGGTGATTAAAATCATTCAAATCGAATCAATAGGCCCCGATATTTCAATTAAAATTTAAAAAATATCTTATGAATTTTAAAGTTCTTTTTGTAATTCTAAATATTTATTTTGTATGTAGTTATAGCATTTGCTTCATGAGTGCATATTTATGGTTATAATTCACGTGTCGTATCAACTTAGACATATGTCCCCAAATAAATAAAAAGATCACCAATATGAAAAAAATAAGTTAAACAAGTAAGAAAATTATTTTCGGTCTAGACTGACTATACGATACAATATACTATGGTTTAGAGACCCTATCTCATCGGTCCAACTAATTGGATATAGGAAATAAGTATAAACCAAATTTGAGTGGCATTATTATTAATTTGTTTGGCTGAAAAAGTTCATATCGGGTGCTATATTTATATGGGGACTAGGTCGAAAAATGGACCGATCAGGACCATATTTGGTAAAGTCACTTATATTTTGAAAAAATATATACAAACCAAATTTGAGAAAAATCTGTGCAATATTTTTGTTTTTTGTTTAAGTGAAGATCAGGAAGCAGCTTATATGGGGCCTATGACTAAGAATTTTCCTATAGGAATTATTTTTGGACTACCCAATTTTACTGAGATCTATATTATAATTTGGATCTTATGGCAATTTATGTCGATTTCAAAGGGGTCATTTGTATGGGGGCTTAGTCTGAACCTGGACCGAATTTCACCTATGGCCGATGAAAGCTTTTATACCAAAGTTCATCAAAATATATTCAGAAAGTGATTTTGAGTGGATAGGTATAATAAAAGATGGGTCTAGGTCAAATATTTTTGTTAGTTATAAACAGCAGCACAAAGTCATTATACCCAAACCACATAGTGGTATAGGGTATAAAAAGCGCCCTTTCTTATATGTGGGCAATTCCGTATGAGATGGAATGACATTTTGAGTTGTAGAATTGAAGTTATCATTATGTCCAGTACTTTTCCATCTAAATGGAAACATGCAAGAATAGTTCGACTACCGAAAGCAAATACGGAGTTCAGGCCCATAGCTATTTTATGTTATCTATCAAAAGTGCTAGAAAAACTTTTGCACCTGCAAATGAGCTTATATATCAAAGAAAACAATTTGTTAACTGATGCACAGTCAGGATTTCGTTCAAATCATAGTTGCGTATCTGCTTTGTTGGATGTCTCCGAAAACATACGCAGTGAATTAGGTAACTTTAATTTAAATTTTTTGGTGCTTCTTGACCATTCGAAGGCCTTTGATACGGTTGACCATAGAACACTTTGCATGAAACTTATGCACTTTTTTAAGTTTTCTGATGCCTCAACGAGGCTTCTTTCTTCTTACCTAACAAATCGTTGGCAATCTGCTAATGTGAATAACACATGGTCTAATCCTTTAAGACTCGTCAGAGGAGTGCCTCAAGGGTCAATCCTAGGACCCTTACTTTTTCAATTTATGCAAATGATCTACCAAAACAGCTTTCACATTGCAAAGTTCACATGTATGCAGATGATGTTCAATTATATCTAAGTAGTCCAATGCAATCTGTTGCCGCTAATATAGCTAGGCTAAACGATGATTTACAAAGGATTTTTGTGTGGGTAACAGCAAATGGACTTTGTCTTAATCCAAATAAGTCAAAGTGCTTGATAATTCATAAAAGAACAATCGATCCTACCATAAGTGATGATATTTTAATAAATGGGGAAAAAATTTCAATTGTAAATTCTGCCAAGAACCTTGGGTTGATTTTTAACAGCAATTTAACATGGACAAATCATGTAAACCTACTAGTCGGACAAACTTACAATATGTTAAGGACGTTTTGGTCATCACAATATTTCACCCCTTTACGAATAAGAATTCTACTCGCTAAGACATATCTAATTCCAAGTTTAATTTATGGATGTGAGCTTTTTGCAAGCTGCGGTTCTACCAGCAAAAGAAGACTTAACGTTATATTCAACAATATTATTACATATGTGTATGGATTAAGAAAGCACTCTCAAGTCTCCCACATATCAACAAATCATTATTGCGTCTCGTTCGATAGCCTTCTTAAGATTCGTGTACTTCGTTATCTACACAAAATTATCTATACACAAACCCCACTATACCTTTTCGAAAAAATTCGGTTAGCCAGATCGCAAAGAGGAAAAAACATTATTATTCCATTTCACCGTTGCCTTGCATCTGAATGGCAGTTTTACTTGTATGGTTCACGTCTTTGGAATATTCTTCCACATATCCAACAACTTAATAGCAACGCAAATAGTTTTAAGCAGTTTTTATTTAAATTTTTTGAACAAGCTTAAATGTAATTTACTATATATGTTTTTTTTTTAATTGTTCTACTATATGTTTGCCTTAATGTAATTCTTGGATATTGAATTCCTGTACTTTAAATATAAGATTAAATCTTGTTGTACAGGAAATGGAAAATAAATAAATAAATAAATAAATAATAATAAATAAGGCAATTCCACAAAGCTATTTGCAATTGAAAATTCATTCTTCGGTTTGAAAATGATTGCTAATGATTAAGAGATTTAACTATTTCACTATTTTATTCTTTTATTTTTGAGTAATTTCGTATCGTGTGACAGAATGACATTTATGCTATCATGACTCTTTCCTGGTATTAAAACCGGGGAACTTTTGTGAATTAAGAAGCTAATCAGTTGTTGAACTAATGCACATTTTATATATGATATATAAGCAATTTAAAATTATAATTTAGAGCAACCTACCTGTAATAGTGTTGAAGTTATTAACTGTCATTTGAGGTGACGGAATGACTGTGACGGAATGACTAAAGTTTTTTATACATGTATTAAAAGAAAATTGAGTAAACAAATAAATTTTATAATTATTTTATTACCTAGAATACTTGTAAGAAATTACATTATGTAACTTGAAACCTATTTTAATATATTTTTAAACTTACTTCATATAAATGAAAAAAATTGTTTTTCATCAAGTTGACATTTTTATGGAATTGCCCATGTAACTATTTCAAAATTTTAATAAAAATTAAACAAATTTTCATAATTTTGCCAACAGCTTAGTTTTAAGAATTAAAAAATTCAACTTATAAATAAGATTTCTATATTACATGTTTTTATACCCTCCACATGACTCTGTAAGGGATATATACCATTTTGTCATATATCGCACGGGTTCCTCTAATGGGGGTCAACTCAAAATTTACAAATTTTCAGTAGAGGCGAAAAAATGTTTTTAATACATACCTACTATAAAATTTAAAAGCAGTTGTTTCATTGTAAAGAAATGCGATAATAGGTATACAACAGTAGTTGTTTTTGCAATTTTTTCACTGATTATCGAAAAGTAAAAAGTTTTTGGGGACAGCCCAAAAAATATATCTCTCTAGTTGATTATAAAGAAGCTACTATTATATCACAAAGATGTATCGATACAACCGTATTTTTTTGGCGAACGAGTGGAGAAAGTTATGTAGGATTTGTACAGTGGGAATATATGTCCACTAGGGTGGCCCTTCATTATACGGAGGGGGAACAAAGTGTCAGGCGCTAGAAATATGCGAATAGCAAAAAACTGAGAAATACAAAGTTTTGCTTCAATCAGAAAAAATTTTGAGGTGCCACAACGCGACTGAAAATTTCAATTTCAACTGAGAAATACAAAGTTTTGAGTCAATCAAAAAAAATTTTGAGGTGCCTCAACGCGACTGAAAATTTCAAGTGTGTTTATGTGGGAAAATATGATTTTTTTTTTCAGATTTTACGAAAAAACACTTTTGTGCCAAAAAAAAAACTCTAGGTCATTAAATGTGATGAATATTTCTTCAACTTTAACAAATTGATTAAATCCATAATTTTGTTTTATTCTCTATACCTATAAGTACTCAGATATGAAGCATTGTTATATTAACACGTTGTTAACCTATTGCGAAATGAGAGCAAAAATGGAAATTTGTTGATAAAATTTTGAAAACTCCTTTTTTAAGTTTTAAAATATTTTCTTCAACAAAATTTTAAAAAATGGATCTGGCACTCTAAATTTTTGTTAAATATATATTAGAGATTAACTGCGTGAATTTTTAAGTAAATTCCTCTGCCAGAATTTTTTTTACAAAGAATTTTTTTTTGCTGATTTCGAAATATTCATTAAATGTACTCTTTCCAAATAATTTTTATCAAAAATTTATCAGTTTTCTACTTTTAAATGTTATATTTTATCTTAGTAGCCTAGGGTTTCTGATAAAAATTATATGAGCCCATTAACCCTTTTGGACTTGGGGTCGTATATGACCCCAAGCTAATGAAAGACAATTTTTTCAAAAAAAAAATCAAATATTTTGTAAGTGCTGATGAATTTTTTGATGTCACGCTTTAAATATAATAACCAAATGTGCAAGTCTTCCATGCTAAAAATGTGAAATTGCGCACTGTATATCGATTTCTTGAAAAACTTAAAATTTTAAATTTTTGAGTTGACTCCTTCAGAGGAACCGGTGGAATAAATTCTAGATCCTTAAAACAACTCGAGCTGATATAGTAATGTCCGTCTGATTGTCTATCATTGTGTCAGTTGAAATTAAGCTCATTCTCAAAATAACCCATCTACTTACTCGTGTTTATTGTAATAATTTTGTATTAAGATTATCAGATTGTTTATTTTTTTAAATATTTTGTTTACATATGTTACAAAAAGTGCAATAAGTCCAGATATTATTGCATACGTAAGACCCAGGTAGAGGATATCAAAGATTCGCCATAGCAGAATTTAATGCTTATTTTTTGTTTCGATAGAAAAAATGTTAAAATATCCAAATTTAAAACATTTTCTATATGAAATGCTGTTCTGATGAATTCAGGATATATATTCTGTAGAAAAATTCTTAGATTAATTACAAAGCTTAAGGAATTTAAATACTTTTCCATTTGAATACATTCAAAGATTGTTTTTTAATATTTGTCAGATCCAAATAGTGTTGCTATAAAATCATTACAAATTTGGCAATGGTTAAGAATAGTTGATAAAAAAAAATACTATTTTTCGTAGACTTGACAAAAAAAAAAGCTCTGGCAACCATTACAATATACACAAGGCCCAATAAATTATCATTATTTTTATTATTCCCAATGGAATATAATAAGTGTTAATTTTGTCTTTAATAAAACAAATAATTAGTTTTCGGAATGCGATTTCCGAATATGGCATTGGAATTAGTTATTCTAATGCTAATGAAAATTTCAATGCAAACGAAAAATTCCCAAGCATTAAACAAACAAATCAACTATGATGTCAGCCATATCATTTTACAATTGTCTACTAGGCGTTTTTGAACATATGGAAATATAATTTCTTTAATTGAAATGACTTTAGTTTGGTAAAAAAGTGTGCGTTTATAGACGTAGATCTTTATTAAATATTTATGGTATTTTTTTTAAACATATCTTTTTAAACAATCTGTTAACAATAAGTATTATCAGTAAGTTAGTTTAGTTTAAATGACAAATGTTTCGGTTTTAGTTACATCATAATTCCAATAAACCATTCTTCAAGCTCTAAGGAAAACGGAAATTAGAATTATTATTAATTATAACTGAAAGTAAGGCATGTTAACAATTAATATATTTTATTATTTAGTTTCTTTATTTTATTTATAGCTCATTCGAATTTTGATTTAGTTGACTTTACCTTTTAATATAATTAGAATTCTATACCAATCACATGTAGCAAAATGAATTACATCAGCTATATCTAACTTGCTTTTAAGATAGAAACGCTATTCTCTTTTTTCTATAAGTATAATCTATAATATTAATAGGCTAGGCGATTTCTTGTGGCTGATGTTTTGTTCTACCGTTTTGTCCCGACTTTGACCAAACGTATATTATTTGAAAGGTATTTCTTTTTAGCCGTTTTGCAGATTTACAGATTTTTAAATATTTTCCTTTATTTTGAGTAAATTTCATTTAAAGTTGCTACTAACATATACATAAAATTATACAATGCTATGTGTGTGTTTATTAAATTTGTTAATGTGTTTATAATAAAAATGAGTATGTGTTTTGTGTTCATATGTGAATTGGCTATAATGGATTAGCATACCTTTAGGGTCTTTATTTAATGAAAAAATAAAATTTTCTAGAATTTGCACTCGAATTTCGAGGGCTGGAATCTGCTAGTAAGTATAATTATACTAGAAAAATTGAATTGAATTTTATATGTCTTTTTCGTTTCCTAGTTGGCAACACTATTTTATTGTTATTGTTGTTACATTTAATTATTTGCCAGATTACTTGTGACTATGATTTTATCAAATGATTTTTGTTCTTTATTGTTAGGAATTGCTTTAAATATAATGTAAATCTTTACAAAAATATATATTGTAAAAAACGTCTCATTTATACAAATATGTATTTGGATGAAATTTAGTAGCTTTCTCCGACCAATTTCATATAAATTTGATATATAATTATAATTTATGTCCATTTATGACCTCACACCTTAGGACTTTTCCAAAGCTTTTAGTATAGGGTGTATTTTTTAGTCCGCATATACAGACATATTTTACATATATTACATATTTTTATTGTTGTGTTTTAATCTATTTTTGTATCTTGAAATAAATATATTACGAGCTAATTCAAAGTAAAATGTTCAACAATTTGCTTCATTTTTAGGGCTAATATCTGAACATTTTACTAATATTTAAGCAAAAATTGATTTTTAGTCAAAACTAATTTGAAACTTTTTCTGACATATCGCATGACCTTGGGCAGGCATTCTTATTCGGTCTGGATTAAAAAAATCATGTGAGTCCGATCACAGGGGAGATGTGTAAACATCTACTAATTAAAGATTTTTTTATGTCACTTTTTTGAAATCAAACAGAAAGCGTCATCTATGTATCACTTATAGACTGCAGGGTCTCTGGTTATACTTGTGGGGTTGTTGAATTATATATACTAGCAGATTCCAGCCCTCGAAATTCGAGCGCAAATTCTAGGATTTTTTTTTATATTAAATAAAGAACCTAAAAGTATGCTAATCAATTATAGCCAATTCACAAATCAACACAAAAAACAAACTCATTTTTATTACAAACACATTAACAAATTTAATAAACACACATATAGAATTGTATTATTTTATGTATGTGTTGGTAGCAATTTTAAATGCAATTTACTCAAAATAAAGGAAAAAAAGTAAAAATCTGTAAATCTGCAAATCTGCTGAAAAGAAGTACTTTTCAAATAGTATACATTTGGTCAAAATCGGGATAAATCGGTAGAACAAATCATCAGTCACAAGAAATCTCCTAGCCTATTAATATTATAGATGTTAGACGTTTATGTTGTGAAATTTTTAACGTTTTACAGCAAATGGTTGTTGAATTAGCTGAAACAATTTTGTATCATAATTTTTTCAGCAATACAATCATAAGTCACACCGATTTGTCTTACTGTTTTTGTGATTGTATTGTGAAATATAAATTTACCCCCCCCTGCGTATAGATGTTTACACATCAAAAATTATTTCCAAATTGGAGGATCATGTGGAACACACTAGTTAAAATTCTGAAAAATGAGTTACGCCATTGAGAACATGAACAAATTTATCTGTCAGTAAAAACGGCATTTAAGAATGTTTAATAATTTTTAAAGCTTGTCGCACATTTTCTTAATCCCAATTCTGAATATAAGTTTTTTAACTTGTAAATATATAACACTGATATGCCATCTCGTGCTTACCAAAATTTATGGAAACATATAAATTCCCCAATCAATTTTTCCTACGTTCATTCTTTGAATGAATAAATAAATAATACACTATTTGCCATGTGTTTTTCAAATATGTGGTAAGAAAAGAAGGATTTAACGAAAACCACAGGTAAAATTGACTTAAGTTAGCTACCACAGGCTAAAAAGCATATGTTATTTCTGTGTGTTGAACATAAAAAATTCGCAAACAGACCAGTTTGTTTTTTTTAATGAAAACAGTAAGAGACTAACAGGTAATAAAACTGTGCAACAGGTCATTCAGCGTTTTATTGGATTTTTTTTTACTATGGAAAGGGAAACAGGTCATAAAGCTAGTAAATATATATGCAATAAGAATTTCTTTAAATTAATTTGTATTAATTAAATTAAATATTTATATGTCACCTATTTTATGTTATATAGTCTTGCTTCGCTACTACTTACCAAAATTTACGGATATACTTATATCTTTTTGCTCCAGATATATGTTATTAAATATTAGCTTTGTATTGGCAGTGCCATGACCACTGCGCAACTACTCACATTGATAACATTTGTACTCATTCCAAGTTTGAGGACTTTTGCTGTCATAATTCCCCAAATTGATATTAAAAATTCACTTTGTTAATTTCTGTAGTCACACTTTGAAAATGTCAACCAAATCTATTCACACCATCAAACACACAGACTTTCACTTTAATATAAATATATAGATTATATTATATTATATATATGTAGATTATATCTAGATTTATACGAATACCAACTGTTAATGTATGTATTTAAATCATTACAAAATTCAGGTTGTTGTTGTTTAGGTTGTTCTGAATCAATCAGCTTTTAACACAAGAAATCAACAAAATCTGAGAACTGCAAGATGCAGAAACAAGTAAGTTAAAATTATTCATTAACAAATTTAATAAACACACACAAAGCATTGTATAATTTTATGTATGTGTTAGTAGTAACTTTAAATGCAATTTACTCAAAATAAAAGGAAAAGTTTCAAAATCTGTAAATCTGAAAAACGGCTAAAAATAAATACCTTTGAAATAATATACGTTTGGTCAAAATCAGAATAAAACGGTAGAACAGAACATCGGGCACAAGAAATCGCCTAGCCTATTAATAGATTACGCTTGCATTACATCCTATAAACTAACAAAAATCCTACAGTCAAACAAAAATAAATTACCAACATGTTGGCAATTTCATTTTTGATGTCATATGTTGCCAGGGGTTGTAAATGACAAGATATTTCAACCCGTTTTCATACAACTGACAATAAATGGCAAATATTGACATTGAAAATGACATAGTGAAAACCAGGCATAAGTTTTCGAAAT
The DNA here is from genome assembly GCA_963682025.1 of Cordilura impudica. Taxonomy (NCBI): domain Eukaryota; kingdom Metazoa; phylum Arthropoda; class Insecta; order Diptera; family Scathophagidae; genus Cordilura; species Cordilura impudica. The sequence continues at coordinate 258,639,014 of OY821517.1, read as the reverse complement.
AATCGAATGGTCAAAATTATCAAAATTATGTACATAATTTTTCTCCTAAATCCCATCGAACAATTTTTGGGGTAGTGACTTTTTGTGTCACAGTATCATTAAATAAAACTTACTGATATAGACAGCATATGGCATCGTATTAACATACATATGTTTACAAACAGCTGAAGAACCAGTAGAATTTAGCTTTGGATAAAAACTACAAATTCAACAAAATATTTAGCGTAATACTCGTAGCTTTCGGTGCTATTTACGTCTAGCATGTACTTATTTCAGGTTGTGGAGAAAGAGACAAAATTGGTGCAGACCTTCGTAGAATTTTAATCATTACGGAAGAATACTCGAATGGCCAATAGATCTGTCGCCGATCTATTTTTGATCTATTTTTGATCGACCTTAAGGTACATACATATGTATTAATCCAGAATAAAAAAAGTAAGAAAATTTTAGTAGGTTTAGAACGACTACACGATACCCTATACCATGCGCATAGAGACCATATCTCTAAGTCCCAAATAATTGGCTACAGAAAATAAGTATAACCAAATTTGAGTGGCATTCTTATTAATTTTTTTTGCCGTCGAATATTAAAAAGTTCTTATCGGATGCTATATTTATATGGGACTAGGTCAAAAAGTGATCCGATCCTGTCAAAAAGTGATCCGATCTTGACCGAGATCTATATGATGATGTGGATCTTATTGCAATTTAAGTCGATTTCATAGCAGTCATTTGTATGGGACCCACGTCTGAACATTAACCGATTTTCACCAGTTTCAATGGCGTTCATGCGTTGGCCGATTGAAGCATATGTACCAAATTTCAGTAAAACATATTCATATTTGCTACCTGTAGTTTGATTACAAGGTTTACATGGACCCACAGACAGACGGACAGACATCGCTAAATCGACTCAGAAAGTGATTCTGAGTCGATCTGTATATTGAAGGTCTAGGTCAAATATTTTTGTTACAAACATAAGCACAAGTCATTATGGGCATAAACATATATTATATATATTTACGCTGATCCCTGACTCACTGACTGACTGACTGATTCTGTAACGCTGAAATAATACACACACATAGCACTCCCTACAAAGCTAGGTGAAATACACAAACAAAATTTAATCTTTCTCAAAGCTATGTTAAATACACAAACAAAATTTAATCTTTCTCATTTTATACAAACACACACACAATTTTCTCTCTTCTTTGTTATCGACCAGTGCTGCTAATAAAATCTTCTGAAAATCTACAATTTTGGAAACTAAATCGCCAAAATTGTCATTTTTAAAACAAGAAATTGTCAAGAAAATTTTACCGCTTATAAAACTCGAAAAATATTACAAAAGGAAGGAATAAAATTTATTTATATCATTCATATTACGAATATTATTACAGCATTGGTTATTTCTATACATAAAAATGTATTAGTGGTGAAATTTCAACGAAAAAAATTTAACACAGCAATCAACTAAATAATTTTATTGACATGTATCTATAGCTGAAACATATAATATAGGTTTAAAGTATAGCTGTAATTAAAACTTAAATCTTAAATGGAGATGCTATTCAAGGTGTTTCCGTTTTGAAACGACTTGACCCAGAATTAAATCTATACATATTTTGTAATTTACATTTACACTGAACTAAAACTATCAATTTTCGATTAACAACCCATTAATTATTAACCCTTGAAATCCTATTTTTATACTACTGAAAATTTAAAATCTTCAATCATCATTTTAACAAATTTAACAAACCATTTTAACAAATTGAAAAATCGTCGAAATTAAAATAAGTTTTCAAAATTAGCAGCACTGCTAACGACAATAGCACTGCATATGCAGATTTCGTGTTACATATGGAATAAGATGAAAAAAAAAATGCATCAAGAAACTAACATCCATTCAAATTCTTCTTTAAATTCCCTTTGTTGGTCAATGAAAAAATTCTGCAAAAAAGAGTAATGAAGGAAATTTTAAACATTTTTATTTTCCTCATTTAACGTCGTCCGATATGCATACATACTTTTTTTTATCAAACTAAACTTTACCGTTTGTCTGTTTTATTTCGCTCAGGTTCTCTTACCAGCACTTACCAAAGAGTATGCTTTTTGATAAATATTTGAGAAAAAAGAGATCTTCAATGTGGATTTTGTTATTGTCCAACGTATGATTTCATTTAAAGCTCTGTATTGAAAAGCAATTGAAAAAATAGTGCAATATTAAATTTAAAATTTAAATTATTCTGACTTTGCTTAATTAAATTACATTGTAATTTCAGAAGAGTGGTGGGAAAATAATTTTTTTTCACTCATATTAATTTTTGTATGATTTGCTTTTAAAAAAATTTTGACAAACATAAATTACGTAAATAGGTATATTTAAGATTTTAATTTGAATAATATATTGAAATTATCATGGAAGAATTAAAGGCGATTTGGAATAATAATTTTGTTTTTGAAGTAAAACTAATACGCCCTTATTTTTTTTTTTTTTTTTTTTTTTATAGATAACTGGAAAAAATGGTCGCTTTTTACAGTTTACATTATTTATGATGACATATGAAATATTTTTTTCTCTTTTTTGTAGGTGTATTGGTATTTGCACTTCCTTAAGGGGTGGTAGGTTTTAAAACCTTTTTTGCATTTCTCTTTCTGAATGCACAACATGTCGGGATTGTTGTGTCAAAATTTTAAGTAAATCAGAACAAAACTTAAGAAGATACAGCGTTTACAGCGACCGGCCTCATACGGTATATAGTATAATAATCATAGTATATAAATTCGAAGTCCGTCAACATCATAACTCAAAATCTACTTGACCGATTCTTTTAGACACTATATCTATACATAAATCACCACGTAACCACGAAGGGTTTTTTTAATTCCATTTTCTTTCCCATTTTTTAACAACAAATTCCCGAAATTGCATAGCAAAAATCGTTTTTCACTTCAAAATGCTGCCAAAAAAAAAAAATTTAAAAAACTCTTCGTCACTACCACAGGAAACATGTCACCTTTGAAACGCGTTCCGATTTTTTTATTTCACATGATCCGGTAACGAGTTATGATGTTCACCGCAAAACAACAACGCCTCCGGAGATTCGCTGTCACGGACTTATTTATTAAAATTTATAATTGAAATTTTTTTATATGAAATAAATAATCCAACATTATTCGTATCTTCAAAAAATTATGAAAATACGACTTTTTTAACTTTTAAAACCTTACCCCCATAAGAAACTTTTAGGAACCTTGCTCTAAAATGTTTTTTTTTTTTCTATGCTATTCTATTTTTCTACAATAAAATGGAGTTAGTTTATAGGGAACTCGGCGGGACCGGCCAAATTAGTTCCTTATAGACTAAGTTCGTTATAACCGTAGTATTTTTTGATTTGTTCGAAAGGTTTAAAAAGTTTTTTTTAGTTGAATAAGTTTATTTATTTTGGGGCATTTTAAAAAGTTATAAAACATAAATTAAATTAAATTACATATTAATTGTTTGTCTTAATAAGACTAAAATTACCGAGTTTCTATAAAAATAAAATAATTTTTTAAAATCATATAATATGAAAAACTCCTTATGTATAGAAGCAGAAAGTACAAAGCAAAGGTTGGCTACTGGCAAATTTTTACGAAAATATACATAAAAGGACCTTTTACAAAACTTCATTTGAAAATCGAAATTTTTGTTTTGTATTAAAATTAAATGAAAATAAAATTAAATTAAATTAAATTGAAATTAATTTTTTTGAAATACATAAAATATACGAAAATTCTGAAATGGAAAAAAAAATTTGTTTGTTAAAGTCAAAAGTTTGATATAACCACTGTTCGCTATAAGAGAAGCAATTCGTATGAAAAATGTGATTAAAACTCTTGGGACCGAAGAAATTCTTCGCTATAAACAAAAATTTATTACAACCAGGGTTCGTTATAAGCGAACTCCATTGTATTAAATTTTAATAATTTTGGGAATCTCCAATCTCCTCACTTTACCTGGCCTTCCCATGTTCAAGTCAAATTGATCACACATCCAATAGTCAAAAAATTGTTAAGCAGCTGTCCCACTGAAAACTTGAAAGAGAGAATTGAAACGTATGATTGTTTAGTAGAAAAGAGTAAAAAAGTGTGAGTGCATTACAGCCTGAGAGCCAAAAATTTAACGTGTGAAAGCCAGGTAATACCTATCTTAAATATATTTACGCTGATCCCTCACTCACTGACTGACTGTCTGACTGACAGACTGACTGATTTTGTAACGCTGACCAAAATGATACGGTTCTAATTCCTAGGATTGATCTCGCCCCAACTGACACCACATTACCTTTCATATTAAAACGCCGCCAGTTTCCAGTAATTCCTGCACACGCAATTACCATAAATAAGGCTCATGGCCAGTCATTTGACTACGTTGGCATTAATTTGGAGACCGCGGTATTTTCACAAGGCTAACTGTATGTGGCTTTGTCACGATCAAAAGTTGCAAAGGAAGTTAAGATACGTATTCAATCGACCCCACAGCAAGGAAAACTATTAAATGACCAACGATATTTCACTCGAAATATAGTTTTTAAAGAGATTCTAAATTGAAAAACTTTTTTGCCAAATATTTCTTATCTGTGTTGATACTTATGTATATAATTTCTACAGACACAATCTTTTTTCACATGTACATATATAATTTTCAATTTACCACTATATTAAAAGAAATATAATTTGTTATAAATTTTTCGTGTATTTAAATTTAAACTGTTTTATTCATAATTTTTAAACGGGCGCCTAGGCGCCACCCAATTAACTAGTTTAAAATAAACATTAAACAAGTAAGAAAATTATAGTCGGTCTAGACCGACAATAAGATAGCCTATACCATGCGTTTAGAGACCCTATCTCTTAGGCCAAACTAACTGGAATTAGAAAATAAGATAAACCAAATTTGAGTGCGATATTTATTAATTTTTTCGGCTGCAGATATGAAAAAGTTCATATCGGATGCTATATCTATATGGGCACAAGGCCTAAAATTGGACCGATCCTGATCATGTTTTGGTAAAGTCTCTTGTATTTTGCAGAAATATATACATACAAAATTTAAAAAGAATCAGTGCAATATTTTTGTTTTTTGATAGATTTAAGTGCAGATCGGGAAGCAGCTCTGTATGGGGCCAAAGGGATCATTTTTGGACTACTCATTAATGGACGTAATGAACGCATACAAAACCCAATTTGAGTAAGATCTATATGACAATTTGGATCTTATGGCAATTTATGTCGATTTCATAGGGGTAATTTGTATGGGGGCTAGGTCTGAACATGTACCGATTCTCACCAATTTCAATAGCGTTCATCCCATGGCCGATGAAAGCTTATATACCAAATTTCATCAAAATATATTCATATTTGCGACCTGCAGTTTGATTACAAGGTTTACATGGACACACAGACGGACGGACGGACGGACGGACATTGTTAAATCAACTCAAAAAGTGATTCTGATTCGATCGGTATAATTAAAGATGGGTGTAGGTCAAATATTTTTGGTTGTTACAAACAGCAGCACAAAGTCATTATACCCAAACCACATAGTGGTATAGGGTATAAATATGTCATTCACTATGTAAATGACCATTTATATGAACAAATAAAGAAATAGCTAAATATTTGGCTGTGGAGTGTGGTTTGGGGTCATTATTTCAGCATGTTGCAATATATTTGATAGACATGTTATATATCGTTGAGTAGATAAATATGTCTTCTTTAACAATATATATAACAATAAGTAAAATGCAAAAATTTTGGGAACACTTTACCAAAAAAACCAAAAAAAAAACGAAAAACCATAGTTTTTCTATATTTTTTTCTGAAATTTGAATATAAATATCTCAAAAGCTATTAACGTTACCAAAATGATTTTTTGAAGTATTTTAGATTATTTAAATGCCGTTCTGAATCAATAAACAAAATATAAAAATAACTAATCTTAATATGTTTTTTATGTTAACAAAAAAAATTCATACGAAAATTTGACTTTTTTCACCATTTAAGCCCTCCTGACCACGTTTATGTAATGGTGATGAATTTTATTGCGGCAAATAAATAAAAGTATTTGGAGCTTTAATACTGCTGCGAAATATTTGAAGAAATCGAGCGGATATTTTTGTATTAGCTTTTAAAACTTATTTTTTTTTAAATTGCCCAACTTCGTCCAATGCTGGACGTAGGGTGCATGTCCAAAAATATTAAAAATATTCTTTTAAAATATGTAGAAAAATATATACATGTTTTACCAAGGTTGTGAGAAAAAAGTGAAAGAATGAAGGGTATTTTTTGGCAAAAATTTGCAATTTTTAGAACCTGATTCAAAAAGTCAAATTTAAGATTTTGTGCTCACTAAACGGTTTGAAATAATTAAAAAAATACTTCAACGTATTTTTTCGAAAAGTACTGTCTATCGCCACATATTTTTAGATTTTTTCTATCTATTTTAATAAAAATGTTATTTGCGAAAAACCAAGAAAGAATTTGGTGAAAAGTTCAAATATTGATTTTTAAAATCAAATATTTTTTAAACCATAAGCGATAACTAGGTAGTATAAGCACGTTTTTATACCCTATACCACTATGTGGTTTGGGTATAATGACTTTGTGCTGCTGTTTGTAACAACCAAAAATATTTGACCTAGACCCATCTTTAATTATACCGATCGAATCAGAATCACTTTCTGAGTTGATTTAACAATGTCCGTCCGTCCGTCCGTCCGTCCGTCCGTATGTGTGTCCATGTAAACCTTGTAATCAAACTGCAGGTCGCAAATATGAATCTATTTTGACAAAATTTGGTATATAAGCTTTTATCGGCCATGGGATGAACGCTATTGAAATTGGTCAGAATCGGTCCATGTTCAGACCTAGCCCCCATACAAATTACCCATATGAAATCGACATAAATTGCCATAAGATCCAATTTGTCATATAGATCTTACTCAAATTGGGTTTGTATGCGTTCATTACATCCACTAATGAGTAGTCCAAAAATGATCCCTTTGACCCCATATAGAGCTGCTTCCCGATCTTCACTTAAATCTATTAAAAAACAAAAATATTGCACTGATTTTTCTCAAATTTTGTTTGTCCATATTTTTGCAAAATACAAGAGACTTTACCAAACATGATCAGGATCGGTTCATTTTTGGACCTAGTCCCTTTATAGATATAGCATCCGATATGAACTTTTTCATATCTGCAGCCAAAAAAATTAATAAAAATCCCACTCAAATTTGGTTTTTGCTTATTTTCAATGTCCAGTTAGTTGGGCCTAAGAGATAGGGTTTCTAAACGCATGGTATAGGGTATCATATAGTCGGTCTAGACCGACTATAATTTTCTTACTTGTTTGTTAATAATTTAATGGTTATTGGAAAACTTTAAAAAACGTAAAAATCACTTCATATTTATAAAAGTTACAAGCTTTTAAAGCATTTTCCACCTCGAGGTGGTCGACTTTGGCACCCTGTAGCTCACTCTGTGTTACAACAGGGTATCTCAAAAATAAATATTTTGAAAGCCTATATCCTTGACTACAATCGCCTAGAATATACTATTCCAATCCAACCAATAGTTTAGAAGTTCCAGACTTATTACCACTTTTTTTGGTTTTGAACTACTGTGCGATGTCTGACTCAATGTTTTTAGAAAAGTCAAAGATTTTGTTTAATAATTTTCATTTCGTCAGGGCCTTTTATGAAAAGGTCTTTAAACATAAGAAGTATCCAAATATAATTAAGTATTATTAATAAGTCCAATCATGTTTTTTTTTATATTTAAAGCACACTAAAATGAAATACCGTTCCCATCTTACATCAGATTCCTAAAGACTGCATTTATTACATTATCTTTTACAATATGAACAAATTGCAATGTTTCATATTATTTAAAATTTTAAAAAATATTGTTTCAGCTCGTTTATATGAACATAATAATATGGAAACTCAAATTTATATATTTTATTATTTTCTATATAAAAGAATCTTCTTTATCATCTTTATCATTTTAGAAATCATTCAGGCTTAAGGCTTTAAATGAAGTAAAAAAATATAATTTGTTAAAAAATAACAATTTTTTTTTTTGTCCAAAAATATGAATTTAATAAAAAAAGATTTTTTTTGTGTGGATAAATTATTTAGTTTTGAAAACACATTCTTAAAGAATAAAATATATGTTTTATAGAATACAGGATGACTTGCATCATAAGAAAAATTAACGGACATTTTCAACAGCGGATGTATGTTTATTCCTTCCTCTGCATTTTATCTTTTGCTAAGAGCTGTGGTATGCACAAGTGGATGGAAACTTAGATCCGACCATGCTAATTCAAGCAATTATTGGACTTAGAAAATCAAAAATTATAATATTACTAGCTGGACCCGGCAAACGTTGTTTTTCCCTCAATGAATTTTTTAATTAATTTAGAATCTGTTTATACTTACATATATAAAAAAACGTTGAAAAACCATGTTTTATTTATGAAAATGAAAATAAATATTTATTGTAACATATAAGAATGACCAATATATTTCTATTATTGTAATGCTAAAGAGTGAACAATATTTTTATTTTCATTATTCTAGCAGTAAATGAATAAATTTGTTGGCTTTCCGACACGGGAACATGCCACATGTAGTTGCTCGTAGGAAAAACAACTGTTTACGGGGTCCAAACCACATATTTGCAACGATTGTCCTTGAGATTTATTAATGGTCATAGCAAAGCCCAATCTGATCGCAAATTGCAATCTTTTGAATGTTATCGGAGTGTCGGTAGGAATTATAGGAATTCTTGGCTGCAAAACATGTTCTCCTTTAAATTTTCCTTTGAGAATTGTGGCCTCAATAACATTGGGCATTATTCTCTCAACAATTAACCTGGTTCTATTACATAGTCTCGAAGCGTTGAGGTTACGTAGCAAAATTATTGGAGAACCAACTTTTAATTTTAATAAATGTGGCGGTAGACCGGGCATATCAAGTGAATTCAAAAATTCTTTTGGATAATTGACTGCTTCAATTTCTTCAACAACACTATCCATAAATTTGAAAGAAAACGTTTCGGAATCAATCATGTCCTGAATAACAACATTAATATTATCGACATCGACATTTTTTGCCGCTGAAATAGCTCTTTCACTTAACCAATCATGGTTACGACATTGATTTTGAATGTCGGGGAATACATTTTCAATTAATTCATCGCGTGACGATATAAATTGACAAAAATCTTGTGGATATTTTAATAGTTTGATTGGTTGGGTTAATATTGATTTTACCATTACCAAGGTTAGTTGTTTTCAAAATTGGTCAGCCGTTGGATCATTTTGTAATCGTTTTGTAATCGTACTCCATACGGTTGATGATTTTCAGCAGGCATTTATTTCGTCAGCATAGGTTGATTTTGGTATGACTGGCAATGTTTGACGAAGATCTCCAGATAATAAAATGAGAGCTCCACCAAAAAGTCTTTCATTGCCTTTCAAATCTTTTAAAGTTCTATGTAATGCTTCTAAGGTATGTTTGTGAGCCATGGTACATTCATCCCAAATAATAATACTGCATTTTTGCAGAACTTTTGCCATACTGGAATGTTTTTTGATATTACATACGGCATTCTCATTTGTTTATACGGTTAACGGTGATTTGAGTGATCAATGAGCTCTACGGCTATTTTGGACGAAGCAATAGCCAATGCAATTTTTTCTTTTGTGAATTTTGTAACTTATAAAATTTAAATAAATTTGACAACTCATTATTTTTCGAACGCCAGCGCCATCTACCGGGTCCATTAAAAAAATGTTTGGCATCATCTAACATACATATATGTACATTCTTAGTTTCATTAAAATCGCACCGTAAATAAGAATACTCGAAATAACTTTACCCAGCGCCACCTATCAGGTCCATTTATATAAAATTTCTTATGACGAAACATGCATATATTCTAAGATTAGAGTCAAATCGCACTGAAAATAAGAATTTTGTTTATAACTTGACCCCACCGCCAGCTAGAGGGTTAAAACTAAAAAAAACACAGAAGAGCTCGAACCGAACCTATGGTGAAAATCTTATCTCGACAGCTCTTATGGTTCCGGAGATCATTCGTTACAAACAAATGCACAAACATTTTTATATATGTATGTATATAGATAAACCAAATTTAAGTGAGATTATGTACTTGTTGTCTGCAGATATATTTCAATGTGGAAATAGAATACAAAATTCTGTGGGTTTCAGATATTTATTTTAAATTGCTTAATTTTTAAAGCTTTTTATGTGGGTCCTTTTTACCTAAAAACAATGTAATACATTATACCGAGCACTCCTGAAAACTTTAAGCGGTAATTCCAGAATTATCTTGTAAATATGAAAAAAAAAACAGTTAGCCTGCCTGTTCCTTTAAAAAATGTTAAAATATTAAAGAATTTTCATTCATCAAAATGTGAATTTAAGAACAATTTTTTTTATTCTACACGAGCATAAGAAGCTAAATCTTGCAGGAAATATGCTGAATTGGCTCTGAGTGCAACACATGAACATGAATCAATATTTTTTGAAATCATAAGAAACAAAAAGTGTCTTAGTAATATGTTATTCTTCAAATATGAAAATAAAGATTTCTCTTATTTTCCTTAGAAAAGAAAGAAACATTAAATATTGAAATATTGAACTCAAAATTCCTGAATATGTTACCCTGTTATTATGTTTATATATGTAAGTGTAAAAAGTACATTTCTACATCACTCTTCTGAACATTTGATTTTTTTTTTTTAAGTGCAAAATAATCACAAAAACAATTTTGTCTGAGCGAAATAAATACAATAAAGTAACAACTGAATTTAACCAAATGTCTGTCCATTTTTTTTCAAATTCAAAAAAATTTATTTTGTTCAATTATTTCAATAATAAATTTTTTTGTGCAAACAAATCAAATTAGATTACACTCTAAATATGGTACACACATTTAAAAAGCAGCGTGGGATGTTGCTTCGAGACAGACAAACAGATAGACATATAGCGAAAAGAGTGACATCAATCTAATTAATTTTTTTTTAAAGAGATATGGCAAACCAGAACTTTGATCTATTTATTCTTTATTCCTCCATTATATACGAAATACATGAATGATCGAAAACTTAAATTCTATTTTAATTAAATAAAGCTGATGCTCAAGTTTATTCATTCGACATACATATATTTGAGTGAATTTTATGTACATTCTCTTATTATATTGAATGAACAAACCTCTTGCTTCAACAACAATAATAAAAGCAGATGGCTTTGCAGGATTTTAGATGTAAACTAATTCCAATGGAGCTACTGGTCACATAGCCATCTAGTCGTACTCTCTCAACAGTTAAGATATTAAGGGAAATCAATTGAAAATGTTTTATCGTCACCGCACATCATGAAAGATAAGTTCTACCTTAGCTTTGCGCAAGAGAACCGGTTCCAAATCTTTTATTCGAAAATAAATTGAAAGAGATATTGATTCGATTTGTAGGGAAAATTTATTAATAATAATTCATTCTTTATAGCTCTGGACAATACTAACAAACAAATATTATAAGCATTGTATTTATTGTATTTATTATTTCTATATTGAAATTGATTATTTCATTTAGAAAAAAAAAAAATATTAAAAAAATTTTTTGTTTGTTACCGTAAAAGTAGAATGGCGAGAAATATTCGAATTGCGACTTTTAGAACTATGGGATATTATGAAAATTTAAATGATTTTTAAATTAGAATTTATAGGTATTTCGAAAATGATGATTAACTTTTTGTTAAGATCTATGCCAGTATCTCGTATAGATAAATACAGATGAAATTTATACTTTATTAGATGTCAACATCTATTATATGTTATATATAGTAAATAAGAACTTGTTCATTCATAATTTTTAGACTTTTGTTAAGAAAGCTTTGAGCTATCATCTATCTTCTTTATATAGTACAGTGCGTTCATAAATAATGGCACATTTGGTAATAGGTGTTCTAATACAACATATAATTTTATTGAAAACATTAGTGATAAACAAAATACCACTGGGAAATATATAAGTGAATTTGAAAAAGGTCATATTTTGCATATTTTCAGAAGATGGTGCTTCAAAAGCGGAGATTGCATTTCAAGTCAGCAGTAGTCGAAAAGTTGTTTATAATTATTTGAAAAATATTGAAATTTATGGCAAATGAAGGTTAGCTCCCATTTATTTTGAATACAGCAAGCAACAGCACGAAAAGTTGGATCCACCTGCTGGATGTTTTTCCAATAAGTGTTTAAAAAGACCATTTGGAATGTTCTTAACTATTCTAAACATATTTAAAGACAATGAATGAAGTAAATTCCTCGTCTGTTGAAAAGTTATATCAATGCATGGTTGGAATTTTTCACAAATAATATAACTACAAATTGGTCAAATGTAAGTTGCTTAATGTTGTGTTAGAAAATAATTACTTTATTTGCTTTCTTTTAACATATAATTTTTTCAGATAAAAAAAATTAATTAATAATGTTTCTATGGATGATACTTTGCCGGCGGTTTTGTTATGATTTGGGGTGCGTTTACTAAAGAATTTTGTTTGGAGTTGGAAATTGTGCCAACCAAAATGAGCAGTGAAATTGCTTCAATGCAGGTTGTTGCCATTTTTAAAAACACAAATATAGTAAAAAGATATATTTTCCACCAAGACAATGCAGCCTGCCATGCCAGAAAATTCACCAAAGAATGGTTATGCTCGAATGATGCCGAGTTTTCAGGAATGACTTGTTTGCTCTCCTGATATTAACCCCATAGAGATTATATGGGGATTTCTCGTCAGGAGAATTTATGCTGATAATCGCCAATTCATGAATGTGAATGAGCTAAAAATTTTAATTTTCAAAGAATGGGAAGTACTTGATCAAGGAGTTATGAAAAAAGTAATAAGTTGAAAACATTAGTGATAAACAAAATACCACTGGGAAATATATAAGTGAATTTGAAAAAGGTCATATTTTGCATATTTTCAGAAGATGGTGCTTCAAAAGCGGAGATTGCATTTCAAGTCAGCAGTAGTCGAAAAGTTGTTTATAATTATTTGAAAAATATTGAAATTTATGGCAAATGAAGGTTAGCTCCCATTTATTTTGAATACAGCAAGCAACAGCACGAAAAGTTGGATCCACCTGCTGGATGTTTTTCCAATAAGTGTTTAAAAAGACCATTTGGAATGTTCTTAACTATTCTAAACATATTTAAAGACAATGAATGAAGTAAATTCCTCGTCTGTTGAAAAGTTATATCAATGCATGGTTGGAATTTTTCACAAATAATATAACTACAAATTGGTCAAATGTAAGTTGCTTAATGTTGTGTTAGAAAATAATTACTTTATTTGCTTTCTTTTAACATATAATTTTGTCAGATAAAAAAAATTAATTAATAATGTTTCTATGGATGATACTTTGCCGGCGGTTTTGTTATGATTTGGGGTGCGTTTACTAAAGAATTTTGTTTGGAGTTGGAAATTGTGCCAACCAAAATGAGCAGTGAAATTGCTTCAATGCAGGTTGTTGCCATTTTTAAAAACACAAATATAGTAAAAAGATATATTTTCCACCAAGACAATGCAGCCTGCCATGCCAGAAAATTCACCAAAGAATGGTTATGCTCGAATGATGCCGAGTTTTCAGGAATGACTTGTTTGCTCTCTTGATATTAACCCTATAGAAAATATATGGGGATTTCTCGTCAGAAGAATTTATGCTGATAATCGTCAATTCATGAATGTGAATGAGCTAAAAATTTGAATTTTCAAAGAATGGGAAGTACTTGATCAAGGTGTTATGAAAAAAGTAATAAGTTCTCTGAAAAATAGAACATTTCATTGCCTTAAACCAAATGGTGGTATTACAAATTATTAAGACAATGAATTAATTGTTTATTTTTCTTAAACAATTTGAACGCTTCAATATGCTAGCTATTGCGATGTAAGAGATTTTAATAACAAAATTTTTAAATAATGGGAGTTTTGGGTAATATAAGTTTATTTTTGGAAAGAAATCATATTAGTAAAAGTTCTCGGGCATTATGATGGAGACAACTCTGCAAATTTGTCTGAGGTTATCTATTATTAATTTGAGTAGTCGAACAAAAAATGGACGGGGTCAGACCAATGGACGTGGCACACTACAAAATAACTTATCAATGTCATATATCTGGATTACTACAGCAGTGAGAGCCTTGGGACTTTGCGTGAGCCCACAAGATATTCATGTGATTAGTCGAACAAAACATGGGCGTGATCGAAGCTGTGGGAGTGGCACCGACAATACAATATAAATATATAATAGTATATAACTAGAGAAATTTAAAAGGGAAAGCCTTGACAACTTGTTCGAGTCCATCAGATATTAATGTGAGTAGTCAGATCAAAAAAAGGGCGGGATAGGATTGGTGGGCGTGGAACAAAAATATGAAGTACTATGAATGCGACAGTTTTGAAACTTGTGACAAGTTCATTAGTTACCGAAGTGAGCATGCGTGAAAAATATGGGTGGAATCGCCAAATTCAAAAATCGCTAAAACCGAAAATCGCCAAAAAAAAAAATATATTTAGAATCACAAATCGGTAAAATCAAAAATAACCAAATCGAAAAAAGCATAACACAAAAATCGCCAAAATGAAAAATTGCTAAAATAAACAATTTCCAAATAATATTCTTAATTCAATTCAATTCAATGATGATGTCAACAATATCAGTCATCAGGTTCAGTTGCAATTTCCCAGAAAACATACTAAATACATATCTGTGGATACTTTTATAGACGATGTCCAAACCCTTAACTATCTAGTAAAGTTGCTCAATTCATTGGAGCCGCCAGGAATGCCGCACATATACTAACGTTGAAAGTTGGTTCTCCAGTGATGCCAAACCGGAATTTTCATCCGCCAAAACTTTGCAACTAATCCAAACTTGGCGTTAACAAGCTGATGCCACATGTGATTATAACAACAATAATAAACAGAAAAAACAAAGGGGAAGATGTGGCTGTTTCCACGCATTCCACTGATGCCCACCATTATTCCCTTCCAATTTAAATAGTTGTTATTTCAATTGTGACTTGCTTTCGCAATAACAATCAACAAAGCTCAAGGCTAATCGTTAAATGTTGGCCATGCTTTACAAATTGTAGCTTGCTCCAGAGTAGGAATGCTGAAAAATTTTATAATTTTTGTAACGAATGAAAAAACAAAAATATTGAAATATAAAAATATAAAATTAATAAAATAAAATGATTTAGAACAAATTAAATTTGAAAGCATAAATGTGAATTAGTCTCGGTAAGTCGAAGCGAAGCACGGCATATCACACTAGTTATACATAAAGAAGTTTGGTGAAAAGAAACAGAAGCAACATTAAATAACACAGTACAACATTTTTCAGCTCATTGATTTGGGACTCAATTCTGAGAATTGCAACTGAAAGTAGCACGAAAAATAAGAACTTATGCATCACTAGTTTTGTCCAGTTGGCTTCCATTATAATTTAATTGCCATACGAATTTTTTTTGGTTATAACTCGGTAACCGTACGGAATATATCTTTTTTGTCTGAAACAAAGATGTAGATATTGAATAGGATGAAAAAGCGGAACAAACCTACCCGAAAAAAGTACATCCAGTGCCTTAAAAATCGTAAAAAATCTCATTTTACCCCCATTTTTTTCCCATTTTCACCTTTTTTGCTAAATAGCTGAATTACAAATCCACAAATATGCTGTTTTGGCTTTATAAACTTTATTTTGCATGAAAATAAAAATTCCGATTCACATTACAACTATTCTTACACAGAAAATATGAGATGTTTATTTGTTATCTATGCATGGAAACAAAAATTTATAACATCTTCAATTATTGTCAATATCCATCCTCGTTGAAGTTGACGCTTATGGTTCTGATGATCTAGTTTCTTCGTAGGTTGTTCATATTCATGGGGGTAAAATGGGCATTTTTGCGATTTTTAAGGATAGGTTTGTTCCGCTTTTTCCCCCTATTCAATATCTACAACTTTGTTTCAGACACAAGAGAGATATTACATACGGTTACCGAGTTATAACCGTGTTAAAATAAAAAAAAAAGTGATAAAAATCCACCTTGAGAAAAAAAAAATCGTATGGCCATTAAATTATAATGGCAACTTGACAAAACGAACGATGCAGAAGTTCTTATTTTTGGGGCTACTTTCAGGTGCAGTTGTCAGAATTGAATCTCAAAATCATGTGTTGTACTGTGTAATGTAATGGCCATTTATAATACAGAAACGCTGAATATTGAAATTTAAGACAACTTCAATTACTAGACCAGGAATATACAAAGTTATGAGCTTAAGGAACTGTAAATGTTAAAACATATCTAATCTTACATTTTGATCATTTTTAATATGCGACTATACCAATTACATTACTATTTACCAATCAATAAATAATAAAACCATCCATCTACCCCACGTGGCTTATAAAAGTAACGATAAAGAACTTTTGTTAGTACAACTTAATCCATATTTAATACCTATTATAATTAACTACAATTTCTGCTTTTTTCATCCCCAAAAATAAACTGTAAACCATATTTTATGACCTTAAATGTGTGATTTCTATAGACTTGATAACCACATTGCTTGAGTTTCTCATGTAAAGTACATACAAAGTCGCCAGATTTCAATTAACCTAATTGTTTCAATAACTAAAAGGAACAATAAAAAAAATGTTAAGACTGCTAAAAATAGTATATTTATTTTATAATAATATCAACAAAATCGCTATTAAATATGTTTCTGACATTACATCCATATGACCATGCATACATACAATATCGTAAATAAAAAAAAATCATAAATGTTTATAAACAACAATCCAAAAACAGCTGTTAGAAAATTGTCATTACAAGAAAATGCGTAATTCCTACTAGATACATAAAAACAGGTATTTTTTTTAAGTAGAGGTCACAAAATGAGCACTTGGTATCTTTGTAGATTTTTAAAAAGAAATTTTAATTAATCATACATTTTTAACCTTAAGCAGAAATATGTTAGATCTTCAATATTATCGAATAATATAATAATAAAATCTTATGTTTCCAAAAATTTATTATATAAGGAATATATTTGGAAAGTGAGGATTTGCGTACATATATCTAAATCGAATTCTATGATGTTGCAGTATCGTGGTCTTTCCAAGGTTAAATTGGCAGAAATCTATTAAATCTTATGTTATAACTTAAACAATGTGGTGTGTAAAGCGAGTAAACTTTGACACAAGTAATAATACCTACATATATATATGTATATATATGTATATGTATGTAAAAATATAGTTTTGCTGTCGATAATAACATAAAGTATAATTAAGATATAATGATAAATGACCGACTAAACAATACCCTATATCGTGGGTTTCGCGAAAGGCTTTTAGGTCCAACGACCTAGAGGTCCTTAAACCCATCAAATCGTATATACCAAATTTCAATCAATTACATTCCACTAGCAACCTGTAATGACCATAAGGTTTAAACCCCAAAACCATAATAAGGGTAATTTTAGTGAAATAAAACACATTGTTATTAGATATATGGAAATCGTTTTTTAAATTTTAAATTTTTTATAATTCAAAATGTCTTACGACACGAGTCCCTGAACTTTTCATTGTTCAAAAGGTTCACATTCTTCATCATTTAATTTATTTCATGGTATTTTCTATATCCCATACAGTGAGCAATGAATAGCCAAAAATGACAAACATTTTTGTTTTTTTCATGAATGACAATACGTTGTACGAAAATTCTATTATTGTTTTCAGCATAAAGATAACAAATTCTAATTAATATAAACATACATACATATATATTTTCCACGCAAAAACAAAATTTCCCAAAATATAAGATTATGGCGGAAGTGACTAAAAACATTATTTAAAAAAAAAGTATACAAATAATAAAAGAAGCGTTGTGTTTTATATCTTTTTTGTTCAAGAAAAAGTTATTAAATTTCGAATTGTTTTCAAATGACAAACTAACAATCCATGCAGTTAAAATAATTTACATAATTTCATAGAAAAACTTAATTGAATAATTCACTTACTTTAAACCCAATTTAATTTGATCAAATGTAGGCATAGTTCCCATATTGTAGAGTGTCAGCAAATTTAAATTAAAGGTGTTTGATATTAAAATTTATAGAGCTTATATAGAATTCCTTATTGTTATTTTATAAAATAAGTAATCAAAAATATTATATATGTATTATGTTTAAGGAATTTGTTTATTTATTTATTGTTTTTTTTTTACTCACACACAATATTTTAATAATAAATTTTATCACTTATAACCATTTTCTCTCAATGAAAAGCTTTCTTTGTATGTAGCCCATAAATCCTTATCGAAAGCTTTTTAATGTCCTTATAAAGCTATACACACTTTTTATTTTTTTTATATCAAAATACGAACATTCCGGGTAAAAGCCCTTCTTAAAATTTTTTAAACATTTTTTTATCACATAAATGCTTTTCGTGTATTTTTCGTAAAATATTTATTTTTTTTAATAATAATATTACAAATTTATTACAATTCAAGTCAAGATTTATCTCATTCAATTCACAATTTAGTTTCTTATATAAAAAGCTTTTATTTAATTTATTTTTGTACTATTTGTTATTAGTCAAAATTATAGACACATGTAGTAGGTATATTAATTTAGTATAGTGTGCCTTAAACGAAGGCAACTCGTCAACTGTTTGTCTGGTTTTGCTATCATTTAACTAATGCTCTGTGATTTACTTTATTTTCCTGCATTAGTGTAAGCGTGTATGCGCCTCTTTTATGCTGCTCGTGTTTCAACTAAGCGTATTCGTGCAAAAACACACCAACAAAAATAAAAGTTCTTTGCACGCTAATTAGCGTTTGTTCTTTTTGATAAAAAAAAAAGCTCTTAGTTTTCGGTTTTATGGCTTTTGTTAGATTTTTGAGTGCTCGTTCGTATATTCGCGGTAAATTTTCAAAGTCAAGTTTGTTAAGTTTATGTTGGTGTTTTGTGTAGTGTAGGTTTGTTATGTTTGGTTTTGTTTTGAAATGTGTTAATATAGAGCACTGTTCTGTGTATAGGTAAGCAATTTTTCGATAAAAAATTATGAATTGGGGTTAGTCATTCTTATACGAGCCCTAAGCACTATTAATTTGTACACCAAGCATTTTTGGATATACGACATTCAAGACTACACATTTTAAGAAATAATGTCGACTGCACAAACATTGTACTTTTTGAAAGTGTTGTTTGTTTATGAATTTAACCCTTACATGCCCGAATTAATTGGGGCGTGGTTAAACATTTTTCAAGTTAATATAGGTGTTAGTTTATACCTAAATATGAATTGATATCAATTTCAAAGTCCTATGTATCCTGGCCTATAGGCAACATTGTGTTTGAAAAATGACTGACCACCACAAAATTAATTTTTTAATTATTTTTTTTCTAATTTTCTAACCTTTAAACAATATATTTAAGCATTGAAATTTAAACTTTTAAATATCTTTATTATTTTTTTTTTTTTGATTATTTGTTAACTCACTTTTTGAAGAAGAAAAATTTTACATGTGCAATCAAATAAGATTACCTCTCAAATGATCTCTATCAATATTTACAATAAAATATTTGCAATAAGGCTTGCAGAAAAAAACCGTAGGAGAAAAATAATACGGGACTTATAAGGGTAAAATATGTTAATGACTTTTGATTTATTGGATTCGTCTCCGCCTCGAATAGCAAAATAACTTTTAAAATATCACGGGGCGTGGCACATCCCATACAAAGAAAATATTAAATATCACATCTCTCGAATACTATAATAGAGAGAGAGAGAGAGAGAGAGCTTTACAAATTTATGTGAGGTCATCTGTTACTAACAGGAGAAGCCGTGCCGAAAATGAGCGCGGTCGGAAAAGTGGGCGTGCCAATATCCATACAAAGTGAATTTTCAATATCCATATCTTGAGCAATACAATCAGTAGGCGTGGCACTTCTCAGATGAAGTAAACATTCAATATTACATTTCTCGATTATTATAATAGGGAAAGTTTAGCAAATTTGTGCGACAGATGACTGTTATTAATGCTAGTAGCCGTGTTGTAACTGGACGGGATCGGATAAATGGGCATGGACCTCCGTTACAAATAGCTTTACCAACTGTTATCTGTTACTATGGAAGAAGACGAATGAATGAATTTTCAATTTGCCAGCTCTTCCACCACATAATTTACTCTTGGAAATTGGATTATCAATTATACCGCCCCGAAACATAAATGCACCAAAATTTTATAAGGGAACGTCAGCCAATGTCAGCCAATGCTTGTCTACGGCTTGAATTTGGCCTGCACAGAGTTGGTAAACCAAATGATCAGTTTGTATATGCCGAAAATGGAGGAACAAATATCGTTGGCTTTACAATAACTTATTATTAATAGGATCAGACAACGGAAGTTATATGTGAAACAAAATTAACTTATTAAATCGAAAATAATATCTGAAATTAAACTACAAATTGCGCTTTATTTAATTATTATTAAAAAAAATTCCTTCCGTAATCAAAATACATATCAAAACTAATAGGTGGATAAAATAATTGTTTTATACATAACAATCTTTGATAGGTCAGCTAGTTCTATAATATTTTACAGTGCTGTAGAGTTTTTTCATTAACAATCTTCTAAATATAATTCGCATAAAATGAAAGTAACTAGAATAGCAAAATTAAATCAATTTACGAATCAATGTCTTTATGTAAATTAATTAAATATTTCAATTTAGGCAACTAAACCGGCTTAACTTTAACTATTGCTGATTTCAATTACAAGTTCTATTATAACAAAATATTTTAAATCCAAAATGTGCTTAGAGTCATTGTTACAAATTTTTGGTTAAAATAATATTAACAAATGTGCATTAAGAATTATTTGTCGGTTATTAAAAAAGAAAAAGAAAATGTAAATGTTTGGTATTTAGAACCGAACGGAAATTGCATGATTAAAATTATGTTGGCAATGCCAAAAAATACAATAAAATAAATGATAAAACCGAATTGTTTTATATATATTGTAATTTTTGGGAAAAATAAGTAATCCGAACGAAATACTAGTATTTGAAGCTTTATAAAAAAAAGCGCATTACAGGAGATTATTCCAGTTGGTAAGTTATTTTTTTTTTTTGTTGTGTTTGTATTTGTTGCAACAAGTGGACTTAAGGAAATTTAAAACCAACAATAATGATCGTCACCTTTTTAATCAATGTAATATTAAAATATTTATTCTTTTTGGAAACTTCGGGAAAATGTATGTTGACATATTTTTGTTCTATACCATAAAATTCAGATAGTTTTCTAACCAGGTGTTTGGTAACTTCAGAGACCAAGTACAACGTGAAATGGCGGCCATCAAAGCAAACTGGCGTAGACGTTACAGTGAATACTCCTCACCTCATTGGAGTACATATTCTTTTTTGTTTTGTAATGAAAGTACTGAGTTTTGGAGAAATTATTTAACTTCGGAAATATCATTATGTTATCATATTCCTATTTCTTCCTATGAATTGTTATAGTGAATTTTTTTGGAATTGTTAACATATATATTACAACATAGTTAACAAATACGCAAGAATGATAGAATAAAGATTACACCATCACGTAGGTAATATTTAAATCTTTTGCGCATGTTGGAATTACGACGTTGCCCAAGTGACAAGGAAAATCGTATTCTAGGGATACGAATTCGAATGTCCCGACTTTTGACCTGTCTGTCTGTCTGTCTCACTTTGACCCATTTCGAGTGCCCCGATCGAGTCCAAATGTATGATCGACCCCCACTAACTTTGGAGGGCCGACCCACCCATGCCAGTGGCACGCCCCCTGGAACCCTCGGGGGTTTAGTATTAAAATAAACACTCATACGTATACGTATCTTCTATTCTGCTAATAAATAGTAATCGTACGCCTTGACTATGTTATGTTATTAAAAAAGATCGATCGGAAGAGGGTAAATAACATTTATATCACTCCGTGACTATGCGTGACTCTGCGTGACTACCCCAAAATTAATCTGTAGTCACAACAAGACTATGGGCCAAGTTTCAGATCAATTGCATGAGGGGGAATGGGGTTGCCCCATGGCAGACAGACAGACAGGTCAAAAGTCGGGACATCAGAAATCGTTTTAGAGGTATGATTCCTTGGGCAAAGTTTATTATTTTGATCCCTAGAATATGATTTTCCTTGTCACTTGAGCGATTTTTTTGCCTCCCTACAAATCGACCAGCCCTAATAAACATAACATTGTAACAGTGGGACAATTTGTTATTTTTCTCCTCAAATTATTTGTTGGAAAAAAATTGTATTTTTAAAAATTTGTTAATTTATTTATTTTGTATTTACTAAATAAAAATGTTCTAACAATATTCAAACAAATTTTTAAGCGCCATTTTTCTGTACTTTACAATAAGTTTATTAAATATTATTTCATTTATTAATATTTTGAGCAATTTCGGAATTTAGTAACTTTATTCTAAAGTACATTATGCATCTAAAAAAACAATTTTCATTTCTTCATTTGTTTCAGTGTCCATAGCTTCTAACAAATGTTTTTGATTGTAAGCAATAATTTTGCACCATTTAATTTTATAAATATTGCATCAAACGATTTGGAGAGTTTTCATTAATGAATTTGATGGTTCACTTAGTCCACCTTCCCTTATGTGGTTAACTCGTGAGTAAGCCGAGTCCTTTAGAGGGTTAGCCGCAGTATTAGGTGTTTCATTTTTTAATCTGTTGCAAATATATCCGGCCAAATTCTGCAGGTCTTCTAACTCATTTTCATTATTTTCTGATTGTAATACATCTTCTTTGATGCTAGGATTAATATCTTTTGGCATATTATCTGAAGAAATCGCAAGAAAAATTAAATACTGCATTATTTCAAATTGTATGTTCAGATTTCCTTGTGAAAGAATTATGTACCCCAGAATATATGATCGAAGCCCGCCTTCGATCTAATTATTCAAAAAAAAAATATATATATATTCCAGAACATCCTGATTTAGGCGATACGTTAAGATGTACTCAATATTATATCGAATCTTCAGTTCACTTTGTAGTATTTTTAAAGCGTTTCTGGATTGAATGATGGCTGTAAAATAAGCGTATTACTTTCTAGTCCAATATTTCTAAAAATTTAATATAATATTATACCTTTTTGAAATGGTAGCAGTGTCTTGAATTCATAACATAAAAATATAATCATTTCATTAAAAACACCCATTGTGCTTAAAGTTCTTAACAGACTTCACTTAATGTATTAAATAATTTTAATTACTCTTATATGGTTTTTAATAAAATATAAAGCGAAATTTGTAATTAATGACAAGAACTAATTTAATATTTTTTTGAGAACTGTCAAACTGATTTTAATTACAGGGTTGTCAACTATCATATAAAACAAAAATTTTCGCAAGAAATTATAAATTTCGCTACTACTACTTCACCATATAACGGGAAAACATGAGCATGGCGTAATCTTTGTTTTATGATTCTTGAAGAATACGTAACTTGGGATTATAATGTTTTACCATGTATATTTTTTTTTTTCAATTTTAGTAAATTTATTTTAAAAATAAAATAAAAAACTAAAAAAAATAAAAAAAAATTCACCATTGAAATAGGTAAACCCGATAAATGTTTGTTACAATCAATTAATAAAATCTAAATCCATTCCATCAACTACATAAGCCAACCCATACAATCGAAATTATTTTCAAAATAGGTTGCCATAATAGTTAATATGGTAGTTTAGAAATTGTAATTCAGTAATCAGAACAGAACAATATGATTGTATACAGAACTACCACAATTCGGCTTGCAACAAATTCAGTTACCACAACGAATCCGTTTTCTGCGTGTAAATATGTGTGTGCACGTAAGTTTTATGACACAATGTTTTAAAAATTAAAATTAACCAATAGTTCATAATATTTTAGAAAAATAATTTTGCCAATATTAATTCGTACAGTAGATAAATTTCTGATTTAAAATTGTGTAATCCACCCTTGCTTCTGAAAACAGCTTTTAGTCGCTTTGTGATCGTATTTATTAACTTCACTAGTGGTGGCGTCCCAAGTTTTTTGAATTTTGTTTTTTAAACTGCTAAGTGTACGTTGTGTGAAATTTCACAACTTTTTTTCATGAGAGCCTATAGGTTTTCAATTGTGTTCAGGTCTAGGCTAGATGGTGGCCAATCCTGAACATCAATTCCATTTTCTTGGAAAAATATTGCTGTTGTTTTTCTTGTATAAAAAGATGCACCATCATGTATTCACCGCAGTCGGCTAGTTTTGGCACTAATATAATGAGATTTTCTTGCAATATGTTAATATAAATATTTTTCCATATCTATGGTTACGTTAATGAAGTAAAGCTGACCGACACTCTTTGAGGGCATGCATCCCCACATCGTAGGGCCAACTAGAAACTTAAGAGTGAGCTTTAAGCAGTCTCTATTACATGACTCTATGTGTTTACGTATCTGCTTTTTTAGCATTACCCACGTATATGTCAAGCTTAAATTCTTCTTTAAAAAAATAAGAGTGTCCCATTGCTTTTGTACCGAAAAACGTCTTTAATTTTTTCCATAGCAAATGCCATTTACGATTTTTCCAACTGTTTCAGACCATTTTAAAGTTTCTAGCATTGCTTCGATGTTTTCTTTTAATTATAGCCGATAAAGCTCTTTTATTACGAAATGTTATTTTGTAGACGCCTCTATATGGCCAAATTTATTGTTATATTCCCACTGTTTTTCATATTTTTGAACAATATTTTGTACTTCAAGATTCAGATCAATCGATATTTTACTACAGTTCTTTTCCGATTTGAATTTCTCAATAATTAGAAATCGATCTTGTTTAGAAACTGACTTACCACGTGCATTCCTTACACAAGTAATCATAATTTAAGTGAAACAACATGAAAAACATCGGCTTTTTTGTGTTTTCCGACATTTTTTTGTTCTTATATAATGGCACATTTTAATTTCTTGTTTATATTTTAAATTTTAGAATTTTTCTAAGCCGAATATAGTATATAACACTAAACGAATTAATAGTGGTTAAATTATTTTTTTCTTTCAAAAACTGAGTTTTTAAAAAATTTTGTTATAATATGTGCAAATTTTTTTTAATGATTTACAGAAAACAAAATAACCTTCATTATAAAGATGGCATTTAACGTAACACATTCACGAACATCTATAATATTAATAGGCTAGACAATTTCTTGTGGCTGATGTTTTGTTCTAACGTTTTATCCTGATTTGGACCAAACGTATATTATTTGAAAGGTATTTCTTTTTAAATGTTCACCAGATTTACAGATTTTTAAATTTTTTCCTTTATTTTGAGTATATTGCATTTAAAGTTGCTATTAACATATACATAAAATTATACATAGGCTATGTGTGTTTTATTAAATTTGTTAATGTGTTTGTTAATGAGTTTGTTATCTTCATTCACAATAATAATAAACCATAAAAGTGTTGGTTTGTGAATTAGCTAAGTTGAAAAATAAAGCAGCCTAGAAATTGCACTCGAATTTCGAGCGCTGGAATCTGCTATGTAGTTATAATTGGTGTACGGAAGCAAAGCTACTGTACTGTTTTAAACATAATAACTTGTTCTTTGATTTTATGAGAATACCCGTAGTGTGTTGCTACGATATTAATAACTTATGAAATTACAATTAGTTACAAGATTCTCGCCAGATATATAATTATTAATATTATCTTGTCATATAAGATAATAATAATCTTATTTAAAACACTCAAAATCCGTGGACTTACAATAATAATACTCCAAAGAAAATTATTTAATTTGTATGAAAGGTGCCATGCACTTCAGTGTGATCCGTCCCTTGTTTACCACGACTATTTTAATATCTTATAAACTCATGAAACCTTTAAGGTTGTTAGCACCACACGACTCCACCACTCTCTTCGGCCACTGGTCCATACCGCAAAGGTTTAAGGCTATCACCTTTAAAGCAATAAAAATATATGACGTTAAATATTTACTTTGCATGAGAGGTACCACAACTACTTTGCACTCGCAGTAAGTCACAAAACTCACTTTCAAAGAATAGTTACCAGGACTCATACTATCTTAACTCTCGCTTTATGACAAGGCTAGGAATGTACATATATGATAATTATTGGGTTGTACCGCGGTCTATAGAAATATTCAAGAAATATATCGCCTATTGTTCCTTCTAGATATGCAGTAACACTACCAAAATTTAAAACCCAGTTCAAAATCCGAAGTTGTAACCTCCTATAAACCATAAACAAATAATCTTTCGCTTTTTACATGATTTTAGTTAACTCTGCTTGTTTGTTTGAGGCGGATACAATTCGAAAATTTTCATTATTCACCTAATTTGAAATACTTTCGTGGTTTATGTATAGAATTTTTGATGCCCGAGTTTGTAAGGGACGATCTCCGGAACCATTAGAGCTATCAGTTCCAGTGGTTGTAAGAGGAGTTGCACCTCCAGCGTAAAGTAAATTTATATCAGCACATATCTCGGGAAATATTATAGCGACAGTCTTGAAACTTTGTGTGAGTTCCCCAATAAAAATATAGATTTCGATAAATTACATAATTGTGTATAAAGAGTTTGCCATGAACTAGGCATGAAATGAAAAGAAGCAAATACAACTAAGTTAAGAGATTTTAAATGGTATAGCGATTGGCTTAAAAAAATTGAGATAAAATGTTTTGTTGATTACTGTGAAAATACAAAAAAAGCTATGGACTTTTTGAAGGTATCAGACCATGAAAAGATATTAATGGCAGCTGAAATTAAAATTCATTCTGCTGGAAAGCGCTCATCTGCTGCAATTGTTAATGAGCTAATATCTGCTTCGAATAAAAAGGCTACAATTTCTAGAGAAAATTAAGAAGGCCTCTCTACAATGATGCACTAACTAGCATTGCAATTCGATTGCGATTTGTGAACTAGATATTAGCATGCTATGATCTAGTTAGTCGATGAGTTTTTCCTACCCAGATGATATAACAGTCAGTGATTCATTTGCTGGTATTAAACTTCAATCACCTATAGATCATACCGTTTTAATATTTAGGACTAGAAGGCGTATTTTTTCCAATCTCTGAAAATTTTGATGATGTTAATTTTATAATTAAAACAATTCGTTAATGAAAATGTTTCAGACCAAAGTTTGTTTAGTTTTTCAATGGTTCCTACTGAAATGTATATAATTCCCACTAATTCTAAGCCCAAAATTATTATTTCGAAAAACTCTGTAACTTCGTCTACGAGATATTGTAATACAATAAAATGTATATTTGCCAAGGAGACTAACGAATTCATTTCGAATGAAGTTGAGCTTATGAGTCATCAAACTTTGTCACTCGTACATACAACGGGTTGAAGCAGTAAATTTGTCAAATTGGTATTTTATAGTGTTATCCAGACTAATATTATGTACATATGATGGAAAGTTTGTAGTGCTCTATCAAATTATTTGTCTTCCCAAATATGTTATATGTATATGTGGAGCTACACCGACAAATATAAATAATCCAGCTTTGAGTAAATCTGTAGATAAAAATATGATTGCTTTAGGTCTCTCACCCCTTCATGGAATGTCTGTTACACATTTCATACAGACTAGATAACAAAAAATTTAAGAGGAACCGAGAATAAAGAAGAACAAAAATCTTAAAAAAAACTGGTACTTTTTGAAAAAATGTACTTTTTTAAAAATTGGCTATTCCGTTGAAATGTTCTTTTGAAAAATGTGAAAAGGTTACCTTTATAAAAAAAGGGTACTTTTGCAAAAAAGGGTATTTTAAACAAAAAATAACTTTTGTAAAAAGTTACTTTTTAAAAAAACATAATTTTTTACAATAGTTAATACATATTTTTAAAAAAGTACTTGCTAAAAAAGAGTATTTTTTTGGAGTAAATTTTTAAGAGAGAACTTTTTTTTAAGAAAAAGTTCTTTTTTAGAAAAATGTACTTTAAAAAAGGTATTACTTACTTAGAAAAGGTACGTTTTGTGATATATTACTTTTTAAGGAAATGCACTACATCAACACTAAATCAACTTCGCTTGGTATAAGGATGAAGGAAAAATATGGATCTCCGGAATTTATTTTGATGCGTTACAAATGGAATGACAACCTGCTTCTTCTTTACGTTAAGGTTTTTGTGTAGAACTTTGAAAGTAGAAAACGCAATGCTTTGCGGTAAATATATAACTTATTATTCTTCTCACTTTTAACGTCGTCACGTTTATTGAAAATCATTAATTAAATTTTTTTAATTCTAGAGTAAAGAGAACTAAATTGTAGTTTTTTTTTTTAATATGAGAAAAATTGCTACAAACCAAAAAATTATGGAGAGAATAAAAAAAAAAGACTGTGTTTTTATCAGCTGGCATTATTCTTATCCGCAACTAAATAAAGCAACGCAAAACGCTGCATTGTGTTTACACTCTACAGGGTACTGTTTAATATTAATGAATATTGAATAAATGCTTTCAAAACTCTGAGAGAACAGAACACTCATTTAATAAAACACTCATATGTACCACAATTAATAAAAAAAACAAGTAAGAAAATTATAGTCGGTCTAGACCGACCGATACCCTATACCATGCGTTTAGAGACCCTATCTCTTAGGCCCAACTAACTGGATATGAAAATAAGCATAAACCAAATTTGAGTGAGATTTTTATTAATTTTTTTCGCTGCGGATATGAAAAAGTTCATATCGGATGCTATATATATATATGGGAACTAGGCCCAAAAATGGACCGATCCTCACCATGTTTGGTAAAGTCTCTTGTATTTTGCAAAAATATATACGAACAAAATTTGAGACGAATCAGTGCAATATTTTTGTTTTTTGATAGATTTAAGTGAAGATCGGGAAGCAGCTCTATATTGGGCCTATGACTAAGAGTTTTCCCATAGCGATCATTTTTGGACTACTCATTAATGGATATAATAAATGCATACAAACCCAATTTGAGTAAGATCTATATGACAATTTGGATCTGATGGCAATTTATGTCGATTTCATAGGGGTCATTTATATGGGGGCTAGGTCTGGACATGGACCAATTCTCACCAATTTCAATAGCGTTCATCCTTTGGCCGACAAAGGCTTATATACCCAATTTCGTCAAAATATATTTATATTTGCAAGGTTTACATGGACACACAGGCGGACGGACGGACATCGCTAAATCGAATCAGATAACAAATATTTTTGTTAGTTACAAACAGCAGCACAAAGTCATTATACCCAAACCACAAAGTGGTATAGGGTATAAGAACGGCAAACGAAAAAAAAAATGTAATGAAACTCTTTAATAACAGTATCAACAAAATTTTCAGGTCAAACACGCGTATACCCATTAAAGAATGTAAGTATGTTCATATGTACAATAGGGTTATTACTTTATGAAATTTTCCCAATATCCAAATTCTCAAAGTGGAATCTTGTAGGACATGGAATACTTAATAATGTTATTATTTTCGCAATCCTAAAAAATGTCAAACAAAAAATGCGAAAATAATATATCAGTACTAAAGCATCAATTCATTATAACGACTATATGTTCAGAACGAGCTATCAAGGTAGTTCCGTTATGTAAAACAACCCAAGCATTAAAAAAAATATTTTCGGTGAGAGAGTTTTCTTTTTCAAATTGACTTAAAACCGGATTTTATTAATTTTGGCTTGGGACTTTTTTGTTAAAAATAAGCTACAATCCTAATGTAGATATGTGTGTGTGTGA
This sequence comes from Cordilura impudica, assembly GCA_963682025.1. Lineage (NCBI taxonomy): Eukaryota > Metazoa > Arthropoda > Insecta > Diptera > Scathophagidae > Cordilura > Cordilura impudica. The sequence goes on along the minus strand of OY821517.1, from coordinate 258,609,058 downwards.
GTATGCAAACAAACGAAACAGACTTTAGTTTACGAATGAAGCAATAAAACAAAATCTAAAAATAAACAACAACATTCATATCGAAAAAGCTTTATCAAATCAGCTGGTGTGGTAATAGGCATACACATTACGGCTATAACTTTTTAACATATTTCAGCATTCGAAATGGGTTTAAATGTGTTAATAGGCAATAACAAATTATTAAGATATTATCTTTTCGCGGTTGTTAAATCAACGAAGGAATGCCCTAGTTTCAAATTTAAATTTTTATTAAGCGAAAAAACGCTAAATGTTACTATTTAATCAATGCTCCAACCCAGCTAGCAACCAGACGTAAAATTTCCGATGTATGGGAGGTATCCCCTTTTTCCACATACAAAATTAAAAAGCTAATTTTGACGGATTTTCAATATTTTCAAAAATTATATATAGTTACAGCCCTAATACTCATATACGTACATATTCTTAGAGCTTTAATGAAAACAAATTATACAGATTTTGATTTCAAAGAAATATGCTTTTGATAGCTTTTATGAAAAAAGTGCTTACGGTGTTTACATTGAGTCGCGTGCTGGAGAATGTTATGTTATATTTATATGAGCGTACATGGGCCTGCTCGACTAACTCACATGTGCAATACTCACATTTATTGCTATGTAAGTATAAGTATGTATAAAGTTTGAAGTATGCTGACGACGAATAAATTATATTATTCGATGGTAGCTACTGCATCTAACGCTGGCTTCATCTTATCAATATTTCTTAAAAAACAAGAAAGAGTGTTAAATTCGGATTTTACGTTTACGTTTAGATTACTGATTTATATTTACAGTAATATCTGGACTTATTGCACTATTTCTAACAAATGTAAACAAAATACATATTTGAAAAGTAAACTATTTGATAAACTAAATACAGTAATCCTCGGTTAATTACCTCGTCAAAATTTACAAGATTTTTGGGTAACTATGCGGGAAAACATTTAAATTAACACGTTTAATTACCTCATAAGAGGCAATTAGACGAATACTTTAAAATACATCAAAGGGGCAATATCCGAAAATACGTAAAACAGCGTTTTTAAAATAACTGAAACATTTTGTTAAATAAAAATAATTCATATGTATGTATCACATAAGAAGTACATTGAAAACACTTTTTGGTATGTTCCCACTGAGTTACACAAAATAATAATGTTAGACGTTGTTTATTGCCTTTGACTGAGTCCTCTTTTCATGTTCCACTTGGCACAACTTTATAACAATCTAACACATAAAAAAAAAGTTTTTATTGAAACTCTTTCTTTGCATATTTTATCTTATGCATATGAGTTTTGAATCTCTCCGTGACTGTGTGTGACTTTGCGTGACTATTTTAAAATTAATCTGCGGTTACAATAAGTCTATGGACCAAGTTTCAGATTGATTGAATGAGGGGAAATGGGGTGTAAATCATTCCGTGACAGTGTGAAGCTATTCATGAATGTGCGTGACTACCCCAAAATTAATCTATAGTTACAACAAGACTATGGGCCAAGTTCAGATCAATTAGATGAGGGGGAATGTGGTTGCCATGCAGACAGACAGAGAGGATGATTTAAAAGAAATAGTTTTAAAAATGCCAATCTCATCAGCATTAAATATATTTTCTGCAGTATAATTTTGAAGAATTGAGGAAAAAGTGCTACTTTACAGTAAATTTTGCGCACATTCACGATCATTTTCATTACTTTCTCTATGTATTTTTGTTAATTTTATGTTTTCTCTCCTCTTCCACCTCCACAACCAACCACTGCTCGGCTCAAAATCTAAATTAATTTTTATAGCAAACTCCTCGGCGCCATGAAAAATGGCCCCAATGAAAAATTACCCCAAACTGAATATGAAAAATGGCCCAAAATTTTTATATTGAGAGCAACAACAAGAAAGTTTGGGGCAATCTTTCCTCTTAAATTGGGGCCATTTTTCCTATCCCAATTTAGGGCCATTTTTCATTTAAAAAAATACCCCAAATTCTTCAAATATTTGGGGCTTTTTCCTTTTTTGATTTGGGGCCATTTTGCATAATGAAAAAAGACCCCAAATTTAAGACAAGTAAGAAAATTATAGTCGGTCTAGACCGACTATACGATACCCTATACCATGCGTTTAGAAACCGTATCTCTTAGGCCCAACTAACTGGACATAGAAAATGTGCAAAACCCAAATTTGAGTGGGATTTTTATTAATTTTCTTGGCTGCAGACATAAAAAAGTTCATATCGGATGCTATATCTATAAAGGGGCTAGGTCCAAAAATGGACCGATCCTGATCATGTTTGGTAAAGTCTTTTGTATTTTGCAAAAATATGTACAAACAAAATTTGAGAAGAATCAGTGCAATATTTTTGTTTTTTAATAGATTTAACTGAAGATCGGGAAGCACCTCTATATGGGGTCAAAGGGATCATTTTTGGACTACTCATTAGTGGATGTAATGAACGCATACAAACCCAATTTGAGTAAGATCTATATGACAATTTGGACCTTATGGCAATTTATGTCGATTTCATATGGGTAATTTGTATGGGGGCTAGGTCTGAACATGGAGCGATTCTCACCAATTTCAATAGCGTTCATCCCATGGCCGATAAAAGCTTATATACCAAATTTCATCAAAATATATTCATATTTGCGACCTGCAGTTTGATTACAAGCTTTACATGGACACACAGACGGACGGACGGACGGACGGACGGACATTGTTAAATCAACTCAGAAAGTGATTCTGATTCGATCGGTATAATTAAAGATGGGTCTAGGTCAAATATTTTTGGTTGTTACAAACAGCAGCACAAAGTCATTATACCCAAACCACATAGTGGTATAGGGTATAATTATTATCAAAGAAATAATTTGAAATTTTTTTGGGGTCATTTTTCATTTTTCATAAAATAAGCAATGTAGTATTTGTAGGAATACACTCAGCACTTTACACAAAAGCACTTGTTTCAAAAAATATTTTTTTTAACAATAACACAATGTGTTTTAAGTCAAAATAAAAAATAAAATATTCAATCGGATTTTGTATTAAAAAGTATCGGACATACACTTTTAAAGGTGCTATTACATGATATGTTTTTTACATATGTACTGTCAAATTTGCCCACAACAAAAGTTGTACACATCGTGTGATACATATGAAACATTGTTTATGTACAATACGTGAAGAAAGTCCCATGTACATTTTTCAATTAGAACAGGTTCTATTTTGATATGACAAACTCATGAAAATACAACACTGCTTGCGGCAAAGAGTAAATTAAAAAGATTAATATTGAAAGAAAACTAAATTGTTTAATATTAATATTAATTGTTGTTTAATATAAATATTTCCTGAGAGTTTTTTGCACCTTTTGTTTCTTTCGGGTTTATAATTTGAAACCATACTGACATGGAAAAAGACCAAGGAAAAGTAAGTATTTTGCAGTTTTTAATAAAACAATTAATGTTTCATTATATTGGTTTAGTTTGATTGGACTAAAGAAGCCGTCATGGAAATGATACGTATGTGGGAAACATATGAGTGTTTGTATAAAGACAAATTTTACCACAACATATCTTGTTTCCTAAAGACAAATTTTACCACAACAAACATGCCCGATACGAAGCGTTAAATGAAATAGCCAACAATTTGAAGCTATTTAATCCAGAAATAAAACTGAGCGATGTAAAGGTAAATTTTATTTCTAATTAACGTTTTTGTACATACGGGCTGCAATTTGTAAAATTTTTATATATGCAATTGCAGAATAAATTAACGTATTTGCGTGGGCAATACACGCGAGAAGTGTCCAAAATCTAAGAAAGGAGAAGTGGAGCAGGCGCTGAAGATGTATATGTTTCATCTGCGTACTGGTATGATGAATTATCGTTTTTGGATGCTTTTATAAAAATCAGAAAGGGGAGCTGTAATTTAGTAGTAAGTATTCGTAGATATTAAAGTAACATAAAATATTTAATTAAAAATATTGCAAACCAATTCCTCTACGGGAACAGGTTGAGAATATTGTGACTCATCGCAACTGACAGATGTTGACATTTCCCCTGCTCAACCCAGCAAAAGGGCTCGAGTGAACAACTATACGCCACTGTCAAGCCGTAACCAAGAGGACTGCGCAATTGCAGCAGCAACGGAGGCTTTGCAAAAATACACCAAAGTGAAGGAAATTGTAAATGAAAAGCATGAAGCATTCGCCAATTACATCAAAGCTTAGCTAAATGACTTGAAAAATGAATGTATAAGGGATGAACTAATGGAGGCAATAACATTAGCTCTTTTGGAAGCAAAAAAAAAAAAGGAAAGACAGTTCGACAATGTTATTGCAGGCTCTTTATCGAATTTAGGAAATAATTAACAGTTTTTATATTTTTTATTATTTATTGTTATTCCTTATTGTTATTAGCATACATAAGTATTATTTTATTATTAGGCAATTAAAATGAATTTTAAAAATTAGAAAAAATGTGAATTTAATGCAATTTAAAAAAATGAAAATAAACGTGAATTAAAAATTAAAAATTGAATTTTTTTTACAGCATCATTTTGCCAAGGAACTGAGCCCACCGAATTGAAGTATTCGGAAAATATATCCCGTACTTTCCTCCCTTCATCTCCTGAACGGTTACTTTGGCTCCTTTGAAGATCAGTCATGCTGACTTCATTTCGCCAGGATCCTTTTTGAAAGTTACCAGTTAGTGTTTTTTCTGAATCCAACAACTTTGCATTAAACCCGTCGCGTTTTCTTATGAAATTGTGCAAAGCGCATGAAGCCAGTGTTATTTTTTCAACTTTTTCGATTGACAAATCGATTTCCCTTTGAAATATTTGGAATTTATTTGCCAAAATTCCGAACGCATTTTCGACTATTCGGCGTGCCCGGCTTAATCGGTAGTTGAAAATTTTATTTGCATTTGCTGACCTCTCCCCATAAGGTTTCAACATTCTTGATGTCAACCGGAAAGCGTCATCTGCAACAAATATGAAGGGAACTTTCTTGTTTGTCCCAGGTAAATATTCATCCGAAGGAAAATCAAAAAGGTTTTTAGTTATGGCTTCATTCAGTGACGACTCATTAAACACTGCTGCGTCGTTTGCTCTTCCATTGGAACCAACATTAACGTATATAAAGTTGTAGTTTGCGTCCACAACGGCCAGTAGTATTACGCTATGGAATCCTTTATAATTGTAATAAAGTGATCCATAGTCGATTTTGCTCTTGATCGCAATATGTTTTCCATCTTAAAAGGGAACAAAAATAATGTAATTATTAAAATGATATAAATATAAATTTTTACACATTTATAAGATTATTACCTATGGCACCCAAACAAAAGGGAAAATTCCATTTCCGCTCAAAATCATCGGCAATGTCCTTCCATTCATTTGCATTGCGGGGAACCTTGAAAAGTTGTTTATTTGGCAAGTTACACAGTTTTAAGTTAAAATTTCAAATTTATACATACCTTCAAAAAATCTTCTTTTAAGACCGAGTATACGGCATCAATTGTTTCCGGTATGATTATGGAAATAGCTGCTTGAGAAATGCGAAATCCGTATGCTAATTGCGTGTATTTTTCTCCAGTTGCTAAAAACCTTAAGGTCAAAAGCAACCTAAAAAACATTTATTAAATAAGATCAGTAAAGTCTACAATTACTTGGTTATACACAACATTACCTTGCAGTACCAGAAATAGCTTCACGCATTACAGTGCTTTGCTTCGAGATTAAGGGAGACACTTTTTCCAACAACTCGGAGAAGGTTCTATACGACATTCTCGTAAAAGTTTTAAACGCCTTTGGGTCCTCCAAACGCAGCTCGTCCATAGCCAATGATACGAAGCCTAACCCGGAATCCATTCGAAGCAGCCACTTATGACTCCATAAAGAACGATTCTTTTTTAATTTATTTCTTTCTCCCCTTTTTTTTTGTTTCTTATTGCAGCTATTATTGTAATAATGCTGCACACTACAACTATTTCGCCACCGGTTCTTAAATCCACATCACTTTTTTATAACTTTATAATTTTAACAATTTAAGGCAGAATTAATGGTGTTTACATTTAGAGGTTATGTCATACGAAAATAGATATGCAATTGTGATAGCAATAATTATGAATCGTATGTAAAAGACAATTTTGACAGACATGCAGAATTTCATATGGATAAAAAAAAGTGACAGTACATATGTAAAAAACACATCATGTAATAGCACCGTAACTAAACATATATCCTCGATAAATTTAAAAGCTATAAGAACTGCAACGGGATTTATTATCTGTTGATTACGTTATTTGTTTTCTGTAAAAGAAATTAATATATTGTTTTTGACGAATGTTAAGTGTAAAAAAATTAACAAACCGAGAGGAAAAAAATAAGTTAATTAAATATAAGTCTAGATGAATTGTGAGCATATTGTTGGAAAAAAATTGGCAGTAAACTGCTTTATGTAAATGATCAGAAAATGATTTTAAAAAAAATCATCTTATAAAGACATTGCAAAGTACGAGTGTTGGAGAAGCACGTGCAAGGCAAGAGTAAATCTTTTGACTGAAGGAAAATGTGTGTTGCTGAAAAAATTTATTGAACACAATCACAATACCGAAGAAGAAGCTTTACAGTTAGGTTAGGTTAGGTTGAAAAAGAGGAGCCATGTATACACATAGCTCATATCCGTTTTACCCGGATATACACTTAAGCCAGAAAGTCGGCTTGTTGTGCGCTCTACATCCTCGTGCTCATCCGTTAATCTACTCCTTATTTAACTTAGGAGTTCGGTCTCAATGGCAAATCTCCTGAGTGCTTTCCAGCGTATCCCCCTAAGAGCCGCTAGGCCTGGTATGATTTCGTTGGATAAATTTCTGACCCTTGTTCCGGCAAATGCAGGACAATAACAAAGGTAGTGTTCTAGGGTCTCGTCATCCTCTCCACAAGCTCTGCATGTGGCCGATTCTGCCCGTCCTATACGGTATAGATGAGCCCTCAGTTCAGAGTGTCCAGTGAGGATGCCAATAATCCTACTCAGTTCCTTTCTATTTAGACTAAGGATTTCCTTAGTCTTCGAAGTGTTTGGAGAGCCCCATAGTATCTTCGTAGCCTTACCCACGTCAGTTTCCTCCCAAATTGAAGTATGTGAATTAGTTGCCCACTCCGATAGTTTCAATTTGAGAGCCTGGAAGGGTATTGGGTTTTCCAAATTGACACCCTCCAGGAAAGAACCCTTCCTGGCCAGTTCATCTGCAATCTCGTTTCCCATTATACCACTGTGTCCTGGGATCCAAATGATTTCAAGTCTGCCTCTTGTAGTGAAGTTTGCAATTTCTTCCTTACATCTGAGGACAGTCCTTGATCTAGTTTTGTCCGAGGATATCGCCCTGATAGCCGCTAGACTGTCCGAAAATATTTTCACGTCTCCGGGGCTTGGGATTGCCCGTACGTCAATAGATCTTATGCATTCCGTTATCGCGACCACTTCGGCCTGAAAGACAGAGTTGTGGTCCGGAATGCGTAGGTGTATGCCATTGGAACGGTCCTCATCATAGAAACCTATACCAGTCCTACCATGCAGACTAGATCCGTCTGTGTAGTAGTGTGACCCTGGAAGGTTTCGTAGAAAATTTTCGTTCAACCAGCTTTCCCTGTCAGGTATCCTTATACTGCAAGGTATGTTTGTCGACACTTCCGCGATTCTATCACAGCTAAAATCCACTGTGTTGAATTCCGGTATCTGGTCCAATATTGTTTGGTGTCTGGTCATATGGTCGGTGATGTATTCCCCTGTTACTCTTAGTCGTAACATGGCCAGAGCTGCCTCATATTTAATTCTAATCTCGATCGGGTGTATAGATAGAATCGTCTCTAAAGCCCTCGTAGATGTAGTCCGTATTGCGCCGCTGATTCCTATGCAGCAGAGGCGTTGTATTTTTTGGAATGGTTTAATATAGCATTTCCTGTTCATTGATGTCCATGTGACTACGGATGCGTAGGTTAGAATTGGTCTAACGACGCTTGTGTAAAGCCAATGAGTCATCCTCGGGTTTAAACCCCATTTTGAACTTATAGCTCTTCTGCAAATGGCCCATATCCGATGAGCCTTCGCGACTTTGCTCTCAATATGGTCTTTCCAAGTGAGCTTTTTGTCGAGAATCACCCCAAGGTATTTCACCGTTTGTGTGATTCTAATCGTTTTGCCCTGGAAGCGGGGTTCATCGAATTCGACTATTTTCGTCTTCCTAGTAAAGAGGCATATTTCAGTCTTTTCCGGGTTCACATTTAATCCCCTTGGTTGTGCCCAATCGTATGCTATTTCGAGTGCATCCGATGCCCTCCTACATAAATTTCTAGGATCTTTCCCCCTTAACAGTATCGCTACATCGTCTGCATAGCAGACAGGTTGGAAACCCTTATCGGTTAGAATCCTTAGAAGACTGTTTATAGTGGTCACCCAGAGAAGGGGGGATAGAATTCCCCCTTGAGGTGTCCCACAGCAAACCTTGTCTCTTATTTTAATGCCACCAACCTCGCAACTTATCCATCTATTCCCTAGCATGTGACTGATCCAGGCTTTGATATCCCGGTCGATGTCGAAACGTTCTAGGGAGTGGAGTAGCGTATTTGTTGATACATTGTTAAAAGCTCCTTCTATATCAATGAATATGGCTAGAGTAAAGATTTTTAGATCGAAAGATCTTTCTATGTGGTGAACTACTTCATGAAGCGCAGTTTCTACTGAGCGTCCCTTTAAATAAGCGTGTTGTTTGAACTTCAACAGCTCATTTGGGATTTGAGATTTAACCATGTTATCGACTATTCGCTCCATGGTTTTCAGTAGGAAGGATGTAAGACTTATCGGTCGATAGGCCTTAGGGTTCGCGTAGCTTTCCTTTCCCGGCTTTGGTATGAAGACCACCTTGGCCTCCTGCCATGCTCTGGGGGTATACGCAAGTTTTAGGCAAGCAGAGAATATGCCAGCCAGACTACTGCCAATCAAGTCCCCGCTCTCTTGTAATAGAGCAGGAAAGATTTCATCTGGGCCTGCTGCCTTAAAGGGGGCAAAGCTTTGTATTGCCCTAATTACCATATTTTCGGTTATTCTATCATATCTTTCCTCTCGATATTGTTCCTCATTAGGCCCTTCATATTGTTCCCCTTCGGGTCCCGTCTGCTGTTCCACGTTGGTTCCAGTTCGTCGGGACACATTGGTACCAATTTCAGGGTCCCTATTCGGCCCATATTCTTCGGTAAGAAAGTGTGTTTCCATCAATATTCTTAAGGACTGTTCCATCGATTCCGCCCGAATCCCGTCCCTATCGACAAGAGTTTCAGGCTGCGAATGGGTTTTCGATAAGAATTTCTTGATTTTTGAGACGTCATTAACGCTATCAACCTGTTCACAGAAGTGTCTCCAGGAGTTGCGTTTGGCTATTCGAATCTTCTTGTTGTAATCCCTGAGCTTAACATGGTAGTCATCCCAGTATATTGCGTGTTTTTTACGACGAGCCCTATTGAAAAGTCTTCGGACGTCCTTCCCAAGATTTATCAGTTCCCCTGTTAGCCAGGGTTTATCTCGGGGAGATCTCCTTTCCCGGAGTGGACAGCATTCCTTGAAGGACTCAATTAGGCTCCTCGTTATTTTGTCCACTTCCTCGTCAACCTCTTCGACATACCTTAAGTCTGTGCGAGGAGTAGTTAGACGGGCTTGTAGATTTCTTCTAAATTTAGGCCAATCAGTCTTAGCCTTATTCCTGAACTTGATGGGTTCAGGTGGTGGGTGTGTCAGTTTAAATAAAATGTATCGATGATCCGAGAAGGAATGTTCGGTAGAGACATGCCAATCTTGGATATCATCCACTAAATTTTTCGAACAAATTGAAATATCAAGAACCTCTTCCCTTAATTTGTTAACAAAGGTTGCCGTGTTCCCAACATTAAGGGTAAAAAGGTCATTTTCGTTAAGGAATTCAAGTAAAGCATCCCCCCTTTGGTTACAGTTCGAACTTCCCCAAGCTATATGGTGAGAATTCGCATCGCACCCTATGAGAATTTCCTTACCTGTTATCCTGGCCGTTTTTACCATCTCTTCAAGTTCCGACGTCGGTGGAGGTGTCGGTGAGTCCGACGGGAGATAAACCGATGCTAAGAGCATTGGTTGGCTTCCGTGTTGCAGGACGGTGGCATCTGCGGTGGACAAGTCTGGGGAAAAGAGATAGTTTAGGTTTTTGTGACAAATAATACAAGTTCTCGGTCGAGTTCCTGTATGAGCATAGAAAATTTGGTAATTAGGATCATTTAGTCCAGTAACCTTGTCATTTACCGTCCAAGGTTCCTGTACTAGAACGACATGTAACTTACCTTTTTGTAGTTTTTCCATCAGAGTTTGAGTAGCCGTTTTGCTCCGATGGAGGTTGATCTGCATGAGCATGATCATTGTTCGGCTAAAAGTTTATCTTCTTGGGAGTTGGTTATTTCTAACTCTCCCTTTTTAGCTGAGGTGGATGGTGTTAGGACTGTGGAAGTCCCCTCACTATTGCCCGCCTTTGGTTCATCATTTGCCTTCTCCCAGCCAATGGTAGTCTTGCCTACTTTAAAGTAGACTGCGGCTGAGACGAAGAAGGCTTTACCCTTAGTGGTCTTTAGGCTGGCCATTGACTCCTGATCAATCCCCACAACGATAAGAGTGCCGTCTGGGCCCTCCTCTCTGTGGAAGATCTCCCATTTGTCAGTGGCTAGACCTTTATTTTGCTTTCCCAAGACCTTCACAACGTCTTCGCTAGCAAGTTTGCTGCCCCAACCTTTTATGAAGAAGGAGGCTTTGGTCAGGGATGGAATGTCCGCCTTTTTGACTAGGGATAGTTTGGCACCATCCCAAGGAGCTGGTATGCATTCCACCATTTTCTCCAGGGTTTGTACGCATGCGTTGGATGCAAGTTGTAGCATTAGTACATCCATGGAGAACCTGCAGCTGTTAATTTGGATCTTCTGGTCATCGTTCTCGGCCTCTAGGGTGTATTCCAGGATCCTTTTATTGAATGCCTCTTCGAGAACTTGTCTCTGGGCTATAGGGATTTTGCCTGTGGGACTACTTGAATCGACAATGGCGTAGCAGAGTTCGTCCATTGCTGGTCTTTTCGCCATACTAGCATATGAAGTCGATTGTTCCTTGCCTGATGGTGCAATCTGTTTTCTCTTCATTGCTTGTCTTTCACCTTTGGAAGGGTTCTGCACTTGCAATGAGGGATTACATTTTGCATCACTTTTCCTAGTTGACGTTGGCCCAATAACCTCTCCTTTGGATTGAGTTCCCGTGATGGTACCTCTGATCTTCTGGTTGGGGTTATTGGTCAACTGTGTACTAGTTGGCATGGAGTTTCTCTTCTTCTTTTTAGCTTCTGCAATGTTCTGCTCCTCAGGAGAACGTATCCGCTTTCCCACTTCCGAGGATGCGGGTGTAGCAGGTCCATTATCCTTTGGAGCATCTTGCTTCGCTTCAGCTTTTTGAGTTTTCTGGTTCATTTTGGCGATTTTTCGTCGTTGGGCCCCAGATAACCTTTTCTTATTGGTAGAGAGTTTAGCTATGCTGGCGCTTACTTCCTCTACCATTTTATTAATTTCTGAGTTTGCCTTTTCAGGCTGTGTGGCAATGATTGTATCATTGCCTTTATTTGAGGAGTTCGATTCGTCGGAATCCGAACCTGTCGTGTGAGGTTGAGGTCGCACAAGGCTCCCTCTCGGATCCGACTCCTCAATCTCCTTATTTTGGGTTTTTCTTGTAACATACCCATCTATGGAGGCCAAGTTACCAACCTCCGTAGTGGAGGGCAAAAAATTATATTAAAACGGAATGTTTAGCTATCGCAACAACCCTAGGAGGAGAACGAAATGCCATTAATGCTATTAAATCCGCCTACAGGAATGCATGTGGAAGGTAATATTAAACTGTTTTAAACACATAAATTTTAAAAATATAATTTTTTACATTTGCAGATTTCATGATGAAACCAAAAATATTTCCCTTCTCAAGATAAGAAGGGGTCTTAATTATTTAGTAAGCAAATCGTTTGTCTCATCTCCAAAATCTGCTCTGAACGTTATTAAAGCGTTCCAATTGGAAAGAGTATGGACTAATTTTGGTATCTCTAGAGATGAAGAAAACCCGAAACCATTTTACACCGCTTGTATCATATTTTCGTCGATGAAGTCCATACACCTAATAAGGGAGAACATTGCTATATCCAATAGGAAATATTTGATAGACGGCACTTTTAAAGTTGTTCCTCAAGGATGTTTCAAACAACTTATAGTAATATATATTGAATATTTAGATGAGGTAAATATAATTTCAAAGTAAGAGTATTAGCAACGCAGAAAATTTTTAAAGTAAGGGTAATATCAATACTGCTGGAACAAAAATCTTTTAATACCAATAAAAAATTATGCGATTTAAAACATGAATAATTTTCCCTAAAAATTTTTCTATAATAGATGAGCACATGCTGCAATACATCAAGGACAACATATTCAACATGGAACCGACCATATTCGTCTCTGATTACGAGACGGGACTACAGCAAGCTATCAAAACGATCTTTCCTAATGCACGATTAGTTGGATGCTGGTAATAATGTTATAACACATGTTCACTTTAATCAATAGATAAATAATCTTTCTTCTGTCCTCAATTTTAGGTTCCATTTTTGCCAGGCTGTAACGCGGAAGGTTTGCAGTTGCAGGCCCTTACTACAGTATGTTCATAGCTCCAAGCCAGCTATAGCATACCGCAAGCTCATGGCACTTCCTTTGCTGCCGCCAATCCTAATACAGAAGGCATTTGAAGATATTCGGAAATCCATAAGCCTAATGGACAGTGAAAATTAGTTTGGAAAGTTCTTAAATTATTTTGAAAAACAATGGCTTTCGAAGGTGATTTATTTACATTTCTTAATGTTGTTTTGCTTAATCTTGGCATAAGTGTGTACCAAGAGAGCACTCGCACTACTTCGGCAGTGGAAGCTTATAATGGGGTATTGGCAAAATCCATAGAAAAGAATGGACACTTTTTAAAATTTGTTAATTCAATTAGAAATGAGGAGTTTTTTAAAACCCGTGAATTTGAAGTGATTGCCGAAAGTGGCGGAGCAGTCAAAAAACGACGCAGGAAGGCTAGTGTTATCAAAAGCAATAAAATCGAGGAAGCAACGCAACTGCTACAGCAAGGAAAAATCAATGCCACCGCATTCCTTAATAGAATGGTGTATGGGCCAAATAATATAATGGTTGATGCAATACCGCAGGAGGTCATATTTGAGAATGAAGGGACCGAGGATGATACCGAGGAAGAAGAGCGAAATCCTATTTCAGTTTCTGAACACAGCGACTGTGTCGTTTCTGCAGACATGATTCCAGATATAGCTTTTTTTAACTTGCAAGCATTTAAAAGTATGCAGTGCATGCGTACTCAAGTTACAGGCAGATGCCATTGCTAACAATACGGACATGTTTAACTGTCCATATTGTAGATGTAGTGTTGAAGATACTATGAAGATATATAATTAATTATATAGGACAGACGCCAAATTCCTATTCTTTATTCACAGGCACATTTGGTTAAACCATATCGTGTGCCAATAAGTACTGTGGGTAATTAAAGCAAGGAAATTTAATGAAAATTTTTTCTGGATAAAATATTTGAAGTAATTAGCCGAATTGGGTAATTAAGCCAAAGTAAATTAACCGTGTGGTTTTGTTAGAAAAAGTGAGCAAAAAACGGGGATTTAAAATTCGAGGTAAATAAGCGTGAAAGGTAACTAAGCGTGGGGTAATTAAACGAGTTAATTTCTAACAACATAAACTCTGAATTTTCAGCATTTCTAGAGGTGTCTCCATATTTAAGGTCATATAAGTTAACAATGACGTCAGCCATGTTTTAAAAAAATTACTATTGTTGGGCCGCCCATGGGGCCCAACTCGCCTTTCAAATAAAAAACACTATTTAATATGTTGACTATTATTTTATTAAATAAACACGACGTTGCTCAACAAATTCTCGACAATTAGATTTCTTAATCATAATTTCTATTACTAAAATTTTTACAATTTCCATTATTTGTTTATATTTTCTTTTTCTTTTTTTCTTATGTTCTAAGGTTTCCAGGGTAGTTGCAAGGGTCACTTTACATTTTCTTAATCTGTGACTTATGGTATTTCTTTCCGTTGTGGTGCGGATAGTTACTCTATTGTTGGTAGAAACTCTGTGCCGCTTGTATAGAGGTCTATGCTTCGGCTTAATCTGTCCGTCTTTGACTAAGATCTCCTGATTTTCGACAAGGTCGACTGGGTCCGATCTATTTCTGTTTAGACGGTCATTCGTTATCTTCTGCTTGTACTCGATTAGCCCACTGATGTCCTCGTTGACCTGGTCGCGGAAATTTGTCAGCTGTCGGTAGTTAAATCTTTCAGTTCTATTAAAGAAAATGTCCGACGGCTTTCTACCAATGACCGAGTGTATTGTGTTATTGTAACGATCTACTGCGATGGTAATTATCTCTCTAGGACCAAGATTCCCCATTTCCCTTGACAAACACCTATATATTTCGATGAGCGTTGAGTGAAATCTCTCTACCTGGCCATTGACTTCACTCTTTTGCACGGGTGTAAAGTATATTTCTATGTTCAAAGATCTAATGAAATTTAAAATAGTTGGGCGCAGGAACCCCCTTTCATTGTCCGACACGATCATACGAGGTGCGGTAAAGTAATGTAAAACCTTGGCTAGTTTGTTCCGCAAGTGGATCGCTGACCGATTCCTAATGTGAAAAAGTTTTGCGAACTTAGAGAATTTGTCAATACAGCTGATAAACTTAAACCCCTGAATTTCAAAAATGTCGATATGCAGGATTTCGCACGGATATTCCGGGATAGGAGTTGGTTGAAGTTTAGGTTTACTGGGGTGTCTGTCATATTTGTTAAACTTACAAATTTCGCATGTTCTAGTGTACCGCTTAATGAGACTCCCCATGCTAGGGAAATAGAATCTTTCCAATATTTGTTGACCATTTTCTCTCGGGTTGCGATGGGCTCGCCCATGTTCTTCCTCAATTATTCTACAGATTCTCTCGGGGTTGCCCACATCTTCGACTACACGCTGCGTAATTCTTATTCTATATGAGACAAAGTGGGCCAAATAGACTTCGTTTAATAACGAAATAAAGCATTCGGGTATCTTGATGTCGTTAATGCAGGTCGGGCTTAAGCATTTTTTCAATATCTCGGAAAGGGTTTCTGCAGTCAGCTGCTCAATGGTCGCATGGTACCTATTAAAGCCGGGATGTGGCTGTATATGGCTATGCAAATCCTTGCCCTGCCTGATTATTATCTGGTTCCTGAAAACGTTCAAGGGAACTTCGACATGGGGGATAAGATCGCTGCCATCTTGGTCGGCACTGTGCATCGTAGCGTCAGACCGGAATGATTGCCTTTCCGAGCCTTCGTCGGCTGTTGCGGTCTCTGAACCAATTTCAGAGGCTGTGATCGTACCTTCGTCGCTAAGTGTGTTCATTTGATTTAAGTTACATTCCAATCTGGAAAGGGCATCTGCCACTACATTTGACTTACCAGGTTTGTATATAAGTTCGTAGTTATATTCTTCTATCCTGGCTTTCCACCTTTTCAGTTTAGCATTGTGATTCTGGTTGCCAAGTGCATAGGTGAGCGGCTGATGATCGGTAAAAATCCTAATTTTTTTCGCGCCGTAGAGGTAAGAGCGGAAATTGTCCAAAGCCCAGACTATAGCTAGCATTTCCTTTTCGTTGGAGACATAATTTTCCTCCGTTTTCGCAAGAGAACGTGATATATATGCCACGGGTCTATCGGAATCCGAATGTTCCTGAGACAATACTGCTCCAATTGCGTAGTTTGAGGCATCCGTCGTCAAGTTGAAAGGCTGCTCAAAGTCGGGAAATGCTAGAACTTCTGATGACATTAACAAAGTTTTGAGCTTGTCAAAAGCTTGTAATGCCTCCTCATTAAGTGTAATGGAAACCTTCCTGGACATATTCGCCTTTATCTGCGCGTTTTCTCCCCTAGTAAGATTCGTCAGTGGTTTGGCAACCTTTGCATAGTCTCTAATGAATTTTCTATAGTACGAGGTCATGCCCAAAAAACTTTTTAAATCCTTAAGCGTTGCGGGAGGAGCTAAACTCTGGATCGCCCTCACTGTCTGCCGTATTCCATTTCCGGAAACTATGTATCCTAGGAATGTTACCTCAGTTTTCAGGAACTGGGTTTTTTCCAAGTTAACCCTGAGGTTCGATGCAAATAACCTCTCGAATACAGTTTCCAAATTCTTTATGTGATCGTCAAGGTCCTTCCCAAAGACGATGATGTCGTCAATATAGACGTAACAGATCCTACCAATATATTCTTTGAGAATATCGTCAATCATCCTCTGGAATATAGACGGAGCATTTTTCATATTTACCATTCAAGGTGGAAAATGCAGTCTTTGGAATATCGGATTCTTTCATTGGAATCTGGTGGAATCCCGACGTTAGATCGAGAGTAGTAAAGAGTGTGGCCTTTCCCAAGCTTGCCAGTGTGGAGTTTATGTCTGGGATCGAATAAGTGTCGGATATCGTGACAGCGTTCAGTCTCTTAAAATCTATTACCATTCGATACTGTTTCTCCCCGTTTGGTTTGGGTTTTTTCGGCACTACCCAAACTGGTGAATTGTATGGGCTCTTGGATGGTCGAATAATTTCCTGTTCCAAAAGTTCGGAAACCTGTTCTTCGACAACGGATCGTAAATTCGCTGGATAGGGATAACTCTTAGTATATATAGGTTCATCGGTTGATGTCCTGATTTCCGCCCTGACTGATGTCATCGCCATTTCTCCTGCTTCAAGGGGGCCGAACAATGGGGTGAACTTTTGCATAAGTTTTTCTAATTTGTACGATATATCCTTTGGCATGTCGTGAGTTATTTTGTTAACTTCCTGTGAAAATTTCTCCATGAGTGGAATGACCATGCCGGATTTTATGGTCAGAGTGTTATTTTTCCTATCGATAATAGCTTCAATCTCCTTTAACGTGTCGTCGCCTATGATCCCATCGAAAGATTTCAGTCCGGGTAAAACGTAAAATGTTATGGTCGTGTCTATTCCGGCAGACTCAAAAAATTTGCCTTCGGTTTTTTCACTGATCAACAAGTTTCCCGCTGCTGTTCGTACAGGGAAAGGTTTCAGGAGCGGTGTAGCACTATTGCATATGTGGGACCCTATAAAATTCTTGTTTGCTCCTGTATCGACGAGAAATTTCAGTTGCGCCCCATTTGTGTTGTACTCTATATATGGTACGCTTGAAGGGAGGCCCCTGACATAAAATTTATCTCCGAGTCCTCAGCGTAAACATCATTAGTGTCTGCGGATTGTCTGGGAGCGTCGCTATGTTCTAGGCAGGGAGCATCTATATTTTGTTGTTCTAGATCCTGTTCAGCCAAGTTGTTTTCTTCCGCATATGTGGTAAATAACTTCTGTTGCTTAAAGGGATTGGTTATAATCTCTGATCTTGCGTTTCTCTTAAAGGCATTTGGCCTATTCATATAGTTTACCTTCCTTGATTGGACAGACTGGTCAACCTCCATTTTTTCCATTGGTTTTTGAGCAAAAGGCCTCGGCGGTGCTTCTTGTGGCTTCGGCAGGTGTTTCCACTGTCTGTAATTTGGGTTTCCTCTATTTGGAACAAATGACCTAGGCGGCAATTCAGGTTTTGTCTCCCTTCGATACATTGCATTCACTGGAACGCTGATCTGGTTACGGATATATGGGTGAAGGGATGTGTTCCTCATATTGAGGTTCTGCATCTCCATGCACATAGCGTAGGCTTCCGGAAGGGTTTTCGGTCTCTGAATGATTAATAGCCTAGACAGTTCTCCGTTCAAGCCTCGAACGAAAACATCCAGTGCTCTATTCCTGTAAGTTTCAACTAGTACATCGACAGTTTCCCTAGAATAATTTTCGGTCCTAATCTTATTAATAATCAGGGAGAATTGGTGGTTAACCGAAGCATAGAATTCATCGACCCTTGATCCCTTTTGAGACAGTTGACCGAGTTGGTGTTCAAGCATCCTAATATCCCTTTTGTCCGCATAATGGAGTGATAGGCACTCTTTCATCCTAGTCCAGTCATTGTCAAAGATATTATAAGAAACTAGTGCAGAGTCCGCACTACCCCTAACCTTTTGTCTGATACTCTGCAGTATAGCCCTATATATGGGTTTAGAACGTACTATCTCGTAGTCGCTCAGGATTGATTCAACGCTATGAATCCATGAAACGTATTGTGTGGGGTTTCCGTCAAATGTCTGCAACTCTTTCACACAGTCAGGGAGTCTTCCTAACTCACGGAGTTCCATCTCGCTCCTAGGAGCTCGAGGTGGATCCACCAAGTTGGGTTGTGTGGCGGCAGGGTCGGTCTTATCTTCCAATATTCTCATCCGCGCTTCAATGGCCTTTACCTGACCAAGGACCGCGTTGAGGGCTCCTGTCATTTCTAATACGCTAGACTTTAGTTCCTCCATTTCTGTCCGTATTGGTCGTAAATTTAAGCCTCAGAGTTAAAAAAAATGAAGAGGGTTATCACACACCACAAATAAGTCAAATAATAATCGCAAAAAGATTCAATAATGCAACCAAGGCCTTGCACTTACCCTTTATAGCTCTGTTCAATTCTAGATTGTGTTAGATTCTTAGATTGTGTTTTATTTATATTTAACTATAGGTTTATATTTTTACGTACTATGCGAAGTACATGTGATTGATGTTATGTTGAGTGGATCTAAAACGGAAAAGTTTAGATTTTCAATTATTTATTTTACTTCCACATTCTCGATTTAATTTAAAAAGATATTTTTAACATCTTGGCTTATAGCTTCTTCCCTTTTCCTTTCACAATTTATTTCTTGTTTTTTGATAAAAAAGATTATTTTTCTAATTTTGTAATTTTTATTTTTCGACCATTTTTTATTTAATTATTAAAAGATTTTTATTTTCACCACTTTTTATTTTCTTTTTGGCATTAATTCTTTTATTTTTTTCCATTTAATTTATATAAGACTTTTTTATCATAATTTTATATCATTCAATAATTTTTATTTTTTCCTTCTCATTCATATAAAATTTTCATAACTTCTCTTTGGCAATTTCATTTTCTATTTTTTGCCATTTAATTTATGTAAATATTTTTTACAATTTCATATTTTCGATTTGGCAATTTAATAATTTCTATTTTTTGCTATTTAATTTATATAAATACTAAAAATATACATACAAAGGTCATCCTTTAGGTTCCCCGTGTACATATACTTGTCAGAGTAATTGCACTAATTTACTTTATTCATTCATATTTTTTATTACCTTATATCCCTTTAGATGGAGGATCGTGTGGTCCGGTTTCGAACAGTGAATGCTGACGTACTAAGGCACGATTTATCTCACCCTGTGAACCTTCCAGCTTAAGCTCTTAATTACCAGGCGAAAAGGAAACATCCGTACCCACTGAGTAGTGTAGGTTCTTAAGTTTACTACAACTTGTTGGGTAATGTCCTTTAGCCTTCTGTAATGTCACCTTTCGGTAAGGGAGCGTTCTGAAGCAAGGTTTCACGTTTTTCCAAAGGGATGAATTTTCATATTATCATAGTGACAAAAAATTTTTTACGCACTGGAGGGCCTGGAGTTCAGGATCGCAGCACGCTGGGCCTCATTTCAAGACCCATATTGGTCACTTTTTTTATTTTTTATCATGTTGCAGTTTACACAAGAATGCACACTTACCTGTTTTCGGGGGGAGACTGAAGGATACTTCGCTTTTTCAACTTTGGATATTTCCCTCTCTAGGGTTTCCAAAAATAATTGATTTTTCATCCCCCGGAATTTAACTTCCTCAGGGAGTACTTCTTTCAATTTTACCCTTAGCTTAATTAACTATTTTAATAATTTCTCTTTTTCTTTTCTTATTCACAAAAAGAATTTTTAATTTTCCAAAAAAAGCAAATTTTCATTTTTAAATTCCACATATTCACAAAAAGAATTTTTTATTTTTAATTTTCAAAAAAGGAAATTTTCATTTCAAATTTCTCATTTGCACTGTCAGAACTTGTAAAACTTTTTGTATTTTATTTTCGAAAAAAGAATTTTTATTTTAGAACTTCTCGATTTCTCAAAGGACACTTTTTAATTTCTAGACTTTTTATTCTAAAAAGAAATTTTTTTCACTTTTTTCACCTTTATTATAATTTTTTTCTTAGGAAAAGGGATTATTTTGGCCATGAGCCAAGCACAGAAGGATCCGGCACATCCTTTTCACTCCGCGATTGGCCGGTCCCTGCTCGGGCGCCAGTTAACAATGGCGTCAGCCATGTTTTAAAAAAATTACTATTGTTGGGCCGCCCATGGGGCCCAACTCGCCTTTCAAATAAAAAACACTATTTAATATGTTGACTATTATTTTATTAAATAAACACGACGTTGCTCTACTGCAGTCTAGAATTGAACTAACTGCTCTCCGTCTCTTGCACATTAATATAACTAAAAATTTACTAATATTATTTTGCCTATGCCAGCTTATTCTCATGGGAACCATAACATGCTATGGTTTCCCAATAATTCGCGTGTGCAAATATTTGCATACGCTAGCTTAATTTAATTTAGAACACTAACTTACTCATTTCCCAATAGCTTGCGCGTGTACAAAAGAATGCAAGTATCGTATAGCGCATTGTATATTGGTGAGCAAAGGTGCGCGGGGTGTCAACTGCAACACGCGCTGTCCGTGGTATTGCTGACTCGCGCATTCGCCAATATGTTATTAAAAAAGGTATTGGGCGTGTGGAAGTGTTAACATATATAACAACAAACAATATTATTCTTAAGTTTACCAAAGTAAATGGTTTATTTGTGAACGCACTTGATTTCAACGGACGGACTGACGTGTATGTAAATCGCTGTATCGACTCGAGTTATTATAAAGCTACAACAAATGACCCTGTCGAAAGCCTGATTAAACACATTCAGAAAATGCTAAGAACAAAAAGGTCACGAAAATATAACTGATATTAGTTTTGGTAAAATATAATGTTGAACTCATTTTAATTCACAAAATAAAAATAAAATTTTACTAGAGGACCCCCGCTGCTCCGCAGCATTATATTATATTATATTAATTTTTATAATATAATACCAAAATTTGCCAAGAGAAGTTAACGTGCAGTAATGCCAAAATATGCCAAGAGAAGTTAACGTACAGTAAAAGTAAAGTTGATTCTCCACGCATAACTTTCCTCAAACCCAACGAATTTAAGCAGTTAATAGCTCAAAAGAAGGAGCTTGATCCACTGAGTGTTCTTAGACCTATGTCAACAGCCTACGTTAATTAGAACTCTAGTTATAGAGGTTTGAGAGAAGAAAAATATTGAGAAAAATCTTGAATGCAAAGTTTATTCATAAATTCTTTTAATATATAAGATTAATAAATTTAATATACATATTCTGTATTAATCACAGTCAGTTGAAAAAGTACAATAACAACATTCAAATGCACAGTATTTACAGTCTAATATCTATATAAAAAAATTGTAAGAAAACAATATAGAATCAGTTCACTCACCAGATATTTAGTCTAATTTCAGCGAAACTATTTGCTGCAGGATTTTTGTACAAACATTAGTATAATTTCGGGTAATGTGGAACCCCTATTTTATATTTAAAGATTACCACGAAAGCAATAACGGATAGTTTAGAAATTTAGTTCATTCATCTTCCTTAATTAATTCTCCATCTGTAGACGTATACTAGCTCATCCGGCAAACGTTGTTCTGCCTAAAATATTTTATTCCAGGATTTGTTTTGATATGTTTTTCAATTAAGGTAAAAAAAAATTTTTTTTTTATTAAACATGTAATAAAATTCAGTATCTTATTTTAAGTGCAAATCTTATTTCAATTTAATAAATTCAATTTCTTTTCACTTAATACAACGTTCGTCTGATTTTAGTAAATAATAATAAAATGTAAAGATAACGTGTGGACAATATTTTTGGTTTTCCCATTTTCGGCGTATAAAAATAAATCGTTTGGCTTACTAAGCCTGGTACAGGCTAGATATAATTGACCATGAGCGAAGAATTAGTTTTCCAAATCCCAGCCTTAGAGTTGCATTGACTGGCCTTGACATTACTTATTTGCAATTGCATATGCCGGACGTTTAAAATAAATTGGAAAATTTCCAGCAATCATCTTGATTCTTCGCAATACAATTTTGCCATTGATAATTGTCGATTCAACAACGATACTAATTTTTGTGAATTTAGGCTTCGAAGCAGCATAACTGGTGATTCAAGCTTCGGGAGTAAAATATATGATGGAAGACGTGGCAATCAAGTGAATTTAAAAACTTTTGAAAATTCTCTCCTTCATCTTCTACTTCAGTTTTTGTGGGACACCATTTTGTGGTTATACATATATATTGAATATTGTTATTATGATAATTATATACATTTTTGGAAATAACTACACCAAAGCACCATCGATCGGGTGCTTTCCTTTTATTTGAATATTATACTTTGCGAATTTGAGCAAAATCGATCCATAAATAGGAATTTTGGAAATAAACCAAAACAGTTCGAAGGTCCTCATGAACATATAAGGTGGTTCTGCTGTGATGGTCCAACATACATACGCACCTACGCGTGTATATCTCTATCCTTGTTTACGGGGCCTATCACGCCCATTTATACGATTCCGCCTATTTTCAGCATGGCTGCTTACATTAAAAATAGACTAAAAATAGCCCAGCACTCGAAATTCGGATGCAAATTCTAGGAAATGTTATTTGTTCATACAATTTTTTTTTTCAATGTTTTTAAATAATTTATGAATATTTAAATGAGCCTACAGGTATGCTATTCAATTTTAGCAATTCATAGTACAACATAGGGCGTATGATATAAAATATAAATCACATGCATTAACAGGGCGTAACGAATTATTATAAATTTTTTATATCAATTAATTTAATATATTTTTAAGACAGATTAAACATAAATTTTATCATTCTCACCTTCTCCTCTATATGAGCTATAACTATACCAATTTTCACACTCTTCCGTACCCGCATATTGCTTAAGAAGGGAACTAAAAATTTACCTTCACGTATTAATATATAGATAATGTCACCTATTATTTTGTATACCAAGTGCCATGCAAGACTACTCACACTGACAAATTGGGAAATCACACAAAGTATCGTTACTTTCCCATTTATATTACTCAATATATAGAATATATTTAAATATATATTAAATTTGCAAAGGTCTTTCTTTAATTTTCTCTAGATATATGATATTGAATAATTACTTGGTATGGTAGGTGCCACGCCCACTTATTCGATCCGGTCTTATTGTGAATCTAAACTATCAAAGGACCTACTTAAACACACAAAAAATTCATAAAAATCAGTTCAGCCGTTTAGGAGGAGTTCAGTGACAAATACATGAACAGAAAAATTATGTATATAAAGAAGATTTAAAAAACGTACGTGCAAAAAAGTGTGGGTACTTCGAAAAATCATTTTCAAAATTGGAGATGATGTGGAATTTTATGGTAATGAATATAATATTCAATAATAACTAACTTAAACTGAAGGTATACAATGCGCTCTATGCGCTTCAATGCTTTTTGGACTATGTCAAAAACTTTAAGCAATGCGTTTTCATAGAATGAGTTACATAAAACGGTCTACAAAGCGTATGCTAAAAAAGTTAAACTTTTTAAACCTATATAAGCATCATGAAAGCTACTGTTGTTGTTGTTTATTTGTGAATGCCAAGTACAATAAAAGTTAAATGTTTTTTTAAGGACGATCAAGTAAAATATAATAAGTTTACAACGTGTGATATGTAACTTGCCGTCCATACAGCGCAAAAAGTTTGGAAAGCTCAAAAAGCATTTCCGTCGAAATGCGTGCTGTGTGTTTCCACCTTTACTCTAGTAAAACACCTACCACATTGGAAATTTATTTATATTTGAAATATAAATTAAAATTTCAAGTTTGAAAATCCTTTATTTTTTGTTATTATCAGTACATATTTATATATTTTGAAAACCATTTTCTTTATATTTTTTAATATTACTAATGCCTGGTTTTCACTGTTTCATATAAACTGACAACAAACTATTGCCCCAACTGACATCTCGAAATTTTCTATACATTACATCTTATAAGCGAACAAAAAATCCGGCTGTCAAACACAAACAAATTGCCAACATGCTGGCAATTTTATTTTAGATCTCAAATGTTGACAGGAGTTGTAAATGACATTAAACCCCGTTTTCATATAAGTGACAATAATTGACAATAATTGCCATTGAAAATGACACAATGAAAACCAGGCATAAGAGTAATTTGTATTATTCATAAGTTTGATGTATTTATATTTAGAGAGACAAAAACTAAAATATATTTTACTCCAAATTGGTTTGTATTTTTTATTACCTTATAAGTGAACTTATTAAATTTGGCATGTTTGGACGTGTCTTGGACCTGATCTGATATTAACTAAAAGTGATCTCCAGACAAAAAATACATGAAAATCTCTCCTTCGTTTATGTTCTTTATATAATGAACACATTATGATTGGTATCGGTATAGAGTATCGTACAGTTGACCCAGAACGACTTTAAATTTGTTACCAATTTATTATTAGAAACATTTACAAATACATACGCATATATTTGCCAGATATCACTCATTTTTAAAAGTATTTTTTTTTGTAGGTTTTGCCTTTCAAATGAATCATTATCTATTCCACAAATAGTTATTTATGTTGTTATCAAAATGTTGTCTAATATACTAATAATTTCGATAAAGTTTTCTAACAATTTACTTGGAAATAGTGTGTTTTTGTAAATTATAATTCACTGTGATTCCCATGAAATTTAAACCAACTGTGGTGTTCAAACTTTTATATACGATTTTTTTTCATTTTATTTTCCTGAAAAATAATGGAAACCACTTAATTGACGAACTTAATCTATATGTATAATGCATGGTTTTCACTATGTCATATAAACTGACATCAAACAATTGCCTCAACTGACATCTTCAATTTTCTATTAATTACGTTCGCAGTACATCTTATAAGCTAACAAAACAAAAAATTCGGCTGTCAAATAAAAACAATATACCAGCATGTTGGCAATTTCATTTAAGATGTCAAATGTTGCCAGGAGTTGCAAATGACAATATATTACAACCCGTTCTCATACAACTGACAATAACTGACATTGAAAATGGGATAACACAGGCATAATATTAATTAAAATACTCGTACATTTTCAAATTGAGATGAGTTGACTTTTCCAATTTAAACGGATTTATTCTTTTGGCGAATGATCTTTTTCAGATTGATATCCCAATTCCATGTCAATACTTCATTAGTTCAATAGTGAAGCTTGTTGTTCTAAACAATTAAACATGATTTTGTTAAACAAGGAAATATTGTTGCGGAATCAATGTGAAGGCCTTCGATGACCAAGCTTTATCGTACAAACATATGGTACAAGCAGTCTCCAGACGGCAGACGAAGAGATGAAGGTAAAGCGTGCCCTGGACGAGAAATAACATCAACTGGTGTTGACTGATACTATTAACATTTTAATAGGACAGTCAACAAATATATTTTGGGCATACAATATGTCACAAGAGAATAATATTAATTTCACCGAAATACTACTTTCTGACTACCACAACGAAATAAAGCGCATCAAAGTCATTCAAAAATCAACTTTGTAACAAACAAGTGACAGTGTTAAATTCAACTATGCCAAATCTTTGATACCCTCCACCATTAACATCTGAACTAATTACACTATTTATAACAGATATAAACAAAATATTGGCAAAAAAGAATTTGATATAAATTATTACAACAGACACAAAATTTTTAACATTTTTTAGAGGAGCCTCCATATTTTCAGTCATATCGTTACACAATGATGCCCGATGTACTCCATTTTCAATAGCAACCTACTCGAAATAATGACTCACAATATTATTTACCCAGTTAAGTGCTTTATTTTATAAATGAGGACATACCTATATCGACACGAGTTTTTATAAGGATGCACACAAACAAACAGAATGACAAACTGATATATACCCTCTTCACAGTGGTATGGAGGGTATAAATAGTCGCGCATTACACTTTATTTTTTTTATTTCTTGCTCTTAGCCTGAAACTTTGCAAGGAGAGCAAAGTATTGTAGAAGAAAATCTACGGCTTCGGCCACACACAGGAAAAATATTCGCCAATGGAATTGTTCTAAAGTGGATCAACTGTATTTTTGATTGTACCAACAGAAATTTAATAGCACCTGCAAATTTTCTATTACGATAAAATATTTACTGTTAAGGCAATAGAATTGTAATCATAGTGAACCCGAAATTCGGTTAATAGCATTATCGCAATTCGGTTGGCAATAAATTCGGTAGCCATAATGAATCTGTTTTCTGCGTGCACCAATTATTAAAAGGTAAATTTTTTTTTTCATTAAGTGCGCAATTAAAAAAATCGTAAACTACTTAAGTACATATCGCAAATTTTAATATATAAGTGTATTTTGATTAAAACTTTGTATACTATATGCCTTTATTGAAATTGGTAAACAGCGGTACTTGTTCAGAGCTAGACCCTTAAAAAAGTCCCCTATGGGTCCATGTAAAATTGCCCTAAAATAGAGATTATCTTATATTCCTTGGTCAGATTTGTATACCCTCCACTCCAGTGTGCAGAGGGTATATATAAGTTTGTCATTCCGTTTGTAATAATTAGAAAAAAAATTTTGGACCCCATAAAATATATATATTTGTGATCCTTATAACACCCGGAGTTGATAGGGTGCTCGTTGGCATAAAAATGATTCGATAACATCCTGAGAAGTTTGCTATTTAAAATCGTCCAAATCGGTCAATTAGGGCCCGAGATTTGAATGAAGAACTAAAAAAGTCTTGAAAAAATATAATTTTCTATGTTGTTCTTGTCACGATCACGCCCTCAGTAGGACAGCTAGGCTGATTATTTTTAGTGAGAATGATTCAGCGAATTCATGGGCAGATTTCTATTTCAAAAATAATTAAAATCGGTGGAACAAGTCCAGGGAAATCTCTGAAAAAGTAAAAAAAAATTAAAAACATGATGTTTCTATATTGTTCTTGTTGTTATTCTAAATGTTGCATTATTGTCATAGCTGGACTTGTTGTTTTTGTGGTCGTTGTGGTAATAATATAATCAAAACAAACCCTTTGTACATTTTTTATCAACTCTGGTAGAAAAATTTAAAAGTTTCCATTGATTTGGCATTACTAAAAAAATTTGTTAGATCATTTCTGTCATTGCCACGAGCCTGCCTGCAAAATTTCAGATCGATTGGGTCACGGGAAAATGGTTAAAATCGATCCCAAATTTGTTAGACAAGCAGACACTACGAGTTAATATAAAGGGAGTAAAAATTCAACAACATCTAAAGCAAGTAATGCTAAAATACCCAGTTGTTAATAAAAAAAAAACAATGTAAATTTAGCAAAAAAAAATTTATGTATTAATTTATTTAAAGAGAAAACACAAAAATAACGTTTGATGTTGAATTTTTTGTATGTAATATTTACATATACATACATACACATATTATATAATACAAATATTATACATATATTATATATATGTATGTATGTATATACATAGTAACTGCATGTTAGAAATAAATCGGTATTTTATTTACATAAAATTCTGCAATATTTTGTTGTGGGGAAAATACATTTCTTTTGCATTAATAGAGTGTCACTTCATTTTGCTCAGCGTGACTATGCCGCAGTAGATGGCGCCACAATTTTTGTTCTAATTAGCTTTGCAATAGTTATTTCTATTTTAACATGAATGTCAATATTTTCAACTAGATATCATACAGAACAATGTCAAGAGTATACACGGGCTGGTCTTTTATTTCATACGTTTTTTCAATATTCTTCTACAAATATGAACATAAGTTTGGCATGTTAACTTTGTGTTGTCTTCATAAAATAGAGGTACCGACTTCATCAATGAGTTTTTGCTTTCAAAACAGTTCTACATAGTTATATAGAATTATTATTCTGCTTTACCTACAAAATATCATATAGGTATATAACCTAAATGCATGCCGATCAGCAATCACAATGACCAAAAAGCAAACACCGAAATAAAACCGAAATAATAGAAAAGACGAAAACCAACCCAAAGAAATTGCTGAAATAATTTGGTATTAAGTTTAACAAATTGTTTACTTTTTCCAATATTTTGTTTACATTTATTATCAATACTAAAACCGAGGTGGAGGGTATCAAAGATTCGGCACAGCCGAATTTAACACTCTTACTTGTTTTTCTTTATAATATACATAAATTATCCCAACGAAGTAATTTTAGTCACACTTATGCCGTTTTCTTTTCTAACAAAATATGTCGCCCTTTTTTTGTCCTTTTTTGGAAAAGTGTATTTTTTTATATATTCTGAATTAAGAGCAACTTGATATTATATATCAATCGAAAGATCTCAAAGTGCTGTATTCATAAGTGCAAAAAATTTTTGATTATTATCCTCTTGGAAGTCATAGGGTGAAAATATTCAAAAAAGGGGAACAATGGGGAAATATTCGCACACTATGACCTGAAAGAAGTCAATGGCTGAAATTTTTTGTGATTTACGAGGGCTCGACTTTGAGACCGTTCGATTGGTGTATAAGATAAGGTTGTTCTTGATTCAGAATATATAAAAAAATACACTTTTCGCAAAAAGGGCAAAAAAAGGGCGACATTTTTTGTCAGAAAAGAAAACTGCATTAGTTCCCATATAAAGCAGCCCTATGCTTCATATAGGAATGATGGGATATTTATTTAAATCTATCTAATATCTTTCGAGTATAACATATTTTACTCAAATTTATTTTGTATCTGTTCCAGGACAACGTAAGTGCTGTTAATCGGACCATTATTAGACCTGGCATTGTCATGTAATATTATATTATATGGCCTTAAATATACTGCAAACTGTTCTTATAGCAATCAATCACCAGTTTTTATACCCTGTGGTCAACTCAGTTCTTTCAGTAGCAATGTTGAGAATTTTCCACACAGACTAAAAATAACAAATTGTTCTTATGGCAATTAATCACCAGTTTTTAAACCCTATACCCCACGCTCTGGTCAAGATATCATTCAAAAAAAACTTTTTCACATAATTTATTGTATATTTATAGACATTATGAATCGAATGCAGAAATTGTCAAAATTGAGTCACTAAATTTGACATGTTTTGTAATAAATGATATCTTTAAACATTATTTAGAAATACCTTTTCTAACACCCCAACTGTAATTTGTCCTTCAAGTTTCTTAATATGTATAAAATACACATTATAAACAAAAAATACACATTTTACAAATATTTTTAGTTTGCTTTTGCTGGCAGCTCTAAAATTTATATGATTAGCATCCCTAGAAACAAAGCAATACGTAGTAAATACCTCAGACATATTGCCTGGATGATAAGTTTGATTATTATTATTATTTATTTATTTCCATTACTATCTCAACAAGAATATATCTTATAAAATACAGTGATCGATTAATAAATGTCAGCAGTATATAGTGATTTCGTAACATACATTTAAATCCATTAATTTCACATTTTTTAAGCGTTTCTATTTACACTACTACTATTACGTTACTATTTAAACTGAGAATGTTGCCTTCCAATTGAATAGACGAAGGTAATTCCTTCCAAAGACGAGATGAATAAATAAAAAATTGTCTTTCGGACATTAGGCATTTAAATCTGGGTTAGTTTATTTCCTCTTCTAGATTTCGCAATCCTTATTTTATCAAATAAGTATTCCGGTTCCTTACAATAAATAATTTTATGCATCATTAAAATGCTATTTGGACCCTGATTAAAAACATATCTTGAAATATTGTTATGTACTACTTTTAGTTTCTGTCTATCAGAACAATCACAGTTTGTAAAAAATACACAATCATGTAATAAATCTGGAATTAGGTATGGACAGGGTTAAAAAAAACACACACTGAATAAAAAACTCGTATATATATGTAAACAAACATAGCTCAGACCACCAAACACATATTTTTATTTTCATATCCATTATGTGTGTTTTTAAATTTTGTACGGTGCCCAACACAATCATGACTGTGTTTCGTTTTAATATTTCGTTATCTACACGAACATTTTTATCATGTATTTTTTGTTTCGAACACACATAAACCACACATATTCGAGTGTAGGTTTATTTTAAGTTCGTTTTCTTGCACGTGTACTGCTAAAAAAAACAGAACATATTCTTCAACGCGTACATCTAAAAATTAAAACTCGCGAAAAAAATTACCCACTCGCGATTGAAAAAAAAAATACGAAATTAAGTCATTAACAACATAAAAAATTTCTCTGTTTTTTATTTTAGTACTACCTTTTTAATTTTATTGTCTTTTATTTTCATTTTTTATAAGTGCTAATGAATTAATTTAGTTTTTTTTAATAAATTTGGTTGAAATAATTGTTGCTGTTATTAAAGCGTTCTTCAGATTTTTCCGATCGCGAGTGGTTAATATTTTAATTTTCAGATGTACGAGTTGAAGAACATGTTCTGTTTTTTTTTTAGCAGTACACGAGCGCAAAAACGAACCTAAAATAAAGCTCCACTCAAATCTGTGTGGTTTAAGTGTGTTCGAAACAAAAAATACATGATAGAAAAATATTCGTGTAGATAACGAAACATTAAAACGAAACACAGTCATTATTGTGTTGGGCACCGTACAAAATTAAGAAACACACATAATTGATATGGAAATAAAAATAAGTGTTGGCTGCTTTAGAATGGAACATTGCGTGTTTCATGTGTGTATTTTCTCAACCTTGGGTATGGAGCATGGCAAGGAGCATTCTTGTCGCAAGGGGTATTGGTAATTGTTTCTTAGCATTCAATGCACTTTTCCAGCAACAACATGAACATGAGTTTTCCAGGAAAGCTGAGAGTTGAATGTTATACCAAGTTTTTTTTGCCGATTGAACAAATTCAATTTCGGCGTTGTTAATTTTTAAAGTAAAATCGCTATCTAAACTTATTTTACTTTTTGATATGACTATACACTTTGATTTCGAAGGATTTATGCACAGACCATTTGCAACTGCCCATCTATGAATATTTTCAAGATCAACATTTATGTTGTCTTTGCAGCATCGTAGATTATTCAAATTAGTACTCATATAAAATTTTACGTCATCAGAACACATTTGTACATAGCAGATCTTCAGAATATCTGGAGGATCATTTATACACATGCTAAATAGTTGGGGCCCGAGGATAGACCCTTGTGGTACTCATCAGTAAACATGGGCAAAATCAGAACGTTTGTAAAGTAAGATTTTATCATCTCTGTTGAAATAGTAGAAAAGTTGAAAAGTATTTCAATAGTATTGCATGTTTTATCGTGTCAAAAGCTTTGCTATGATCTAACAATACTAAAAAAGATGACATGTTATCATCTACTTTGGACCTGAGATCTTCAACTACATGGTTTTCGAAAACCAGACTGTCTTTGAAATAATAAATCTTGTGTCTTTAGATAATCATTAATTTGATCTCTTTAGAGCTTTAGATAAGAAAGGTAATATTGCAATGGGTCTGAATTCTTTATTGTTCTTGGGAATTGGCAGAATTTTTTTTCAGAGTACAATTTTAAAGACTTTCTTGAAAATTCTTGAAACATAACTAATTAGTTCAGTATAGCAGACAATATTTCAGCACCAATCATACAGTATCCCGTCGGAATAAACGCAAACTGAGATGATAGGTAATGTTGCCATGTATCATATAAGGGGGAAAATTTTAAGATATCGTCAATTATTTATTGTACTTTAAAAAGATTATATACGAGGGCGGGTCAATAAGTCCGTGCCTTTTCGAACTTCCCTCGTAGTTATATTAAATGCAACACTGCTCCCATCAGGTACCAGCTCTTAATAGACTACTGTAAAATTTTGAGCAAGTTCCGTCATTTACTTTGCGTTTTACGGCTGTTCGAAACATACAACCTCGTTGTTTTTTTTTTTTTAATGGAAAAAAGTGAATTTCGGGTGCTGATTAAACTTTATTTTTCGCGAAAGAAAAACCCGTCAATTAAACCGAGGAAAACCTTGATAAATACTATGGGGACGCTGCACTATCGATTTCAATGGAAAAAAAGTGGTTTACTGACTTTCGTTTCGGTCGCACAAATACAAATGACTATGAACGTCCTGGACGGCCAATTGAGGTCAATAAACCCGAAAATGTCGAAAAACTTCGCGATATGGTGTTGGCCGATCGAAGAGTAAAAGTGCGTAATATGTTTGATGCTATAGGCATTTCATATGGCAGTGTGGTTTCGATTTTAAATGATCAGTTGGGTTTAAGAAAGCTGTCTGCAAGATGGGTGCCGCGTTTGCTCTCAATTGACCATAAACGTAATCGTGTCTCAATGGCAAAATTCCATGAATTGGGCTACGAATTGGTACCTTATTCGCCATATTCTCCGGATTTAGCCCCAAGTGAATATTTCCTATTTCCAAACCTAAAGAAATGGCTCGGTGGAAAGAAATTTAGCTCCAACAATGAAATTATTGATAAAAAAATGCCTATTTATGGACCTCGAAAAATCATATTTTTTGGAAGGGATACAAAAATTGGAGAAACGTTGGACTAAGTGTATTGAGCTAAAAGGAGATTATGTTGAAAAATAAATTTATTTTTTGCAAAAAAACTGTGTTTCATTCTAAAAGTCACGGACTTATTGATCCGCCCTTGTATTCATATAAAATCTTATTATAGGGTATGTGTACCAGTAGCCTGCAGTTTATTTTTTTTTTTTTTTTCTTTTTTGAATTCGGGCCCTTACGAATATTACGGGGTTGACAAGTAGTTATTACAATTCAGTAATTTGTATTGTTTTAGATTAACTTAACTGTTTTCAAACACTTTTTTTTATACCCTATACCACTATGTGGTTTGGGTATAATGACTTTGTGCTGCTGTTTGTAACAACCAAAAATATTTGACCTAGACCCATCTTTAATTATACCGATCGAATCCGAATCACTTTCTGAGTTGATTTAACAATGTCCGTCCGTCCGTCCGTCCGTCCGTCCGTCCGTCCGTCCGTCTGTGTGTCCATGTAAAGCTTGTAATCAAACTGCAGGTCGCAAATATGAATATATTTTGATGAAATTTGGTATATAAGCTTTTATCGGCCATGGGATGAACGCTATTGAAATTGCTGAAAATCGGTCCATGTTCAGACCTAGCCCCGATACAAATTACCCATATGAAATCGACATAAATTGCCATAAGATACAAATTGTCATATAGATCTTACTCAAATTGGGTTTGTATGTGTTCATTATATCCACTAATGAGTAGTCCAAAAATGGTCCTTTTGACCCCATATAGAGCTGCTTCCCGATCTTCAGTTAAATCTCTTAAAAAACAAAAATATTGCACTGATTCTTCTCAAATTTTGTTTGTACATATTTTTGCAAAATACAAGAGACTTTACCAAACATGATCAGGATCGGTCCATTTTTGGACCTAGCCCCTTTATAGATATAGCATCCGATATGAACTTTTTTATATCTGCAGCCAAAAAAATTAATAAAAATCCCACTCAAATTTGGTTTTTGCTTATTTTCTATGTCCAGTTAGTTGGGCCTAAGAGATAGGGTTTCTAAACGCATGGTATAGGGTATCGTATAGTCGGTCTAGACCGACTATAATTTGCTTACTTGTTTTTTTTGTTAAATTTTAGTAAATTACGTATTTTCTAAAATGCATCGTTTTTGCCAGTGGATGGCACTCATTTTTCCTAAGTTCGGCATATGCCGGCGTGGCATTTTTTATTAAAGAAAGAATAACAAACAATTAACGTTTAAAATTAAAGTTATTTACATTTTTCATGTACGAGAGAACCATTTTCATATAAAAATTATACATATTTAATATTTTTATATGGCTTATATGTGGAATTCGTGAATTATATTAAATAAAAACTTAAAAATGTATACCTATTTAAAGGTATTTGTATTTATTTAAATTTATATTTAAAAACCAGATAGTTATTAATTGAAAATTATAGTTGGCAGGCCATTAACCCCAATTGATTTTTCATACATTTGTTGTAGTCAACGTGGACTTTGAAAAAACTTTTTTATAATTTTCCGACTTTTGATCCTGTACTCGGCAGGTCTTACAATTCTCCATATCTTTGTAACCGATGGCAAGATAGATGAGTAATAAACAATTTTCTAGAATTTGAGCTCAATGTGGGAAAACACAAATTTTCCAGTAGTCGGCACCCCATGCCGACACAGAAATTTTTGTTCCTAATGTCGGCTCCCATTAAAACGGGCAAAAAGTAAGTGAGTTAAATTCGGCTGTACCGAATCTTTGGTACTTTCCACATGGTTTTCCGTTTATATTAATATCTGGACTGATTGCACTATTTTAACAAATGGAAACAAAATATTTTAATAAGCCACAATTTAATAATTTGACAAACTTGGCAAAAAGTCTATTTTTCAACTTTAAAATATTAAAAATCTAATTATGCAATTTTGTAGGGAATTGTTTAGTTAATAGAGAAATGCATCATTGTTTTTTTAAATAATTTTTTAGCGCAAAATAATTACTTAAAAATGCTTGGGAGAAGTAAAGCGAAAAGCGACTAAGATATTAATGCAATTTTTTAATGAAGTATACGCATATTTGTTGTTCGTTTAACTATTTTATGTCATGATATTCTTAAGATATGGTATTTTGAGATTCTGTAAGAAAAAAAAAAAAAACAACAGGATACCGCAAATAGTTTCGAAAATACTTAACTTTTTTTTTAAATCGAAATGTCAGTGTTCTCAGTTTTCTTTGGAGGAAAAAAAGATTAGCTCCGGCGACCTCCATGCTCTGACTGCAATAAAATGAAAGATGGGAGTATATTATTGCGAATTATAAAAAGAATGCTTATAATCAGCTCTGTTCTTGAAACGTTGTTATTTGAATAAGAATAAATTTGAAATAACATGAAATTGAAATTTTGGGTTTCTTGAAAACACAAATTTTATATTTTCGAAGTGTTTTTCGAAATCATATTTTTTATTATCAAATGACATGAAACATATGGTTTAGCTGCAGAACCATATGTTATCTAGAAACCAAGGTGCCATATGGTTCTTTAGTCACTTTCACAAAAAAACCTTAAGTAATTTTTGCATGTTTTTCCTTAAGATTATAAAGAAAGTAAAAAAAAAAATATTTTCTTTTAAAATAACAATTTACTTGTTCATTTAATTGTTTTTATTCTTCAATTTCATTCAATTAAGAATGACTTCTCTTTTTGAAATAAGTTAGGCATCACCAAAGAAAATTCGAAATTCAAATAAATTGGTTTTGACTGGCATCACTACTGTTTCGAACATAAACAAAGTTGTGGCAGTCATATGCAAAAAAAAAATAAAAATATGTGATTTGAGTGAAATATTATTTTAAATTCCTTTATTCGTAATAATTAGTACATAAAGAATCTATGTTATAATTGAAAAAATTATAATGGAAAATAGATTGTGCAAATCAAAAGTTTTTATTATAGTTATAGAACAACATTATCTCCAAAAGTGTATTTTATTAACATTGACTACTGATTACGAGTTTTTTTTTTAAATCAGCGCAAAATATAGACGTTTTTTAAAATCGTTTTTTTTTCATAAAATTAATGTCTAATTTTTTAAAATAATGACAAGGTTCAATAAAAAACATGTTAGGGTTTAAATACCAATTAGTT
Organism: Cordilura impudica; assembly: GCA_963682025.1. Taxonomy (NCBI): domain Eukaryota; kingdom Metazoa; phylum Arthropoda; class Insecta; order Diptera; family Scathophagidae; genus Cordilura; species Cordilura impudica. Next base: position 258,573,061 of record OY821517.1, on the reverse strand, counting down.
TTTTTATCTCTTAAGACCTGCTTAGTAGAAAAAAGGGCATTTGTTTTGATTTCACAAAGCCTTTTCTATGTGAATTAAAACGAGAAAAAATATTCTTATTGAAATTAGAGAACAGCAAAAAACTCGTAGATTTAAGAATTTTTTCATTTACGAGTTTTTTTTTTGTGATAGTGGTTTCAAGAACAGTGGTAAATATTCTATACTGCTGAACAAAGTTAGAAATTTTATGAAAAAAGTCACAGGAAATTACGCTACAAATTAAGCAAAGAAATAAAGACAAAACACGTATATGGTGCATACTTTTAGGCAAACGTATTTAAATGCTTTCAACAATAACAACAATTTGTTAACGATTTTTGACAGCTATTCAAAAGAATGCGTAAAGAATAAAGTAAAAACAAATCAACAAACCGAAAAGCGAACAAAGTTATCAATCACGCCTTTTAATTCCTAATCTGCTTTCAATTTGCAAAGGAAACTAAAGAACATGTTTTAAACATAGTTCAAAAAATCAATACTGATATTGGTGCTTTGAAGAATACTGAAGTTTTAGCTTGTGGAAAGCAATTTAGTGTTAATCACAATTTGCTGTTTACAATGTTGGATGGCAAAACTGCTCAAACAGTTACGAAAACCTCGTCAGCAGCCGTTTGCTAATTTGTAAAGCATAACCAACACAAATGAACAACTTAGACGTCGTTGCAGCAAGGCCAATTGATACCGATGCCCTCAAATTGGGGATTTCCTCGTTGCACGCTCGCATCAAGTTTATGGATTGCATTCTTCAAATTGCTTACAATAAACCATTACAAAAGTGGTCGGCGCTCGAAGACGAACAGAAGGCTATGAAACAAGAAAACAAAGTCCGAATTCACAACGCCTTTAAAGACCTTATGTTGATGAGGTTCAACGACGGTAACACCTCAAGACGTTTTTTTTTTTCTAATCCGTCACTTGTTTCTGACATAACTCAAGTTGAAGAGGAATTAATTGACAGGTTTCGCATAATATTACAAATAATCACATGTGACCAAAATATTAATTCTTTGAAGTTTAAAAATTACACGCGGGATGCGGCGAAACTTTATGTCGAAAAATACGTCTGGTACAATATGACAGTAACTGTGCATAAAATATTAATGCACGGAAAATAAATTATCGATGTACCTACTCTTCCTATTGGCATGCTGTCCGAAGAGGCAGAAGAAGCGCGTAGACAACATCTGGAATTAGACGATATTGTAAAAGATATGATAGATGAATAAGTAAATAAGTTTCATTACACATGTAACTAATTATTTTATTTTAGGTAATCCTACTAAATATTTTTACAGAAAATAAGTCAGGCGGGTAGTGGGTGAAATGGTTATTTTTTCTGAGTAATATAGGTGATGGGCGTGGCCGAGTTGGGTGCAACTTTCCACAATTTTTGGTTTCGTAGTACAATGATCCATGCCATGTTACAAGAATTAATTTTTAGTTGTATGGGCGGTGGGCGGTGGGCGTAACCGATTTGGATGAAACTTTATATTTTTGCTACTGTACGTCATAAAACGCTCTTTGCCGAATTTCAACTCCTTATATTTTTTGCACAAAAATGTATGAAGCAATCCCACTGTGTGACGCCCGATTTACAACATTTTCAATACAAACCTGCTCTAAAAAATGCGAAATAATAAAAACTCCATTATTATAATTTTACCCAGTTAAATGTGTTATTTTGCGAATGAAAGTGATTTCAACAGAAAGACGAACAGACGGACACCACTATATCGACTCCAGTTGTTATAGGGATCAAGAACATATATACTCTATGGCATCGCAAATGCATTTTTCGATGCGTTACAAACGGAATTACAAACTGATATATAACCTCTGCACAGAGTATAAAAATATTTTTATTAAGTCTTCCATAATAAACGGAATATTTTAATTTATTTCTATCCTTAGATACCTCTTTGTATTAAAAATTACTTAAGTTATTATGATTATTTTACTTACTTGCTTAAGCTGCCATCAGTACTAAAAATTTATTTAAAATAAAAGCATTACTCCACGTGTTGAAAGACTGTAACTGAAAGACTACAAAATTAGGTCAAAATACTCATCTCAGTCATATTTATTCACAACATAGAGAGAAATTCACAATTAAAAGAAGATCTTATTTAAATAAATAACTATCTTTATTCTTATTTCTTTACATTTTAACTTAAAAAATGTCTATTGGTACATATGGAACTAAGGACATTTACCCTACTTCTTTCTTGTTAAGTGGATTGTGAAATTTCATTTGCATTGTTTATGAAAAAAATTTTACATATCATGAAAAAATGCAGTCGAATTTGAAATATACGAGTACGAACACTGGATATATACATATATATATATATATATATATATATATATATATATATATGTATATATATTTCAAGAAGTTAATGCTGATTAAAAAAATTCTAATATCTACAAAATGCAACGTTTCTATCAGAGATATATAAGTGATATCTATTTGGCGATATGCTATTCAAATGCTTGTTGGGATATATTTTGTTTATTTTGAATAGAGATAGTAATTACTTGTGTTTGTATTTTACTATTAGTACAATTTTTGTTCTCTTGCCTAAAGGTATGCTAACAAAAAACACATATATAATTTGATAATGTGTTTGTATAGCACAACTTAAGGCTGGTTTTTTAAAAATTTGAATGAAAATACACATTAATTTTTCGTTGTTTTAACAGTAGCTGCATTTACAATCTTATTTATCAGACCGGTACTGTGCAACATAGCACCAAAAACTAAAGGTATCAAATATTGTCAAAGCATATAATTTATTTTTGCGAATCCTTTTTATATCCTCCACATCCCTGTACAGATGGTATTTGTATATCAGTTCGTCATTCCGTTTGTAACGCATCGAAAAATGAATTTGCAACCGTATAAAGTATATTCAGTAGAAATTCTCTATAGTGGTAGCGGTCCGAAATTTGTCCATTATTCAGAGTTGCCTGATAAAAATTTTTATATTTCTTTAGTTTATTTAAAAACAAGGAGAACATTTCCATTTCATAAGTATATATACATATACATATATACATAAGTATATGTACATATATGTACATATACATATAAAATTAGTTAAAGGAAAAAATATTTTTTAATTCATAGAATCTCATGATATATACAATGTTTTGTAATTTATAATTCGTATATGTTTTAAACATTATTTTAGTTTTCTGTTTTAAATTTGGTTCTTTTTCGGCAATAACACAATCTCGCATATACCCTTCGAATTGTTTAAGATAGTTACATACATAAAATCGTAAATAATTTAGAAGAATTGGAAACATCTCTATCAACAGTAGCTTTCCAAAAACAATTTTGAATTGTTTCTTCAGTAACTTTTTTCCATGTTTCTTCATTGAAATTCTCATTGAAATTTATTTTGCCAATAAAACTGCGATAATGAAACTAAAAACTTTCCACCATGTTTTACCGTAGCTTTCATATTTTTCAAGCGAAGCTCATCGGTAGCTTTTGACCTAACATATGGTGTGCCATTGGACTCGAAAATGTTAACTTTACCTTCATCAGTAAATAATGTCATTTTGCAGAAATAAAAACCCGTTTTTTCATGTTATTTTTTTTGCGAACTACAGTGTCCTTTATTTACTTAAATTATTTATCCATGGCTTCTAGCTTGCCTTCTTGTGCACTGGCTTTCTTTCCAAGATCCTCTTACGGAATTTCTGTCAACTGTGTTGCTTTTACGAATGTATTTACTTTGACTTTTAGGACCAAAAATCACTAATCTTCCTCAGTAAAAATCTTTTTGTCTCTATTTTTGACCTGTTTTGTAGTTTTGATTTCTAAAATACAAACTTTTCATCCTGGGAATGTTTAATTATCAGTGCTATGATTTCAACAAAAGTTTGACCTGGTAGTGGTAATAAAGAATGGCACAAACTTTTTAGTAAAAGAACACATTTTAATAAATTATATATATCAAAAAAAGGCAATTTATTCAGCTTTGAAAAAGTAAAGTTAACATTTAATTTTCTACATTACGAAAAAATGAGCGAACATGTTTGTTGATACTTCCCATTAATTTTTACACATCCTTCCGTCCCACCTCTGCAGAATACTTGTTCCATTCACTTAACAATATTTAGTTCTTGATTCCTCTTTACTCTTCTTTAATATCTTTTTTACATTTGCCCAATATCTTTCGATTTGCCGAAAGTGTGGGCCATTAGGAGAATTAATATATTTGGGTATTACATCTACCCGTGTGTCTTTATACCACTTTATTACGAAATTAGAATAATGACATGATGTAAATCATGCCAAAATTTTACTGAGTTCTTGTGCTGTTTAATGAGTGGTAATATTCTTTTTGGAGACATTCCTTTGTATATAATTACAAATGCAGAACTCTTCAAGCCACAACTGCATATATGTAGCTTGCCATATCATAAATTTTTTCAATATCTATCTCTTAATATAAGTTTCTCACTTATATTTAGGAGAGACATTTCCACGTTCCGTCGCAGTATAATATTTGTTCTCAGGCAACTGCTTAAAATCAGACTTTCATCATCCATCATTATACAACCTTTATACTTCGTCAAAACTTTGGTGTACAATAAACGGGCGCGTGTTTTAACAACTGACTCCCAATTTTCTGTACGGTTTGGGTGTTTAATTGCTCGGTAGGGCTTTAATCCTCCATTCACTGTACTGTGCTTCTACTTGTATTGATCTTTTTGGCTCTATCTCGATCAGACATCCAAACATCATTTTTAATGGAAATTGGTACTTTTTCATCAAAGCGAAATCCATAACCTTTTTTTTACTTATGCTGTGCCCTTGTAACGTTTCAAACCACTGCACATATTGGAATTTTAAATAGTTTTCAAGTTTTAATACCACTATATGTTGGATTTTCCAAAAAAGTGTGCAAAAATTTTTTCACGTCTCTTTTGTTCCATGGCATCTGTATAAAATTGCATTAAGTTAACAAACTTGAAACGTGTTAATAGTAACGGTATATGTCTTTTCAATAACATATCTAAAGATTTGTATATTTTATACACCAGAGGCTCTGTAATCACATTTTGCATGTTGCCAGATATTGAGCGAGCCATTCTTTAATACTGAGTTTAAGAGGATATCATAGATTGGGCACAGTCAAATTTAACACTCTTAGGGCCATTATTACAATTTGCCAATAGCTAAAGAATGTTATCGGGGAGATTATTCGTTTTTCGTTATTACAACTATACTTTAAGCTAAAAGTGACCGATAAGCTAAAGGGAAGACATTGGTGCCTTTAACTTTTAACGTGAGGTTTATGTATTTAATGTTGCCACATTTTCTGATCTATGAAGAAAAAATTCACACCAATTTAGTTTTGAAAATAAATTTATTTACATATACTTAAATATATACTTGTATATTTTTTAAAAAGTTTTATTACACATTTACAACAATTATGGAAGTTATAATAAAGGTTTTTGGTTTTTATTTTATTGTTATTGTTTATTTGCGAACAAATAAAAAAACGTTGCCACTACGTATTTTGATAAAGCAATTCATTTGGTCAAAAGTAATCGACATTTCCTTTGGTGTTGCCACAATATCAAAAATATTAATTTTATTTTACTGAGAAGTTGTAATAATGTAAAGAAGTTAAAGGTAACTTTATTGCTCAATTTAGGTAAACATTTACGTTAAAGGGAAGTTGTAATAAAGGCCCTTAGTTGTTTTTTTATTTTAGAGAAGAAAACGAAATGAGTGTCAGTATTGCTATTAACTGGTTTTTTTTTATTTTGTTAGACGAAAATCTCTAGATATTCAACTCAAAAAAATTAAATTTCTTTTACACTCCAAATCAAGACTGCGTATCCAGCATTCCAGCTATGGGGTACTGCAAAAAGCTCAAACATTTCTATCTAAAACGAATCGAAATATTACGAGCAACAACGAAAGATGAAATTTAAACTCGCCTAGCTAAATGCAAAACAGAGATCGGACGACATCCCAAAATATTATCTTTTAATCGGATGAGAACTACAAAGAATTCAAAGAGCCTCGCAAGATTTATTACGCAAATAAAAAAAGAAATAAAACGATTTCAATATCCTACTCTTGTTCTCAATAGTTATAAAATGAATCTTGGGATGATCGTAAGAACCACTTGAAAAGTATCAGATAGTCTGCGTTAGTAAAGAATATTAAATAAAGAAACATATATCCAGCTGAATATATTCCGATGAAATATTCATTATACACATGATATCTTGATTAAGTGCATTCGATCTTTAATAGTCGTTTTAAATAACAAAAAACATGTTCATATCATCCACACAGACACAGAAACTTTCTTACTAATTAATGCTGAAATACAGTTGTGCATGAAATCATGACTGATTTATGTTCATTATCCATTATCACATATTAATTTCACTTAATTAGCTAATTAAATACGATTTCTTAAATACAATGAAGCAATATTTCAATGTCTAATTTGTTATGGTAAATTATGACCTTTACAATTTCACCAGTGATAAGCCTAAACAGTTCAGATTGTTTCTCTATTAAATAGCTTTAAAATCAATAATTTATACTGTTGAACTAGAAGCCATGTCATACTAATAAGGTAACAGTTGTTGTATTTGTTTTTATTAATATTTAATAGAATAACATTTTTAATCAGACATATTAATTCTAGATGCAACTATATGTACATGAAATAATCAACCAAGTAATAATAATCGTACTCTACATATATATATATATATATATACATATTATTTGATTTATTTTCATATAATGGAACTAAATATGCTTACACTAATATCAACAACAACATTTCATCAGCGCCGCACAGTGGAACATATTTTGAGAAGGCGGCCAAAAATCATTTTTTTTTTTTTTGTTACCGATTTTAAAGTTATGTTATTCATTTGAAAGTAAATACTAGTAAACCTCGGGAGCCAAAAAATTGCGACCCTATCTCAACTATATCACAGCGAACAGGGTCTTCGAAAATGGGCTTTCTCAGTATTTTGCTGAAATTAAAAATTTCTTTGTAAATTTTTATTTTTGAATGACTGTAACTTTTTTGATTTTGAAGTGAAATAAATTTTGTATAATTTTGCGGCTTCCATACTATTAATGTTAAAAATGTTAAATCACTGAGTCATTCCCAAATTTAAAAAAAATTTTTTTAAAAAGGTCCAAATTTTCCGAAAATCTCCTACTTAATAGAGGATAACTCCTGCCAGTCAAAAGCAGTCAGAAAAAATCTTGCACTCTTCTATAGTCCAAACCCTGCACTATACTCCTATACCCCATTATATACACGCTAGTTTCCGCCCGTGTGCACCAGAACAATTTTTCTGACCCAAGGTTAGATATTTGCTGCAAAATTTAAGTTTGAGGTGATGTTTGTAACTGCCAAAAATATTGGACCTTTATTCATCTTTTATTATACGGATCGACTCAAAACGCTTTATGAGTCGATTAAACGATGTCCGTCCGTCCGTCTGAGTGTTATGAATACAAAAGTTGGTCGTACCGGAGCACCGCGGTGTATTTTTTTGCGTGTCGGTAGAGTTGTCAGGAGTTGTTATATACTTATAAAAAAGGGTTGAGATGTAATGCGCTTAATTGTTACAGGTACATTTACATAGGTATCTTTCAAAAACATTAATAGTCTGATTTAGAGTTATATAGTTTAAATACCTGACAAAATGGGAAACAATTTAAATAACAGGTAAAAGGTAAAAAAAACTATTGCGACATAGCCCTTTAAGATATGAGCAGGTATGCTTCACCTTTTAAAAGGGGTTAGGGTGTGGGATTTATATGCTTCTAAAAGTGGTAATAAAAGATAAAAATTTGTAAATGAAAAAAAAAACTATTGCGACATAGCCCTTAAAGATATGATCAGGTATGCTTCACCTTTTAAAAGGGGTTAGGGTGTGGGTTTTTTATGCTTCTAAAAGTGGTAATAAAAGATAAAATTTTTTGTTTTACATAATTGCAAGAAAGAGTATTTATAATAATGTTTCCACAATTATTATTCATTACAATTTGTGCAATGGCTAAGTTCTGTTACAGAGATCTGGCAGATATTTATTTTCAACGAAATGATGTAGACGATGTAATTTTGCACATAGTGAGCAACGACTTCTTTAAGAATTGTAACCTAGAAGACATTGAAATTGTACAAAGGAAAAATTACAAATTTTGCATCGAATTTGAAAAGACGGTACATTGAATGCTCTCATAGCAAGGCAAAGATGTACAAACGTTACCAAGACTGATTAATAAAGGAACTTATTTTTGAGAGTACATCTACAACTGCCAACGAAAGTGGAAAAAAGGGTCGACCAGCAAAACCAATTGATGGATGTAGTGAAAGATCTCGAAGGCGCAAGCTGGAGAATATCAATGAATATATTTCTCAAAGAATTATTAAGGATTCATTTTTGCACCAAATTCAACCAACCCAAAATAAAAAAAAAAATGAAATAATTGAAAAAATAGTAGAAGCGAGCCCAAGGTGCACAAAGAGGATTTTGAAAAGCATTCTTACACCAATTGAAGATAAGAAATTTACGCTGGAAGAATGTTCGCCCTATTTTTGGATTTTAAATTGACCAAAAATCAATATTAGGAATTGCGGAAGCGAACCAATGAAAAGAATTGTGGGATTTTTCCAGAGTATCGAGATTTAGTTTCTGCCAAAAAAAAAATGCTTACCTTCACAATCTGCTATTAGTGTCACTTCAACATCAGCATGGTATCTTTCGTTCCATTGCGCTTAACAAAAAGGTATAGCGTCTTAGAGCCGTCAGCTAGTAGAGCAATACAAATTGATATATGTATGGAAAAATTAAATTCCTTCTTCAACAAAGTATTGCAGACCAATAAAATTTGCATTCAAAAAGGAAACCAAAGATGTCATAGGTGAAGAAGTTCAAAAAATAAAAGATCAAATTAAGGAACTTCAACCAGTAATATTTAAATTTGATGACCAAGACATTGAAGTACATTTTAAAATGTGTCTCACAATTATTGATGGAAAAGTTGCACAAGCTTTAACTGGAACAAAGTCAACGTCAAGCTGCATTATATGCCAAAAGACATCAAGTCAATTAAGCCAATCCCCACCAGAAGACGATAGTTTTAAGGAAGCCTACGAATTTGGAATTCCCCTCTTCATGCTAGAATACGTTTCATGGAGCATATTCTTAAATTGGGTTATGATTTGGAATTTGGTCCGTTAGGCGAAACAGTGAGAAAAAACAAAGAAAATTAAGAAAAAAGAAAGCAAAAAAAAAAACAAATTCAACAAAAATATCTACAGCTAGGCCTCGACAAGGGGAAGGAAACACAAATGATGGAAATACTGCAAGGAGATTTTTTCCGATCCGGAAACTGCAGCATCTATCACAGGTGTAGATCATGAACTAATAAGACGATTCACAATCATATTACAAATTCTAGCATGCAGCAGAAAGATAAATGCAAAAAAATTTGGAGAGTACGCCAATAAAACAGTTATACTTTATAATGAAAAATACTCTTGGAGATATATGCCATCCACAGTTCATAAAATTTTGTACCAAGGGGAACAAATAATTCAAAACAATATGCTACCAATAGGAGATCTATCTGAAGAAGCGCAAGAAAAAAGGAACAAAGACTACAGATTCTTTCGCGAGCACAACACAAGGAAAATGTCCAGATGTTGTACTAATGAAGACCTTATCACTATTTTGTTGTGCACTTCAGATCCATATATGTCCAACATTCGTCAAAAATGGAAAACTAACTCAATTGAATTAGACGAAGAAGCTAAACAACTTCTAGAAGATGAAAATCAAGGCAATTTAGAAGAAATTTTTACTAAAATTGGTTGACTTAAAGTACTTTTTCATTACACTAACAATAAGTTACACTTTTTTTTATATACATAGTTAAAAAAATTTTCCTGATTTAAAAATGTATATATTTTGTAAATTTACAATAAAAATTGTTATATTTCATAAATTTACCATAAAAATTGATATAGAAATATTTAAAAAGACAATAAAAAAAAACTTTAACTAAAGCAAAAACATACGAGTTTTTCAATGAAACTTCACTATCTTGAACCAATATAATAAATTATATTTTAACTCAGGATCTTTCAAGAAAAAAAAAACCACCTTTGGCCCTTGTGCTCATTAGGACTAAAAAGTTTACGGGGGCCAAAGTTTGGCATTTTCTGAAAAAATTGTTAAAAAGTATTAGTTGTAAAATTAACTGAAAAAATAAGACTATAATAAAACAACCTTTTTTACCTTTTAACACTTCACTTTTGTACTAAAATTCAACTGCAAATGAAAATGTATTTTAAACCCTCCGTAACTTTTTTATTTTCGGTCGAGAATTACGTTTTATAGCAAAACTTAAAGGCCAAAGTCTCACCTACCAAACAAAAAAAAACCGCATATCAAAATTCCGATCCAATCAAAAGTTAAAGATTTTTGACCGCCTTCTCGTCAAATGGTCCAATCTCCGGCGCGCCGTAAATAACTTCCTTTGTCTTGATACATACGATTACCGCTGTTACATTTAAATACTTTTGAAAATTCAGGAAAATTTGTTAGAACATCCGTGACACGTTCACGACCTGTACCATGGGTTCCTTTATTGAAAAACTTGTTATTGTAATACGAAGAGCCACAAAGCATTGAGCAAAATTAAGGAAAAATAACTTTCTCGATGAAACATCCATGGCATCAGTTCTCGAATCGTTAAAGATTTTATATGCGTAACGCAAACCGCTTAAATCACCAGTTTTTGCTTTAATTACCGAAGGGTTAAATTCAGGAAGGCAATTGAATTTGTTGCTGAACACGTGATTTGTAAATATTTGAGAATACTCCTCTGAAACTTCTTTGCCTTTATGATCGAATTGTAGACCAACATTACGAAAACCTAAAAACATCATTTCCGCTAACAGATATCCCAAAGTACTATATTTAAAAACATCAGCAGACTGGGGCTGGTATAAAGGTGATTGAATGAGTGTTAGGGGAACCTTAATAGTATTTAAAGTTGGAAGAAAGTACGGAGAAGAAAGCGAACCAGCATACCAATCTTCTATGTAAAAAAAAGTCCTTTTCATCTGTGGTGTAATTCCTCAATGTGTTTTTAGAAAAAAATTTTAAGTGATTAACGTAGAAGTCGTTGTCGTCATTTAATTGTAGCTTATCATAGAATTTCTCCAAAGCTTGAACGGTGTTTACACGTGGTATACTGTTGATTATCAAACGCATATCGGTTATTTTGGCTAAAAGAAAATCCACCACCGTTTCATTAAATGCATGAACATTTTGCTTTATCGTATTGGAAAACTGTTTTCTTAGGTTATCAAAGAGTTTAGTAATTTCTGCAAACTTTTCTTTCAACTCTGGATGTTGTTGTTCGTACAGCCAATGCATGGCCATTGATAGATATCTTCTTAGACCGTTTACACATTTCTTTTTTTTTTAACTTGCAGTGTACTGTTCATGTAAATGCCATAAAAATCGTATTTCTAAATATTTACATAAAAACGGCTTACTCTGTCGTTCAAGCAAATCATCTAAAGCCATGAGGTAGTTGGATTTCAACGTTTGTATTAAGTTCCGTTTGATTTAGCAGTATTTTCATATAATCTTTAAGCCAAGGCAATTGTAAATTCTCAACTGTTTTACTTTGGGAATCTGTATCAACCACTTTCTGCAGTTCTAACTCGAATGCCTGCACTTGACGCCACAATTTTGAAGAGTCATTAAAGGGTTCTCCAAAGGATTCTTTTACACTTTCGAAGTTTTTAAGAGTTAGGCCTGAATAAATCTATGACATGATTTGCTGAGAACTTGCCTTTATTCAGATAGTATTCTATAAAAATACCATTCACCCCATAAATATGCATAACAGCCAACGTTCTTACCCAATCAAGATCATCTGGCAAGCTGCCTAATTAAGCAAATTTCACATTTTCCTGATCTGTTAACCGTTTTAAATAATTCAATAATTCATATTTCTTCTAATCGTTACAAGACTTAAAAAATTGATAAGCTGTTTTCACAAATATAGGTTGGTCTTGTAAATACTTCTACTTAAAACGTCTGCCAGCTCATTATTTGCTTTGTAATCTAATAATTTAATTACCGTGTAATATTTGTTATCAGCTTCTTCATTAACATTTTCCCATTTACCACAGGCATATTGATAGAAATCGTCACAAGGACCGGCACTGAAATCCAAGGAACCTTTAATGAGCTGTTCCTGTTTCTGATTTGCCATGACTGAACTATTAGTCTTTATTGTTTTGAAGCTTACTTTTTTTTATAAGGATAATACATATTAACAGTGCTTGAATAAATTTCATATTCAATTTAATAGAATTTCCTGCAGCTAAATTTTATACAACTTGTTTTTTAAAATACAAAACAACAACTGCTTTGCTGATTTTCGCAAACGTTTTATTAGAGCGTGTCTTGATAGTTTATATTTACTGTTTAAATTCTAACACCCTACACCATTTTTTGGTCATCTTATAATGAGTTTGAACCGATGCTTTATATATTAAAAAATAAAATCTATCAATTGGGGATTACTTATTTAGTCAATTTATAGATTTCAATAAATCCATCCGTTAGTGTTTTCACATAAAATCTGTATGCAAACTTTATGATCCAACTGAATATTATTTGGGTTATATTATGTATATAACCCCTAATCTGATTGTATAAGTCTATCAATGTTCGCACCTAGCCCCAATACAATTGTCTCCTATGAATTCAACATACATATCGCACCTGCACCTCTAAAGTGAGTCAACTCAATATTTTGTAATTTTCACTTTTTACAAGAAAACGATACACAGTTGTCATATCTATCCACTGCTATAATCATACATCGGTTTTTTAGTCTTTCGCAAAAAAAAATACAGTTGTAACACTCTTTGTGCTTCTTTAGAATCCACTAAAAAGACACATTTTGAGTTACACCCAAAAAACTTGTTATTTTTGATGATCACTGAAAAAATCGCAAAAACAACTACTGTTGTATACTTATAATTCGCAATTCTTTGCAATGAAAAAACTGTTTTTATACCCTCCACTCCAGTGTGCAGAGGTTATATATAAGTTTGTCATTCCGTTTGTAATAATTAGAAAAAAAATTTTGGACCCCATAAAATTTATATATTTGTGATCCTTATAACAACCGGAGTTGATATAGCGATGTCCGTCTGTCCGTCTGTGGAAATCACGATGACGGCAACAATCGGGCAGCTAGGGTGCTCGTTGGCATAAAATATGATTCACTAACATCCTGAAAAGTTTGCTATTTAAAATCGTCCAAATCGGTCGATTAGGGCCCGAGATTTGAATGAAGAACTAAAAAAAGTCTTGAAAAAAAATAATTTTCTATGTTGTTCTTGTCACGATCACGCCCTCAATAGTACAGCTACAGTGATCATTTTTAGTGAGAATGATTCACCAAATTCATGGAAAGATTTTTACTTCAAAAATCGTTAAAATCGGTGGAAAAGGTCCAGGGAAATCTCTGAAAAAGTAAAAAAAAAAAATGAAAAACATGATATTTCTATATTGTTCTTGTTGTTATTCTAAATGTTGCATTGTTTTCATAGCTGGACTTGTTGTTTTTGTGGCCGTTATGGTAATAATATAACAAAAAAAAACCCGTTGTACATTTTTTATCAACTCAGGTAGAAAAATTTAAAAGTTTCCATTGTTTTGGCATCACTAAAAAAAATATGTTAGATCATTTCTGTCATTGCCACGAGTGGAAAGTGGTTAAAATCGATCCAAAATTTTTCGACAAGCAGACACGAGTTAATATAAAGGGAGTAAAAATTCACCAACATCTAAAGCAAATAATGCTAAAATACCTAGTTGTTAATAAAAAAAAACAATTGGGCAATTCACAATGGGTAATGTATCGTTGTATCTGTTGTATCGTGTATCACTTTACAATAGTGTAAAATTGTTGTTGGTAATTTTCACTGAAAAATCTGATACACGATCCAAATTCATTTGCTATGTTTAGTAAATGTTGTATATTGTATCATAACATATCAGTTCCAAGTGAATGCCAGTTTTTATGAAAAAGAAAAAACAAATACATAGAATTTTATCAGCATAAATAATTATAAAATAAAATATGGCAAATAATGCAAATAACGCAAATACATCGATAAGTTTATTTATATCAAAATTAATGTTTATATATTTTTAGTATGTATTTTCTCTTTCAGTACCAACCAAAACATTTAACATTTTTTTTTCCATTATAAATTAAAATGCAAGAGGTACGTAACTAAAACTCCAGGGTATATCTCACGACCAAAAAGCAAACACTGACAAGTGTTTTCTCTTATACAAAATAGCAGAAGCAACGAAGCGATCTTTCCTCGTTGGATCGAAAATTACTAAAGAAAGCGTTTTACAATATGAAAATACAACTGAGAGTTCACAACAAATGATTGTATTGTGTATTTCAATACAACATACAATATACAACACCTGTTGTGAATTGCCCAAATGTAAATTTAGCAAAAAAATTTATGTATTAATTTATTTAAAGAGAAAAACACAAAAATAACGTTTGATGTTGTATTTTTTGTGTGTAATATTTAAATATACATACATACACATATTAAATAATACAAATAATATACATATATTATATATATGCATGTATGTATGTATATTCATAGTAACTGCATATTAGAAATAAATCGGTATATTATTTTATTTACATAAAATTCTGCAGTATTTTGTTGTGGGGAAAGTACATTTCTTTTGCATTAACAGAGTGTCACTTCATTTTGCTCAGCGTGACTATGCCACAGTAGATGGCGCCATAATTTTTGTTTGTTCTAATTAGCTTTGCAATAGTTATTTCTATTTTTACATGAATGTTAATATTTTCAACTAGATATCATACAGAACAATGTTAAGAGTATACACGGGCTGGTCTTTTATTTCATACGTTTTTTCATTATTCTTTTACAAATATGAACATAAGTTTGGCATATTAACTTTTTGTTGTCTTTACAAAATAGAGTTACCGAGTTCGTCAATGAGTTTTTTGCTTACAAAACAGTTCTACATAGTTATATATAATTATTATTCTGCTTTACCTATAAAATATCTGATTGCGATTACATCTAATTTTTAAAAATTGTTTATAATTAATAAAGCATTATTATTCACATAAATACAAAATTTCACATTTTAAATTTTCTATTCAAATTTAAGAAAATATCAATTATAATAAAAACTGAAAATAAAATTCCCAATTATAAATTAAAAAATATTAATTGAATTTCAGAAAATCATATCAAAATATATATATATATTTACACTTAAAAAATGTTTACATTTAAAAAAAATATTGCCATTCAGGAGATATTAATAACTTTTCAGTACCGCGATTCAGTAACTTCTTTTAACGATAGTTGAATCGTAAAAAAAAAGAAAATTGCAAAATTATTAGTAAAATTTTTAAATGGTATTCGCTATTGTTAAAGTCAGCTGTTGTTGTTATCTAAACGACAACCATTTTTGTGTTGTTTATTCAATCGATAAAAACTTAAATTTTTAGGTTGAAATGTCGTCATACATAAATAAAAATCATGAAATAGTGAAAATATTTTGCTTTAATTAAAAAAATTTTTTATATAAATAAAAAAATTAAATAGCATTTCAATTCATTATTTCATTTTCAAATAAATAAACAGAAATATTAGTAAAAAAAAATAAAGATATTAAACATAAACATAAAATCATCCTGTCAAACACGAAGTAATTTGTTTTTTTTTTCTATTCTTTGTGTTTTTCGCTTATTTTGACAGAGATGCCACTCCTTTACAATTTAAATAAATAGAAAAACAGATTTGTCGATATTAATTTAAATTCAATTAATTTAAGAAAACCTCAAATCATATTTAAGAATTGTTAACATAAAAATTGTTACATAAGTAAACGTAATTTTATGAGAATGTTATTTTTTATATATACATTTTCACAATTTTTTTTTTTTTGATGAAAATTTGAAGTTTTTTTAGAAAATAAAGAGAACAAATTATTTTATTTAAAATGTTTGGGACATATGGTTTTTTGCGTTTGGCATCCCTAATTTGAATATTTATTACTATAAATTTATTCTCTATGTTTTTCAAATATGGCAATATTTTATTAAAAAAATTGAGAGAGTTTTCTTTTTGGTTATTATTTTGTTACTCTATCCGACCTATATGGCCGCAATGAAGAAATATTTGGCCAGTTAAAAGAAACTATACAGTCATCTCCAATTAGCTCGATTTAATGCATATAGCCACCCTACACAACCATTACCTTTGCAATGGAGGTTAGGGCGAGCTATTTAATTAGCAAAAACTAAATTAAACGAGAAGTTATGTCATATAACCGGAAACGCATGCATATAGGTATATAACCTAAATGCATGCCGATCAGCAACTACGATGACCAAAAAGCAAACACCGAAATAAATCCGAAATAATAGAAAAGACGAAAACCAACCCAAAGAATTTTCTGAAATAATTTGGTATTAAGTTTAACAAATTGTTTACTTTTTCCAATATTTTGTTTACATTTATTATCAATACTCAAACCGAGGTGGAGGGTATCAAAGATTCGGCACAGCCGAATTTAACACTCTTACTTGTTAAATTTTATAGTAAATATTAAAAAAACCGTTTTTTGCCTCTACTGAAAATTTGTAAATTTTGAGTTGACCCACTTTAGAGGTACAGGTGCGATATATTGTCTAACGATGACATAATTTCAATTTCATAATATCAATGCAATCAAATAACTATATAATCTATGACATTTTAGTAATTATAATAATTTTAAAAAATTATTATTTTCGATCTATATCATTTTAAATAAGTTAAAGTAAAAACATTTCATCTTGAGCCTGATTTAATTTCGAACTCAATCATTAAAATGATATAGATAGAAAAAAATAATTAATTATAATTATTTTAAATATATGGGGGCTATGACTAATAATTATCCTATAGGCTTTATTTTTGGACTACTGATTAATGGGAGTAATAAAAACATACAAACCCAATTTGACCGACATCTATATGATAATTTGGATTTATGACAATTTATGTCGATTTCATAGGGGTCATTTGTATGGCGACTAGGTCTGAACATGAACCACAATTTTCACCAATTTCAACAGCGTTCATGCTATGGCCGATAGAAGCTTATATATAAAATTTTGCAAAAATGTATTTGTACTTGCGATCTGTATTTTGATAACAAGGTTTACATGGACACACATACAGACGGACGGACGGACGAACATGGTACGTGAACTTTTTTAGCGATCGCGAAAAATTAGTTAATCATTCTTAATAATTTTTCATGATCTATACGGCTATGCGATGAAGAATTTGATATTTTCAAAAATTGCAAAAAGTTATTACCCTAGTGGAAACTATGGAGAAAGTTTAATAGTATAACTTTTTGCTTCACAGGGATTAGCCTGTCTGAGCATAACCGGACCCATTAGATCGATGCTACCGATGCGACTGGAGGTAATGCTGAACATCATGCCTATCAATATTTTCATCAAGGGCACGGAAGTGTAATTGGCTGTCCACTTAAGGGAGTCATATAAACTGAAACAAAGCTCTTGGAGACACGGCACAATCCAACGGACAGTGAGCAACACACCGTGATGCTGATATGGGTTCCATGACATAGAGGGGTCAAAGGAAACGAGCTGACTGACAAGTGTGCACAGAAGGGCTCAGATTCTTTGAATAGGACGATTGACGCTGATATTACAATCACTCTATCCGAGGTGTTGAATCTAATTGAAGAGGCAGCTGAACTTGAATTAAGGACAAAATGGACACAACTGACCTCATGCCGACTATCCCAGATCCTATGGCCCTTGTCTAATACAAGAAAAACGAAAGCACTCCTTAGAGTACTCACATTGTGTAATAGCAGCTGTATAGATGTGTACGAGGTGAAGTCAGTGCAACATTTGCTGTTTGAGTGTTCAGGACTGAAGCAGCGGCGGCTTATATGTCTAACGCAAATCTGTTCGATAGTAGATGTTCCACTCGACAACCTTGCGAACTTCTTGAGGGAATCTGGCTGGTTCAGGACGGAGGCATAGCGGATGAAAAAGCTCTTTATCTGTACTTTCATAATCGCTTCCCTACCTCTACCATCCGACACTTTCTTAAGGTTATCACAATGGCTTATATGGTCTCCGAGTATACTCGCCTTCGGCTGGCAATCCATCTAACCTAACCTAATATAACCTAACTCTTTGCTGGGATTCTCATTGCATTCGTTTTACAGCAAATCTATTGCTTTTAATTACTGATGAGGGTTGGTGACTCGACCCGAAACAGCTGTATAACCTGTCATGTAGAATATAGATCAATGTTTATTCCAATGTTTTTTGCTTTATAATAATTTTGTTTATGCGAATTATCTATGTTTTTTATGGCCTCAGTCCGAAAGTTATGAGTATTGCATGGTCGAACTATATCGACATTAAAATATATTATATTTTTTTTCTAAAAAATATCATTATCAATATTATTTTTAAAATTCTAGTACTCGTTTATTTCGTTTCGTCTCTATGGATTAATCAGCTAGTAGTTCACATGTTCCCAACTTATTATTGATTAATTAAGTTGGAAAAGAGCTTCAAGAACTATTTTTATACCCTATACCACTATTTGGTTTGGATATAATGACTTTGTGCTGCTGTTTGTAACTACCGAAAATATTTGACCTAGACCCGTCTTTTATTAAACCGAAAATCTATCAAAAAAAAAAATATTAGGCAATTTTTTCTCAAATTTGGTGAATGTACATATTTTTTCAAATTATAAGTGACTTTACCAAATATGGTCAGGATCGGTCCATTTTTCGACCTAGTCCCCATATAAATATAGCTTCCGATATGAAATTTTTCATATCTGCAGCCAAAAAAATTATTAATAACAATGCCACTAAAATTTGGTTTATGCTCATTTCTATTATAAATGCGTGAATTAAAGTAAATTTTGTTGTTTAAATATTCGAAAAACAGATGGGTTTTTGAATTTTTGATGTGTATACGTTAGGGTGGCCCTTAATAAAATGAAAGTGTTCAAACTGTCGGTCTCACCCCCTAGAAATATGCGAATAGCAAAAAAACTGAGAAATACAAAGTTTTGGGCCAATCAAAAAACGTTTTGTCGTGGAGCAAAGCGATTGAAAATTTCAAGTGTGTTTATATGGGGAAAATATGACTTTTTCAGATTTTAGGAAAATTTCCTTCTATAGTTTAATTTTTCCGACAAGCTGTTATATAATTCGGGATCAGTATTAAATTGTTCCTTCAAAAGGCTACAAAACTTCAAAATCGAATAAAAACTCGCCAAGAAATAGCAAATGCCCCAGACCACTTTTGTGCCAAAAAAAACTAGGTCATGAAATTTGATGGCATTTTTTTCAACTTTGAGAAATTGATTAAAGCCATCATTTTTTTTTTTGGCCTCTATACTTATAAGTACTCAGAGATGAAGTATTGTTTTATTACCACGTTGTTAACCTATTGCGCATTGAGACCGAATATTGGAAATTTTTTTGATAAAATTTTTAAAACTCCTTTTTCAAGTTTGAAAAAATTTTCTTAAACAAAATTTAAAAAAGTGAATCTATCACTTTAAGGTTTTATTAAATACATGTTACAGATTAACTGTGTGAATTTTTAAGTAAATCCCTCAGCCAGAATTTTTTTGACAAGGATTTTATTTTTGCGGATTTCGAGAAAAATTGGATTTTTGTGAAATATTCTGTAAATGTACTCTTTCTAAATACTCTGTATCAAAAATTCATCACTTTGCTACTTTTAAATGTTATATTTTATCTTAATAGCCCAGGGTATCGAAAAAAATAATATGACGCCATTAACCCTTTTGGAATTGGGGTCACATATGACCCCAATCTAATAAAAGACAATGTATGCAAAAAATTCAAATATTTTGTAAGTGCTGTCTAATTTTTAGATGCGACACTTAAAGTATAATAACCAAAATGTGTAGAAGTTTCGTTCCAAAAATTTGGGATAAATCCGAGAACGTTAACCCATTATTTGCCAAGGCCAGCTTTGGATTTTAAGATATTTTTAAATAAAAATGACCTAAAACGAGTTTTCAATATTGCAGCTAATTCAACAACCCTCAAGAATAACACTATTACAAATATAACAATATCAAAGTATAAAAACGAATTCAACAATCAAAAAGTATAACATAATCACAAATATAACAATATAACAGCTAATTTAACTAGGCTAAATGCATAACTACTCCAAATTGAAAACAAGTAAGAAAATTACAGTCGGTCTAGACCGATTATATGATACCCTATACCATGCGTTCAGAGACCCTATCTCTTAGGCCCAACTAACTGGACATAGAAAATAGGCAAAAACCAAATTTGAGTGGGTTTTTATTAATTTTTTTGGCTGCAGATATGAAAAAGTTCATATCGGATGCTATATCTATATGGGGACTAGGCCCAAAAATGGACCAATCCTGACTATGTTTTCTAAAGTCTCTTGTATTTTGCAAAAATATATACAAACAAAATTTGAGAAGAATCAGTGCAATATTTTTGTTTTTTGATAGATTTAAGTGAAGATCGGGAAGCAGCTCTATATGGGGCCTATGACTAAGAGTTGTCCCATAGGGATCATTTTTGGACTACTCATTAATGGATGTAATAAACGCATACAAACCCCATTTGAGTAAGATATATATGGCAATTTGGATCTGTGATCGGACTCACATAGTTTTTTATTTATAACTCAGGAACCAATAAAAGCTCACTCATTAAATTTGGCATAAGTGAAGCAAATATTATCAGCAACAACATATTTTTTTTTAATATCACTTTTAAGATATACTTTCACAAGCTAAAGATAATATGATAATGATCATTTGCGAAAAACGAAATACAAAAACGATAATAGTGGTCCATTTTCAAATATTTCTTCGTGACTGACATGCTCTCGAAGACAGTTTTCAGTATATGTGACCTTCTCCGAGAAAAGGGACCTAGTGTGTCAAAAAACGGGTTGTATCAAAAACGGTGGATTCTGGTACCTAAAAGGGTATAGAAACTTTAAATGCGTTTTTTTCTCATAATTTAATTATCACACACTAGGCCCCTTTTCTCGGAGAAGGCCACATATATGTTCTGGTTTATTTTATGATAAATATGAAACTAAATTACAAGACACTTTTGAATAAGAGAATTCACCATCTAATAAATTATAACATAATTATAATTATAAAAAGTTTTTAGAAATCATATTTTATTGGTGCGTTGCTAAATCCTTAAACTATATGATCTCTAATAAGTTACATTTGTCTTGTTTTTTTTTTTTTTTCTAATAGTAACTTAGCTATTGAGCCACAATAATGGACGGTAGTGCTAGAACCTGGCTTGATTAAAAATATTTACACACTTGTTATGATTTTCGGAAAATATGGTATAGTAGTTCTAAACAACAAAATATTGAAAGCAAATAATAATAACTAGCAGAGCGCAGCCCTCGAAATTCGCGCAAATTCTACGAAATTTTATTATTTCATTGAAATTATTTCTTTCAACATTCTTTTAATTTTTTTAATTTATTAAATTTATTTCATTATAAATATTTGATCCCACAGAACTAAGAGCCTAAAGATAATCGAACCACTTTGTATGCCACCTTAAGGTATGCTAATTTTAGGCAATTCACAATTCAACACAGGACGTGTGATATGCAGTTATTAGTATGAAATTCGATTGCGTTATTGTCGTTATAGTCGTTATTGTTTTATGTGCAAAATTATTTTTCAATTCAACATAGGGCTTTTCATATACAATTTTTGCAAAAACATTAACAAATTTAATAGACACACACACATCATTGTATAATTTTATGTATGTATTAGTAGCAACTTTTTATGAGCATTACTTCAAAAAAAATTCCAGGTGGTGCAAATCTGTAATTCTCTTGGACAGTTAAAAAGAAATACCTTCAAATGAGGTTTGTTTGGGCAACATTAGATTAAAACTGACAAAGTTAATTCGGTCACAAGAAATCGCTTTGCCTATTAATATTATAGATTTGCATAATATGTATAGTGTTGATTGCAAACTGTCTGAAAAAAGATTTTAACATAAACGAGTAGGATAATTAATTATTTAGATACTTTGTGTTTCAACACCAACCTGGTCGAATAATGACAAGCATTGTATTTTTTATACCCTCCACACCGCTATGCAGAGGGTATATATCAGATTGTCATTTCGTTTGTAATGAATCGAAAAATTAATTTCCGACCCCATGAAGTATATATATTCTTGATCCTTATAACAACTCGATTTGATATAGCAATATCCATCTGTCCGCCCGTCCGTCTGTCTGTCCTTTGTAACCTCATTCAAAAAATAAACCATTTACCTGGGTAAACTTAGTTTATCATTATTTCGAGCAGGTTGGTTTTTAAAATAGGATAAATCGCGCACCACTCTGCCAAGATATGTCCTAAAATATGGAGACACCTCTAAAATATGCTAAAAATTCAGTGTGCATTTGTTATAAATAGGTATATGTCCAGATATTTAAAACCAGTGTGGAGGGTATCAAAGATTCGGCATAGCCGAATTTAGCACTCTTGTTTTTGTTTGAATGCTTAAAGTTTTGTTTGTGTAAAAGATGCTCGAAAACATTTGAAATATATGGAAGAATTACAATCGGGAGGTATTCGTTACAGGTTTTTGTTAGTGGTGTAATTTTGGCATGTTTCCATTCCATTGGAAAGATGCAAGTAGTGATTATGGAGTTAAACGAGTACATTATAAAACGGACAATCCATGGTAAAATACGACCCACTGAGTTCGATTTAATGGCATTTAAACTTTCAACTACGTCTGGCAGTGTTTTACATTGAAAGTTAAATTTGGTAAAGGTTGGATTGTTAGGTGGACAATGGTCATAGAATTCGTTATTCAAGTGGATATCGTTACATTCAACAATAACACGGGTCTACAAATTTATTAAAAAAATTGACTGCAGAAACGAAGCATGTTTTTTAACTAATCTGGGTGCGCTGAATTCGAATCTGGCATAAAAAATGGGTTGTCACGTCTTGTTCATTTTTTATCGCATGCTGGCAATACTGTAAAAAAGTAAATACTGACACTACAATTTCACAATTATTAATTTGACAGAAGCACACATCCATTCCAAATCTTCATAGTAGTAGCGTTTGAGACGGAGATGGTGTGTTGCTGATCGAAGCTATTTTTTCTTTGTGTGTGGAAGAAAAGGATATGCAATATTAGAATCATTAAAATATGCATATTTACATTATTTTGGTTTTGCTGTCAGAAACGTGGACAAACCGTGGACACCGACAATGTTTTGCAATAGTTGCAGAACTGTTTTATACAAGCGGTCAAATGGCAAAAAGATCTATTTCGATTTTTGAATTCTAGTACTTTGGAGAGAGTAAAGTAACCACCAAACCGATTGTTATTTCTGTTTAAAAAAACCTGCTGGATTCAGTATGAAAAATCGAAAAAATATTACTTACGCGAATATTCCACCGGTTTCCAAACCAGTTCAACGTCTACCAAATGATCCATTACCAGTTATTCCCAGTGCTACGAGCAGTGAGAGCGAAACACCTTTCACCAGCAGTGGTAGTTTGTATGAGGCTGATGATCAACGCCATTTAGTGACTCAAGCTGAGCTGAATTACCTAATTTGGAAATTACATTTAACGAAGCAAGACGCAGAATTACTAGCTTAACGCATGCAGCAGTGGAAACATCTTGCAGTTGGGACAAAAATAAAAATTAATAGAGATAGAAGCTTGGAATTGGCTGCATATTTTGATAAGAAACACTCTATTCTATACTGTACTGATGTTGATGGCTTATTTCAAAAAATGAACCAGCCATATGACAAAGCTGAATGGAGATTATTTACTGATGGCTCTAAGTAAAGTTCAACGGCTCTTCTTTTGCATAATTTGAAGAAAAAAGCATCCATACATATTGCTCATGCCATTAATTCAATGGAAAATTACGAATCAATGACTGAATCATAAATGGTGTGTGCTTTAAATTTCTTTGTATATATTGTATAGACCATCGTAAATAACTGTAAATTAATCCGTTTCAGGTCATTGGTTTGTTGCCTGGTATGCAAGGAGGTTTCACAAGATATTGTTGTTTCCTTTGTCTATGGGACAATCGCACTACATGACATCATTACGTCAGAACAGAGTGGCCAAAAAGAACTGAGTATTCACCAGGAAAACAAATCATTTCAAATAAACCATTGATTGATTCAAATGACGTTCTTCTTCCGCCGCTGAACATAAAATTGGACCTTTTAAAGAACTTTGTCAAGGATGATGCCGCATTTAAATATTTGCTAGCGTTTTTTCCTAAATTTTCATATGCTAAAATCAAAGAAGGCGTACTTCATATGCTAAAATCAAAGAAGGCGTACTATTGGCCCTCAGATCAGGAAGCTAATGAATGATGAATGGAGACAAAATATGCAGCCTGGAAATGTTTCAAGAGCATCGTGGACAGCTTTCTTGGAAACAATATAAGTGAAAGCTAAAGACAAATTATTGAAAAATTATCACGAAAAAAGGTGCACGATTATCACTCAAAATGCATTTTCTTCATTCGCATTTAGATGTTTTTCCACAAAACCTAGGTTCGGTGAGCGAAGAACAAGGGGAGCGTGCTCATCAAGACTTGATGAAAATTGAAAGAAATTATCAAGGATTTTGAGACAAAAGCATGTTGGGAGACTATTGCTGGACTCTAATACGTAAAATCCAACCAAAAAATACAAACGACGCGTCGTTTATTCAAGAGAGCTTGGATTTTTGCAACTCAACGGAATTAGATTTTGACGAAAGTACACAGGACAGTTCATCGATAGAAATCGAAGTTGTACATTCGACAAGCCGAAAGGGCATTTATTCCCGAACTGCAGTGTCCGACATCATGCAGTTCCAAGCATAGATGGTGCAGTTAAAGAGGCAGAGAATGGACCAAGATTTAGAGATAAAGGAAAGAGAGCTAAATTTTAAAGAAAGAGAATTGATGAATAAAGAAAAAGAAATTGCAATTAAAGAAAAGGGAATTGAATTTTAAGAAAAATAAATGTACAGTCAGGAAAAAATAAAAATTCTCGAACTGGAAATGAAAGAGCGATTGGCTATGGAGGAGCTGAAATACAAATACATATAACGTGTATTACATATCTATTATTTATTATTATAGTGTTATTTATTATATTATATAATTTAATTTTTATACCCTATACCACTATGTGGTTTGGGTATAATGACTTTGTGCTGCTGTTTGTAACAACCAAAAATATTTGACCTAGACCCATCTTTAATTATACCGATCGAATCAGAATCACTTTCTGAGTCTAGACCGACTATAATTTTCTTACCTGTTTTTATTTTATTATTTGACTTGAATTATTATTACTTTATTTAATTTTTATTTTTATATTATAAAAATTTATTTTTTATTTTAAGTTGTCTTACCGACAGTTTCTTTTTTTTTAATTAAGGTACAAATATACATACCTGCATGTATCATTCAATGAAAAACTTTTAGCTTTTTTAGTTATGAACCGATTTATTTAATTTTTAAACTTATTGCTATCTACAAATTTGTTTGATTTTGTATAAAACTTAGTAAGCTATTTCTCATTTTAGTAGAGGGTGGTAAATTAAAGTTGGTTTGCATAGTTGAGTACTGGCTTCATCATCTTCTATATTCAAACCTATAATAATGTTATGGAGAATACAACAAACCATAATCCAGTCACTACGATTTGCGGAAAATTTCCCGAAAACAATTTCCCGAAATTACAATTTCACGAACACAATTTCCCGAAATGACAATTTGCCGAAATTACAATTTCCCGAACGCAATTTCCCTAAATTACAATTTCCCGAAATACAATTTCCCGAACACAATTTCCCGAAACTACAATTTCCCGAAATTACTATTTCTTCAAAGAGCTTGCTGATGGCATTTCCGAAACAATACCATCAGAAATTCCGGCCGAAGCGCGAGCAATCAGCTCATGACCACTTGATGTAGTGGTCCGGGCAAGATCTTTTAGCTCATTAACGATTTTTTCTTTAGCAACGAAAGCCGCTTCGGCACTGTGATTGTGAAGAGCCTCTTTTTTATAGTATCGTTGTTATGACCTTACCGGTACAATGTTTTCCTCGATAAAGGATACAACGCCAATAAACGCTATCAACGGACTGACCGTCGTCATGATACAAGAAACCATTCAAAAGCAACCTCGGTTTACCTTTTTCGCTATCCAGGAATTCGAGTGGCATAGTAACTGAGTATTACAACCCAAATAACTAAAAAACTTCGCTATGCAAGATGGTAATGATTCCGTAGCAGCTACTGCATGGGCAGGATGTGATGGAATGAGCGTTTTCCGTCGGGAAGTCTGAATACCGAAGTGTTCAAAGTCACAATGAAAAAATAAGCGTATGACACTCCAATAAATAGGTCCGGATGACGAGGGAGGGTGGAAGAGGAAGGGCGCGGTGCGGGGTGGGGCAATTGTTTTTTCGAGAAGTCGTATATTCGGGAAATTGTTTTTTCAAGAAATCGTATGCAGCCAGTTTTTTTATGGGGGAAATCAAGAATATATGGGAAGTTGTAAACTAAAAATAGGGAAATTGTAATTTCGGGAAATTGTTTTCGGGAAATTGTTTTCGGGAAATTGTAATTTCGGGAAATTGTTTTCGGAGAATTGTTTTTCGGGGAATTGTTTTTTCGGGCAATTGTTTTCGGGCAATTTTATATGGGAAATTGTTTTCGGGAAATTTTGCGCAGACGAGTCACTACACTCCTTGTTATTTTCATCATTTGAAATTCTAAATTTTAGCTCCTTTAAACTACCAAATTTTTCTTTAAGACTACCAAAGCAATTTTCGATCGGTACACGATATTTGGAGAAGTATTTGTTAAACTTTCTCTATCTTCTATTGTGTGCTCAGAACTGTTTTGCCTGAATGGCGTTATTAAAAAAGATTTTAAAGGATATGCGCTGTCACCAGCAACCCACTCGCATTTAGATAAAAAGTTTTGTGGATGTTTAGCGATTAGGCAATTTATGAAAATTTTTACATCATGGACACTACCAGGGTATCCAATTGTGACTTGACTTATTCGCAATTTATGGTCACACATAGCTTGCATTTTGATAGCATATTGCCGTTTACGGGAAAAGTAAAGTTCATGGTTTTTGTTAGGTGCTTCAGCTAACTTTATTTCAGATCCGTCATTAAAACCAACACATCCAGGTATCTCGTGGCTTGTTTCAGAAGCTAGTTTTATTCTTTCGGCTTCGCTAGGCCAATACAAAACTCGGTGCTTTAAGTTTAAAATGGCTTTAAAAATACGTCTGGTCACATTTTGGATAGTGCCACCATCACCTATACCAAAAAGAGATGCACATTTACGTATGGTTAGCCCATCGCCTGATGATCCCAGTCGGAAAAGCACTATTTTCAACTGTGACTCAATTGGAAGTTGTGCATTGGGGTTTTCTGTTTTAAAGACGCCACTATCTTTTATTAAATCCAGGATATATGCAAATTCAGCTGGACGTACGCGAGCATTTTGGTTAAACCTGTTGTTGTCGAAGTTTCCCAACACTTTGTGCTGCCAATGTGTTGATTTGGGTAGTCCGAGAAGAACACTTCTGCGATTTTTCAGCAAGCAAATCATGTTCATCCTGAAATTTTCATGAATATCATCCTCCTCTTCTACATCATCTGAAAATATATATTTTTTAAAGATAGCAAAAAAAGTCTTCTACCACTTACCTGAATCAACCATAGGTATTTAAAATGCATAATTTTCGCATAAAGCTTTTATAATTTTACTTTTTTCGCTTTCAACAGGCATTTTTATTTTATGTATTTTTGTGATATTTTGTGTTTATGTTAATGACATTTTGAATTTGACGTTTTTCAGATTTTAGTAAGTCTGTTTCTTTACTTACCCAAATTTACCCAAACTTACTCAAAGTTACTCAAAGTTACTCAAACGCGTTTCTTTACTTTTAAATTGTGTAGAAGAGAGAGAATTTTTTTTTTCTCTTAACGTCAAAATGCGTTTCTTTTTTACACAAATTTACACACACTTTTTCTTTGAGTAACTTTGAGTAAAGTGTCAAACAATCAATCAGCTGATCGAAAACAAATGTTTTGTTTGTGAATTTAAAATTTTACAAATTTGAAAATATTTGGTGGTGCTAAGTTGCTGATACTCTTATGGAAATAAGTGAATGTGCATGAGTTAGTAAAAATATAAATAACATTTGCTTTTTTAACAGGCGGATCTTTCTGGCCCGGCGGAGGTTGAAGAGATTGGTAACTTAATAGCTGAACTGATGGATTCCTCAAGTTCATCAAGTGATGATGAGCTGTTGGAGTTCATTGCCGAAGAGTCAAGCAGCGAGAAAAATGAACTCTTACTATCGAGCTATGAGGCTTTAAAGCCAAAAAATGAACAGCATTAAAAATTATATTGATGACGTTGTGCCAACATACACGGATATTGGGTTTAAGCAACATTTTCGGATATCCAAAGTGTTGTTTAAAAACATGTCTAAACGTATCAACGACGCTGAGTTTTACCAAAAACTTCGTAGCGACAAGAGGCTGCCAGCAACAACATATTTGGCAGTTTTCTTATGGTTTGCTGGGCACGAGGCGTGCAGTTTTCGGGATCTAGCCGATCGCTTCGATATATGCATTGCGACTATCAGTCGTATTATTGAAAAGGTGACGATGTTCATCAGCAGTTTGAGTCCAGATGTCATAAAATGACCTAACGAAGAGAAAAAAAATGGAATCTGCAAAATTCTTTTTTAACAAATGTGGATTTCCAAAAGCTATAGGTAAGTGGTGTCTTATGAAAACAGTTAAAACAATTCTAATTTAATTTTAACACAGGATGCATTGATGGAACTCATATTGTTATTGATCCTCCAAAACATAGGGAGGATGACTACATTGACCGCAAGGGCAATGTTACTGTTTGCATGCAAGGTGTGTGCAATGAACAGAAAAAATTCATAGATGTATTCATTGGGCATCCAGGATCATCCCATGATAGCTGGATTTTTCAAAATTCATCGTTATGTTGGAGGATGGCATCGGCTTGTGGAGGTATGTGATCATTTAATAAAATTGGCATACATATATATTTATTTTTTCCTTTCTACAATAGATTACTACTTGTTGGGTGATTCTGCTTATGGTTGTACCCAATATTTATTGACTCCATATAAAGATAACGGCCGTTTATCAAGGGACCAAATAAATTTTAATATTAAGCTAAGCTCTGCACGCGTGGGAATTGAGCATACTTTTGGGATACTGAAGCAACGTTTCAGGCAGCTATACTACTGCAAGCTCAGAGGAAATATAAAGCTTTGTCACTTTATAAGAAGTTGCTGCGTTCTCCACAACCTAGCAAATGAAGATGATTTACAGTTTTCAACAAGCGAAGTTGAAGATGACGACATTCTTGACAATGAGCAGTACGGTGAAACGTCAAAGGGGAATGCTTGTAAGAAATGCTATTTGTAATGAGATTCTAAAGAAAAGAAATTAAGTAAAGCGCAGGGTAATTTTATATTTATATATATATATTCAATATTGAGTTTTTGTAAACAATTTCATTTCCAAATATATGTATAAGTAGGCAGTAATATACCTAGGTATAGTATAAAGATTAAAATTTGTTTTACATGCACTTGTTGTCAAACATATGTTTTTTGTTTTGACATTTGTTTTTGAGTAAGAAATGTGGTTTTTTGCGTTTCTTTACTTTTGTGTAAATGAGAGTAGTTTTTAGCATTTGAGAGAGATTTTAGCCCTTACTCTCATTTGCACAAACTTTACACAAAAAGTAAAGAAACAGACCTAGTATATGAATATACAACAGAGGTCGAATCGTCGCATTCGTTATCGAAATTTTTCGATCGAAATTATTTTTTTATTTCCCAAAATAAAATATTAAGAGTAATTTTACTCTGTCACAGCTAACGAGCTAAGGTCCATAGTTAATAGTAGAAGTGAAACGAGGTCTGACGTTCGTCCGTCTTTTTTAAATAATAAACCAAAATATGGTATTTCGATTGATTTTACTCGATATCGAATGCGACGATTTGCCCCCAGGTTGTTCACACATGTACTATTTGACGTCTTGTATTACTTTACAACTTACAACGTTAGTACACCTTATGAATTCCCTAAAAGTTAATTTAATGAAATAAAATGATAGAGTAAACATGAACAAATCTTGAATTTCAATACAAAAATTTCAGTGTGTAGACACGGATGAAAGTTTAAAAGAGAATTTCAAATAGAATTTCAATAGAAAAATTTCATGTGTAAACCGGGACTTAAGTAACAAAAGAAACCTTAATTAATTTGGAATTTTGTTTAACTCAAATTGGAATGTGAAGAAAATTATGTTTTTGGTAAATTCATAATATTTATATTTTACATTTTAGTATTAACTGGACCAAAACAAAAATACTTTTGACATTGCATATTTTTTGTATGCAACTTCTTTCCGTCATTGCTGATTCCGAAACAATTTTCGTTTAAAATATATTCAAAAGAGTTTTGGTATTTTTTGGTCTGGTATTGTGCTCCTGGCTTAATAATACCATATTCTAAAAACTTTTGCCTTTTAAAAATGTCATTATGCTAGGACATTACCTAGATTTACAAGAAACATCAGCTAGTTTTGGTTTTGAATAAACATTTTTATTAAAATTCATAACAAAAATTACTAAGTTTTTAAATGGAAGTTCACATAGACACGCAAACATTTCAAATGGCATTTTATGGTATATATATGTATATGTATATGTAAGTATATGTATATGTATAAGTATATGTATATACGTATATGTAGTAGGTAATCTTTGAATTCTCCAATATTCAAAAATGTTCTTTCAAAGAACAATAAAAATGTAAACAAATTATAAATTTTAAATTGCTTCAAAGGAAACTAATATCGAATTTTAATTTTTTTTTTTCTTTGTTAATATCAAATTTTATATTGCTTTTTTTAAAAACAAAACCAAACACACATTTAACATACATATTTTTAGCAAACTAATATAACAGAGATTTATCTTCGTACATACTATCCCATAATTTTAATTTTTCTGCTTCTGGCAAATCAATCACTTCCAATTCATCTGAAATATTCAAACATTTGAATGTCGTGTCAGCACAACTACTAATGGGTGGCCAATATTGATGATAACTTTGCTCCTGCTGTTGCTCTGGTTCTTGCTGTTGTTGTGCCAACAACAACAAATTTGTGTTTCCATCATTATTAACACAATTGCCTACACTTACATCATTCACAGCAACGCAAGCTACGCCATCATTGTCATTATCGCGAACAGGGACGTCATTGAGGTGTTGTTTTTTCTTACCATTTCTACTGCTGACATTAAATGAAGGCCAACAAACCGCATCCGTTAACGGTATATTGGGATCACCGCATTCAGCAAATTTTACTAATATTGCTACCATACGACGTATAGTTGTATATTCAGCGGTACGATATTTGAGTTTTTTCGCGCCCGCATTGTAAAACAGATACGATAGATCATCTGCATGACAGGTACCACGTACTTTGCGACCACATGTTATGATACGCATAAAATTGAAATGTTTCGAATCAAAATCGAAACGATATAAATAGGTGGGCGCTGTGGCATATTGTCGACGTGCTAACAATGTACGATGTATGCCATGCCAGAAATATTTATAGGAAAATATCTGCAAAACAAAATATGAAAATAAAGAGGAGAAAACTCCAATATGCTAAGCATATGTGCACATATTTTCACTGCTGGTAAACATGTATTAAATATTGAAGTATACTTACATCACTATATTGTAATATGGTTTCCCAAGAAGGTAGCTTATCGCCAAAATATACTTCCTTTAACATACGACCATATTCCAGACGTTTTTCTTGTGTTAAATTTGTATCTAAGGGTGGTAAACAGTCGCCTTCTCCTAAGTTGTGTAATAAATCAGGATATTTTCGAACTTCCGGAAATACTAGGAGACCTTCAAAAGAATTGCCACCTATCAGTAAAGGTATGCTGTTGCCCCAATTGTTTCTTAACATTTCCAATGGTTCTTTATCTATTATGCATTGTTCAGTTTTGTAGGGCTCCACACAAGGACCAAAACCAAAGTTTAATCTACTTTGATGTCTTTCATCCATTGTTAATAAATCTTCAGTGGCTTTAAAAATTGAACTAAGCTTTTGTTCTTTTAAATATTTCAACACCTCTTCGTCGTTGTTATCTCCCTTGTAACCATTGGCTTTGGCAAGTCTGTAGGCCCAATCAAGGTGCGGTATATTTGCCCATGGTGACATAGCACAACCTGACATAAGCACAACTTTGTGGAATAAATTTTTAGTTTGTTCTGTTAACATTAAATAGTGTGCCGAAGCACCACCAGCACTTTCACCAAAAATAGTTATATTTTCGGAATCACCACCAAAAAAATGACAATTATTTTTGACCCACTTTAAGGCTAACACTTGATCTTTTAAGCCAGCATTACCAGGTACATCACATTTTTCATCAGCGAGACTAAGGAATCCTGAAAAGAGAAAGGAAGAATGTTAACATCACATACATAAAATATGATAGTTATGATGCGATGAGTTTTGCGTAAATGGTATTTGTCCGAAAATAGTCAGATCGTCATCTTTAAGCGTGATTGTCATCTACAGTTATGTGCAAAATAATTGGGACAGTAATATGCCAGACAAAGTAAAATAAAATAAAATGAGAGACATCCCCGTAGTTTACAGAATTAATTGTTTGTTTATAATCTACAAAAACAATTACCGTTGATGTTTTTTTTACCCACTTTGAAAAGTCATTTATTATTTTATATAGAATATATATATTTTTATGTGAAAAAAAAATAAGGACACTTCTAGATTTCCAACAAATAAAAAAACACCAAAGTAGATTTATACTAGTTGCTATTTTAATACGTTTATAGTTTGTTTTAATACTTTGTTGGGGATCATCATCAAGCCATTGAGTCAACCAAGTTTTGACAAACTGATACCGGTGTAGCGTTTCACGAAACCATAATAAGTTGCCAAAGCCTATCACTGTTAGTTGGATACTTTCTTCCAATCGACGTCTTTACTACATTTCGCAAATTTAGTATTCGCTTTAGATCCGGGGATTGTGTGGGCTCTCTCCGATAGTAAGGTATTGTTCTCAAACCAGTTCTTTGAGATCATTGTTTGGGATCGTTGTCGTGGTGCTTAGTGATATTTTGAGCATCAGCGACACTAAGTAATTTTTTCAAAAAACCAAATTTTTTACAGTGTAAATATTTTAAGTTTCACTTTTAATTTTGAATGTAAGTATTAGGGCCTGCAATACCGGGATCCCCTTTTAAGGAATCCCGGTATTATCCACATTTTTTATTACCGGTTTTAATGACGACTTAATACCGGTATCCGTTATTACATTTTTATGCTGTAAGTTAAAACATAGGAGCCTCTTCCATCGACGTTTCCGAGTCATCTGCTGATTCTGAGCCAGAACTTCTAATTTCGATGACAATGAAAGAATAACTAGAAATGGCAATTTCCAAAAAAGTTAATGTGATGAAGACTGCGAGTGTAATTTCAAAAACGATGAATTCTCAAATCTATACTAATATTATAAAGAGGTAATGTGTGTTGTTTGTTTGTTTGTTTGTAGGAGGTAATCCCGTAACTACTCATCTGATCTTCCTGAAATTTTCACAGAGTCTTACTGCGGATATGGGAAGTGCTATAGGCTATAATTTTTTTTTAATATTTTTAGTGGGCGTGGCACCTCCCACACAAAGTAAATTTTTAATATCATATACATATATTAAGTATTATGATAGGGAGAGCTTTGCAAATGTGTGTAAGGTCACCTATTGGTAATATTAGTAGCTACGCCGGAAACGGGCGCGATCGTATAAGTGGGCGTGGCCTCCCATACAAGTAATAAATCAATATTATATATCTCGAATACTGTGATAGAGAGAGCTTTTCTAATTTGTCTGATGTCACCTATTATTAATGTGTGTTGTCGGACAAAAAATAGGCAGTATCGGAACAATAGGCGTGGCGCCTGCCATACAAATAAAAAATGCCATGTATCTGGAGTACTGTAGTAGTGAGAGTCCTGGGACTTTGTGTGAGCTCATAAGTTATTCATGGATTAATTAGACAATAAATGGGCGTGATCGGAGCAGCGGGCATGGCACCGTCCGTACAAAGTAAATATGTGACATAATATGACTGCTGTACACCAATGGGCGTGATACTCCCCATGCAAAGTAACTATTTAATGTCATATATCTGGAGTACTGTAAAAGAGAGAGCTTTGTGGCTTAGCATGAGCCCATAGGTTCTTTGTATGATTGATTAGTCGAACAAAAAAATGGGCGTGATCGAAGTAGTGGGCGTAGCACTGCCTATGCAAAGTAGATATCTAATATCATACAACTGGTGTACTATAAAAGGGAAAGACTTGACATTTTGCACAAGTCCATCAGATATTAATGTGAGTAGTCCAATAAAAGTCGGGCGGGATGGGATAAGTGGGCGTGGGACCCCTGTATAAAAAATATGAAGTACTACGAAAGCGACAGTCTTTTGACAAGTACATTAGTTATCAATGGGATTTGTCGTTGAAAATATATTGCCAAAATAAAAATTCGCCAAAAATGAAAATTGCGAAAAATAATTATCACCCAAAAAAAACTTCAAAATCAAAAATAGGCAAAATCAAAAATCGCTAATCGCGAAGCACACCGGTTTACATCTAGTACTATATAAAGTTTTAAAAATCACAACAATAGGACTTAGCACATATACTTATCTTATATATTAAAAAAAATTATGTAAACTAAAGTCAGTCCGTCCGGCCGTTATTAAGACACAGATATGTCATCCATCATTGAAATTTACTCCCACCTTACTCAAGTTATATTCAAACGCGATTCTTCCCTGTATATTTCTTATGGGACACATTCGCTCAAGCAATTCGAATTCCCATAGCTTCTCTTCTAATGAATGGATCTTGATCGTTTCACTCTCAGAATACTCAGTGGATCAAGCTCTTTTTTAAGCTACTAACTGTTCAAATTCGTTGAGTTTGAGGAAAGTGTGCGTGCACAATCAACTTTACATTATGCAACACGAAAGATAACGTACAGGTTGACGAAAGTT
Source organism: Cordilura impudica (assembly GCA_963682025.1). Classification (NCBI taxonomy): domain Eukaryota; kingdom Metazoa; phylum Arthropoda; class Insecta; order Diptera; family Scathophagidae; genus Cordilura; species Cordilura impudica. The sequence goes on along the minus strand of OY821517.1, from coordinate 258,537,550 downwards.
ATGCGTGCACAATCAACTTAACATTGGCGTTTTGTATTACCATCTCGACAATAAAAGGTTTTGAATTGTGAATTGGCTAAACTTGATTAGCATACCTTTAGGGTCTCATAAAATAATTTATTAAATGGGCTGGGATCTTCTAGTAATTTATTAAATGAAAAAAAAAAATTTGCTCTCCAATTTCGAGGGCTGGGATCTTCTAGTATATTAGCAATTATTTTATTACTAGTTAATTGTGTGGCGCCTAGGCGCCCGTTTAAAAATTATGAATAAAACAGTTTAAATTTAAATACACGAAAAATTTATAATAAATTATATTTCTTTTAATATAGTAGTAAATTGAAAATTATATTGTTACATATGTGCATGTGAAAAAAGATTGTGTCTGTAGAAATTATATACATAAGTATCAAAATAGATAAGAAATATTTGGCAAAAAAGTTTTTCAATTTAGAATCTCTTGAAAAACTATATTTCGTGTGAAATATCGTTGGTCATTTAATAGTTTTCCTTGCTGTGGGTTCGATTGAATACGTATCTTACCTTGGCTTGCAACTTTTGATCGTGACATACAGTTGACCGTGTGAAAATACCGCGGTCTCCAAATTTATGCCAAATCAAATGACTGGCCTTGAGCCTTGTTTATGGTAATTGCATATGCAGGAATTACTGGAAACTGGCGGCGTTTTAATATGAAAGGTAATGTGGTGTCGGTTGGGGCGAGATCAATCCTAGGAATTAGAACCGTATCATTTTGGTCAGCGTTGCAGAATCAGTCATTCTCTCAGTCAGTCAGTCAGTCACTCAGTGAGTCAGGGATCAGCGTAAATATATTTAAGATTTTACCCGGCCTTCACACGTTATATTTTTGGCTTTCAGGTTGTAATGCACTCACACTTTTTTACTCTTTTTCACTAAATAATCATACGTTTCAATTCTCTCTTTCAATTTTTCAATGGGACAGTTGCCTAACAATTTTTTGACTATTGGATGTGTGATCAATTTGACTTGAACATGGGAAGGCCGGGTAAAGCGAGGAAGTTGGAGATTCCCAAAATTATTAAAATGTAATACAATGGAGTTAGCTTACAACGAACCCTGGTTGTAATAAATTTTTGTTCATAGCGAAGACTTTCTTCGGTCCCAAGAGTTTTAATCACATTTTTCATACAAATTGCTTCTCTTATTGCGAACAGTGGTTATATCAAACTTTTGACTTTAACAAACAAATTTTTTTTCCCATTTCAGAATTTTCGTATATTTTATATATTTAAAAATATTAATTTCAATTTAATTTAATTTCATTTTCGTTTAATTTTAACACAAAACAAAAACAATTTTCAAATGCAGTTTTTTATGTATATTTTCGTAAAAGTTTGCCAGTAACCAACCTTTGCATTGTACTTTCTGCTTCTATACATAAGGAGATTTTCATATTATATGATTTTAAAAATATATTTTATTTTTATAGAAATTTTAGTCTTATTAAGACAAACAATTAATATGTATCTTTTTAGTATTTTAATTTGTTTATAACTTTTTAAAATGCCCCAAAATAAATAAACTTATTCAACTAAAAAAACTTTTTAAGCCTTTCGGACAAATCAAAAAAATACTACGGTTTTAACGAAGTTAGTCTATAAGGAACTATTTGGCTGGTCCCGCCGAGTTCGCTATAACCTAACTCATTTTATTGTAGAAAAGTAGAATAGCATAGAAAAAAAAAACGTTTTAGAGCAAGGTTCCTAAAAGTTTCTTAAGGTTTTAAAAGTTAAAAAAAGTCGTATTTTCATAATTATTTTTTGAAGCTATGAATACTGATGGATTATTTATTTCATATGTACGTTATAGCATAACATTTGAACAATCTTTGAAAAAATTGCCAATTAAAAATTTTAATACATAAGTCCGTGACAGCGAATCTCCGGAGGCGTTGTTGTTTTGCGGTGAACATCATAACTCGTTACCGGATCATGTGAAATAAAAAAATCGAAACGCGTTTCAAAGGTGACAAAGAGTTTTTTAAATTTTTTTTTTGGCAGCATTTTGAAGTGAAAAACGATTTTTGGCTATACAATTTCGGGAATTTGTTGTTAAAAAATGGGAAAGAAAATGGAATTAAAAAAATCCTTCGTGGTTACGTGATGATTTATGTGTAGATATAGTGTCTAAAATTGCAAAAGAATCGGTCAAGTAGATTTTGAGTTATGATGTTCACGGACTTCGAACATTTATTTGCGAGAAAATCGGTTTAAAGTTTTTTAAAAACTAATTTATATACCGTATGAGGCCGGTCGCTGGAAACACTGTATCTTCTTAAGTTTTGCTCTGATTTACTTAAAATTTTGACACAACACCTTCGATATGTTGTGCATTCAGAAAGAGAAATGCAAAAAAAGGTTTTAAAACCTACTACCCCTTAAGGAAGTGCAAACACCAATACACCTACAAAAAAGAGAAAAAAATATTTCATATGTCATCATAAATGTGAACTGTAAAAAGCGAACATTTTTTGCAGTTATCTATAAATCAAAAAAAAAAAAAAATAAGGGCGTATTAGTTTTACTTAAAAAACAAAATTATTATTCCAAATCGATGTTAATTCTTCTATGATAATTTCAATAAATTATTCAAATTAAAATCTTAATTATACCTATTTACGTAATTTATGTTTGTCTAAATTTTTTAAAAGCAAGTTATGCAAAAATTAATATTATGAGTGAAAAAAAAAAATCATGTGAGTCCGATCACAAGGGAGATGTGTAAACATCTAATAATTAAAGAAAACATCAACATCATATTTTCCATTGCATAAAAAATAAGTCGATTATGCTGTTTTCTGAAATTCAATTGATGTTTTCTGAAATGCAATTGATGTTTTCTGAAATTCAGTTGATGTTTTCTGAAATACAATTAATGTTTTCTGAAATTCAAATGATGTTTTCTGAAATGCAATTGATGTTTTCTGAAATATAATTGATGTTTTCTGAAATTATATTGATGTTTTCTGAAATTCAATTGATGTTTTCTGAAATTTTATTGATGTTTTCTGAAATACAGTTTATGTTTTCTGATATACAATTGAAATTCAATTGATGTTTTCTGAAACTCGAATGATGTTTTCTGAAATTATATTGATGTTTTCTGAAATTCAATTGATGTTTTCTGAAACTCGAATGATGTTTTCTGAAATTATATTGATGTTTTCTGAAATTCTATTTATGTTTTCTCAAATTCAAATGATGTTTTCTGAAATTATATTGACGGTTTCTGAAATACAATTGATGTTTTCTGAAATACAATTGATGTTTTTGAAAGACAATTGGAAAATGTTTAGAAAAGAACATATCATAATTTTTTCACAAATACAATCAGATAAAGTCACACCGATTTACAATTCAGCTCACACCGATGTGTTACGCTGTTTTTGCGATTGTATTGTGAAATAGAAATTTACCCCCTGCGCGTATAGATGTTTACACATCAAAAATTATTTTCCCACCTCTCTTCTGAAATTACAATGTAATTTAATTAATTAATTTAATTAATTAATTTAATAAATTAAGCAAAGTCAGAATAATTTAAATTTTAAATTTAATACCTATTGCACTATTTTTTCAAGTGCTTTTCAATACAGAGCTTTAAACGAAATCATACGTTGGACAACAACAAAATACACATTGAAGATCTCTGTTTTCTCAAATATTTATCAAAAAAAGCATACTCTTTGGTAAGTACTGGCCATCAGAGAACCTGAGCGAAAGCACTCCTAACAATTCAAAACAATTTTGAGATGAAAAACAAAACAGACAAACGGCAAAATTTAGTTTGATAAATAAAAGTGTGTATGCATATCGGAGACGTTAAATGAGAAAAATAAAATGTTTAAAATTTCCTTCATTATTTTTTTGGCAGAATTTTTTCATTGACCAACAAAGGGAATTTAAAGAAGAATTTGAATAGATATTAGTTTTTTTTTATGGATTGTTTGCGTTCAACTTATTCCATATGTAACACGAAATCTGCATATGTAGTGCTATTGTCGTTAGCAGTGCTGCCAATTTTATTTTAATTTCGACGATTTTTCAATTTGTTAAAATGATTTTTTAAATTTGTTAAAATGATGATTGAAGATTTTAAATTTTCAGTAGTATAAAAGTTAGGATTTCAAGGGTTAACAATTAATGGGTTGTAAATCGAATTGATGGTTTTAGTTCAGTGCAAATGTAAATTACAAAATATGTATAGATTTAATTCTGGGTCAAGTCGTTTCAAAACGGAAACACCTTGAATAGCATCTCCATTTAAAATTTAAGTTTTAATTACGGCGATACTTTAAACCTATATTATATGTTTCAGCTATAGATACATGTCAATACAATTATTTAGTTGATTGCTGTGTTATATTTTTTTCGTTGAAATGTCATCACTAATACATTTTTATATATAGAAATAACCAATGCTGCAATAATATTCGTAATATGAATGATATGAATAAATTTTATTGCCTCCTTTTGTAATATTTTTTCGAGTTTTATAAGCGGTAAAATTTTCTTGACAATTTCTTGTTTTAAAAATGACAATTTTGGCGATTTAGTTTCTAAAATTATAGATTTTCAGAAGATTTTATTAGCAGCACTGGTCGGTAACAAAGAAGAGAGAAAATTGTGTGTGGGTTTGTATAAAATGAGAAAGATTAAATTTTGTTTGTGTATTTCCCATAGCTTTGTAGCGAGTGCTATGTGTGTGTATTATTTCAGCGTTACAGAATCAGTCAGTGAGTCAGGGATCAGCGTAAATATATATAAAAGAAGAAAGAAGAAAATATATTTACTGCTTAGACAAGAGAACTATTATCTTAATCAACGCGAAATTTGGTTAATAACTTCACCACAGTTCGGAAAATAATTCAGTAGCAAAAATTAGTCGAATTTCATTGTTCTCATAACAAACTACAAACTTATTTTCAGATAGAATTATTTATCGGTAATAACGAAGAAGGAAGGTAATTTGGTCCGCAAGGAAATTGTGTAACACTAATTCTTTAGTAAGTTCCAAAATAAAATTATAAAATGACGAGACTCCAAGTTCATATTATTGAGTTGTAAATATTGAAAGTAAATAAAAATTAATAAGTATGTAAAAAGTTAAGAAAATATATCTATCCAAATTTTGGTAACATTTTTTTCAGGTAGTTCGGTATTTGATACCTGTGCTTAATTTCATGTCAATATCTTGGCTCGATAGTGTTGTTCATTTCTGTAAACAGTTAAAAGTGAGTTTGGTGATTTTAACCATGTTGAACAAAGAAAGTTTAATTTAGTTTTGAAGATAAAAAGCGCCGCGGTCGAGAAAAAACAGCAACTGGTCAACATCTCTTCAAAGAAAGCATGGATTTGGAAGTGTGCGAAGTTAGCCACCCATTTTTGGAAATATAATTTTTTGAAGATTGTTCTGAATTGTTCTAGGATTGTTCTACAATGTTCCAAAACGATGAGTTTCTAAAATGTAATTTGACCTGTAAATCGAAAAAACGAATTTTAAGCTTTGCCCCCCCACTTTTGGAAAAAAAAATTGGCGGTTGTTCTAGGTTGTTCTAGTTGTTCTAAACATTGTTCCAAAATAGATACGTCGCAAAACGTAACGTATGCAAATGAGAACGAAAAACATTTTTCCGCGATATCAACGTTATTAAACGATTTTTACGCAACACGAAAGTTGCGATCTGAAACTTGGACATGTTATAGAGAGGATGTAAAATTAAGGGACCCGTATATTTGGGGTTTATTAAAATAGTGCTGAGGGTGCCATTCAGGATACCTTGTACGAAAGCAATTTTGGAATCTGTACGTTAAATTTCGTGTTGCATAAAAATATTGATATCGTTTAATAACGTTGATATTTTTTTCCAATAGTGGGGCGCAAAGTTTAAAATTCGTTTTTTAGATTTACCGGTACAAATTATATTTAGAAGAACAATTCAGAACAATCTTCAAAAAATTTTATTTCCAAAAATGGGGAAGAAAGTTTGGAATCTGTACGTTAACTTTCGTGTTGCGTAAAAATCGTTTAATAACGTCGATATCGCGAAAAAACGTCTTTCGTTCTCATTTGCATATGTAACGGTTTGCGATATACATATCTATTTTGGAACAATGTTTTGAACAACCTAGAACAACCGCCAAATTTTTTTTACAAAAATGGGGGGCAAAGTTTAAAATTGGTTTTTTTCGATTTACCGGTACAAATTATATTTTAGAAACTCATCGTTTTGAAACATTGTAGAACAATCCTAGAACAATGTAGATCAGTCTTCAAAAAATTGTATTTCCAAAAATGGGGAGCTAACTTCGCACACTTATTTGGTGCTAAATAATCGTTGATTGACAATTAACGATCAACACTATGTTAAAAGATGTTTGTCCCATGAATTAATATTTCTGTACACCTTAACAAGTTTTTCGTAACTATATTATTTTTAGTAAAAAAAAGAAATTTATGCGAGCAATAAATATTAAAACAAATAAAGAAAAATAGTGATGTACATAAAATTGAACCAAACAGTTGTTCGATTATTTTCAAAATCAAATATTATATCCAAAAAATTGGTACGTCAGCTTTATACGGTTAAATTCAAGTGACAAATTCTGATTCACAGTCTTCCATTAAATAATTGAATGTGTTACAGAAAATAACATAAGAGTATACGAAAATAGTTTTGCCGTATACTCATGTTAATTAAAAATAACATCACTGATTTTATGAACTTCGATTTAAGCAACAAATTAAGAAAATTTATCATAAAAATTAAATTAACCACAAATTATTAACACAACACTCACTCTTTACACCTCACAAGTTCAGTAAAAGTTTTGAGTTACTGACACGTGGTATTTGCGAACTATTGAAAATATATTGCAGAGAAGTCCCCTCTACCTATTGATTTGAAAAATTTCTTAGCTTGCTCAGATAACTAAAATTAAGGTCACCCAGACTAATCATGGCGACTTTGAAAGCACAAAATTTTTAAATCGATGTTAAACAACGGTAATAATATATAAAATCGTATTTATTTAAATCCTCATAAGAAACTGCATAAAAATAGACCTGAGTATATTAAAACGTAAATAAAAGAAAATCGAAAGACACAAAGTACAAAAAAATTACCACACTTGCGTGAAATAATAAATTAAATGACAGTGTTATTGCAATTAATACTATAATTAATAGGCAAATTTTGATTTTTTTTTTTAATGGTGCGTGGCAGAGAAGCAGAAAGCATAATAATTGTGGTCGCAATAACCGCCTAAGTCGACTTAAGAACGATTTGAATTATGTATGTATGCTATCATATTTAGTAACAACGCTTTATATTTACGTGAAATCCCCACTTCTCTAGCACTGTTTATACCCTCCCTCCATTCCGTTTGTAATAATTAGAAAAAAAATTTTAGACCCCATAAAATATATATATTTGTGATCCTTATAACAAACGGAGTTGATATAGCGATGTCCGTCTGTCCGTCTGTGGAAATCACGATGACGGCATCAATCGGGCAGCTAGGGTGCTCGTTGACATAAAAAATGATTCATTAACATCCTGAAAAGTTTGCTATTTAAAATCGTCTAAAGCGGTCAATTAGGGCCCGAGACTTGAATGAATAACTAAAAAAAGTCTTGAAAAAATATAATTTTCTATGTTGTTCTTGTCACGATCACGCCCTGAATAGTGCCGCTACAGTAATCATTTTTAGTGAGAATGATTCACCAAATTCATGGGAAGATTCCTGTTTCAAAAATCATTAAAATCGGTGGAACAGGTTCAGGGAAATCTCTGAAAAATTAAAAAAAATTAAAAATATGATGTTTCTATATTGTTCTTGTTGTTATTCTAAATGTTGTGTTGTTGTCATAGCTGGAATTGTTGTTTTTGTGGTCGTTGTGGTAATAATATAATAAAAACTAACCCTTTGTACATTTTTTTATTAAATCTGGTAGAAAAATTTAAAAGTTTCCATTGTTTTGGCATCACTCTAAAGATTTGTTAGATCATTTGTGCTATTACCACGAGCCTGCCTGCAAAATTTCAGATCGAATGGCTCACGTGAAATTGGTTAAAGTCGATCCAAAATTTTTTCGACAACCAGACACTAGGTACGAGTTAATATAAAGGGAGTAAAAATTCACCAACATCTAAAGCAAATAATGCTAAAATACCTAGTTGTTAATAAATAAAAACAATGTAAATATAGCAAAAAAAAAATTTTATGTATAAATTTATTAATAAATTTATATAAACATATTAAATAATACAAATAATATACATATATTATATATGTATATCCATAACAACTGCATGTTAGAAATAAATCGGTATATTATTTTATTTAAATAAAATTCTGAAATATTTTATTGTGGGGAAAATACATTTCTTTTGCATTAACAGAGTGTCACTTCATTTTGCTCAGTGGGACTATGCCACAGTAGATGCCGCCACAATTTTTGTTTGTTCAAATTAGCTTTGCAATAGTTATTTCTATTTTAACATGAATGCCAATATTTTCAACTGGATATCATACAGAACAATGTTAATAGTATACACGGGCTGGTCTTATATTTCATACGTATTTTCATTATTCTTTTACAAATATGAACAAAAGTTTGGCATATTAACTTTTTGTTGTCTTTACAAAATAGAGTTACCGAGTTCATCAATGAATTTTTTGCTTTCAAAACAGTTCTACATAGTTATATAGAATTATTATTCTGCTTTACATGCAAAATATCTGATTGCGATTACATCTAATTATAAAAAATTGTTTATAATTACTAAAGCATTATTATTCACATAAATACAAAATTGCACTTTTTAAATTTTCCATTCAAATTTAAGAAAATATCAATTCTAAAAACTGGAATTAAAAATTTCCAATTATAAATTACAATTAATTGAATTTCAGAAAATCATATCAAAACGTCGGAAATTATAATTTTAAATTTAGAAGACATCAATTGCATCTTTAATATATAAATATTATTCGTTAAAAACAAATTGAAATTCCAAAAAAAAAAAAAACACCAAATACCTGTGTTTACATTTAAAAAAATTTTACATTTAAAAAAAATATTGACATTCAGGAGAAATTATAGCTTTTCAGTACCGCGATTCAGTAACTTCTTTTAACGATAGTCGAATCATTAAACAAAGAAAATGGCAAAATTATCAGTAAAATTTTTAAACGATATTCGCTATTGTTAAAGTCAGCTGTTGTTGTTATCTAAACGACAACCATTTTTGTGTTGTTTATTCAATCGATAAAAACTTAAATATGTCGTCATACAAAAAGAAAAATCATAAAATAGTGAAAATATTTTGCTTTTATTAAAAAACTTTTTTGTATAAATAAAAAAATTAAATAGCATATTCAATTAATTATTTCATTTTCAAATAAATACACAGAAATATTAGTAAAAAAATAAAGATATTAAACATAAACATAAAATCACCTGTCAAACACGAAGTAATTTGTTTTTTCCTATTCTTCTTTGTGTTTTTCGCTTATTTTGACAGAGATGCCACTCGGTTACAATTTAAGTAAATAGAAAAATAGATTTGTCGACTGTCGTTAAGATGTATGTACTCAGTGAATCACTTAATCCTTAGTGCAAACAACAATAGCTGTCCATATATTTTGCGATTGTCGGATCGTTGAAATTTACAGAATCACACTACAGAAAACATTAATTTAAATTCAATGAATTTTAGAAAACGTCAAATGATATTTAAGAATTGCGAACATAAAAACTGTTACATAAATAAACGCAATTTGAAGAGAATGATATTTTTTATATATAAATTTTCACAATTTTGTTGGGTGAAAATTTGAAGCTTTTCAGAAAATAAAGAGAACAAATTATTTTATTTAGAATGTTTGGGACATTTGGTTTTTTGCGTTTGGCATCCCTAATTTGAATATTTATTATTATAAATTTATTCTCCATGTTTTCCAAATGTGGCAATATTTTAATAAAAAAATCGAGAGTTTTTTTTGGTTATTATTTTGTCATATCGGATGCTTTATCTATATGGGGACTAGGGCCAAAAATGCACCGATCCTGACTATGTTTGGTAAAGTCTCTTGTATTTTGCAAAAATAAATACAAACAAAATTTGAGAAGAATCAGTGCAATATTTTTGTTTTTTTAGATTTAAGTGAAGATCGGGAAGCAGCTCTATATGGGGCCTATGACTAAGAGTTCTCCCATAGGGATCATTTTTGGACTACTCATTAATGGATATAATAAATGCATACAAACCCAATTTGGGTAAGATCTATATGACAATTTGGATCTTATGGCAATTTATGTCGATTTCATAGGGGTCATTTGTATGGGGGCTAGGTCTAAACATGGACCGCTTCTCACCAATTTCAATAGAGTTCATCCTATGGCCGATTAAAGCTAATATACCAAATTTCATCAAAATATATTCATATTTGCGACCTGCAGTTTGATTACAAGGTTAACATTGACACACAGACGGACATCGTTAAATCGAATCAATTAGTGATTCTGATTCGATAGGTCAAATATTTTTGGTAGTTACAAACAGCAGCACAAAGTCATTATACCCAAACCACATAGTGGTATAGGGTGTAATTATACAATGCTATGTTTATTAAATTTGTTAATGTGTTTGTGTTAATGTGTTGAGTTTGCTTTCTTCATTTAAAATTAGTTGAGTTCTGAAGCATACCTTTAGGGGCTTTATTGAATGGGAAAAAAATTCCTAACATGATTTTCGACTTAGGCGGTTAATGCTTGTGACCACAGATATTTCCAAAATTCATAACTACTCTGGTTTCTGTAATAATTGTTGTAATGATATAACTGATTAGACTGTTTCTTTAAGCAATTCTTCTACTGCTTCTATCTCACATACACTTGTACTTGCACTTTTTGGTCATACACTTTAACACACTCGTCTAAAGACAGGCCTACGAGTGGTGTGATTAAGAATCAGAAAAGGCACTGCTAATACCCTAGCATTCCGTATAATCGAAAATTCTAGATAATTGAATATTTCATGAAAATTAAAATTTTTCGAGAATTAAGCTTGATTTCAATATTTTGGAGGATTTTCTTTTAATTTCCTAATTATGTACCACAAAATAATGGTTGTATATAGGTCCTTTGAATTTAATCAGTCCTTTGAATTTAAAAAAAAATAATTTTTTTTGTGAAAGAGGAAAAAGCTAAAAAGTTTTCTAAAAATTTAAATTCCGGTAACTGCGTGTTCCTGTAATTAGATTAGATGAGATAAAAAATACTCATTCATTTTTTATCTATATGAGGACCAGGTCGAAAAATCTCGTAACCATATCTGGTAAAGTTACTTATTTTTTTTTTTTTTGCAAAAACCCGTACATACCAAATTTAAGAAAAATCCGTGCAGTATTTTTGTTTCCTGATAGATTTAAGTGAAGATCGGGAACCAGCTTTATATGGGGCTATGACTAAGAATTGTACTACAGGGCCTTTTTTTGGCCAACTCATTAATATATGTAATAAACATGTACAAACGAAATTTTAACGAGATCTATTTGATAATTTGAATCGTATGGTAATTTAGTCGATCTCATGGGGGTTATTTGTATATGGACTAGATCCGGACATATACAGATTTCCAACAATTTCAACATACACAATTTTATCAAAATATATTCATATTTGCGACATGTACTTTGATTACGAAGTTTACATTAACACAGGGACGGACGGACGGATATCCCTAAATCGACTCAGAAAATGATTCGAGTCGATCAGCACAAACCCAGCATTATAACCAGACTATATAGAGCAAAAAACTGCTCCTCTTTCAATTCTATATAAATTTCCTTTTATGCCTTTTAAGTGTTTTTAGTCTCTTTTTATCAACGATGTATCCGTTAATTAACAGGGAGTGAAGAAAAATTATTTTTGCTTATTTCAATATTGCTCATTATTATCTTAAACGTTTTACAGTTATTTGCAGAACATAACTCAGTAATCACAAAAAATAAAAATAACGTAACCGTTTTATGTACGGCGGTAGAAGTTTTAATATAAATAGTTCACCTACCTAATGGTCCCAACCTATAGGCTATTGTAACGAGCACTACATTCTCCATCATTATATAGTCGGGGCTGTATAACTCTCTTGACGCTTCACCCATTTGAAAACCACCGCCATAAATCCACACTAAAACTGGCATTGGCTTTGAAGGCTTTAACTAAAAAATAATAATCAATACGTACACAAATGTATATTAAAAACATTCTCGCACACATAGCATAAACAAGCAATAGCAATTTTAACCCACCTTTTTTGTATAGACATTCAAATATAAACAATCTTCACGACCTTGAACTTGTTTCATGATTATATTATATTGGCATGGCTTGGCACGCACATGTGTACACCTTTTGATGTCCGACCAAGGTTCAGGTTCTACTGGCGCTTTAAAACGTAACTCTCCAAGGGGAGGTTTGGCAAATGGTATCCCCTCGAAACTGTAGTAAGTGGTAGGCCCATAGATGGATCGCCATTTAACACCTTTAATTTTGCCATACACTGTATCGACGATAACCTTCTCATCTGAACGTAAACGTTTTTGTTTAGTTTTAAATTTGACGTAGCTGCAAAAAAAAAATATTTTGGAAAAACTGTTTAAGTTAAAACGATTTCTATTGTGTTATTTACAATTAAATTCTATTCAGCTGCCTGACCTTTAGAAAATGAAAATACGAGTATAATAAAAATTTTACAAATTAATATGATTAGAACAATACATTCGTGGGCATTAAAGTAGCAAAACTAGTGAAAATTTCTTGGAATCAAAACGAACTTAAACTTGACTATTGATATATACTAGCAGAGCTCAGCCCTCGAAGTTCAAGTGCAAATTTAGCAAATTTTATTTTTTCTTTCAATTTATTTCTTTCAATGTTTTATGGTTTCTTTCTTTCAATGTTTTAAAGATATGATAATTTTAGGCAATTCACAATTCAACACAATTCTTATAATAAAATTCGATTGCCTTATTGTCGTTATTGTCGTTATTGGTTTATGTCCAATGTTAGTTTTTTTTTAACACTGGGCTTTTCATATACAATTTTTGCAAACACATTGACAAACTTAATAAACAGACACACAACTTTGTATAATTTTATGTATGTGTTAGTAGCAACTTTAAATGCATTCCTCTCCAAAAAAAAAAAATTTTAAATTTAAGTCCGTAAATCTGGTGGATAGCTATAAGTATTACCTTTCAAATGAGATATGTTTGATCAAAGTCGAGAAAACTGACAAAGTTACATCGGTTACAAGAAATTGCCTTGCCTATTAATATTGTAGATAGGGTTCTGCATCCTCTCAAATGTCAAAGAGCTTGACATTTAGCAAATAAAAATAAAAATGATTTTTAAAAAATTTTGACAATCAAGAATGTGTTTTTTAAACACCATATCTCTATAGGTTCATTATAACAAAATTTTAGGAAAGTTAACCTTTTTTTATTTTAACTGAGGCCAATATAGGTAAAGTTCGCAATGGCCTGTATTTGAGACCTCAACGGACTTTAACCCCAGTAGAAATAGAGAAATTAATGGGCTTAATAAGAAAGAAATCAAGTAAGAAAATTTTAGTCTGTCTATACCGACTATGCGATACCCTAGACCATGCGTTTAGAGAATTATTGGAATTTTTATTAATTTTTCTAAAAAAGTTCATATCGGATGCTAATTTATATGGGGAGTGGGTCGAAAAATCGACCGATCCTGACCATATTTTGTAAAGTCACTTATTTCGCATATACATACCAAATTTGAGAAAAATCTGTGCAATATATTAATTTTCAATAGGTGTGTATAAAGATCGGGATGCAGCTCTATATGGAGGCTATGACTAAAAATTGTCCTTAAGGGATTATTTTTGGACTACTGATAAATGGATGTATCAAACGTACACAAACTCAATTAGACCGTGATCTATATGATAATTTGGGTATTTTGGTAATTTAAGTCGATCTCACAGGGGTAGTTTATATGGGGACTATGTCTGAACATGCACAGATTCTAACCAATTTCAATAGTGTTCATCCTATGGCTGATAGAAGCTTATAAAATATATTCATATTTGCGACTTGTGGTTTGATTACAAGGCTTACATGGACACACAGACCGACGGAGTGACAGACGGAAATCACTATATCGACTCAGAAAGGATTCCGAATTTATCGGTGTAATAAAATGTGGGTCTAGGTCAAATATTTTTAGTAGTTACAAATATAAGCACAAACTCATTATACCCTGACCACATAGTGGTATAAGATACAATTATGGTCGGTCTAGACCTAAAATATAGTACCCTATACCATGCGTTTGGATAGGATTTTGGATATAACTTTGCTGAGGCAAAAACTGGATGTAGAAAATAAGCTTAATGCATATTTTATTGCGATTGCGCATTGCGTGCAGATATGATATTATTTTTATATTAGGGCCAATGTCAAAATATGGACCGATCATGACCATATTAAGTAGATGTATTTAATTTTCCTAAACACATACATATATAAACCAAATTTGAAAAAAAGCTTAATGCATAGCTGTTTTGTTTGTGTTTTTTTTTATAGATTTAAGCTAAGATTGGGAACCAAATTTATACGGAGAGTATGACTAAAAATGAGTTTATTTTTGGACAACTGGATCTTAAGTCCATTTGATTTGGTCTGAACATGCACATATTTTTACAAATGCGAACAGAGTCCGTCCTGTGTTATAAATTAAAAGTTATAAATTAAATTTCAGCAAAATATATTCATATTTGCGACTTGTAGTTTGATTATAAGGTTTTCATGAATAATTCGCTTAATTGGCTCAGAAAGTAATTCAGAAAGTAATTCTGAATCGATCGGTATAATAAAAGGTGTGTCTAGGTCAATTATTTTTGTAGTTACAAACATCAGCTCAAGATTATTATATATACCACATAGCGGTATTGGATATAAAAACAATATTGAAGAACGAAAGATCTAACAAGATTAGACAATATGCAATTTTAGTGGCTGTTTTATATACTACACGTTTTGCTGAAAATGTCATGTCTAGTGATATCAATAATACTTTTTTTTATCAAATGTTGTTCGTATTTGTATGCAAATAGAAATATCTAAAAATAGTCCTTATAATGATATATAATAATAACTACCTGAAGAGCATAACCATGTCATGCAGATAGACATAGTTTTTAGTAAATAAAATATGCACTTTATGTAGGAAATTATATGGAATAATCATAAATAATCATTTATCGTTGAAAGGACTATTTTGGTACGATCAACTTTGCTGCAGCTATGCAGCTAAATTTTGAATACATCGGTACCACTTTCGCAATAAAATTTCAGTAAGTATATTTTTGTAGTTTTATTATTTAATATATTTTTTTAGCTAGATACTTTGAAAATCCAGCCAAATCCATCACTTACGATAACGTTATTTAAATTAGATTTGCTGAATTAAAACAGATACTATATTTCTCTCTTTAGTGTTTGCGTACTGAGAACACATACACTACCTCTTAATTTTAGCATATTTTTCAGCGAGTACTTTTGTCTGAATACTAACTCCATACATGCTTGTATGCATCTCTAAATAAAACAAGTAAGAAAATTATAGTCGGTCTAGACCGACTATATGATACCCTATACCATGCGTTTAGAGACCCTATCTCTCAGGCCCAACTAACTGGATATAGAAAATAAGCATAAACCACATTTGAGTGGGATTTTTCTTAATTTTTTTGGCTGCAGATATGAAAAATTTCATATCGGATGTTATATCTATATAGGGACTAGGCCCAAAAATGAACCGATCCTGACGATGTTTGGTAAGGTCTCTTGTATTTTGGAAAAATATATACAAACAAAATTTGAGAAGATCCAGTGCAATATTTTTGTTTTTTGATAAATTTAAATGAAGATCGGGAAGCAGCTCTATATGGGGCCTATGACTAAGAGTTGTCCAATAGGGATCAATTTTGGACTACTGATTAATTGATGTAATATATACATACAAACCCTATTTGACTAAGATTTGTATGATAATTTGGATCTTATGGCAATATATGTTGATTTTATAGGGGTCATTTGTATGGGGGCTAGGTCTGAACATGGACCGATTCTCACCAATTTCAATAGCGTTCATCCCATGGCCGATAAAAGATCAAATACCAAATTTCGTCAAAATATATTCATATTTGCGACCTGCAGTTTGATTACAAGCTTTACATGGACACACAGACGGACGGACGGACGGACGGACGGACGGACATCGTTAAATCGAATCAGATAGTGATTCTGAATCGATCGGTGTAATTAAAGATGGGTGTAGGTCAAATATTTTTGGTTGTTACAAACAGCAGCTCAAAGTCATTATACCCAAACCACATAGTGGTATAGGGTATAAATATTAGCAGATGTGAAAACAATTATAAAAAATTCTGAACAATTTGGAGACCAGCCACACGAAACAGTAGGTAAGAAAGAGCTTACGGTGTATATTTTTGTGGAGTTAGGAATTATTTTTTAGATGTTGGAGTGAAGTATGAGTTTAAAACTTATGGTTGTTTGTATATGATACTGTTAAAAAACAATTTTTTCGATCTCACAATAATTCCACTGTATATAAGAGGTTCAAACTGGAAACATGAATTCAATATACCTAAGGAATGCATGTTGGTTATCGAGGTAGTAAACAGCTGGCCTAGAAGTGAGAAAATGCAGAGATAAAACAATGGACACCAACGGTAAACAATTTATAGATTTCTGCAAAAATTATGGTTTGGTGATACTAAATGGAAGAACATTAGGCAATGAGGATGCCGAATTTACATTCGTAAGCAACATTTTGTGCAGTATCAATGGAAAAGCTTAATACAATATAGAATTTTGTGGTCGAACAATGGGTATGTTCCGATCGTTATAGATAAAAGTCAGCATTTCGACAAATATTACTCAATATATGAAACCTTTAAAGTCTTCGCTAAGTTCTCATAGTTTTAGTTATAAGAATACAGCGAAAAAACGTTTTGATAATTTAGTAGCAGATCCCAGCCCTGGAAATTCGAGTGCATATTCTAGGAAATTTGTTTTTTCATTTAATAAATTATTTTATAAGACTAGGATCTAAAGGTATGCTAATCAATTTTAGCCAATTCACAATTTAACACCTTTTATTGTCGCTATTGGTTTATGTCCAAAATTATTTTTCAATTCAACATAAAGCTTTTCGTAAACACATTAAAAAATTTAATAAACATACACATAGCATTCTATAATTTTATGTATGTTTAAGTGGCAATTTTAAATGCATTTTCTCCAAAAAACGGAAAAATGGAAAAATCTGTAAATCTGGTGGAAAGCTAAATAGAAATACCTTTCAAATGAGGGATGTTTGGTCAAAATAGTATTAAAACTAACAACCTTAAATCGGTCACAAGAAATCGCCTTGCCTATTAATATTATAGATGTATAAGAGAAGAGACTATTATAAGCAAAATGAACACAGTTTCGGATAACAAACGATGGTCGACTCTAGCAAAAGAAATAAGTAAATGCAATGTGGAAAATTTAAGTATAATTTTAATGCACTGGTGAATCCTGCAGCCGTATGCGTAAAATATAATAACGGATGAATTTCTTGATGAACTTTTTTCACTTCAAGAAATATAGTACCAACTTTCGAAAGCTAAACTCTGTAAGGCACCAGGGAGGCCGAATTCCATATGAATGATTATTTGGAATATTTGGCGAATACGTATACTCAAATATTAGAAGGTCGTGGTAGTTGTGAAGCTTTTAAATAAATCATTTTATTCCCTATTTATAAAAAGGGAGATGTAAACCAGAAGCTATAGAGGGATATCTTTTAGGATTTACGTTAGAAAAATAATCATGGAAATAATACATGAGAGAGTATCTTAATGGTCGAATCGCAATCAAATAATGAATGAATACCGAGCAGGCTTTTGAAAAGGTTATTCCACGATTGATAATATTTATAACTTTACATCTATAGTGAATAAAAGTTTTTAGAAAATCGAAAATTTTACGCTCTTTTTGTAGATTTCAAAATTACTTTTGACCAGGATCCAAGATAACTCTTAATGAATAAACCGAATCAATTGGGAATTTCAGCTAAAATTGTTCACTGAACAGAAGAAGTATACAGAAATACAGAGTCAGCGGTGTGGACGGGTACTGAACTTTCTGATTATTTCAATACTTGCATGGGCTTAAAACAAGGATGTTTGTTGTCTCAAATTTTAATATCTAAAGGGAGAATTATTTGTCGACGATATTAACATTTGAGTTCCAATGTATGCAGATGCAGATGTTTGTATCTTACAAAAAATGATTTAAAACAAGTAAGAAAATTATAGTCGGTCTAGACCGACTATACGATACCCTATACCATGGTCCAACTAATTGTCTGTGTATCCAAGTTTTTAATCAAACTGCAGGACGCAACTATTAATATATTTTGATGAAATTTGGTATTTAATCTTTTATCGGCCATGGGATGAACGCTAATGAAATTGATGAAAATCGATCCATGTTCAGACCTAGCCCCCATACAAATGACCCCTATGAAATCAACATATATTGCCATAAGATCCAAATTATCATACAAATCTTAGTCAAATTGGGTTTGTATGTATATATTACATCCATTAATCAGTAGTCCAAAACTGATCCCTGTTGGACAACTCTTAGTCATAGGCCCCTGCTTCCCGATCTTCACTTAAATCTATCAAAAAACAAAAAAATTGCACTGATTCTTCTCAAATTTTGTTTGTATATATTTTTGCAAAATACAAGAGACTTTACCAAACATGGTCAGGATCGGTCCATTTTGGGCCTAGTCCCCATATAGATATAGCATCCCATATGAACTTTTTCATATCTGTAGCCGAAAAAATTAATAAAAATCGCACTCAAATTTGATTTATGCTTATTTTCTATATCCAGTTAATTGGGCCTGAGAGATAGGGTCTCTAAACGCATGGTATAGGGTATCGTATAGTCGGTCTAGACCGACTATAATTTTCTAACTTGTTATTAATTTTTTATGGGGACTAGGTCGAAAAATGGACCGATCTTGACCATATTTGGTAAATTAACTTATATTTTCAAGTAATATACACAAACCAAATCTGAGAAAAATCTGTGCAATATTTTTTGTTTTTTGATAGATTTAAGTAAAGATCGGGAATCAGCTCTATATGGGGCCCATGACTAAGAATTGTCCTGTAGGGATTATTTTTGGACTACTTATTAATGGATGTAATAAACACATACAAACCCAAATTGATTGAGATCTATGTGATAATTTGGATCTTATGGCAATTTATGTCGATTTCATAGGGGTCATTTGTATGGGGACTGAACATGGACCGATTCTCACTAATTTCAATAGCTTTCATCCTATGGCCGATAAAGGCTTATATACCAAATTTCATCAAAATATATTCATATTTGCGACCCGTAGTTTGATTACAAGGTTTACGTGGACTCAGGAAGTGATTCTGAGTCGATCGGTATAATAAAATATGGGTCTATGTGATATATTTTTGGTAGTTACAAACAGCAGCACAGTCATTATACCCCAACCGCATAGTGGTATAGGGTATAAAAATCTAGAAGAATATTGTTGTGTGTGGAACGGAGGTTAATCTGACTTAATCAGGAAAGGTGTAAGGGTTGAAGCAATTAAAGGTGGACGATAAATGGGTATTCTGTAAGAGTGGTAACGGAATACAAATATCTAGGAATATTATTTATACCAAGCATGTAAATTCCAAAAATGACGCCGCAAAATCCAGTATATAGGCAACGTGGAAAAATTTTATAGGCAGAAAGGAAACTTCTTTAAAGGCGAAATGGAAAATGTTCCTTGCAGCTTGCAGTTCGATACTATAGTGCACGAGTATGGGGCAACAGTTTGTTCGAAGTTATTGATAAGCTGCAACGGTTCTTTACAAGACGAATTTTAAAACTTCCAGACAGTACTCCCAACTATATCATAGCCTTGGAAACAGGTCAAGAAGATGGGCAGCTTTACACTTACAGCTTACATCTGCAATATATTTCTAAAACAATATTTGATTACGAAGGCAGAAGATTTCCTCACAAATTATCCTCATGTCTAATATCTCCAAATATTTATTGGTATAAAGATTTTAAAAGAAAATTACTTGGGTTTAATATGAATGCAAAAAAAATGGAGCAATGTAAAAGGAATTGGTATAATGTCTGTATAAGCTTAATTTACTCGATGAAGTTTAAAGCATACCAAGAGCATGTAACAAATGCACAACTCAGTCGACAAAGAATTTATAAGCATTTAGACCACACGAAAGGGCAATCATGTTGTGACGAAAGTTACAACCAAGAACAGATTTCATATATATTAAAAACAAGTGGAGATCTTTTGTGGCTTAATGGAGATCAGTATAGAGGATCTGCTCTTTGTGCAATCTAAATTAAATAGAAACAATTTTCAATTCAATTCAATTTTATTGAAACTTATAAGCCTCGATTACAAAGTAGTCAATTGGAAAACATAACAACATAAAATAAAAACAAGTAAGAAAATTATAGTCGGTCTAGACCGACTATATGATACCCTACACCATGCGTCTAGATAACCTATCTCATTATTATAGAAAATAAGCATAAGCCAAATTTGAGTGGGATTTTTATTAATTTTTTTGGCTGCAGATATGAAATAGTTCTTATCGGCTACTATACCTATATGGGGACTAGGCCCAAAAAGGGACCGATCTTGACTATGTATAGTAAAGTCTCTTGTATTTTGCAAAAATATATACAAACAAAATTTTAGAAGAATCAGTGCAATATTTTTGTTTTTTAATAGATTTAAGTGTAGATCGGGAAGCAGTTCTATATGGGGCCTATGACTAAGAGTTGTCCCATAGGGATCATTTTTGGCCTACTGATTAATGGATGTAATAAATACAAACGAACCCAATTTGACTAAGATTTATATGACAATTTGGATCTTATGGCAATTTATGTCGATTTCATAGCGGTCATTTGTATGGGGGCTAGGTCTGAACATAGACCGATTCTCACCAATTTCAATAGTGTTCATCCTATGGCCGATAAAAGCTTTTCTACCAAATTTCATCAAAATATATTCATATTTGCGACCTGTAGTTTGATTACAAGCTTTACATGGACACACAGACGGACGGACGGACGGACGGACATCGTTAAATCGAATCAGATAGTGATTCTGATTCGATCGGTATAATAAAAGGTGGGTCTAGGTCAAATATTTTTGGTTGTTACAAACAGCAGCACAAAGTCATTACACCCAAACCACATAGTGTTACAGGGTATAACTATTATAGTATTGTTTTAATAACCATTTAAAATATTCCAGAAAAACGCGACATGCTTAAGAAAAATGGACGGTTGATGCTTTACATTAATAAGTAGACATTTAAAATTATATTGCTTAAAATATAAAAAAAGTTTTCAGGGATAGTTGATTTGTCGAGACCATACTTAAACTAAGAGTACAGCTAGAACTTAATACTAGAACTAAAACTAAACAAGTAAGATAATTATAGCCCGTCTAGACCGACTATGTGATACGCTATATCATGGTTTAGAGACCCTATCTCTTCGATCCAACTAATTGGATATAGAAAATAAGGATAAACCAAATTTGAGTGGCATTGTTAGTAATTTTTTTGGCTGCAGATATGAAAAAGTTCAAATCGGGTGCTATATTTATATGGGTACTAGGTTGAAAAATGGACCGATCCTGACTATATTTGGTAAAATATACAAAATAAATTTGGAAAAAATCTGTGGAATATTTTTGTTTTTTGATAGATTTAAGTGAAGATCGGGACGCAGTTCTATATGGGACCTATGACTATTAATTATCCTGTAGGTATTATTTTTTGACTAGTGATTAATGGATATAATAAACATAAACAAACCCAATTTGACTGAGATCTATATGATAATTTGGATCTTATGGCAATTTATGTCGAATTCATAGGGTTTATTTGCATGGGGCCTAGGTCTGAACATGGACCGAATTTCACCAATTTCCATAGCGTTCATCCCATGGCCGATAAAAGCTAATATACCAAATCATCAAAATATATTCATATTTGCGACCTGCAGTTTGATTACAAGGTTTATATGGACACACAGACGGACGGACGAACATCGAATCAGTTAGTGATTCTGATTCGATCGGTATAATAAAAGATGGGTCTAGGTCAAATATTTTTGGTAGTTACAAACAGCAGCACAAAGTCATTATACCCAAACCATGTAGTGGTATAGGGTATAAAAACAAAACATAACACATAAATACAATATTTACATAAGTATTACCCCCCATTGGAGCCAAGAATTGAGTGAGGATTGAACTCCGGTAAGCAGTATTCAACTGGTTCATTCAATAAGTTTGTGTCCTCATGTAGAATTCCTATCGGTGATATGTATAAACTATGAGACCAGTTAAACCCATATTGAGACTGAAGAACATTTGCCAATAAACTGTTCTTATGGAACCTCAAACGCTTAGCAAACCTATCCAAATGTATCAACACATACGTTGAAAGGGGTGGCATAATAGCTTCATTATAAATGGTTGTATTCGAAAATCATTTCACAAAATTTTCATAGTTAACATTAACACAAAGTCTCAAACAACTTCTTTCAAAAATCTCTAATTCTTTCATTACCGTTGAGGAAATTGAAAACCAAATTGGAAATCCATATATCATCGCCGAACGTCTACAAACTTTGTATAATTATAACTTTGCCCTTGGACACAAATGTTTTTGCCAACGTGACTTAAAGAACATACCCCTGACAAGCAAGCCCTTCGCCCTAGCCTATTGGAAGATGCCCTGTTCTCAGTGCAGTGGTTGCGCAGGGATTTAATCCAGACGGCTAATAGGGTTTACCGCCCGTGGTCGGTAGTGATAAGATTAAGATATTTCCAAATCACAATCTTGAAACATGGTGGTCAAGATGCCAATTGAAAAAACTTTTATAAGTACGTTAAAAATGCACTAAGATATAGAATAATGTTAGTGAATTTAATGTTTTAAGAAACTTAAGGAAAAAAAAACTATAAGGATCTAGAAAATATATGATTTTGGGGTCCGAAATTTATTTCGATGCGTTACAAACGAAAAGACAAACCTATACATGACCCAATGCATATGGTGGTGGATGGTATAAAAATAAAAATTTAAATGAAAAATGAATTTCTCACAGCCGGTATATGCTAGAACCATATGGATAACAAATTTAACAATTCAATATCAGTAAGAATCGGATAAAATTTATATGGTTCGATTTATAGTTTAGACCCGCACTTCTATATGCGATAACTTACGATAGCGGGTTCTGTGATAAAAATTTAACATATTGTTCGAATCACAGTATGAGATTCTCTACAAATCTGTCAATATTTAGTTGATGCTGACATTAAAAGTTTTGCAGTGATTTTTGACGTGTTGACTGAAATTCATTTTGTAGAAAAATTATGCGAGTAAACTTTAAAGGGACTCAGCATTAAATGTGATTTTTAATAGAATTTAATATTCAGCTCAAAAATATTTCTTCAATCTCCCTTATACTAATTTCGTAGCCTGTTCTGTATGATTAATTTTTGGAGCATATGTTCGTTCTCGCCGTTGAAGAATAAGAAAAATATCAATAGCATCGTTAAACTAAGCACAATGAATGTACGATAAACAAAATGTTAATAGTGTTTATTTTATGGATCATTTGCATACTGCTGAATTTCTAAAATATTTATTCTATTATCAATGAGTACTGAGAAGAATATGCCAATATGGATTGTATGCGAGAATGTATAGTCTCAATACAACTGCTTCAACATTTGTTACAAACATTTAATCTAAATTGTTGACTTTATTGTATTTGAACTTAAATCATATTAAACATGTCTGTATAGTGAAGCTTATCAGAGCAACTGGAATACTAATTTTATAAATATAAATACAAATCCGGCTTTTGATTTCACTTAGAATATCAGTCTGTCATTCAGTCTTTATGGATGCGTTTAAAATTAATGACTTGTTATTGAGTCATTAGTTGTTCGTATGTGCACACATTTGATAACAACAACTGAACATAATGATTTCAGCTACTAAATCTTAGGTTACTCTATTGGGAAAAGGAATTTTGTTCTTGAAAACAATATTTTACATACGACTCTCAGTTTTTAAACAGATTGAGACTATTAAAAAAAATTGTTATTTCAAGTAGAATTTACAATAACATGTTACCTGTTGTTACGAGTACAATTGAATATTTAATTGCTGTTACTTGAAATTCTATTGTTCATGAGAAACTAGCTGCTTATTTGCCGCTTTGTTTAAGTTAATAACCTGCTTAAACATGTTTTTAGCCATCTTTTATTAACAATTTGATTATTAATTCATAATATTTACGTTCGACAGGGGCGTAGCTCTAAACACGACAATTTTTAATAGTTGAAAAATAAACAAGTTTTTGATTTTATTATGAAACAATTTGCTTCGAAGCACTTGATAATAGCTCAGTGATGTTATCAATAGATTCTCCTCCCAGGTTTTCTATAACGAAAAATCAATATAAATGTTATTTTAAGTCACTCTGGGAGTCATCTCAAGCGGAGAACCAACGTACTGGCCAAAAAATATCCGATTAAATCGATTTTAAAGTAACGAATAACATCGCATAAGAACTTGTGTGCGACAACACACCCGTTATTATAACTTATCCTTGAGAAATTGTACCCCACCTGGCAAGCTAGCGCTGTCAAGAAACATTGATTGGTAAAAATACAAAAAGCTTCTTCATACTCATTACATAGAGAGCTTGTACCTTCCAAGTTATATTAACATTGACCTTTCCATTAATAATTTCGAACAAAATATCAAACTAACTGATCAACATGCTACCAAGCCCCCCCGACTCTAGATGTCGTATGGGCTATGGCGTGAAAATAGAAGAATTCGAAGTGAGTGACAATTGAATTGATCTCGTCAACTTAAGCAGCAAATGAAAGATGTACAAACAATTTATGAAAGCTGTTCGTACAATTTGTGCAAAAAATTGAATTTTTGTGCAAACAACACGAAAACGTAACGTTTATATAACCGCTATGTGGTGACGGTACAATGAGTTTGTGCTAATATTAGTAACTACCGAAAATATGTGACTTAGGCCCATCTTTTATAACACTTTTGTTATCAATTTCGATTTAGCGATGTCCATCCGTCCGTCCATCCATTTGTCAGTCCGCCTGTGAGTCCATGTAAACCTGGTAATCAAATATTAATATATATTAATGAAATTTGATATATAAGCTTGTATCGGACATAGGACGATCACTATTGAAGTTGGTTAAAATTTTCAGACCTATGAGATCCACTAAAATTGCCATAAGATCTATCATATTATCTCGGTCAAATATGGTTTGTGTGTGTTTATTATAATCATTAATCAGCAGTTCAAAATTGTAGGACAATTCTTAGTAATAGCCCGATCTACACTTAAATATATAAAAAAAATTGCACATAGTTTTCTCAAATTTGGTCCGATATGAACTCTTTCATATCTGCAGACAAAAAAATTGAAAACAATGCCACTCGAATTTGGTTTATGATTATTTTCTCTATCTAATCAGTTAGATCTAAGAACCTTTCTCTAACCGCATGGCTTAGGGTATTATAAAGTGTAGGCCGGCTATAAATAAATTTTATCCAAAAGAGTCTATAATATCAAGTCTGACGAAACATTTTATGCCGTTACCATGTTGCCGTTCATGGTAGTCTGACCATGGTAGTCTGACCATGAACGGCAACATGGTAAAATGTTTCGTTAGACTAGCTCTGTCAAATAGGAAGACTTTGTACAGTGCTAAAGTTTACCTTGTGAAAAAATATTAACCTTCATATAAAGTATTTTGGTCGCTAAAGCAAAAGAGTGTGACTTCAATGGTCGCTAAAGCAAAAGAGTGTGATTTCAATGTTGTTCGGTATATGACAGAAAGTTTAAAAATCGCTATTGCTGTATAAAAAGCTGACGATACATGTCCTATTAATACCGGCACTGAATTCTATGAATCCTCAGCTACGAGTTCATGGACAAAATATGAAATATGAAGTGGAAGTAGTAGATATTGATAATGCCGAAACGGGCGAGCAAGATGATTGTGGAAGGGAGGAGAAATTAGATAGAACTTAAAATTAACCAAAAATTAAAAATTATTGCTCATGCAAAATTGCTAAGAACACCGTGCAACAGCCATTAGATATGAAAGTCCTAGGCCAGTATAGTAATACCTCCAAAGATTTTGGCTTTCTAATAAATAAATAATTTTTATAGATACTAGCAGATTCCAGCCCTCGGGTGCAAATTCTAAGAAATTTTATTTTTTCATTAAATAAAGACCCTAAAAGTATGATAATCAATTATATTTCACAAATCAACAGAAATTTAATAAACATACACATAGCATTGTATAATTTTATGTATGTGTTAGTAGCAACTTTAAATGCAATTTACTCAAAATAAAGGAAAAATTTAAAAATCTGTAAATCTGCAAAACGGCTAAAAAGAAATACCAAATAAT
Organism: Cordilura impudica; assembly: GCA_963682025.1. Classification (NCBI taxonomy): domain Eukaryota; kingdom Metazoa; phylum Arthropoda; class Insecta; order Diptera; family Scathophagidae; genus Cordilura; species Cordilura impudica. The sequence continues at coordinate 258,510,799 of OY821517.1, read as the reverse complement.
ATACGTTTGGTCAAAATCGGAATAAAACGGTAGAACAAAACATCAGTCACAAGAAATCGCCTAGCCTATTAATATTTTAGATATCAATGCAAAGAATCAGATAAAGGGTAATAAAAAAAAACTTTGGCCTGAGATAACCAAACCCTTTGACGGTTTTACTACACTGGTCAAATAATTTCACCCTGACTTGGAGAGTCTACTCCCCAAATAATGGCACCGAAAATGTTCCACAGTGAAATATTCTTTCTCATCGCAAAGAAAATTAATAATCTTATTAATAATTAATCTTATACATATAAGACTCCTTTGTGAATAAAAAACGGAGATTGGTCTGGAATGACAAATAACAAGCTCGAAAAAGCTTTTTACTTTGGATGTAGTATCTAAATTGTTTTATAACTGAGGTGCTACCAGTGGTAACCCAGTATAAATCAGTATGCCTTTCTTTTGAGATTGGAGAGGTCGAAAAATTGATTTAAACCTGACAAATGCATAGGGAATCGATTATATAAGTAATAAAATGATTTTTGAGCCACCCGAATAGCATTAAGAGTAATTTAGATTTTTTAATGGTCTAATATGCCTTGAATCATTTCTCCCAAAACGTAAAGTTTCACTCTTTACAATGATATCAAAACCAGGTAAAGATCAAACGAAGGTCGATTCTTATAGACCTATTGGCTTATTATCGAGTTTGTCCAAATTGTGCGAGAGAATTTTGGTAAATAATCTTCTATATCCATAGATCAAAATATTGTCATTCCAGCACAGTAATTTGACAAAAAAAAAACACAGCACCACTCAGCAAGTTCATAGCATTGTAAGTACTCTACGATAAAGTTTTGAGGCTAAAAAACACCGCTCCGCACTTTTCATTGGTGACCGAGTTTGACACGAAAGACTCCTTTATAAAATTAAATAATTATTTCCTCCGAACGCCCAGAAGCCCATGGAAATCAATTTGATTATTAGAAAATTTAATACTAAATAGCAAAACTTTGTGAGATCCCTCAAAGGTACTTAAGTTTGAGTGCTAACCTCGACTATATTTGCTCCACTTCTATACATTCTGTAAACATCCGACATGTCAAAAAAAAAAAAACAGGCTTAAATTGACTTCTGCGGATGACACCGCAATTTAAAGTGTGGACGACAACCGGTCAACAGCATCTTTTCTTTTACAGTGCCACATAGAGAAACTATAAGATTGGTTGAATATGTGGAAGATTAAAGTAAAGGAACAACAAAGTAACATGTCCTCAAATTCAATTTAGTAATCAACTTATACCTTGACATTCTGCAGTTAAATACTATGGCTCATTTAGAAAAAATCATATATAGATGCAAAACTAACACATACAAAATTAAAATTATCCGAATTAACATGGCTAATTGGCAGGAACTAAAAGTTAAAAACTAACATTTGCAGAATATTTCTCTAACAAAATGCAAAATGTAAAAACTAGTCTCACTCAAACGTAATTAATTTAATAATCGTGTTCACCAATGTCTAGAAAGGAGGAAGACTGTTGGTCTCATAAGACGAAGCCAGATGCAGTGCTCCACCCTTATGAAACCAACTTATGAAACCATTGTAACTTTTCTAGCACTCCCTGTTATTTAAGTATTAGTTTTATGAGTGAAATAATTAATGTCAGTTTACATATAAAGTGATGATTCAATAAAAAAGAAAGAAACAAGAAAAATTACAATAAAATTAGATAATTCACAACAAAAAACCAACATATTTGAAATTAAATGGCGAAATATGTTCCTTGACATTAAATCAAAAGCCCAGTGTGGTTACAGAAAATAATATATTTTATATTTTAAGCGATGCAGTTTCAATTTCAATGTTGTATACGAGTAGCTACCAGTATCATTTTGAGCACATGTACCGTTATTCAGATAGAGTTTCTAGTGTTTTGAATTAAGTTTGCACAATAAAACCGAAATGGAAACTAAAATGGATTAATTAAGCAGAAAGTCAGTGGTTTGGCAAGCAATCTGCAGTAGTGGTCAAACATTTAATTAAATAATAATTATATAACTAAATAATCACAAACTCCATTTGCTAGATATCACAAGTCTCCAATTGATGGCTAGATCTGACCGCATTCCAAGTTCCATTTTTATTTCTTGTTAAAGATTACATGTGTTATCGCAACGAAGACTCAATGAGAATGAAACTGAATAAAGAAGCTGCAGGATTAAAGTAATGGTGATCATGAAACATGCTCGAGACCGTCTGTTCGTATGTCTCTCTGTTGCAATCACCTGCGTTCATAAAATGAACCATTTACCGGGGAAAAAATTTGGACAGTATCGTTTTTGGGTATTTTGTGCAGGTTAATATTGAATTTGATGCTTGTAAGCCGATAAGCTGAGGAAAGACGTAAGAAAATGTGAAGATACTCCCATAAAATTTCGTATATAAAACTAATAATAATGAAAAATATTTATATATGTAACAGAACATATGCACATTCGTAGATATTCATGCATCGCCAAACATACACACTTTTGTTTGCTTGTTGCTTTTTTTTTGTACAAGTGAACTTTCGCATGTATAAAAAACAAAAACAATAAGCAAACAAAAATGAGTATGCATCGCTGATAAAGAAACACCCAAAAATGTAATTGTATGCATTTATATTTATCTCATTGCAGTTAATAATTGTTTTTATTTAAAAAAGCATGAAAATACCTGCTTTTATTTTTAATTATTTTATTATTTTTAAACATCAGTGTTAAAAATCTAGCCATTATAATTTGCAATATAGACTTTTTTGTATCTTAGTAGTGACAACCTTTGGTTTAATGTTGTCTTCAGAACTTGAGTGGAGGGTAACAAAGTTTCGGTACAGCCGAATTTAACACTCTTTCTAGTGCTACATATAACTTCTATCAAAACTGAACAGTATAATTGATATCACAAATTATTTCATTTCACCCCTCTGTGTATTGTTCTGGAATAATGAATAATAAATGTTAAAAGAAGCGATAAAGTGATAATTTTTTTAAATAAAAAAAAAAAAAAAATTATTTTTGTTAAAGCGATATTTGTATTATAGCATTAGTAAGAAATATAAAACAAATATAATGTCTATGAATTTATTGAACGAATAAAAATAAAACATATCGCCCATTTTATAAGCGATCAGGTATTTGAATTTTTTTAATATTTTGCACAGATACATACTTAATCAATCTGGATGGTTTAAACTGTAAAGAAAGTTTAATTATTATATCTGCTTCTTAAAAGCAATATACGTAAAGAAATATTTAAAAAAAAATAGACACTTTCCTTCAATTGCACTTTCTAAATACATCTTGTATTCAATATACCCTATTCAGTGTCTCATTTCACAATGCATTTAGAAAATATGCAGTTTTTGCACTAGATTAGCTTTGCAAACTTTGTAGTACTCAGCGCTGCAACTTTTCGGAATGTTTAATATTCCTTAAAAAAAAAAAAGAACACTTCACATAAATTTACCAAAAGTAGTTGTGAACGATTTACCAAATTCTTTGCCATCAGAGACACTTTAAGCAGAGATACCTACATTAAAGAATGACTCCAGTAAAGCTTATTACACTTGTGTAAGAAATGCCAATATTCTAGCCAGAGGTTTACTACTCTACACCAACACTAGAAACGTCCAAAAATAAATATGCTCAGTTTTTTAGAAATAATTACAACCCCATAAACTTTCAACAGCTGCGATTCGAGATAAATTTTAGGCTATAAATAAAGAAATTTCAAGAAAAGCCCCTAAAGATGTTTAAAATGAGAAAAAACTGTACATAACTTTGACCAATGCTCTCGAAAAAGTTGAAAGAAAAGGTGCCCAAAGACTAAAATTTATTTATTTTATTAATTTATTTATTTATTTATTTATTTATTTTGTAACGTCAACAACAAAACATTTGTCTTAAAAAGTAGAATTCTTATGGTTATACCAGTATAATGTAAATTAACAAGTAAAATAATAATTACATACAAAATAAAATTTTTAACTCTCTTGCGAAAAACATAATATAGCTAACAATTTATAAACAAATAATCTATTATAATAAAATATATTCTATTGAAAAAAAAAAAAATCATGTGAGTCCGATCGCAGGGGAGATATGTAAACATCTAGTAATTAAAGATATTTTTATAGCACTTTCTTAAAATCAAACAGAAAGCGTATCACTTATTATTATTATTATTATTTATTATTTTAACCGGTTAATTTTTAATTTTTCGTTTTTTATTTTTTATTTTTAATTTTTCGTTTTTCATTTTCATTTTAAATTTTTTTTTTAATTTTTAATTTTTTATTTTTTATTATTAATTTTTCATTTTTTAATTTTAATTTTTCATTTTTTATTTTTCATTTTAAATTTTTTTCTTCATTTTTCATTTTTCATTTTCCAATTTTTATTTCACTTTTTTCATTTTTTTTCAGTTTTTGTTTTTCAATTTTTATTTTTTATTTTTAATTTTTAATTTTTTATTTTTCACTTTTTATATTTAATTATTTATTTCTCATTTTTTATTTTTCATTATTCATTTTTAATTTTACTTTTTCATTTTTCATTTCATGTTTCATTTTTTATTTTTAATTTTTTAGTTTTAATTTTTTATTATTAATTTTTTTTTTCATTTTTCATTTTTTATTTTTTATTTTTCATTTCTCATTTTTCATATTTCATTTTTCATTTTTCATTTTTTATTTTTAATTTTTTATTTTTATTTTTTTATTTTTAATTTTTTATTTTTAATTTTTCATTTTTCATTTTTTATTTTTCATTTTTTATTTTTATTTTTTTATTTTTAATTTTTTATTTTTATTATTCATTTTAAATTTTACGTTTTTCATTTTTTATTTTTCATTTTTAATTTTTCATTTTTCATTTCTCATGTTTCGTTTTTTATTTTTCATTTTTTATTTTAAATTTTTTTAATTTTAATTTTGTATTTTTCATTTTTCATTATTCATTTTAAATTTTTCGTTTTTCATTTTCATTTTTCTTTTTTAATTTTTTTTCATTTTTTATTTTTAATTTTTTATTTTTCATTCTTTATTTTTCATTTTTAATTTTTCATTTTTAATTTTTCATTTTTTATTTTTCATTTTTAATTTTTTTATTTTTCATTTTTTTTCATTTTTTATTTTTCATTTTTTATTTTCAAACAGGTTATCATAATATCATAATTTTCTCACCAATACAATCACATTTTGTCTTACGACTCACATGTTACGCTTACATGTTACGCTGTTTTTGAAATTTACCCCCCTGCGCGTATATATGTTTACACATCAAAATAGTTTATGAATAACATTCAAATATTTTTATAAATTCTAACGCATTGCTGGCTTCTTCAATTGTTAGAGGAATAACATTCCAAACACGTATTGCAGAAATAAAAAATTGTCATTCGGATATCAATGTACGATGACTAAGTTGAACTAAATTTCTATTTCTTCTGAGTCGACTTAATCTCAAACGATTAAAAAGATGACATGGCTCTCGGGTTATTATAATTTTATGAAGAAATATTAAAGTTCCTATTTTTAGCAGGTCTTCGAACAACACACCAAATATTCTCTTAGAGTAAGGAGTTATCTTGAGGTAATCTCCATTAGTTCTTTAATTACTGAGACCATAAATGTATCTCGCAATGTTGTTATAAGTAGCGTTTAATTTTGATTTGCTAGTGCCATCACAACTTACAAAAATCTCACATCCGTAGGTAAGAGTAGGTATCAGATACGTTTTAGCAAGCAGTAACCTTATTTTTATTGCTGTGTATTATTGCGTAGGCCATAGTGTTCTGAGCATCAGGCAGCTATTACGTGATCTGACCTGGTGTTAATACAAACACTGGGACTTTCAATAATTTTCTTTGTCCTTTTATGTATGACGATACATTTGTATTTTTTACGACTTAAACTTAAACCATTCACATCCGCCCAGAGAGAAACACGCTGCAGATCATCATTTAATTTTGCAGTACATTGTTCAATATTTCCTTGTTTATTTGTTATGTAAATTTGGATGTCATCAGCATACATTCTAATGTTGCAGTGGAATAACTGTTCAGGAAGATCATTTGCATAGATGGAAAAGAGGAGAGGACCGAGAATGGAGCCCTGTGGAAAATCTCTGAAAACGGGAAGAAAGGTTGAAGTTGTTAATGGTTTTATTTCAATACACTGCACTCGATCCTTTAGATATGACCCAATTAATTTGGTAGATGTTGAGGAAAAATTCATAATTTTTTCTAATTTTTGAATCAATATGGAGTTGTCAACGGTATCAAAAGCCTTTGAATGATCCAACAACACCAACATTGCAACATAGCCATCGTCAATTTACTTTCTGAGATCTTCGGCTACATCAGTAAGAGCAGTAATGCAACTATGTTTGGCTCGAAATCCTGATTGTTTCTCGATCAACAAATTATTATGATTAATGTAATAAGTTATCTGTAAATGTAGAAGTTTTTCAAATGCTTTTGACAGATATGGCAATATGTCCATGGGCCGATACTCAGTGGGTGACTTTGGTATTGGAAGAATTTTAGCCTGCTTCCATCTTAGTGGATAAGTGTTATAGATAGTGACGGGAGAATAATTTTTATAAAAGCGGGCTGGATACCATCAATGCCTGTAGCGTTTGATGTTATGGATAGACATCTTTTGAGTACACCTAACGGACTTGCACTTTCGAAATTGAATAGGCTATGCGGACAATTGGCAGCATGATAGTTAATATAATAATTATGGTCCGCTTGAGACTTGGGTATATTAACAAATTTTTTATTTATAACATCTGGATCTGATATGATATTAACATGATTATTTTCACTATTAACTATTCCAATTTCATTAATGGTTTTCCATTTATTTTTTGTAAAAATTGAATTTGAAAATTTGTTGGCATAGTATTTTGAGTTTACGTTTCTTATGGTTTTGGTTACAATTTTTTTTGCGTTTCGATAAGTGTTATGTAGATCGTCAGTTTTAAAGTGCTTCCAGCGAGAGTAAGTATGGTCACGATCTGTTATGAGATGCTTCATTTCAACTGTGAGCCAAGGTTTCTGACCGTACCTTACTTCTTTCATTTGCATTGACACTATTGTAATAAATAAAGTTGTTATGGTTTGTTCCAAGAAAGCCAATTGATCATTAACCGATGTAATATGATAAATGCAATCCCAGTCGATCTTGACAAACTCTTCTTCAAAAGTGAGATAGTTTACACGTTTCAAGTTACGAAATTGGATTTTTACAATAGAAGTTTCAAGTGGAATGTCAAAAATTAATAATATTAGATCGTATCTAGAAAAACACGACGCGGACAACTGGTCATATAATTAGATTTTTTCTTCATTGGAGACAAAAAATAGATTGAGCAAAGTATTATTGGATGATATAAAATGTGTTGGCGTTAGTAAATTTGCAGAAACAAGATCAAATGACTTCATATTGATGGTTAAACATGATTCTGTTAGCAGATTAGAGTTAAAGTCCCCAGCTATTAAAGCACCACTATATAGTTATGTGATATCCCCCAAAATTGTAAAAAAATGTGTGAAATCAATATTATTCCTTGGCCTATAGACGCAACCAACAAGAAATTTTCTCCATAACTACATGCTTCAAGAAAAAGATACTTTGTTGTTAAGGTTTATTTTTTCGTCACTATTACTTTTTAAATTACAGACCAACACTTTTTTTTAAAAAAACTGCCACTCCGCCATAGCCGTCAGATCCATTTATTTATTTATTTATTATTATTTATTTTTTTTTACTTATATTCTAATTTTACTATATAAAAGTTTATTTCATACCGAAAACTGTTATATATCCCATAAAGTATATGAATGAAAAATATTATGATATTTAAAAGATATTGGCTGATCTCTCATGGCATAGGCGATATACATGTGTCTACTGTTTATGAATTTATTAACTGATATGATATGTATGAAATAAATAAACAAATTTATAGTCATTATAAAGTTCAATAGTAACAAGATTATTTAAAAAATATATTTAATCGGATAATGCGGGGAATAAGAGCACTTCAGCAAAATGGTAAAACCAAACCGATAAAATTTAAAATTAAATTGTTTATAATCTATTTAAAACTTGTAATCTCAGTCATACTTTTTAATTGAAAGTTAAACTATTTTTGATGGACCTATTTCTATTAAAATCAAGACAAGTATATAATATCGAGCAATACCCATTGTTGTAAGCACCAAAATCAAAATTTATTTATTTAATTTATTTATCTATATATATAATATGGAATGTGTGTTTGTTTATTTGTTTATTTGTTTGTTTGTTTGAACCTTATAGGAGGTCAAAACTCTGGACCGATCTTCCTGAAATTTTCACAGCATTTAACTGGGACTCTGGCATGATTAACAGGGTACTTTTTTTCGACCACGCTCACTTTTACGCCCACTTTTTTTTAATTATGTAATTGCTCCCATATAGTTTTTAACAGATTTACTTCAAATTGTATACACATTATACTCCAGGCGAGGTAGAAATATACATTTCTTACGCCACGCCCCCTTTCACGCCCCTTGAAATTTTGTTTGAAAGTTTTATACTTTTTGTTCTCTGTACAAATTTGTTCCTTCCAACGGATTTTTTTTTATTTGGTAGTATATTGCTCTTAATACTGTTAACGTCGCCATATAACTATGAACCACGCCCATTTCACCGCCCCCTTTTTTTAATTCAGATACTTACTTATACCACTAACAATGTTTGATATACAAAATACTTTTTTTGTAATATGTATTTACCTAAAGTTTTATACACTTTTTATCTACAGGTAAGGTAGCCATACATTTTTTTATTACCAAATCCCCCTTTTTCGCCCCCATTTTACCTTAAATTATAATTAATCTGCTTTCAATCTATATATATATAAAAATGAATGTGTGTTTGTTTGTGCTTTATAGGAGGCCAAACCCCTGAACCGATCTTCCTGAAATTTTTACAGCGTGTTACTGTGGCTCTGTAAGGAATAGTAGGCTACATAAATTTTTGATTGGACAAAGGGGCGGTGCCACGCCAATATAACCCAAAATTTGAAATCGTCATATCTCGGAAATTTTTTGACCTACGGCGGTCATTTTGGTACATATGGTATTGGCATGAATAGAAATACATAACAGAAGAAAAGTGGGCGGGACCACGCCCCTGTTTAGAAAAATAAAAAATCTTAAATCTTCCAAACTACTAGAAGGATCGTCATGAAATTATCACAGAAGGATATTTTTGCGAAATAATAAGTCCTTAACTATATAAAATTGTTAGTGGACAAAGGGGCGTGGTCCCGCCCATATAACCCAAAATTTAAAATCGTCATATCTCGGCCATTTTTTAACCTAGGGCGATGATATTTGGTATGTATCGTATTGAAATTAATAGAAATAGTACTACAAGAAAACTGGGCGGGATCACGCCCTTTTTAGAAAAATTAAAATCCATAATAACTTCTATTAAGGCCTTGACTATATAAAGTTGTTAGTGCAATAATTAATTCTAAATTAAATAAATAATATTTTGTTAATGTATGTATAAATATTTTTTTTTTTTTTTATTTATTTTATAACGATGAGGGGTAGCGAAGCACACCGGGTTCAGCTAGTTTTCTATAAAAATAAAAAATCTTATATTCGAACTTTTTAATTTTTAATGATTGAGTGATAAATTAATCAGGCTCAAGATCAAATGTTTTTAATATATTATTTATTTACATATATGTGACCTTCTCCGAGAAAAGGGACCTAGTGTGTCAAAAAACGGGTTGTGTCAAAAACGGTGGATCCTGGTACCTAAAAGGGTGTAGAAACTTTAAATGCGTTTTTTTCTCAAAATTTAATTTTCACAAACTAGGTCCCTTTTCTCGGAGGAGGTCACATATAGTCTATGAGGAACTCCTTGCGGACTTCTTATAAGCTTATGATACAAAAATATGAAAAATTTATATTCAAAACAATATTAGCTCAGGATTAATAACACTAAAGGTGGAAGAACACAGCACACGCTCCACGGTAATGCGTTTTGAGCTTTCCAACCTCTTTGTGGTTTATACACGGCAAGTTACATAGCACTCGTTATAGCCTTATTTTAGTCTTTTTCTCAGCCTTTTTTGCTATTTCCACACTCAAAATTTACTTTTTTATATATCCATTGCACTTTTATTCATACTTTACGAAATTTTTTATACTTTTATTGTGTTTCATATCATGATGCCTACAAAGCTTGAAAAAGTTTAAAGTTGGTTAACTTGTTTCTGCATTTGCTTTGTAGACTTTAAAATGTACTTCAGTCTAAGAAAATATACGGCTCCAACTTTTTTCACAGTGTCCAAAAGGCGTTGAAGCATATAAAGCATTTGTGTACGTTCACCATAATATTAAAATTGTTACACATTTCTCTAAAACGATTATCATTTGCATAACTATAACGAAATAACTGAATATATAGTAGGTTGAAATACCGAGAAGGATATTGGGCAATGTTAAAAGAGGAAGAAATGTTACCATTTATCAAATTAAAAAAAAAAAACGATTTTTTAATCTATGCCTTTTCAATGTACACACAGAAAAAACATTAATTGGAAATCGGTTACCACTAGATAAATTAATTGAAGTAATAACAATTTTTTGCATTCATTATTCAATATTTGAAAATACAACAGATTTCCTTCAACAACTACCATACAAAATTAAGGTATGTATAATAATAAAATTAGCTCCGTTTACCAATCAAGGTCTCTATATAAATTATTGAACTAATTTAATTGAGACAACTTCATTAAATGAAGCATAACAACCTTCATTGCTCAATATTCGTATTTCCAACTACTAGTTCTGTTAGAACAACATTTTTTAAACCGAAATTGTGTTAACAGATATTGTAACTAAATATTGGTAGAAGTACTATTAATAAAATATGCACTAAGAATTATTTTTCGGTTATAATAACCGAAAACCACATTTTTATCCTGTATTGGTATTTGGAACCGAAACGGAACAGCTTGAATCAAATTTTATTGTAAATACTAAAAGCATATAAAAATATGTGTAGCCAAGAACGCCTTTTCGAATTTAATTTGTCATTTTTTTAAAACAAAATAAAAAAACTTTTAAATATTTTGTGAAAATTTAAGTTTATAAATCAATGTGATAATACAAAAAAGATTCAATGTTAATAAAAAAAATGAGTTATGATTCCAATGTGAAAATTACATACTGAATCTAAAGGCGTAACTGAGTCCATCTGATAGTAAACAAGCCCAGAATTTAGTCGAGTACCTGTAAAAGTTCCTGATTGTCGCATAACAAAAAATCAATATGTTCAATCGTGATTGTCAGGCTTTGATTTCGGTAAAAACTCCTGACTTGGAAACGTAAATTTAACACTTTAGCACTCAACGAGTATATTAAAGTTGATAGTAAATTAAAGTTCGTGTCAAATATTCGTGAGAACGCACTTAACCTGGAACCTGGTGTGATTAACTACAAGGTACTACAAATGAAAAATATCAAATTGTTCGTATTGCATCAGGCCGTTGAAATATCTCGCGGTTTCAATGACCAGGTGAAAAATTTTATTTCACTGCTTTTCTCGGTTAGAATGCATCGCAATGTATGGTAAGACAGTCTATGTGTCAGACATAAACGGATTATTGTGTAAGTTCCATTTATGAGATTAGTTATTTTTTTTCAGAGTTCAGAAAAAAACACACACTGAATAAAAAACTCGTACATATATGTAAACAAACATAACTTAGACCAACACACACATATTTTTATTTTCATATCAATTATGTTTGTTTTTAAATTTTCTTCGGTGCCCAACACAACCACGACTGTGTTCGTTTTAATATTTCGTTATTTACACGAACATTTTTCTATCACGTACTTTTTTTTTCAATCACACATAAAGCACACATTTTTGAGTGTTGCTTTATTTGAAGTTGATGTTCTGGTACGTGTAGTGAAAAAAAACACAGAACATGTAAAATAAACAGGTTCGAGTTCAGTTATATTTTAAGTCGTGTTGTGGCTCGTGTAGTAAGAAAAAACACAACATGTACAATAAACAGGTTCGAGTTCAGTTATATTTTAAACACGACTTAAAATATAACTGAACTCGAACCTGTTTATTGTACATGTTGTGTTTTTTCTTACTACACGAGCCACAACACGACTTAAAATATAACTGAACTCGAACCTGTTTATTTTACATGTTCTGTGTTTTTTTTCACTACACGTACCAGAACATCAACTTCAAATAAAGCAACACTCAAAAATGTGTGCTTTATGTGTGATTGAAGCAAAAAGTATGTGATACAAAAATGTTCGTGTAAATAACGAAATATTAAAACGAACACAGTCATGGTTGTGTTGGGTACCGTAGAAAATTTTGAAACGCACATAATTGATATGAAAATAAAGATATGTGTTGGCTGCTTTTGAACAGAACATTGTGTGTTTCGTGTGTGTATTTTCTGAACCTTGTTTTTTTTGTATTCATTTCAATTGACATTTATTCTTTCAGCAAAGTTTGCGGATTTACATTGATATGGCATAATTTTAAATTAGTGAAACTACAGAATATTTTTATTCCAAAACCGTACAATTGTAAAACTCGTAAAGTCACAGATATTGGAATGAAACAAGGGATTCCTATTTAATTTTGTTGTGTTATGAGATAGTGTTTTATATAATTAAATATAACATATTAAAAAATTAAATCATAAATCATAATACAAATGTTGTATTATTTTTTATACCCTATACCACTATGTGGTTTGGGTATAATGACTTTGTGCTGCTGTTTGTAACAACCAAAAATATTTGACCTAGACCCATCTTTAATTATACCGATCAAATCAGAATCACTTTTTCAATCGATTTAACAATGTCCGTCCGTCCGTCCGTCCATCTGTGTGTAATCAAACTGCAGGTCGCAATTATGAATATATTTTGATGAAATTTTATGTATAAGCTTTCATCGGCTATGGAATGAATACTGTTGAAATTGGTGAGAATCGGTCCATGTTCAGACCTAGCCCCCATAAAAATTATCCCTATGAAATCGACATAAATCGCCATAAGATCCAAATTGTCGTATAGATCTTAGTCAAATTCGGTTTGTACGTGTTTATTACATCCATTAATGAATAGTGCAAAAAAGGTCCTTATGGGACAACTCTTGGTCATAGGCCCCATATTGAGCTGCTTCCCGATCTTCTCTTAAATCTATCAAAAAACAAAAATATTGCACTGATTCATCTCAAATTTTGTTTGTATATATTTTCGCAAAATACAAGAGACTTTACCAACCATGGTCAGGATCGGTCCATTTTTGGACCTAGTCCCTATATAGACATAGCATCCGATATGAACTTTTTCATATCTGCAGCCAAAAAAAATTGATAAAAATGCCACTCAAATTTGCTTATTTTCTATATCCAATTAGTTGGGCCTAAGAGATAGGGTCTCTAAACGCATGGTATAGGGTATCGTATAGTCGGTCTAAACCGACTATAATTTTCTTACTTGTTTTATTTTATATTAGTAAAATTCCGTTATATAGTTGTTACAATCAATATATATAACGAATAATTCCATTGTACCAATTAAATGACACAATAATCATAATCGAATTTATATATAAAATCATAGTATGGTTAAATGGGCTATAAAATTCAATAATTACAACAGAATAATGTGATAGTACGTGGTACTACGCAAATTCGATTGGCAACAAATTCGGTTGCAACAACGAATCTGTTTTCTGTGTGCATTTATAAAATCCAATTGAAGCCAATTTGTGGTACATAAATCTGTAAATATTTTTTAAATGCGTGGCCGAATATCTAACCTGATGACAACAAGATATTGCTATGGTTGATGTCAAATTATTTACAATAGTCAATAATCTACGAGGGCGGATCAATAAGTCCGTGACTTTTCGAACTTTCCTCGTAGTTATATGAAATGCAATACTGCTCCCATGAAGTACCACTTGTTAGTAGACAATTGTAAAATTTTGAGCAAGTTCCGTCGTTTACTTTGCGTTTAACAGCTGTTTAAAACATACAACCTAGTATCTTTTTTTTAATGGAAAAAAGTGAATTTCGGGTGCTCATTAAACATTATTTTTTGAGAAAAAAAAACCATCAATCAAACCAAGCAGAAGCTTGATAAATACTATGAGGACTCCGCACCATCGATTTCAATGGTAAAAAAGTGGTTTACTGACTTTCGTTGTGGTCGCACAAATACAAATGACGCTAAATGTTCTGGACGGCCAATTGAGGTCAATACATCCGAAAATGTCGAAAAAATCCACGATATAGTGTTGGCCGATCGAAGAGTAAAGCGCGTGAGATTGTTGATGCCGTAGGCATTTCATATGGCAGTATGGTTTCAATTTTAAATGATCAGTTTGGTTTAAGAAAGCTGTCTGCAAGATGGGTGCCGCGTTTGCTCTCAATTGACCATAAACGTAAACATGTGAGAACTTCAAAATTCCATGAATTGAACTTCGAATTGGTACCTCATCCGCCATATTCTCCGGATTTAGCCCCCAGTGACTATTTCCTATTTCCAAACGTAAGGAATGGGCTCGATGGAAAGAGATTTAGCTCCAACGATGAAATTATTGATCAAACAAATGCCTATTTTATGGGCCTCGAAAAATCCTATTTTTTTGGAAGATATACAAAAATTGGAGAAACGTTGGACTAAGTGTATTGAGCTAAAAGGAGATTATGTTGAAAAATAATTTTTTTTTTTGCAAAAAAAACTGTGTTTCATCTAAAATTCACGGATCCGCCCTCGTATATTTCTAGTATTACAAATATTTACTCTGTGAAAAAATATTTTAAAATAAAAAGCTATATATTTCTACTAAGAAATTTATAATTTCAGCTATATATTGAGAAAATTCATCTTGGACCAGCTTGTTTGTTGCGGAATAGTTAAAAAGGAGGCATTAATTTTTGTCCCTTAGAAACAAATTTATAATCGGTAACTGTTTAAAATCGGTCATTTTTCTGACTTCTCAATAATTGTTTGACAGTATAAACAAAGCTCTGGAATTATTGCGTTTATATTCAAAACTTTTCAGCCTTTCGTACTACTCGAAGTTTCGTTTGAATGTCATTGAAATATTCTTTACAACCATCGAAGGTTGTGTTGAAATATCATAAAAATCGGTGTTTTTTAATTGATTGTCCTCCCTAAGTTCAATGCATAATGTCTGGTGGACTCTTAAATTATAAAAAATAAAGTGAAATTACTTTCAAAACTATAACCATTTTTTTTAAAAGGTTGCACCAAAATTCAAATGTTTTAAGAGATGCTCTGTTTTTTGCGTGTCCTAAGCACTTTGAAGCACTAAGCACCTTTTCGAACTCAGTTTTAATTTGTCACTTAATTTGATAAGGGAAATATTTTGCAACGTCAGTCTTATAAATTTATTTGTTTCCTAAGCAACGTATTGTATCGTATTACATGTATTTATAGTCGTACCTTTGTTTTCAAAGACAATTAATTAAATAAATGTCGTTATAATTGAGCATGATATCTAAAGATGTAAAACCAAGTAAGTAATTACTCGTATACACGAGTATAATTAAAATTTCCTTTGCTAGTTGTTATTATATTTAAAATTCTATTAAAACATTGTGTGATTAAAAATCACTCTTGTTTTATCTTCTGGTTTATCAACTACATAAATAGATATACATACATTTACAAATTCCGATTGCGGTTCTAAATTTATTAATTGTTGCTTACACATCATCAGAGATGCAGCTCTACTAATATTTTTGCACATTCCATATACAGTATAGTACGGTTATAACGAACTCGGCATGTTCGACAATTTTGTTCGATATAGACGACGTTTGTTTATACTTAGTAAAAAATATTTTTACAAAAGCCACCTCTCCATTAAAAAAACTGGTAAATTTTGTGAATTACATTGTTGGAACTACGTTAATAAAAATTATCTGTAAGATAATTTACTTTTCTTTTCTCTTTTTTTTAAATTGTTATTGAAAGCGCAAACTTGGTGTATTACATGGAATATGTAATAATAAATTGGGTCTGGAGAAATCATATTTTTTAAAGAGGTGTTCGCTATAAGCGATTTCCACTTTATTTGTACTTAATTATTATAATGTTATGTATGCACATTAAAATTTTTAACTCGCGTTTTTAAAAGTTTTCATTTTACATCTGATTGATTTCCGTTACACGCTCAAATAAAATGTTCGAAACAATCACGACACCGCTGGGAGTTGACATCAATTATTTTTAACTTAAATCAAATGAATACCCTAATCTGTAAGACCTTTATATAAAGCTTTTGAATTTATTTGGAAAAGCAAAAGGAAAGTATTGGCTCTTCATAGAGTATTACCATCCTTATTAACAGAACTGCCATGGAGTCGCAAATCAAACCAACAGCAATACGATTCAATTATTTTAATCATATTCTGCGGGCTTGGAAAAGCTTTAATTAAAATTATTTTTATATTGAATACAATTTCTAAACAAAAATTTTATACTTTTGGGACATGATCGGCCAACAATTTCAAAATCATATTAAAACAGTCAAGAAATAATTCAAGCAATGTTTTTTTTTATAAATACTTGTATATATAGTACGTTATACTTGTAAATAAAAAAATTGATTCACATTTTGTAAAAAGCAAACTAAACTTATTTTATTATATTAATAGGCTAGGTGATATCTTGTGACCGATGTTTTGTTCTACCGTTTTATCCCGATTTTGACCAAACGTATATTGTTTGAAAGGTATTTCTTTTTAGCCGTTTTGTAGATGAACAGATTTTTAAAATTTTTTCTTTATCTAACACATACATAAAATTACACATATGCTATGAGTGTTTTATTAAATTAGTTAATATGTTTATTAATGAGTTTGTTATCTTCATTCACAATAATAATAAACAATAAGAGTATTGGTTTATGAATTGGCTAAGTTGAAAAAAAAGTTTGCTAGATACTGCACTCGTATTTCGAGCACTGGAATCTGCTAGTTATATTAAAAATACTAGAGTGCTCGACTAAGAGACATTGTATATATGTATATAATAAAATTTTATTGATTACTTGTGTTTATTATAGCATAAATATCAATTTAATATAAATATCTATATAAATATCTATTTTTCGAACCAATAAACAAAGAAAAGAAAAAAAAACAGTCAAGAAAATTATACTATGCATTTCAAGAGAGGATATTGGATCCAACATTGCTGAAGCAAGTTTTAGTTGCATTGTTATTAATATGAGGCGTGCGGTAATGAAAAAATATATATCTGATGTTATTTTTATATTTGTGCACTAAGTAAAGAGCATATTTAGTAAATCCACTTACTTTTTTCAAAAACAAATAGAAAACCAAATTTGAGAAATATCTATGAAATATTTTTGTTTTATGACAGACTTAAGTGAAGACTATGACTGCGACTAACAATGGTCGTTCAGGGTATATTTTTGGATAATTGATTACTGGGTACAATATGCACATATACACGAAATTTTATCGATGTACAAATACATGATAATATATTAATATACTAATACCCTTTTAATCGGTCTAATAGGGGTAATTTGTATGGGGGCTCGGTCTGAAAATGTACCGATTTTCACCAATTTTAATATTGTTCGTCATATGGTCGATAATAGCTTATATACTACATTTTGTTAAAATATATTAATTTTTGCGACGCACATCGCAAAAGGTGGGTCTAGGTAAAATGTTGTTGGTAGCTACAAACATCAGCACCTCTCCACCACATAGTAGTAGGGTATAAATACTAAATTTATTTGAGATAATTCTACATACATATATCATTTCAAGCAAATTATGAAGCTAACACGAAATATGGGAGATATTACTCAATTATTGACTCTATTCCACTCCACTGGAATCAGTTAGATCTTTCTGAACGATACCTACAAATAAAAAATTTATTATATATCAAAATTCAAAAACTGAGATTATGACACATTTATTTTTTTTATTTTTTTTTTATCTTTTGCTTTATTTTCACAACACCATATAAATCATTTTTCAAGAGTAGTAGCTGGCTAATAAAAATAATCCGAAGCAAAAATTATTAGTTCAGGGGGAACATTGATGATTTTCAATCCTCAATAACTTTAGAAATTTGTAAAAGTTGTGCGTAAAATAAAATCCGTAAAATCATTAGCTTAGTTTCAGCAAAGGTATATAAATTAACTTTTTACCATACATATTATCTACTGTATTAGAATACGGCTGAAGGTTGGTTACCCGATCCTAAATACCTGTCTTGGTATTTGCTTTATTAAAAACAAAAATTATTTGATCTTGAGCCTGGTTAATGTCTAACTCAATTATTATACATTTGATAAATATAAAATAAATGATTTTATATTTTTACATTTGTGAATATTAATAGAAATTTACTACAATTTGTTTTCGTACAACAATTATTTACTGAAACAGAAGTTTCGTTAAATTAAGTTTATTTCAAGTTACATAAATGTGCCCTCTTATATTCATGTAATTCCTTTGCTCTAAAATAAATTTCGGGATTTACCCACTATGTGAAAATCTAATGGTGAATGGGCAAGAACTTGTTCGGAGAAGGTAGAAGTGTTTGTAGAATGTACGTATTCACGCTACATGTAGCACCACAGTAGATTTACCTCCAGTTATACCACAGCAGACAGCAAATACCCCACTTGGGTTAGAGATCCGGGAGGTCAAAAAAGGGATCGATAAAATCATTAATAAAAGGCTTCAGAATAATTATTTTATATTTAAGAATAATACTCGTAACAATGACATCCAAGCCAGGCAAAGATAACATAAAAGTGGAGTCATATAGACTAATCAGTCTTTTATCGAATATGTCTAAATTGTTCGAAAGATTGCTAATGCACTCAGATTACAATTACTCTATATCAGATCATCAACTTGGCTTCAGAAATAATCATAGCACCACACAACAGATACATAGGCTTGTAACTGTTATTAGAAAGGCCTTCGAGGAAAGAAAATACTGCTCGGCTCTGCTTATTGATGTAACATAAGCAATCGATCAAATTTGGCATGAGGATTTGGTCTACAAAATTAAACACATGCTTCCCCCAAATACAACAAGCTTCAAGAAAGCCATTTAACTGGTCGTAAGTTAACAGTTAAAGAAAATGCTCATATAAGTTCACCACAAGATATACAAACCGGAGTCCCACAGGGAAGTATTCTGAGCCCATTATTATACATAACCTACACTTCTGATTTACCAACAAATGTTTATACTCACACCTCAACATTTGCTGATGATACAGTAATAAAAAGTTTTCATGAGAACCCATCAACAGCATCTAGAATGTTACAAACCCACATTTCTCAACTAGAAAATAGGCTGGAGGAATGGAAAATAAAGTGAATGACCAAAAATGAATCCATATTACTTTTTCCATAAAACGAGAACTGTGCCCACCGGTACAGATTAATAATCATAACATACACCGACACACAAACGTAAAATATTTTTCATTTTGACCGCCGCACAGTGGTCAATTTCGCGAGATAGCGGTCAAAACTCTATAACTTTTGAGCGGATTGGTATTTTTTTACGCAATTTGTTTTGTTCAATAGGAGGGACTTTAAGCTTCAATTTGCGTGTTCAAACGTAAAAATCGACTAATAGGAACGTAAGTAATTTGGAGTTAAAAATGCATTTTAATTTTTTGTTGAGTTTCCATGTAAAAGTTGAATATTTTGACATTTTAAATAGGTATTTTTTTTTATAATTTCTTATTTTCTTCAATCGTATTTTACAACCAATACTTATTTATTATTCCTAAACTTAATTTTGGTCAGAAAATGCTAACATTTGGCCCCTGACATTTATTTAGTCTCAATATTCACAGGGGCCAAAGGTTGGATTTTTTGGAAGAAAGCTAATTCTTGTGAGGATTAAACTGAAAAATAACACTGAAATTCCCAACAATATCAATACCATTTGGATATATTATATACAGAACACAACATCGATAAAATTTTAAGTAAACTTTTACTATTGATTTAAAGTGCACATACATATATTTTATTTAAATGTATTAATAAAAATTTATACTAAAATTAGAAACAAATTATAATCTTTAAACTAGTATTAATTAAACAATATTAGTAAAAATTTCTTCCAAATAGCTTTGATTTTCATTTTGCAGTAGTTGTTTAGCTTCATCATCTAACTCTAATGATGTTGATTTTCATTTTTGTCGAATACTGGACATATATGGGTCTGATGTGCACAGCAAAATATTAATAAGATCTTCATTAGTACAATATCTGGAAATTTTTCTTGTATTGTGCTCGCGAAAGAATCTGTACTCTTTGTTCCTTTTTTCTTGGGCTTCTTCTGAGAGATCTCCAATTTGAAGCACATTGTGCTGAATTATTTGTTCCCCATGAAACAAAATTTTGTGAACTGTGGTTGGCATATGTCTCCAAGAATATTTTTGGTTATAAAGGGTTGCTGTCTCATTAGCATACTGACCAAATTTTTTTGCATCTATCTTTTTGCTACATGCTATAACTTGTAATATGATTTGGAATCGTCGTATTAAATCATAATCTACTCCAGTTATAGAAGCTGCAGTTTCTGGATCGGAAAAAAATCTCCTTGCTGTGTTTCCATCATTAGAATTTCCTTCTCCTTGCTTTGGCTGGTCAATTATAAGGCCTATCTCACGGTATTTTTCTTGAATATCTTTTTATACCCTATACCACTATGTGGTTTGGGTATAATGACTTTGTGCTGCTGTTTGTAACAACCAAAAATATTTGACCTAGACCCATCTTTAATTATACCGATCGAATCAGAATCACTTTCTGAGTTGATTTAACAATGTCCGTCCGTCCGTCCGTCCGTCCGTCTGTGTGTCCATGTAAACCTTGTAATCAAACTGCAGGTCGCAAATATGAATATATTTTGATGAAATTTGGTATATAAGCTTCTATCGGCCATGGAATGAACGCTATTGAAATTGGTGAGAATCGGTCGATGTTCAGACCTAGCCCCCATACAAATTACCCCTATGAAATCGACATAAATTGTCATAAGATCCAAATTGTCATATAGATCTTACTCAAATTGGGTTTATATGCGTTCATTACATCCATTAATGAGTAGTCCAAAAATGATCCCTTTGGGCCCATATAGAGCTGCTTCCCGATTTTCACTTAAATCTATTAAAAAACAAAAATATTGCACTGATTCTTCTCAAATTTTGTTTGTATATATTTTTGCAAAATACAAGAGACTTTACCAAACATGATCAGGATCGGTCCATTTTTGGACCTAGTCCCCATATAGATATAGCATCCGATATGAACTTTTTCATATCTGCAGCCAAAAAAATTAATAAAAATCCCACTCAAATTTGGTTTTGCTTATTTTCTATGTCCAGTTAGTTGAGCCTAAGAGATAGGGTTTCTAAACGCATGGTATAGGGTATCGTATAGTCGGTCTAGACCGACTATAATTTTCTTCCTTGTTTTTTTTGCTTTCTTTTTTTCCAAATTTTCTTTGTTGTTTCTCACTGTTTCGCCTAACGGGCCAAATTCCAAATCGTATCCCAATTTAAGAATATGCTCCATAAAACGAATTCTAGCATGAAGAGGTGACATTCCAAATTCATATTCTTCATTAAAACTATCGTCTTGTGTTGGTGATTGGCTCAATTGACTTGATGTTTTTTGGCATATGGTGCAGCTTGACGATGACTTTGTTTTGGTTAAAGCTTGTGCAACTTTTCCATCAATCATTGTGAGACACATTTTAAAATTTACTTCAATGTCTTGGTCATCAAATTTAAATGTTACTGGTTGAAGTTCTTTAATTTGATCATTTATTTTTCGAACTTCTTCATCTATGACATCTTGAGTCTCCTTTTTGTAAGCAAACTTTATTGGTCTACAAAATTTTGTTGACGAGGGAATTTCATTCTTCCATACATCTATCTCTGCAGCTCTACTAGTTGACGGCTCTGAACCAATATAAGTTTTTGTTAAACGTAATGGAACGAAAGAAATCATGAATAAATTGGCATCTGATGAATTTTCCGCATTACATTGTTTGTATTGTTTCTGGCCAGAGGACCCATCACATCCCCATTTAGAAATTAAAGTCATGCTGCAATTTTTAAACTTCTTTAAATAGTCAGCATCAAATGTCTTTAATAATCGTTCTGCAGTGTGTTCAAGAAGATCCTGCAATTTTATTTCTGCTGAACTTGAAGTTACACTAATAGCAGTTGGTGAAGGTAAGCAATCTTTTTTGGCAGAAACTATATCTCGATATGATGGAAAAATTCCACAATTTTTTTCATTGGTTCGCTTCCGCAATTCTGTATATTGGTTTTTAGTCATTTTCAAATCCAAAAATAGTGCAAATGCTTCTTCTGGAGTAAATTTATTTTCTTCAGTTGGTGTCGGCATACTTTCTAAAATCCTTTTTGTGCGTCTGGGGCTTGCTTCCACTATTTTTTCAATGATAACAATTTTACCCTTTTTAGTTTTCGATGGTTGAATTTGATGCAGAAATGAATCCTTTATGATGCTACAAGAAACTTCTTCATTGATATGTTTAAGCTTGCGTCTTCGTGATCTTTCACTACAATTATCAATTGGCTTTGCTGGTCGACCACCTTTTCCAGTTTCCGTGGTAGTTACTGATGGCTTTTTAAAAATAAGTTTATTTCTTAGCCATTCTTGGTTGCGTGAGTAAAACAATTTCTTGTTTCTTAAAGTATTTAAAAAGTTTTTTTATTTTTAAGTTATGAATTTTAATTTCTTGTTTGTGGCATATTTTGAAGAATGGATTATTCATTATATGTAAAATAATGTCGTTTTCATCTTTCCGTTCAAAATATATATCAGATAGAACACTATAACTGAATTTAGCCATTGTTTAAACAATAATGAAGAAAAAAAATGAATGCATGGATTAATATACTATTGCTCGAAGTTTCAACATGATCTTTTTTACCTCTTTGAAACATAATATAACAGGTAGTTGGTTTTACCAGTTATTTCCATTGGTTTTAAATTTATTTGCAATTTCCACGTATTTAAGTTGTGTAATATTAGATGGCAATAAAATCTTTTTTACCTTTTCCAAATGAATTGCTAGATACCACATAATTTGAGAGTTAACAGGTACTGGCAATAGTATAAAAGGTACTTGGTTGTACCAGTTATTTCCATTCGTTTTAAATTTATTTGCAATTTTCACGTATTTAAGTTGTGTAATATTAGATGGCAATAAAATCTTTTTTACCTTTTCCAAATGAATTGCCAGATACCACATAATTTGAGAGTTCTATTGTCATTTTTGTCAAAATTTTGATACACCTTTCTATGTGGACTAGGTCCAAATATGGGCCAACTTCTCCTAATTTCAACAGAATTATTTTTTGGGTCAATAAGAACTCTTGTACAAAATTTCATCAAAATATATGCACAATAGCCACTTTCACATACAAATAACTTCTCAAAAAATATGACGTGCATTTGTACCGAATATCTTACCTTGGGCCAGGAAAATTGCTGTAGCTCAAAAAGTGCAGTCCCGATGCATGGACATGTATATATAGGAATGTAGGGGAGAGTTAGGACTACAAAATAGTGAATTTGTGTTTTGACTCAGCTTGACTCACAGGAGTTGTGCTCTATGAAGTAGGAAATTTCCGAGAAATTTGACCTTTTTTAAAAAAAAAATTTAAATTGTTTTGAAAACAGAAGAGCTTCAATTTTTTTTTCCAGTAATAGGAAATAAGTTAAGTTACAACACAAACAAAAAAGTTATGATCATTTAAACTTTAAAAATTTACTAAAAATATCATAAATTTACTAAATTCTGGAAAAGCCCATTTTGGACCACCCTGCTCTCAGTGAAATAGTTGAAATCGAGTTCTAATTTTTTGGTTTACTACTGTCTACTTTCATATGAGTCTAATAACTTTAAAATCGGAGAACAAAAACCAAAAGGAGTTTTGGCCGCTATCTCAAAATATTGACCACAGTGCGCCGCCTCACTTGGAAAATTCACACAGATGTGAAACTTAACTAATTTTTTTTTTTTTAATTCATCCTTATTTATTGAATCTTCACATCGGTTTGTGAACTAACAATAAGTTATTGAAATCTTAAAACGAAAAGTTAAAAATTAAATCCAGCCTGTGCCAGACAAAATTTCATTTATTCTATATACATTAGAGCGACTCACAAAAAAAAGTGAAAAAAGTGCCCCCCCTAGAAATCTTCCATGGTTTGTTCTATAACGATTCCCAAAATATTTTTGGTTTAGCCTTAACCCATTCCGAGCTGAACCGCTTTTAAATAAGGTATATTTTTTAGTTTTTTGAAAATATTTAAATTTTTCTAGGTCAACATATCCAATATGGGTACAACATGATAGGTTTTTTCAAGACGCGTTCAACGGTATATAGAACATGTCTAAAATTTCCTAACTGTTGTGATATTCAAAAAAATATGTAATTTTTGATGGGTTTTGTATTAAAATGAGTCAATTAGAAAATCAAATGAACATATTTTTAAACATTACTCGATTGAAAATAACATTAATTTATTTATTTTTCCTTAATATGTGCTAGTTCGCGTTTTAACTAAAATCTAATGGCGTGGAAACAATATGGTTAAATATAGGCAATATGGGTATATTTTTCTTTCCTCAAGTACATTTCAGTTCTGTGAAAAAAATGGAAGAATTTTGCTAATTTAATACATTTTTCACGCTGCTCCGGAGTAAGTTTAAACAAGAATCTGGAGTTTATTAAATTTATAAGTGAATTTAGTTTCTAAATGACACCGTTAAAAAAAATTAATTATTCCAACTACATATATTCTTATTGTAATTTAATTGATATTCTATCTTCCTCCAAATTGAAGTTTTGTTTAAAACTGGAATTTGAGCCTTATTCCATATTTCCAAAATCACATTTATTGTTATTTTTAAATAATTGGATTGGCCAATTTTTTTATTATGTGCTCTCATAAAAAACAAATGCTCTATTATTGCGCACTGCATTGGTAGTTTAGTTTTAACTAATTTTGGAGCAGAAAAAAAAATTTTGTAGCTATTTTTTTAAATGAAATTTGTTTTTAAAATAATTAATTTTTAAATAAATTAAATAAAATAATTAAATAATTTAATTAATTTTTAAATAAATTAATTATTTTAAAAACAAATTTCAAGTAGAAAATTATTTATTTTTAATTTATGTTATTTTCAATGTTGATTTGATTTTCTAATTGACTCATTTTAATACAAAAGCCATTAAAAATTACATATTTTTTTGAATATCACAACAGTTAGGACATGTTTGGACATGTTCTATATACCGTTGAACGCGTCTTGAAAAAACCTATCATGTTGTACCCATATTGGATATGTTGACCTAGAAAAAAATTAAAATATTTTCAAAAAACTATAAAATAGACCTTATTTAAAAGCGGTCCAGCTCGGAATGGGTTAACGCTAGACCAGAAATATTTTGGGAGTCGTTATAAAACAAACCGAGGTATATTTCTAGGGGGGCACTTTTTTCACTTTTTTTCTCTCCATACAGAGTGGATACGATTGTTGATTAAGTTACGTGCTAGAGGATTCGGGTGAGACTCTAGCTTTTCCAAATAATTTGCACTATATCTAGTGATTTCGCATTTAACTAGAGGAATATTTATGTCTCTGCGCAAATATGAGTTTCTCACGTACCATGGTGAGCTTGTGATCATTCTCAAAATCTTGCTTTGACAACTTTGTATTCTTTCTGTGCTTGAAGCTGAGGCTGTTCCCCATAAGTGAATACTATAGCACCAAATGGTTTTGAAAATCGAGTTATAAATCCAGACCTTACAATCGAGACTTAATTTCGAGTTCCTACCAATTAGCCATGTGAATTGGACTAATTTAAATCTTATTTGTGTTAATTTAGCATCTATATGGTTTTTCCAGGTAACCCGGAGATAAAGATGTAGTCCGAGAAATTTAACAGAGGAATGTTGAGATATAGGCGGGTTCCTAATTCGAATTTGAGGTCAAGTCTCCCTTCTTAGGGCAAAAGTTACGTGGATACACTTTTGTTCATTTACTTTAATCTTCCACATATCTAGCCAATCTTCCAGCTGTTCAATATGGCTCTGTAAAAATTAAAATTGCAGTATCATCCGCAGTATTATCCGTTGGCGTGTCTGATGTGTAAGGGATGTACAGAAGCGGGCCCAAGATAATACCTTGTGGTACACCACCATGAATTGCCTGTGGAGGGCTCACAAAGTTTTTCTCTTTTATAGAAAATTTTCTATTTATTATATAGCCCTCCATTAGCTTTGTGTGTTCGGGGGCAACAATTGTTTAACTTTATAGAGGGGTCCCTCGTGCCAAACTCGGTCGAAGGCTTGCGCAGTGCAGTACTTTCTCTCTTCAAAAGCTCTTCCTATGGCATTTACAATTCTGTGAACTTGCTCAGTGGTGCTGTGTTTTCGTCTGAAACCAAATTGATGTGCTGGAATGACATTATTTTGATCTACAGATATTGTAAATTTGTTTACCAAAATTCTCTCGAATAATTTTGACAAGTTCGACAGTAAACTTATTGGTCTATACGAACCGACCTTTGTGTGATATTTACCTGGTTTAGGTATCATTGGAACAAGTGAAACTTTCCATTATGGGGGGAAATATTCAAGGCGTATTATAGCATTAAAAATAAACAGAATTATTCTTAATGCTATTCGAGGTAACTCCAAAACTCCTTTTCGACCTCTCGAATCTCAAAACAAAGAGGCACTGCTCCATGCTGTGGAGTAACAGGTGGCAACTCATCAATAGAACTAGTGGTTATATTCGGAGTAAAAACTTTCTTTAGATGTTCCACAAACAGATCTCCTTTTTCTCGGTCATTTCTAGCCCATTCTCCACTCTCAGTTCTTATAGGGGGCTTGCATATAACAGGTCTTTTAAGATTTTTTGTAGCACGCCACAAAGAGTAACCAGTTTTTTCTGTTGGATCCAGATTTTCGAGATATCTATTCAATTTAACGTTTCTTTGTGTTTAAAGAAGTTTCCGTAGATTTCTCGTGCATTCTTTCAATTGTTACTTAAGTTGAGGAGATCTGTGCAGTTGCCACTCTCTTCGAATTCTTCTTTTTTCACCTAATAGCCTTTTAACATCTACAGAAGCATTTCTTTATGGCCTGGTGTGATGAGGGGATTTAGTAGCAAGTTGAGCAGCTAGTTTGAAATTTTTGCTCGAAGTTAACAATCAAGAATTCAATATCATCTGGTGTTCTTAGCGGAAAGCGTTCCGTGCAATGGGTACTAAGAAAGTTTTTGTATTTCAGCCAATCAATGCGGTACATCACCAGATGGGGACACAATTTCTTGGAGGTTCGATGTAGTAACCATCACGGGTATGTGGTCAGACGAGAGTTCCAATGAAGATTCTACATGCACAAATTCTTTTGCGATGTTCTTCGTCAATCCGAAATTGGGTATTTGTTGCCTATCTATTGGCCAGCACGTTGGTAGTCCGCTTGAGACCACATCCATACCCATTTTAGAAATTGTCTTGAACAAAGCACAACCCTGCGGGGATTGTATTGATTTTCTGATATAGAAAAGTTGAAAATTTTAGTACTTACATGGCTTATTGGCAGAAACTCTAAACTAAACTTAGATTGTAAGTTATGGTTCTATGGCATTCAGCTATAGGGTACTGCCTCTGCATCTAATGTCGAAAAATTACAAGGAAGACAGAACAGAATCCTACGAATGATTGCAAGTGCACCCTGGTATGTCAAAAATTTCAACATACATAGGGACTTAAATGATCCTTTTGTCAAAGATGAAATTATGACACAAACTCAGAGATATTTGGAAGGACTTGGAGCTCACCCTAACATACTAGCCCGAAAATAACTAAATAATCATGGCCAACTACGCCTTACACGGTTGGACACAGCCGACCTGATACACTAAGACGCATAAATGGATGATTTTTGAAAACATTATTTTTTATATTTAGTATATCATTGAGCAATTTATGTATTGCCTGGCACTGACTGGACATTATATTAAGTATTAGTTTTAAGATTTGTAAAATTATTGTTAGTTCACATAGTACAAAAAGTGAAGATTCAATAAATTAAAACATGAAAAACAAAAAAAAAAACAGTGTGTAATTTAGAAATTTAAAGGCTAATGCCGTGATCTTTTCTAACAGAAAATGTCGCATTTTATTTGCACTTTTTTCGAAATGTGTATTTTTTTATATATTTTGATTTAAGAGCAACCTTATCTAATACATCAATCGGAAGGTCTCAAAGTACTGCTTTCTTATCCTATTATCCTCTTTGAAGTCATAGGATAAAAATTTTTGCGATCTACGAGACTTTGACTTTAAAATCTTTCACTTGCTGTATAAGATTAGGTTATTCTTAACTTAGAATATATAAAAAATACACTTTTCGAAAAAAGTGCAAATAAAATGCGACATTTTTTTGTCAGAGAAGAAAACGGCATAAGATATTGTAATTGCTATTGCACAATATTCAAAATACATATTCTGAAACTTACAAACAAAAAATTAACTTTTGTGAATATATAATTTTTCAACAGAATTAAAATTGTTAGCGCTATTTTTTCATTGAAACCTTTTGACGTTTGTGTTAATGTGTTATAATGTATTTAAATGAGACACTTAAAGTTCTTACTTCATCTTCTGTAACGCAATATTACAAAAAAAAAGTGTACCATCATTGCAGGATAAACACGCGAGATTTAATGATATTCCATCCCCACTTAGAGAAAAGTTTAGGCAAAGTAATTTCTTTTTAAATTGCGGTAAACAGATATCATGAATAATTTTCCATAATAATTAAATTTTATTATAATTTGCTATAATTACCCTAATATAACTTACCTTAAAGCTATGCGCATTTGTTCAGCAAATGAAATATCAAATGACATGATGATATTAACTCAAAATAATTCACCTTTAAGAAATAATCTTTAAGGCTGCCTTTTTGTTCATTGAATTCTCTACAAACTTATAAATTTATATAAGTACATATACATACATACATATATATTTATGTATGGAATACTCATACGCCTAGGGTAACTCGAACTATAAAATAAAATCAATAAAAAAATTATATTTTTCCGTTTTGTTTAAAAAATACACTTGACACTTTTTCTTTAAACATCAGATTTTGATTTGGGATTTTTCTCACAATTGTTTAAAGAATAAATTGCTTTTATTAAATCACTTGTTGCCTCTTGTTATATTGGGTCTAGAACTACAAATTTTCTCACATGTAAAAAATATACAAAAAAAAAGTAAACAATTCGAATTCAGAATGTTTTATTTATGAAAATTACTTATTTTGTTATATTTTTGTTTTTGTTTTTGTTCTTTTTTTTTTGAAAGGCAGTTGTGTGTGTATATAAGTTTTATTTTATTTTTTCTTTTTAGTGATTTTTTTTTCTATATTTTCTTTTAACGAACGTTTTTGCACAAGGGTTGTTTGACAACTGACGGCAACCGAAAACGTTTGCAATATAAAACACACTACTGACCAAAATTCTATTCTCTAGACATCATCGACAACCACAACTACGTCATGCTGTGTTTGTATTTTCATAACATTTAAACACGTACTAGCATGTACATTATAATACAGTTGGCGTTATTTAACTAAATGCATGATGAGTTTAATGGCTCGCAAATACTCCAATGATATATTTGTGTTGTATAAAACCGCCGTGAATAACATGCAATGATATAAGAAATTTAAGAAACTAAATTTAAATAGCAGACTGCTATTGAGATTGGTGAAAACTAGGACATTTCCAGATCTAGCCAACATATAACTGAACTCAATATCACTCTAAGACCCACATAATCACATATATTGGTGATATGTAAATTTAGACATATCACACCTGTGCCTCTAAAGTGAGTCAACTCAAAATTTACAAATTTTCAGTAGAGGCAAAAAACGATTTTTTTTTAATATCTATATATATAAAATTCATTTTCTGTTTGTTTGTTTGTTTGTTTGTTTGACCGCTATACAAATTTTTATTTTTCAACGGATTTTCCTGAAATTTTGTACACACGATCACTATACCCCAGGAAAGGTCGCCGTATACTTTCTACCGGCCACGCCTACTTTTACGTCCACTTTTTATGTAAAATTCATTTTCTGTTTTATTCATATTTGTTCACTATACAAATTTTTATTTGTTAACAGATTTCTCTGAAATTCGGTAAACACGATCCCTGTATTCCAACTAAGGTCACCATATACTTTTTATCGACCACGCCTACTTTTACGCCCACTTTTTATATACAATTCATTTTCTGTATTTTAGTATATTTGTTCGCTATACAAATTTTTATTTTTCAACGGATTTCTCTGAAATTGGGTACACACGATCTCTCTGCTCCAGGGAAGGTCGACATATTCTTCGTACCGGTCACGCCTACTGTTACGCCCACTTTTTGTATACAATTCATATTCTGTTTTTTTGGTACATTTGTTCGCTACACAATTTTTTTCTTAAACGGATTTCTCTGAAATTTGCTACACACGATCTCTGTATTCCAGAGAGGTCGCCATATGATTCTTGCCGGCCACGCTTACTTCTACGCCCACTTTTTATACAAAATTAATTTTCTGTTTTTTGGTATATTTGTGCACTATAGAAATTTTTATTTTTCAAGGGATGTCTAAAATTTGGTCACACGATCTCTATACTATAGGGAAGGTCACCATATGCTTCTTACAGGCCCCGACTACTTTGCGCCAACTTCTGTGTATATAAAACTTATTTTACCCTTTTATTTGTTTCTTTATTTGATTGCTATACAAACTTTAATTTTTCAATGGCTTTCTCCGAAATTGAGTACATATTCCAGGGAAGGTCGTCATATGATTTTTACCGACCACGCCTACTTTTACGCCCAAGTTTCATATAAAATTCATATTTTGTTGTGTGGTATATTTCTTCCCTATACAAATTTGTACTTTTCAACGGCTTTCTCTGAAATTTGGTTTACAGGGAAATAACTACACGGTGAACAAATTCCCCAAACTTAAAAAAAAGGTACCCACAAGAAATGAACAAATTCGCCATTTTTAATCGAAATAAAAATTGAACTTACTCCCCAAATTCATTCTTAAATTTTTACATATTTTTATTTAATGAATTTTGTTAAATATTTATTTTAGTAAACGTTTGCATACTGCTCTCAATATATGTATGTCCTACAATAAATGTATTTAATGCGCGGAAGCTATGTGCACGGGGAATACAGCTTAGCTAGAATATCGGAATGATCTGAAAAATATATTTTGACAATTAAAATAAGTTGGCAACAGCTTCGCGGCAGCACAGGTGTGGTTGCCAAACGCGCGGAAGCGGCGCGCGGTGCGCGACCGCGGACTCGGACGCGACGGATGCGGACGCGACGCGCTCTTGGAACACAGCTCAGCTAAAATATCGCAATGCTCTAAAAAATATGTTTTAGGAATTGAAATAAGTTAACGAGAACTAAGCGGCAGCACGGGTAGTAGCTGCGAGGAAGCGGCGCGAGGCGCGCGGACTCGGACGCGACGGATGCGGACGCGACGCGCTCTCGGAACACAGCTCAGCTAAAATATCGCAATGCTCTAAAAAATATGTTTTAGGAATCAAAATAAGTTAACGAGAACTAAGCGGCATCACTGGTAGTAGCTGCGAGGACTCGGACGCGACGCGCTCTCGGAACACAGCTCAGCTAAAATATCGCAATGCTTTATGCGAGGAAGCGGCGCGAGGCGCGCGGACGCGACGGATGCGAACGCGACGCGCTCGCGGAACACAGCTCAGCTAAAATATTGCAATGATCTGAAAAATATATTTTGGCGATTAAAATAAGTTGACAACAACTGCGCGGCAGCACGGGTGTGTCTGCCAAACGCGCGGAAGCGGACGCGACTCGCTCGCGGAACACAGCATAGTGAAATGTCGTATGATAAATTTTATCTACGTATGTGAAATAATTACCTGTTGATCAAAAGAGGCCACACATATACTATAAGCAGTTGCTTAGAAAGAAACCTTGCGACACAATATTAAACGTCGCATTAGTCTTTCATTTCTGAAACTTGAATTTGATGTCTCTGCTCAAAGATGATCACTTATTGAATGAAGTAATTCAATTTTTAAAAGTTCCGATTCCTTTAATTTGCGAACCATTCCGTTATATATGATGTTTATAAATAAACTGAAAAAAAAAATTAAAGCGGTTTCGCCGCTTATTTTTGAAGCATTTTTGCTGCAGCATCTTATAAAAAACTTCTAAATTAAAAAATCAAAAAATTTTTAATTGAAATAAAAAATGAATTTACTGCCCATACAAATTTTTGGGGAGAAAGTTCATTTTATTGGGGAATTTTTTAATTGGGGACTAAGTACTCAGCGCCTGGTAAGCATAGTGAACCATTTTTCAAGTCAAAGGCCTTTTTATTCCGGGCAAGACCGGGTAAAAACAGCTAGTGTACATATATTTATTTTTAACACGTACATAAACATAGACGATCACAAAACTACCCGGCCTCACAAAAACACCACAAATTTGTACAAAAATTTCTTTAATTCTGAATATAATCTCCTTTAGCTCGATACACTTTACCCAGAGATATTCAATAGCTTCCATACCCTATTTAAAGTAAGAACTGTCTAGCTCTTTAAAATTGCCATTAACCGCAGACTCTACTTTTTCATTGTTGCAAAATTATTTACCACGGAGTCATTTTTTCATGATTGAAAATAGAAAATAATCCGTGGAAGCTAAATCTTTCGAATAAGGTGCGTGGGGAAGCAATTCGAACTTGAATTGATGGATTTTGGCCCTCGCAATAATGGATGAGTGGACCGGTGCATTGCCTTTATTGGCAAATGCGGCCTTTTGAGCATAATACTCGCCATTAATTGTTTTTGAAAATAATCAATAAAAATTATTCAACGCGCATCCCCAAAAAATAGAAATATCGCCAGAAATTTCTTCACAACACTGTTTTTGTTCTAATGTAAGTAACCGCGATACTCATCTTGTAGACAGTTCTCTCATCTCCAAATTTTCGGACAATATGTATAGCAGATTTTGCAATCCCCACCACTTTCAGCCGATCATCCGATACCAATTTGTGTATTTTCTGAACCGTTTCTGGCGTGGCCACCTCGATTGGTCGCCCACTAAGGTATTCGTCTTGGCAGCTCGTAGAACCTCGTTTAAACTGTACCACCTAATATTTTATACTCGTAAACGAAGTAGAAGGCTCCCCCAGAGTAGAATCTAGCTCGGATTAATTATTACTTGGTCATAAACTCTTCATATGCAGGAATTGAATTACACAACGGTAACTAATTTTTTTCTCTAAACTCGATCCTCAATATACAGAAGAGATTTGGGAATTAAAGGACAGGGTTTCTTTTTGGGGCACCAATATCTCAAAAATGTTCTTCCTTTCTTTTGTTGCTGAGTACATAGAATTGAATAGTATTTACTCATTTAAATCCAACATATAACTGAAAGATTATGTTAGACATATGTTAGGCAGTTACCAAGAAGTTGGGGTCCAGATTTTCGATTTATGCATATTTTGACGAACATCCTCTATTGAGGACTGTTCGTATTTAACCTCATAATGTCAGAAATTTTTTGTTTTATGAAGAAGTAATTTTTTTACATTCACAGTTACTATATACGGAAAACCGAATTATACTTAAAGAAGTAGGAAAATGATAGCTTAGATCTACTATTTAATACCCTATACCGTGAGTTTAATGATATAGCAAATATGGGTAACTCAGGTTTGGATGGCATTTTTAAAAATTTTTATTCCGTCGATATGAAAAAGTTCATAATCATGCGATTTTTATAAGCGGACTAGGCCGAAAAATTCACCGATCGTGACTACATTGATTAATGGGTGTAATTCACATACAGAATTAGAATTTGACCGAGATCTATATGATAATCTTGAAGTTTGCGAAACATAAGTCAAAAAGATAAGAGTCATTTGTACACAGTCTAAGTCCGAGAGTGCAGCAATTTCAACAACAATGGTCAAAAGCTCAAAAACAAAACTCCATCTTAATAATTCCATTTTTGCGTCCTGTGCTTTGATTACAATGTTTGCATGGACACACAGACAGACAGACAAACTGACGGACATCGCTAAATCGACTCAAAATATGGTTCTAAACCGATCAGTATAAGTGGTTTACATCCAATACTTTTGGTAGTTACAACCATTAGCACAAACTCATTATAGCTCGATCACAGAGTGGTATTGGGTATAAAAATATGAAATTGGCTTTTTTTCAAATCTATAATATTAATAGGCTAGGCGATTTTTTGTGCCTGATATTTTGTTCTACCGTTTCATCCCAATTTTGACCAAACGTATTTTATTTGAAAGGTATTTCTTTTTAGCCGTTTTGCAGATTTACAGATTTTTAAATTTTTTCTTTATTTTGAGTAAATTGCATTTAAAGTTGCTACTAACGCGTACATAAAATTATACAATGCTATGTGTGTGTTTATCAAATTTGTTAATGTGTTTATAATAGAAATGAAACAAAAAATTTCTTCGCTTCAAAGCGTCATCTCAAATATATGTAAAGTGCATATGTAGGTATGTACAAAACCGTACTTCATATGACAACACTTACGAAAACTGACAATAGTGGAAATTAGAAGTATAAATGCAAAAAAAATAATATATTCAAAATTCAAAAATAACGATTGTTTGGACAGAGTTGTATCTTCTTAAATTAATACAAAGTAAAGCTGTATGGTACGAAAACTGAATCTAACCACACTGCTCGTAGGCCTGACTTTAGGTGAGTGTGTTAAAGCGCTGACCAAAAAGTGCAAGTACGAGTGTATGTGAATGTTCATGGTTCAGACCTCACGGCCGCCGCCCTAAGTAGAAAAATTTCATATAGAAACAATTTATTCAATAAAAACATAACAATTATCACAATGTTCAATAAATCGCTGATGAAGGCTGAAATGCCGGAAACCGGTCCGATTAAGAATACAGTGCAGTTATGAATTTTTGAAATATATGCTTTCTTCTTCTTTACCACGCACCATTTAAACAAAATTAAAATTTTCATATTAATTACAGTAGTAATTGCAATATGTCTGAAAAATGACTATAAATCTAAAAAAAAAAAAAAAAATTAGCTTGTTTTTTGTATTGATTTGTGAATTGGCTGTAATTGATTAGCATAATTTTATGGTCTTTATTTAATAAAAATATAAAATTTCCTAGAATTTGCACCCGAATTTCGAGGGCTGGAGTCTGCTAGTGTAAATAAATCGTCATATTCACCATATTCTTGGCTGAAGAAATTTCACCTTTATTTCTATTGTATATTATTTTTCATATTATTTAGCATTTGTTGTTCTATTTATTATCAATAATCTAGTTATAATCAATAAGCTGTTTGATATGTTAAACCTCTAGCTTTAACAGTTCCTGAAATATGGCGACTCGAAAAATTAAAACTTATCTTCAAAACTTCTTAACCTATAATCCTAGTAAAAAGGTATTGCGACATCCTTAACAAAAACATGTGATTAAGTTTTATTTGCGAAAGGTCAAAAGTCACTATCACAGGTTAAAAAATTTTGATTAAAAAAATAATATTAATAAGGCTTTGAAGGTTGCTGAGATATAAATAAATGGAATTTTTATATCCATCTTTGATTATACCGATCAACTCAGAATCACGTTCTGAGTCGATTTAGCGATGTCCGTCCGTCCGTCTGTCCGGCTATGTGTTCATGTAAACATTGTAATCAAATTACAGGTCGGTCGGTCTAAACCGACTATAACTTTCTTTCTTGTTTTTAATTTGATTTTTTATTTTTTATTTCGTTAACTATTTCCTTTTGCAAATTATAAGTCACATATTGAAAAAAAATGCATACAGATTCAAGAACTGTTTTTTACAAATAAATTTATCATAACAAATTTTGTTTTTTTAAAGTATCTAAATCAATATTTATATATAACTCACAAACCACAAAAGATATATATATATCACTTTTTGAGATATACTTTAACAAAAGAAAAATTATATGATTATTACCTTTGAAATTTTCAAAAAACTAATAATTTCATTTGTCATTTTAAAGGTGACTTCAGTATATTCTAAATGGCACCTCAGTTAAACTTGTAGATAAACTACTTTTAAAGATAATGATAAGAATGTTAATCCAACTTTGTGAGTTTTAAATGATTTTCTTTCACTTTTGACGGCGCCATATTCAGATATTAAAGAAGCCAGAGTTCCAATTTTTTAACACTTCTTATTTCAGTTGGTACAATATTCCGTATACAAAATAAGTAAGAAAATTATATCATACGTTTAGAGAATTGTTCTTAGGTCCAACTAATTGGTTATAGAAAATAAGGTTTACATGAACACACAGACGGAGGGACAGACGGACTGGTGGACATCGTTAAATCAACTCAGAAAGTGATTCTCAGTCGATCGGTATTACAAAAGATGGGTCTAGGTCAAATATTTTTTTTTTAATTTGGCACCCACATCGTTATTAGAAATATAAAAAAAATTTTGTGATTAAAAACTTATAATAAATAATAA
Source organism: Cordilura impudica (assembly GCA_963682025.1). Classification (NCBI taxonomy): domain Eukaryota; kingdom Metazoa; phylum Arthropoda; class Insecta; order Diptera; family Scathophagidae; genus Cordilura; species Cordilura impudica. The sequence continues at coordinate 258,473,955 of OY821517.1, read as the reverse complement.
AACTATGTACACAAACAGAACGCAATATAAGGAACTTGAAATAATACAAATATGTAAAAAAACAAGTAAGAAAATTATACTCGGTCGAGACCAAATATACGATACCCTATACCATGGTTTAGAGACCCTATCTCTCCGGTCCAACTATTGGATATAGAAAAAAAGCACAAACCAAATTTGAGTGGCATTGTTATTAATTTTTTTGGCTGCAGATATGAAAAAGTTCATATAGGGTGCTATATTTATACAGGGACTAGGTCGAAAAATGGACCAATCCTGACCATATTTGGTGAAGTCACTTATATTTAAAAAAAAATATACACAAACTAAATTTGAGGAAAATCTGTGCAATATTTTTGTTTTTTGTTAGATTCAAGTTTAGATTGGGGAGCATCTCTATATAGGGCCTATGACTAAGAATTGTCCTATTGGAAATATTCTTGGACTACTGATTAATGGATATAATAAACACATTCAAACCCAATTTGACTGAGTTCTATATGATAATTTGGATCTTATGGCAATTTATGTCGATTTCATAGGGATCATTTGTATGGGGACTAGGTCTGAACATGAACCGAATTTCATCGGTTTCAATAGCATTCATCCTATGGCCGATAAAAGCTTATATATGTTCATATTTGTAACCTGTAGTTTGATTACAAGGTTTACGTGGACAAACAGACGGACGGACGGACATCGCTAAATCGACGCAGAAAGTCGTTCTTTTCGATCGGTGTAATAAAAGATGGTCAAATATTTTTGGTAGTTACAAACAGCACCACAAACGTCATTATACCCAAACCATATTGCAAATAAAATTAAAATTATATATTCTTATACATGTCAAAATCAAAATCAAACAAGTAAGAAAATTATAGTCGGTCTAGACCGACTATATGATACCCTATACCATGCGTTTAGAGACCCTATCTCTCAGGCCCAACTAACTGGATATAGAAAATAAACATAAACCAAATTTGAGTGCGATTTTTATTAATTTTTTCGGCTGCAGATATGAAAAAGTTCATATCGGATTTCTATCTATATGGGGACTAGGCCCAAAAATGGACCGATCCTGACCATGTCTGGTAAAGTCTCTTGTATTTTTCAAAAATATATGCAAACAAAATTTGAGAGGAATCAGTGCAATATTTTTGGTTTTTGATAGATTTAAGTGAAGATCGGGAAGCAGCTCTATATGGGGCCTATGACTAAGAGTTGTCCAATAGGGATCATTTTTGGACTACTGATTAAAGGATGTAATATGTACATACAAACCCAATTTGACTAAGATTTGTATGATAATTTGGATCTTATGGCAATATATGTTGATTTCATAGGGGTCATTTGTATGGGGGCTAGGTCTGAACATGAACCGATTCTCACCAGTTTCAATAGCGTTCATCCCATGGCCGATAAAAGATCAAATACCAAATTTCATCAAAATATATTCATATTTGCGACCTGCAGTTTGATTACAAGCTTTACATGGACACACAGACGGACGGACGGACGGACGGACATCGTTAAATCGAATCAGATAGTGATTCTGATTCGATCGGTATAATTAAAGATGGGTGTAGGTCAAATATTTTTGGTTGTTACAAACAGCAGCACAAAGTCATTATACCCAAACCACATAGTGGTATAGGGTATAAAAAGAAACAGCTAATTTTATGAAATGCGACCAGTGTGAAAACTCTTTTACTCACAATGTTCAAATTTGAGTAGAAGAGAGTTTGAGAGACTATTAAAAAATGAAAACGTAAGTTTTAACTGTCACTTATGTAAAGAAGAAGGAGCTGAAACAAGACAAAAACTAAGATTATTGCAGATGATCAACTCAAAGCAGATTGTTTCAATAATTATTTTAATCTTTACGAACGCTCACAGCATCAAGTTGTCGTTTTAGTTTAAATAACATTAATATAAATGATGTTTTTAACATTGTGTGTACCATGGCAACAAATAAATATCCAGGGTTCGATAAAATATCTATAGTGTTTGTAAAAAACGTTTTAGTGAAATTTCGACAATCCTAGTTGAAACCTGCAACAAAATGCGTACAACCTCACAGTGCCGTGATATCTTGAAATATCGCAAAATAGTGTACATTCCGAAAACTGCTCATGTATCTACTATAGATAAATATCGACCAAATGATGTACTCTCTACTATTGATAAAATTTTTGCAAAACTCTTGTTTGATAAACTTTTATTTTATCTAGAGGGGAATAATCTTTTATACAAATACAAATTTGGATTCAGAAATGGGTTAGCTGGTAAGGTTTTTGATCTCTCAAAGGCCTTTTTGATCTCTTCAAAAACTAAAAAGTTGTGGTGTTCAAGGACATGAAATTATTTCATGAGCAGAAAACAGTATGTACAAATTGGATACTGCAAAAGCTTTCTTGGCACTGTTGAATATGGTGTACCGCAGGGAAGTGGACATGGTCCTTTACTGTTTTCAATATACTTGATTATTTAGGTGGTAATATGTATAATGAGTTACCACCTAATTTAAAATCTGTTGATAAAATATCAATGTTTAAATTTTTCTGCAAGGAATTATTATGTAGTGTCATTCAGACGCTTCTTATGTAATTAAATTTGAATTTAACGTATCGCATAACTATGAATTAATTCACATTAATAAATATATATTTACGGCACATAATTGTATATTAAAATATATAAATTATTGCCAACTTGCCTCAAACATGCCTCTTGGCGCTGAGGCCTAAATTGAATTATATGTAAATATTCTTATCAAATAAAAAAAATAAAATAAAGTCATTTAACCATGACCACGTGGTGGTATATGGTATAAAAATATGAACATGAAAACTATACAACATGGAGAGGTATTTTAGAAGAAAGAGAACGCGAACGATCATGACGTACAATTCTTAACATATATGCTTTTATTAAAGCATATTGCCACAAGAGGGCCTAATGATGTCTATTTGTACACAGCTTGATCGCATGTGTAGCAACAGATTGTTTTCTTTTTGTTCAGTTTATTTGTTTTTTATTTTATGTTTTATTTTTCTTAAAGAAATCCTCTTCCTCTTAATCTGTGATAGCATTGGAATCATTTCCGCTGGTTTAATAACTGCGCTTTGACCCCACTTTTCTGGCGGAGCTTTGACGACTTTTCCTTATCTCTCGATCACATTTACTTCTGTACGATTATGGTATCAGGTATATTTCTGGGTTCGAAGGTCATTGTTCGTGGCTTTAGAACTGCGCACCATCAACGAGCAAAAAATTTGTAAAATACCAGCTACGCAATCTTTTAACAATGTGCTTCATCTTTTTCCACCTAATATCAACTTCGGCTGGTAGAGCAATATGTTTTGCCACTACAGTAGCTATGGGCACACTTTTAGACTGGTTACCACCAAATCCGACTATTTCACCCTTATATGATTTCTATTGGTTGTTTTGGGTCAGAATCCAATGACAGATTTTGTATTTAAGTTTACACCGAAGGCTCAAATTGGAGTTGTAGCATTGGCGCTGATGTTTTTTCTCTAGAATTTTGAATATAATTATGAATGTCATGTGGCCAATCTTCTGTCTGGACTCTCACCCTTTGAGAGCGCCCCTTTTAGAAACAACATATCTGTAATATATAAAACCTTAGTAAATGAATCCTCAGTAACTGATATTTTAAAATACTACTATTCTGAGAATCTGTGGTTTCCTTTTTACAACAGAAGCGTTTGCAGTCGACAAGATTTAAATTACTGTTCGGACAAAAGGCTTTGTCTTTATTTTATTTAGCATTTCCCAAAATCAAAGTTTTTACACATATGAAAGTAAATTTATAAAAATATCAGGTTCTTCACAATATGTGGGGGATTTCAGTTTATGATTCAATTTGTTTGAGTTTCAACAGTGACCAATGATTTAATGACCAACTAACTATAATAATATTAACAGATATTAAAAATAAAATCAACATGCTTCTTTGCAAAATTCGTTTACTGCAATCCCTTATATGTATAGAACACAACACTACCAAACAGATTTAATACATTGAACAATTTTTAATATGAAACCAAAACAAAAACAACACTAGTGCTCTCTTTTAGTATAAGCTATTTTCCATTATCACAATAAAGCACACATACAAGCATGGGTATTTGTTACACATGTGTGTGTGTATGTAGCGCTGTAAACCTAACAAACACCAAGGTTTTTAGAACATTGAGTGTTATAAAGAGGTTTATTAGATTGGTAAATCAAAATATTATTGGTTGCAATTTTTTTGTTTTTCGTATCCCTGCATTACCACTACAACAGGTGCTTACGTTTTTTGTTATTGTTACTTTCGATATATAATGAATAGGAAATAAGTATGAGATATGCACTAGTATGTATATACACTAGGGAGGAGAGCCGTTCTATGGAAGTTTTCTTTTTTCTTTCGAATTTAACTTTGGTTCTAAGTGGATCTGTGCAAATTGATCTAAAAATACTATATGAGAATACTTGAATTGTAGTTTATCAATAAAATGGTGTAAATAAAAAAAATCGGGAAGGATCAGTAAACAAATTGAAAATCCACCGTTAGTTCTCGAGGTCTGTGATCTCTCACAAATATAAAACCATGCAGCATTTAGTTCTTTAAATTACTTAAATAGAAAACAAAATGTTGGACAATTTTTTATCAAATCTAACTGCTACTTATAGCCCATAACTAGCTTATCTGGTAACAGGTAACAGCTAGAAATATCTACAAAATCACAAATTCATGAAATTCCGGATCGTAACTTATAAAATATTTAAAAGACAAATGTGATATTGAAACTTATTCTTTCGTAGAGCGATTTTACAATAATGATGAAAAAAGTAAATGGATGAGCCAATAAACAATATAAAAGAGCAAAGAAGAGAATGAGAAAATTGTTGAAAATTGTGCTGATTAATCTTAAAGGGTGTAAATGGTATACATATGGACGATAAAAAATATTTTATATATAAATAACTTTCAGTATCTGTATATTGCTTACACGTCAGTTTGGACAGTATGGATATTTTTTGATAAATTTTGTTACTGATATTTTTACTAATTAATTTATTTAATTTAATTTAATTTAATTTACCATGATATTGTCATAGGAGGCATGTCATCCATTTTAAGTACATATCACTATATCTATCTATAATATTAATAGGCTAGACGATTTCTTGTGACCGATGTTTTGTTCTACCGTTTTATCCCGGTTTTAACCAACTGTATATTATTTGAAAGGTATTTCTTTTACTCCTTTATTTTGAGTAAATTGCATTTAAAGTTGCTACTAACACATACATAAAATTATACAATGCTATGTGTGTGTTTATTAAATCTGTTAATGTGTTTGTAATAAAAATGAGTTTGTTTCTTTGTGTTGATTTGTGAATTGGCCATAATTGATTAGCATACCTTTAGGGTCTATATTTAAAGAAAAAATAAAATTTCCTAGAATTTGCACTCGAATTTCGAGGGCTGGCATCTGCTAGTTTGAATTAATGGTCAGAATAGCATAAAAATTTGACTTCATTCAAATTCAAGGTTAATTTCAAGGTTTATTCAGATATACTTGTCGCACTTTTAGTATTGAATTAGGTTCAGGTTATGTTTACTTTAAATTTATAGTTATATGCTAAACTCGATATAGTTTAAATTTAAATTTCATTAAAACCCAGATAGTCATATTCATATATCTTGGTAATTGTATCTTATAATATACTAAGTTTGTGCTGATGATTGTAACTATCAAAAAAATTTACCAAGACTCGAACGACTCAAACTCGAGTTAACGATATCCGCCCATCCGCCCTTTAATATATACTAGTAGATTCCAGCCCTCGAAATTCGAGTGCAAATTCTACAAAATTTTTTTTTATTTTATTTAATAAAGACCCTAAAGGTATGCTATTATTTTTCAATAAAACACAATTATTATTGTGAATGAAGATAACAAACTCATTAACACACACACACTAACAAATTGGATAATACACACATATCACATGTATAATTTTATGTATGTGTTAGAAGCAATTTTATATGCAATTTCCTCAAAATAAAGGAAAAGATTTAAAAATCTGTAAATCTTCAAAACGGCGAAAAAGAAATACCTTTCAAATAATATACGTTTGGTCAAAATCAGGCTAAAACAGTAAACAAAACATCGGTGACAAGAAATCGCCTAGCCTATTAATATTAAAAATATTTTAATTAAATAGGCTATATAAGCTATTATTGGCCATAGGACGATCGGTATTGAATTGGTGAAAATCGATGAAGGTTCAGACCTAGCCCCCATATATACAGGAAACGGATTCATTGTGGCAACTGAATATGTTTCAATCTGAATTTTGTTAGTCCCATTTGCTATCATATTTTTTTGTTGTGATTACTGAATTATATTCTCCAAATTACCGTACAATGTTTAAGGCAACTGAGTTTTTAAATAAATTCGATTATATGAATTATCAAATTTGATTCATACAATGGAATTTATATTTTATTTATTGGTTGTAATAACCAGTTATCGGTACAAACTAGGGCCTCCAATCCCGGAAAGAATTTCCTATCCCGGGATTTCGGGATTAAGTTTTATAAATCCCGGGATCCCGGGATTACTCCCGGGATTAACTTCCTCTGCTAAAAAAATTAATATAAAGTAAAAACAAATAAATTCAAGAAGTTTTTTTTAAATTAATTATAAAATTAAGTTATTTTTATTTCATTTAATAAACACATAAACACAAAGTAATTCATTACGTATAATAAAAAAAAATGGAGATAAAATTAAATGAGTATTGGAGGCAGTTATGAAACGTGATAGAGTAACTATCACAGTTTTTGCACAACAAATTACTGTTACACCTAAACAGCTATCACAGCAAAATTATAACCAAATAATTGTGACACCTAAAACACAATTATTTGGTTATAATTTTGCTGTGATAGCTGTTTAAGTGTCACAGTAATTTGCTATGGTAAAACCGTGATAGTTATACTATCACGTTTCATAATTCCGCTCCAGCTTACAAAGTAACAAATAGTGATTAAACATTGATTTATTTATTTTTTGTTGTTGAAAGTGGCATCTAAGGAAACAGAGCTCGTCTAGAACCTTGTCACCCAAAGAACTTCGTAATTTAGTACAAAGCAACCCTGCAGAAGAAAAAGCTCTTTCTGACTCGATGCTGGTTGGCTTTATTGTTTTTAAATATTTATATGCTCTTTTCAAATAATCGCCATGTGAGCCTCCATTTTCAAATAGAGCCATCTCTTTTTCAAGTGCTGAAGTCAACGATTCACATCGATGCGGTATCTGTTGTGGACGTGCCATGCCATAATTTATTGCTTTATTAATTTCTTCTGCTGTTGTTAACGGCTGGACAGAAATAATTTCAGTCACTTCATCTTCATCCTGCTGTGAAACCTCTGGCAATTCCTCCAGTACGAGATCTATTGAAGATAATCCTGTTATGGAAGTTGCATTCAATCTATCAAGAAGATCTACAATCAATTTACGGCACTTAGTTGGTGTTGGAACTGTAATGAACTCTTTGTCGAACTGACAAATTCTATTCAAGCCATTATGTAGGTAATACAAAAGTCCGCTTAGATCCGTGCGACGTTGCTTCATTCGAGTATTTAAAGCTGCAAACAGCTTTTGTCTAATAATATTATCTGCCTCCTGCATTTTTTTCAGCGTAAAACTAATAGCGATGTCGGCCGTAATAAGGTTAGCGTCCTGACGACAAAGAGCTTCAACAGTAGCCTTTATTGGTGTTAAAGCTTCAACAATTTCAGAAATCACTGTGATTTCATTTTGAGATATATCTATGGATATATTTAGTTTTACATTTATTAGAGCTTTCCGGACACAGTTTCTTAATAAGTAAAAACGTGCTAACGTCGCCAATAGAATTTCTTTTCCAAAATCTTCTCGGACATATTTTTGCAAATCATCATTTTTTTTGGTGAGCGTTTAAACAGAGATACTATTTTTCGCACTTTTTTTATCAGTGGCGCAAACAATGCTCCATTTACTTCACATGTTCGCTGATTGCTGCGATTATCTACAAATTCTTTTTCATCCTCAAACAGTTCAGTTTCACTCTCACTTTCTGAAACATTTTCCACTTCAATTTCTTCTTCTGATTCAGCACTTTCTTCCGACTTTTTGTATAACACGTTAATAACTGAAAGTTGTATACCGTGTGCCAAACATAATTGTTTATGCACTGATAATAACTTCCCATCTTTTGTCATAACACTGGCTCCATCTGTCATAATAGAGACGATATCCTCATGTAAATTAATTCCATGTTCATTTAACTTTTCTACTAATAATTCAATGCACTTTTCTGCAAGCATTGTACCAGTGATTCGAACAAGACCTAAGCTCCAGAATTTTGATTCTTGTGCATGAACATTTATATTCATGTATCGCCTATTCCTTAAAGATGTCCATTCATCGAACGACAGAGAAAATCGCTCTCCCGATTTCCGTTAGTCGGCAATTTCAGCTTTAACAGTCTTTCTTATTTCATTATCGTAATCTAAAACAATTTTACAAATTGTGCTGGGTGAGGTAGGAGGTTTACCAAATCCCATAGCAGATAAAACTGCACGCAGATCTGAAGAACAGCATAAAATATTAAATGAAAGCCCATCTAGTGCAGTTAAACGTGAAAGAGTTGCAGGAAGCGACTTTTCGTTACGCTCCAAAGAAGGAAAAAAGTTAGTTAATGTTGCAACTCTTTTTTTTTTGTGGTTCACCTGATGTACCTGCCACATCAGAGTCGATTTCATTCTTTAGTTGAATTTTGTGTTTCGAAAGTAAATGAGTATGAAGACCTTTTGTCGTTCCACCTCCAATTTTTAACACTTTTTTACAATCGCTCACCTTACACATTGCAGTCTCGCCTTTCTCATCGCGTAGGAAATGTTTCCAAACTGCTGAATTACTCCCTGAAAATTATTCTTTGTAAATTGCCAATTTTATTTCAATAAGGCCCTACCTAAATATAAAACAATAAATATTATTTAAAAATACCGCATTCAACTCTTAATTTTTTCAATATACTTACAGCGTATTCGTATTACGGAATGTACTTTAGCAAATACGATTTATGCAGTTATGTAGACAATATTTGAAACACTATAAAATAATTTTAATTCCAAAAGCCATAATCAAATCACATTACTTTTTCAATATAATACTTACGAGTTACTAATTAACTTTAACTTGTTCTTCGCAAATTCGAAAACATACTAGATACTAAAAATATATTTTCAAAATAATTGGAAAATTGCAATCAAACAGAAAATTTCATGGCTTACTTGTCGACAAAAATTTTAATTTACCATTAGAATTCTTATATGTACAATACAAATATACAATAATTTAAAAGAAATTCGAAAACATGCTAAAATTATAAACTTTTTCAAAATAATGACTAAAATTTTAAATTTGCTGTTATTAGACTCAAAGAGAAATAGCCATGACTTACTTGTCGACAAACCTTCTCGTTTATATGTATATAAATATACAATATCTTAAAAGAAAACTAGAGACCCGCGCTGCTCCGCAGCAATATATTATATTATATTATCTGTGTGTTTACTTTCGTATTGCATAACGTAAAGTTGATTCCGCACCCATAACTTTCCTCTAACTCAACGAATTTAAACAGTTAATCTGTACGTTAACTTTTTTGCTGCATAATGTAAAGTTGATTCTCCACGCATAACTTTCCTCAAACCCAACGAATTTAAGCAGTTAAGAAGGAGCTTGATCCACTGAATGTTCCTAGACCTATGTCAACAGCCTACGTTAATTAGAACTCTAGTAATAGAGGTTTGAGAGAAGGAAAATATTGAAAAAATCTTGAATGCAAAGTTGGTTATTTTAATATATAAGATATATAAAGAAGATATCTGTACGTTAACTTCCGTGTTGCATAATGTAAAGTTGATTGTGCACGCATGACTTCCCTCAAACTCAAAGTATTTAAACAGTTAATCTGTACGTTAACTTTTTTGCTGCAAATGTAAAATTGATTTTCCACGCATAACTTTCCTCAAACCCAACGAATTTAAGCAGTTAATAGCTCAGAAGAAGGAGCTTGATCCACTGAGTGTTCTTAGACCTATGTCAATAACCTACGTTAATTAGAACTCTAGTTATAGAGGTTTGGGGGAAGGAAAATATTGAAAAAATCTTGAATGCAAAGTTGATTCATAAATTCTTTTAATATATAAGATTCAAATTTTTATACTAATTGATAAAATTTCATAAAATACGTAAATACCGGGATTACTGTACCTTAATCCCAGGATTTCGGGATTGGAAAAAATCCCGGGATCCCGGGATTTCGGGATCCCGGGGTTGGAAGGCCTAGTACAAACCATTTTATCTATATTATTAATACGTAAGGCGATTTCTTTTGGCCGATGATTTATTAAACAGTTTTCTCCCGGTCAAAAGGTATTACTTTCTAGCTGTTCACCCGATTTACAGATTTTTAAATTTTTTATTTTTATTTTTTGGACCAAAATGCATTTAAAGTTGCTACTAACACATACATAAAATTATTCAGTGCTATGTGTATGTTTAATAAATTTGTTAATATGTTTGTGAGTTTGTTTACTTCATTCACAATAATAATTGTGTTGAATTGAATAATAAACCAATAATTGGAAATAAACCAATAACGACAATAATAGATATTTGCAAAGTGTTGAATTGTGAATTGTCTAACATTAATTAGCATACCTTTAGGGTCTTTATTAAATGAAAAAATTAAATTTTCTAGAATTTAAACTCGAATTTCGAGGGCTGGGTTCTGCTAGTATGCACAATTGAGTAAATTAAGAAACGCAAAAGAAACAAATCAACAAACCTTAATGTATGTTGTTAATATTTTAATTTCAAATCCACATATAGTATCCGCAACTTTTCCTTTTTTTAAGCCTAGTTTCCGCGAAGCCGAGTGGCTTGTCCGCAGATTCTTATTTTGGGTCCAGGGATAAGCCGGAGTTTTTGCAGCGACATACCAAAGCCTCTGGTGGGAATCAAACCCATGACCCCCGCATGATTGGCGAGCATGCTACCTACTCACCTACCGGGGCGGTTAAAAAATAAATTGTAACATTGATTTTGATAAAAGTTTATTTTGGTACAAATATTTATTACAACTAAGTAAATGCAAAAAAGAAACTCTTAGAATTTCAAATTGTTAAAAAATATCAAATAAATAATAGTTTTTGGCTGCCCGCGTTTTACAGATTCAGTATGTATTTAATACTGGTAAAAAAAATCGAACTATTTAAATTCCCTAAAAAGGGCATAGATTTATTGAATTATAATTTAAAAATTGTATTTTAAAGCAATTGAGCTCTTATTTATGTAGAATTTAATATCACACCTTTCGCATTATTATGATCTTTCGCGGTTCCTTTACAATTCATGCAAAAAATTTTGGTCACGATTGATTTGCCTGTTTGACGTACGCTCCAAATTGACGCCTACACATTTCGGCTTGAAATCAAAAATATATTCGAAAATATCGCGATTTTATTTCCGTTTTTCATTTAAAAAACAAGTAAGAAAATTATAGTCGATCTAGACCGACTATACGATACCCTATACCATGCGTTTAGAGACCCTATCTCTCAGGCCAAACTAACTGGATATAGAAAATAAGCATAAACCAAATTTGAGTGGAATTTTTATTAATTTTTTCGGCTGCAGATATGAAAAAGTTCATATCGGATGCTATAAGTATATGGGGACTAGGCCCAAAAATGGACCGATCCTGACCATTTTTGGTAAAGTCTCTTGTATTTTGCAAAAATATATACAAACAAAATTTGAGAAGAATCAGTGCAATATTTTTGTTTTTTGGTAGATTTAAGTGAAGATCGGGAAGCAGCTCTATATAGGGCCTATGACTAAGAGTTGTCCAATAGGGATCATTTTTGGACTACTGATTAATGGATGTAATATATTCATACAAACCCAATTTGACTAAGATTTGTATGATAATTTGGATCTTATGGCAATATATGTTGATTTCATAGGGGTCATTCGTATGGGGGCTAGGTCTGAACATGGACCGATTCTCACCAATTTCAACAGCGTTCATCCCATGGCCGATAGAAGATCAAATACCAAACTTTATCAAAATATATTCATATTTGCGACCTGCAGTTTGATTACAAGCTTTACATGGACACACAGACGGGCGGACGGTCGGACATCGTTAAATCGAGTCAGATAGTGATTCTGATTCGATCGGTATGATTAAAGGTGGGTGTAGGTAAAATATTTTTGGTTGTTACAAACAGCAGCACAAAGTCATTATACCCAAACCACATAGTGGTATAGGGTATAATTAAAAATGAAAATAATAAAAGCAGTAACCATATTATCATAAAACGAAGGGATTTCGTGGCGTGTAAGATATAGTAAAGAAAGTAAATAACCTATTAAATACGCGATTAAATTAATTATGTGAATAATCTCTCTATCTCGAAAAATCAATAAGTTATTTTCTCTTTTTGCACGATATCTTTTTGCCTCCAATCTTTCCGAATTGTAGAATATATTACTTACGTAATTTTATTATAACTAGCAGATTCCAGCCCTCGAAATTCGAGCGCAAATTCTAGGAAATTTTATTTTTTCCTTAAATGGAGACCCTAAAAGAATGCTAATCAATTATAACCAATTCACAAATCAACAAAAAAAAACAAACTCATTTTTTTACAAACACATTAACAAATTTAATAAACACACACATAGCATTGTATAATTTTATGTATGTGTTAGTAGCAACTTTAAAATCAATTTGCTCAAAATAAAGGACAAAATTTAAAAATCTGTAAATCTGCAAAACGGCTTAAAAGAAATACCCTTCAAATAATATATATTTGGTTAAAATCAGTATAAAAGGCCATTAATATTATAGATATTAGTAGGTTGGGCGATTTCTTGCTAACCGATGTTTTGCTTTACCGTTTTATCCCGATTTTGACCAAACGTAAATTTTTTCAAAGGTATTTCTTTTAGCTGTTCACCAGATTTTAAATTTTTTTCCTTTATTTTGAGTAAATTGCATTTAAAGTTGCTACTAACACATACATAAAATTATACATGTGTTTATTAAATTTTTTGATGTGTTTCTCAATGAGTTTGTTATCTTCATTCACAATAATAATAATCCAAAAAAATGTAGGTTTGTGAATTGGCAAAGTTGAGAAACAAAGATGCCTAGAAATTGCACTAGAATTTCAAGTTCTGGAATCTGCTAGTTTGTATAAATACTTCGATTGGTGAACTGAATTAATTTTGCTGTTAGTTTGCTGTTACTTTAATTTTGTTACAATTAAGTTTATAAAGCAATTCTATTTCATTATAAAATATTAAATAATTACAATAAAAATGCTCAACACATAATTAAATATTTTTACTAACAACTGAATTGTAACTAATTCCTTATGAGAATGACTTTCCCTACTATACAGACTATCGCCATTACGAAGTTTTGTTTATAATCATTATTTCCACTATGCAGCAAATTTAAGTCCTTGTAGAAAGCTTCTTGCACTGGGCGAATGATACGAAGGCGGATCAATAAGTCCATGACTTTTCGAACTTCCCCTGTAGTTATATGAAATGCAACACTGCTCCCATCAAGTACCACCTGTTAGTAGACTACTGTAAAATTTTGAGTAAGTTCCGTCATTTACTTTGCGTTTAACAGCTGTTCAAACACACAACCTCATGGTTTTTTTGTTAAATGGAAAAAAGTGAATTTCGAGTGTTCATTAAACATTATTTTTTGCGAAAAAAAAAACCGTCAATCAAACCAAGGAAAAGCTTGAAAAATACTATGAGGACTCTGCACCGTCGATTTCAATGGTAAAAAAGTGGTTTACTGACTTTCGTTGTGGTCGCACAAATTCAAATGTCGCTAAACGTTCTGGACGGCCAATTGAGGTCAATACACCGGAAAATGTCGAAAAAACCACGCTAAGGTGTTGGCCGATTGAAGAGTAAAAGTGGGTGAGATTGTTAATATCATAGGTATTTCATATGGCAGTGTGTTTCGATTTTAAATAATTAGTGGTGTTTTTAAGAAAGCTGTCTGGAAGATGGGTGCCGCGTTTGCTCTCAATTGACCATACACTAATCGTGTGAGAACTTTAAAATTCCATGAATTGGGCTTCGAATTGGTACCTTATCTGCCATATTCTCCGGATTTAGTCCCCAGTGACTATTTCCTATTTCCAAGCCAAAAGATATGGCTCGGTGGAAAGAGATTTAGCTCCAATGATGAAATTATTGATCAAACAAATGCCTATTTTATGGACCTCGAAAAATCATGTTTTTTGGAAGGGATACAAAAATTGGAGAAACGTTGGACTAAGTGTATTGAGCTAAAAGGAGATTATGTTGAAAAATATTTTTTTTTTTTTGCAAAAAAAAACTGTGTTTCATTCTATAAGTTACGGACTTATTGATTCGCCCTCATATAGTTAGTGTACCTCTGTGGGTAAACGTTAATGGTGGCCATGTGACCACCAAAGCTGGCGCGTATATGGAGCAATCTGGATCTGCAATTTTCACATAATTTTCGCTGCATTTGCAGTCGTATTACTCCAAAAACTTGTCGAATGTTTATTTCAAAGTGTTTATTGTCTCTGGTTTATCGGCGTGGATGAGTGACTTTTCATAACTTTGAAGAAAATAATGCAATGGGGCCAATTAACAGGACCATTACGTGAAATTATTCGTCCATCAAAAATTTCTTTGGGTAAACTAATTGTACCGTGCGCTGTTTGACATGTGGTTCCCTCCTATTGGAAACCACACCAAGGCCGGCCCAAGGCTCGAGCCAGTAAGTCCACTGCTCGGGGCGACTAGCAGATTTTGACGCCATATATAAAAAAATAAATAAATCATTCACAAGATATTATATTATATGAAAAAAAAATAAAAAATTAGTATGTAAATAAAATGTATTTATTTATTTATTTATTTATTTGTAGCATTATGGAATAATTATAAAATATAAAACAATGTATAATAAGGGCCGTGGCTACAAGGCCTTTGATTGTTATTTCTAGACACAATGTTTAATGTAAGGAGTTTTGTTTCTTTCAATTATTTTTATTGTTAAATAAATTTGTATAAGTTTGTCTCTTATAGGAACATTATTATCTGTCTAATATTAACTTA
Organism: Cordilura impudica; assembly: GCA_963682025.1. NCBI lineage: Eukaryota > Metazoa > Arthropoda > Insecta > Diptera > Scathophagidae > Cordilura > Cordilura impudica. The sequence continues at coordinate 258,458,686 of OY821517.1, read as the reverse complement.
AGTTGGGTTGGATAGTAGGGTAATAGTTATTATATTAGATTTAAAACTAGTTTGACATTGATTGTGGAAATTAGGACATGAGGTTAGGATGTGATATATTAGTATTTACGTGATTTACGTTGCAATTGCAAATTTGAGGAGTTGAAATATTGATAAGGTGTCCATGAGAAAGTCTTGAGTGCCCCATACAGAGTCTTAAAAATTTTACAAAGTCTCTTCTGTTAAGATTTTCTATGTTGTTGTGTATGAAGTGAGTTATTTTTAGTTAATTGTTGTTCACTGCTTTGTACCAACCGCAAGTTAATTCGAATAAATTGTTTTTTTCAAGGTAATATTCTTTTAAGATAATTATTTATGTCTCCTTTGTTGTAGTTGTTTGTAGTTACAAGTGGTGCGATACCTGCATCATTTGCCACTTTGTCAGCGAGTTCATTCCCTTCTATATTGCAGTGACCTGCTGTCCAGATTAAGATAATTTTTGGCGATTTATCGATTAAAACGTTCCTTATAATTGAAGCATAAATGTTTTTGTTTGAAATGTTGGATATGGCTTTTAAGGATGATAGCGAATCCGAACATATCGCATAATACCCATTTTTGTTTTTGGAGAAGTTGATAGCTTCCATGATTGCTGAAAAAATGGATCTATAGCAGGGATGTATTGTGTTTTTATACCCTATACCACTATGTGGTTTGGGTATAATGACTTTGTTCTGTTATTTGTAACTACCAAAAATATTTGACCTAGACCCATCTTTTATTATACCGATAGAATCAGAATCACTATCTGAATCACTATCTGATTCGATTTAACGATGTCCGTCTGTCCGTCCGTCTGTGTGTCCTTGTAAAGCTTGTTATCAAACTGCAGGTCGCAAATATGAATATATTTTGATGACTTGGTATATAACCTTCTATCGGCCATAGTATGAACGCTATTGAAATTGGTTAGAATCGGTCCATGTTCAGATCTAGCCCCCATACAAATGACCCCTATGAAATCGACATAAATTGCCATAAGATCCAAATTGTCATATAGATCTTACTCAAATTGGATTTCTATGCGTTTATTACATCCATTAATGAGTAGTCCAAAAATGATACCTACGGGACAACTCTTAGTCATAAGCCCCATATAGAGCTGCTTCCGATCTTCACTTAAATCTATCAAAAAACAAAAATATTGCACTGATTCTTCTCAAATTTTGTTTGTATATATTTTTGCAAAATACAAGAGACTTTGCCAAACATGATCAGGATCGGTCCAATTTTAGGCCTAGTCCCCATATAGATAAAACATCCGATATGATTTTTTCATATCTGCAGCCAAAAAAATTAATAGAAATCTCACTCTATTTGGTTTATGCTTATTTTCTATGTCCAGTTAGTTGGGTCTATGAGATAGGGTCTCTAAACGCATGGTATAGGGTATCGTATAGTCGGTCCAGACCGACTATAATTTTCTTACTTGTTAATTGTTTTTTTTTTTTAAGATTATGCTTAAGCTTACAGAATGCATCGGTATAAATGAAGGTGTATCTCTTATATTTTTCTAGAATTTCGTAGAACATTTTTCGAACGAGTGATGGGTCGGTATTGGGTTTAGCAAAGTTGTGTAGGGTAGTATCCGCTAATTCTTGTTTAAAGTGCCATAAAGGTTTAATTTGCTTTATATAGAGATTGTTTTGCAATGGTAAACTTAGTATTTTACGGTTTCTTATGATTCTGAGAATTACCGATGATATTTTTGGATTTTTTTTTTCGATTGAATACACTTTTTAATGATAATTGATTTCAATAGGCTAGATATAGATAGATTCCGCTGTATTTCTAAGGGTAAAATATTACTTTCAAAAAACATGTTTGTAATCGGAGTTGAGCGGGATGCTCCCAAAGCTGTTCTAACAGCTGCATTAATATTTGTTTTGAGTTTTCTTAATGAGGATTTTGGTGAATAGCCGAAAAAGGGCAGTGCATAGATTATTTTTGATAACATAAGTGATCCATTGATCGCTAACAGCGTGTGTGTACTACAGTTAAGTTTCGGATTGGATAAGCATTTTATAATGTTAAGTTGTTTATTTAAAGATGTTGAAAGATATTCTATTTGAGTGGTCCATGAATATTTTTTTGTTTATGTGAAGCCCGAGTATTTTTGGTGTTTGCACTTCTGATAGGGAGATGTTGTTGGAAATAATTCTACAGTTACAGTTTATTTTTTTTTTTTTTTCAGATATGGAGGTTTTTGCTTTTTGAGCTGGATAATACCGCTCCGGAATATTTAGACCATTCTTGAAAGTCGCTAAAAAGATTTTCTACATTAATTATTGGGTTTTTGTTTCGATTTGATCTTATTATAAGATTAAAATCGTCGGCAAACGCTGTAAAATCTATTTCTTTGTATAGTGAGATTTTTACACAAGGTTTTTTATATTCTATTAAAAAAAGAGTAACTGACAATGGCGAGCCCTGGGGTATTCTACTCGAATTATTATCTTTCTATTTGTCATGAAGTTCTCAACGTAATTTGTAATTTTTGTTCCAACTTTCCATATATTTAGATGATCAATTATTGTATGTCTTCTAATTTTTTCGAAGGCCTTCTCGAAGTCTAAAGATAATAAAGTAACATGTTTTTTAAGGAGAGGAGAGCATCATTGTGGAAATGCCTTTCTTAAATCCATATTGATGACTATCGAGTAGCTTGTTGTTGGCTGTAACAAGCCACCATAGCCTGTTTGCTATGATTTTGTGGAGAACCTTAGATAAGCAAGAGTTGAGATTGGTATTGCCTTATCGGAGTTTGGTTTTGGTATGGGGATTATTGCACTTGTTTTGAATTGTTGACGGATTTCATTATTAAAGATGTTGTTGTATAAATGGAGTAATCTAAGTTTCATGTTGTTGGGAAGGTGAATTAACATTGGATATGGTATTCTATCTATGCCTGGTTTTTCCTTTTAAAGTTTGAAGTACTGATGTTAGTTCGGTAGGCAGTATATCTTGTTCGATTATTTCAGCTGCGGGAGAGGGTGTTATTGTTCTTGTAGTGCTGTAGGAATTATTTTTGTGAATTTGGAATTCACTTGGAAAATTACTGTCTGCTGCATTTTTGGACGAAAATTGATTTAGGATATTAGCTACTTCATTTTTGTTAGTAGTAAGGGATGACAGGTTGTTATCTGTGCGCATACTATAGATATCATGACATGTCTTATAACCAGTGAAATTGTTTATATTTTTCCAAAGGTAGTCTATTGGTGATGATGGATTTATCGATGAGGTAAATTCTTCTATTTATTTTTTCTTTGCAATTTTTATACCCCAGACCACTATGTGGTTTGGGTATAATGACTTTGTGCTGCTGTTTGTAACTACCAAAAATATTTGACCTAGACCCATCTTTTATTATACCGATCGTATCAGAATCACTATCTGATTCGATTTGACGATGTCCGTCCCGTCCGTCCTTCTGTGTGTCCATGTAAAGCTTGAATCAAACTACAGGTCGCAAATATGAATATATATTGATGAAATTTGGTATATAAGCTTTCATCTGCCATTAGATGAACGCTATTGAAGTTGGTCAGAATCGGTCTATGTTCAGACCTAGCCCCATACAAATGACTCCTATGAAATCAACATAAATTGCCATAAGATCCAAATTATCATATAAATCTTAGTCAAATTGGGTTTGTATGTGTTTATTACATCCATTCATCAGTAGTCCAAAAAAGATCCCTATGGGACAACTCTTAGTCATAGGCCCCATATAGATCTGCTTCCCGATCTTCACCTAAATCTATCAAAAAACAAAAATATTGCACTGATTCTTCTCAAATTTTGTTTGTATATATTTTTACAAAATACAAGAGACTTTACCAAACATAGTCAGGATCGGTCCATTTTTGGGCATAGTCTCCCTGCAGCCAAAAAAATTAATAAAAATCGCACTCAAATTAGGTTTATGCTTATTTTCTATATCCAGTTAGTTGGGCCTGAGAGATAGGGTCTCTAACCGCATGGTAAAGGGTATCATCTAATCGGTCTAGACCGAATATAATTTTCTTACTTGTTATTTCTGTTTTAGTGTTGCGTTGAGTTTCTTGCAATTTTTGAGGTTTTGGCTGCTAATATTTCGTTTAAAAAATTCCATGCTTTGTTTTTATCTTTTTTAAATTTTCTAAATTTTTATTCCACCATGGAACGTTTTTAGTTCTACTGCTTGGAAACGTCTGTGGGATAGAATTCGTTGCTGATCGGATAATAATTTTACGAATGTTTGCTATATGTATGTACCGTATACCACTATGTGGTTTGGGTATAATGATTTTGCGCCGCTGCTTGTAACTACCAAAAATATTTGACCTATTCCCATCTTTTATTATACCGATAGACTCAAAATCACTTTCTGAGTCGATTTAACAATGTCCGCCCGTCCGTCTGTCCGTCAGTCCGTCTGTCTGTCCGTCCGTCTGTGTGTCCATGTAAACCTTTTAATCACACTACAGGTCGTAAATATGAATATATTTTGATGAAATTTGGTATATAAACTTATGTCGACCACAGGATGAACGCTGTTGAATTTGGTGAAATTCGGTCCATGTTCAGACCTAGTCCATATACAAATGACCCTATGAAATCGACATAAATTGCCATAAGCTCCAAATTATCATATAGATGTCAGTCAAATTGGGTTTGTATGTGTTTATTATATCCACTAATAGTAGTCAAGTAGGTTTTAGAAACACTTACACAGTAATAGGAAAAATTCAAATTAGTACATATGGTAAGAGTTGAAAACCCGTTGTCTTGAGTTACAAAACATTTTTTGTGATAGATATCCCACTCGCATCCCACTAAGCGACCAAAAAGCTCTTAAAGGAAAAACCTAAGCTTTCTTTTGAGCAAAAAATTAAAAATTTCCTTTTTTGGCAAAAAAAAAAAGTAAAAAATTTTTGATTTTGCAAAAAAAGTCAACAAAAAAATTTTTTTCTTAAATTTCTTTTTCCGAAAGACTGAAATAAAAGCTATCTAAATAAGTTGGGACAAATTATGCTAACAACAATAACTAAAAAGTTACACTGATGAGAAAAAAACACCTCTTTGGTTAAAATGTGAAATTTTGACCCCCTCTAACTCAGAGAGTTCCTGACCGATCTTGTTGAAAAATTGTGTCTAAGCTACTATCCAATAGGACTAACGTTGATGCAAATTTCATCCCGATCGGAAGACATCGGTTTCAAAAGTTTGATCACTTGACATGAAATGCCCCATATACATATATATTTAAATTTTTATTCATAAGAATTTTTATTTTAGAAATAGGAACTTAATATCTTTTTCATACTCATATTAGCTAAACCCATTACATATGCTACGGCGCGTCATATTTCAACGAGCGACTTTAGGGTCTTAAAATTAGTTACCTGTAATAAAAAAAAAATCTGTGAATAACTTTTATAAAAACACACAAAAAATTTAATTTATTTCATTTACTAAAACCTCTCAAGACATTCTTTGGCAGTAACATTTATATTAAATAATTATATTTGGCAACTGTGGAAATTAATATAATGCAAATAAATTTTTATGTAATACTGAAATCGGTATAATCATAGCATTGGTAATTCGAATTTTTCGAAAATTAATTCTGTATTACCGAAATCGGTATTGTTATAAAAAAATAGGTGCTTTTGTATGCGGTGGTGTAAAAGGTTTCTTGCTAAATTCGCATATATTAATTTGTATTATATATTAGTAAAAATTTTTTGGCTTCTTTTAAATACTTATTCCACTAGTTTAGGTTTTAGCTGAAATTTTTTTAACAGCCTCTTTTGCATTGTCGTGGAAACTCTGCGCACGTAACATAAGCAATGTGTCTCACTTGTCAAATCAATTCACTCTAGTTTTTGATTAATGAAAATTTTAATGTCAAAGCGCTTGATTGACGGCTATCGATTTATGTTCAAACAAATTTCTCTGCTGATGAGAGTTAACTCCAATAACAGCACATTTTTATTAAAGACATTTGCTTTGAATGAAAGTGGTGGTCATCAAAACCGTATTAATATTATACCAGCAGATTCCAGCACTCGAAATTCGAGCGAACTTCTAGGTATCTTTATTTATTAACTTAGCCAATTCACAAACTAACACTTTTTTGGTTTATCCTTATTGTGAATGAAGATAACAAACTCATTAACAAACACATTAACAAATTTAATAAACACACACAGCATATGTATAATTTTATATATGTGTTAGTAGCAACTTTAAATGCAATTCACTCAAAACAAAGGAAAAAATTGAAAAATGTCCAAGTCTGGTGAGCAGCTAAAAAGAAATACCATTGAAATAATATAAGTTTGGTCAAAATCGGGATAAAACGGTAGAACAAAATATTGGCAACAAAAAATCGCCTAGCCTATTAATATTATATATTATGTTCAAATATCAAATTCACTTTGAACAAGTAAGAAAATTATAGTCGGTCTAGACCGACTATACGATACCCTATACCATGCGTTTAGAAACCCTATCTCTTAGGCCCAACTAACTGGACATTGAAAATAAGCAAAAAACCAAATTTGAGTGGGATTTTTATTAATTTTTTTGGCTGCAGATATGAAAAAGTTCATATCGGATGCTATATCTATAAAGGGACTAGGTCCAAAAATGGACCGATCCTTATCATGTTTGGTAAAGTCTCTTGTATTTTGCAAAAATATATACAAACAAAATTTGAGAAGAATCAGTGCAATATTTTTGTTTTTTAATAGATTTAAGTGAAGATCGGGAAGCAGCTCTATATGGGGTCAAAGGGATCATTTTTGGACTACTCATTAGTGGATGTAATGAACGCATACAAACCCAATTTGAGTAAGATATATATGACAATTTGGATCTTATGGCAATTTATGTCGATTTCATATGGGTAATTTGTATGGCGGCTAGGTCTGAACATGGACCGATTCTCACCAATTTCAATAGCGTTCATCTCATGGCCGATAAAAGCCCATATACCAAATTTCATCAAAATATATTCATATTTGCGACCTGCAGTTTGATTACAAGCTTTACATGGACACACAGACGGACGGACGGACGGACGGACATTGTTAAATCAACTCAGAAAGTGATTCTGATTCGATCGGTATAATTAAAGATGGGTCTAGGTCAAATATTTTTGGTTGTTACAAACAGCAGCACTCATTATACCCAAACCACATAGTGGTATAGGGTATAAAAACCTAAAAAAAAAAACAATAATGTATACCAATAAAAATACATACATAAAAATGATAATGCGATTTTGGGGATAGGCGGGGTCCAGTTTGTTTCCTTTCTTTATAAAACTAATAAATGTGAAGGTTGGGGACAATTGGATAAAGAAAAGTAGCGCCGGAAATCGATTGAAAATTTCAAATGTGTTTATATGGGGAAAATATGACTTTTTTCTGATTTTATGAAAATTTTGTTCTATAGTTTAATTTTTCCGACATGTTGCTATATGAATCGAGATCAGTATTAAATTATCTTTTCAAAAAGCTGGTTCCACTACTTCTAGAAGAACAACAAATGCTGTTGCATTTTTTTTAACAACACTTGAGAAACTGATGAATCTATTTCAGCATGAGCTGTTTTTATAATATTTAAATCATGTAACGGAGCTGTCATTGCATTTTCAACAATGTTCTTATTTTATCTGGAAACATATAGATAGTTTTTAAAAATAATATAATCTTATATATATTTACGCTGATCCCTGACTCACTGACTGACTGACTGATTCTGTAACGCTGAAATAATACACACACATAGCATTCCCTACAAAGCAATGTGAAATACACAAACAAAATTTAATCTTTCTCATTTTATACAAACACACACACAATTTTCTCTCTTCTTTGTTACCGACCAGTGCTGCTAATAAAATCTTCTGAAAATCTACAATTTTGGAAACTAAATCGCCAAAATTGTCATTTTTAAACAAGAAATTGTCAAGAAAATTTTACCGCTTATAAAACTAGAAAAAATATTACAAAAGGAAGGAATAAAATTTATTTATATTATTCATATTACGAATATTATTACAGCATTGGTTATTTCTATATATAAAAATGTATAAGTAATGAAATTTCAACGAAAAAAATTTAGCACAGCAATCAACTAAATAATTTTATTGATATGTAATTATAGCTGAAACATATAATATAGGTTTAAAGTATAGGCGTAATTAAAACTTAAATCTTACAAGAAATTGTCAAGAAAATTTTACCGCTTATAAAACTAGAAAAAATATTACAAAAGGAAGGAATAAAATTTATTTATATTATTCATATTACGAATATTATTACAGCATTGGTTATTTCTATATATAAAAATGTATAAGTAATGAAATTTCAACGAAAAAAATTTAGCACAGCAATCAACTAAATAATTTTATTGATATGTAATTATAGCTGAAACATATAATATAGGTTTAAAGTATAGGCGTAATTAAAACTTAAATCTTAAATGGAGATTCTATTCAAGGTGTTTCCGTTTTGAAACGACTTGGCCCAGAATAAAATCTATACAAATTTTGTAATTAACATTTACACTGAACTAAAACTATCAATTTTCGATTAACAACCCATTAATTATTAACCCTTGAAATCCTAATTTTTATACTACTGAAAATTTAAAATCTTCAATCATCATTTTAACAAATTTAACAAACCATTTTAACAAATTGAAAAATCGTCGAAATTAAAATAAGTTGTCAAAATTAGCAGCACTGCTAACGACAATAGCACTACATATGCAGATTTCGTGTTACATATGGAATAAGATGAACGCAAAAAATGCATCAAAAAACTAATATCTATTCAAATTCTTCTTTAAATTCCCTTTGTTGGTCAATGAAAAAATTCTGCAAAAAAGAGTAATGAAGGAAATTTTAAACATTTTTATTTTTCTCATTTAACGTCGTCCGATATGCATACATACTTTTTTTTAATCAAACTAAACTTTACCGTTTGTCTGTTTTGTTTTTCATCTCAAAATTGTTTTGAATTGTTAAGAGCGCTTTCGCTCAAGTTCTCTGATTGCCAGCACTTACCAAAGAGTATGCTTTTATGATAATTATTTGAGAAAAAAGAGATCGTCAATGTGGATTTTGTTGTTGTCCAACGTATGATTTCGTTTAAAGCTCTGTATTGAAAAGCAATTGGAAATATAGTGCAATATTAAGTTTAAAATTTAAATTATTCTGACTTTGCTTAATTAAATTACTTTGTAATTTCAGAAGAGTGGTGGGAAAATAATTTTTTTTCACTCATATTAATTTTTGTATGATATGCTTTTAAAAAAATTTTGACAAACATAAATTACGTAAATAGGTATATTTAGGATTTTAATTTGAATAATATATTGAAATTATCATGGAAGAATTAAAGGCAATTTGGAATAATAATTTTCTTTTTTAAGTAAGACTAATACGCCCTTATTTTTTTTTTTTTTTGACTCTATAGATAACTGGAAAAAATGTTCGCTTTTTACAGTTTACATTTATGATGACATATGAAATATTTTTTTCTTTTTTTTGTAGGTGTATTGGTGTTTGCACTTCCTTAAGGGGTGGTAGGTTTAAAAACCTTTTTTTGCATTTCTCTTTCTGAATGCACAACATGTCGAGAGTGTTGTGTCAAAATTTTAAGTAAATCAGAGCGAAACTTAAGAAGATACATCGTTTCCAGCGACCGGCCTCATACGGTATATAGTACTCTATATAAATCATAGTATATAAATTCGAAGTCCGTCAACATCATAACTCAAAATCTACTTGACCGATTTTTTTAGACACTATATCTATACATAAATCATCACGTAACCACGAAGGGTTTTTTAATTCCATTTTCTTTCCCATTTTTTAACAACAAATTCCCGAAATTGCATAGCAAAAATCGTTTTTCACTTCAAAATGCTGCCAAAAAAAAAAAAAAAAATTGAAAAAACTCTTCGTCACTACCACGGGAAATATGTCACCTTTGAAACGCGTTCCGATTTTTTTATTTCACATGATCCGGTAACGAGTTATGATGTTCACCGCAAAACAACAACGCCTCCGAAGATTCACGGGCTTATTTATTAAAATTTTTAATTGAAATTTTTTTCAAAGATTCTTCAAATATTATGCTATAACGTATATCTGAAATAAATAATCCAACATTATTCATATCTTCAAAAAAGAATTATGAATATACGATTTTTTTTACTTTTAAAACCCCCCTTAAGAAACTTTTAGGAACCTTGCTCTAAAACGTTTTTTTTTTCTATGCTATTCTATTTTTCTACAATAAAATGGAGTTAGTTTATAGCGAGCTCAGCGGGACCGGCAAATTAGTTCCTTATAGACTAAGTTCGTTATAACCGTAGTATTTTTTGATTTGTCCGAAAGGTTTAAAAAGTTTTTTTTAGTTGAATAAGTTTATTTATTTTGGGGCATTTTAAAAAGTTATAAAACATAAATTAAATTACTAAAAAGACACATATTAATTGCTTGTCTCAATAAGACTAAAATTACCGAGTTTCTATCAAAATATAATATTTTTTTAAAATCATATGATATGAAAAACTCCTTATGTATAGAAGCAGAAAGTAGAAAGCAAAGGTTGGCTACTGGCAAACTTTTACGAAAATATATACAAAAAGGACCTTTTACAAAACTTCATTTGAAAATCTAAGTTTTTGTTTTGTATTAAAATTAAATGAAAATAAAATTAAATTAAATTAAATTGAAATTAATTTTTTTTGATATATATAAAATATACGAAAATTCTGAAATGGAAAAAAAAATTTGTTTGTTAAAGTCAAAAGTTTGATATAGCCACTGTTCGCTATAAGAGAAGCAATTTGTATGAAAAATGTGATTAAAACTCCTGGGACCGAAGAAATTCTTCGCTATGAACAAAAATTTATTACAACCAGGGTTCATTATAAGCGAACTCCATTGTATTAAATTTTAATAATTTTGGGAATCTCCAACTTCCTCACTTTACCCGGCCTTCCCATGTTCAAGTCAAATTGATCACACATCCAATAGTCAAAAAATTGTTCAGCAACTGTCCCATTGAAAAATTGAAAGAGAGAATTGAAACGTATGATTGTTTAGTGAAAAAGAGTAAAAAAGTGTGAGTGCATTACAACCTGAAATCCAAAAATGTAAGGTGTGAAGGCCGGGTAAAATCTTAAATATATTTACGCTGATCCCTGACTCAGTGACTGACAAATTCTGTAACGCTGACCAAAATGATACGGTTCTAATTCCTATGATTGATCTCGCTCCAACCGATACCTCATTACCTTTCATATTAAAACGCCGCCAGTTTCCAGTAATTCCTGCATATGCAATTACCATAAAAAGGCTCAAGGCCAGTCATTTTATTACGGTGGCATTAATTTGGAGACCGCGGTATTTTCACACGGCCAACTGTATGTGGCTTTGTCATGATCAAAAGTTGCAAGCCAAGTTAAGATACGTATTCAATCGAACCCACAGCAAGGAAAACTATTAAATGACCAACGATATTTCACTCGAAATATAGTTTTTCAAGAGATTGAAAAACTTTTTTGCCAAATATTTCTTATCTGTTTTGATACTTATGTATATAATTTCTACAGACACAATCTTTTTTCACATGTACATATATAATTTTCAATTTACCACTATATTAAAAGAAATATAATTTATTATAAATTTTTCGTGTATTTAAATTTAAACTGTTTTATAATTTTTAAACGGGCGCCTAGGCGCCACACAATCAACTAGTTTTATAATAAAATTGGTTAAAAGTAGTTTTTATTTAATTCGCAAGCAATAAGCAGGCAGTTGCACCAGAGATATATCACAATGGATAATTTTGATCCCAGGAGCACTGAAGGGTTAAATACAACAAAAATTAACCGAATTAAATTTGTTAAATTCTAAATAGTGGTTGTATCGAGTTTAATAGGAAAACTCGTTTTCGGTAAATTTTATTTAAAAATATCTTAAATCTCAAAGCTGGCTTTGCAAATAATGGGTTAACGTACTCGGATTTATTCCAAATTTTAGGAACAGAAGATACACATATTTGGTTATAATGTTTTAAGTAACGCTTTTAAAGATTCAACAGTATTTGCGAAATATTTGAATTTTTTACGTCAAATGTGACCCCAATTCCAAAAGGGTTAATGGGGTCATATTTCTTTTTTCCAAAACCTTAGGCTATTTAGATAAAATATAGCATTTAAAAGTAGAGAACTGATTAATTTTTGATGTATAGAATTTAGAAAGATTACCTATACAGAATATTTCACAAAAATCCAATTTTTCTCGAAATCCGCAAAAATAAAATCCTTGTCAAAAAAATTCTGATTTACGTAAAAATTCAATCAATTAATCTATAACATGTATATAACAAAACCTCAAAGTGCCACATCCATTTTATTAAATTTTGTTTAAGAAAATTTTTTAAACTTGAAAAGGGAGTTTTTAAAATATCAAAAAATTTCCCATTTTCGGTTTCAATGCGCAATAGGTTTACAACGTGATATTAAAACAATACTTCATATCTGAATACTTATCGGTATAGAGACCAAAAATAATTATGGTTCAAATCAATTTCACAAAGTTGAAAAAAATGCCATCAAATTGGTGGTATGAATATGGGCCCCAGGAAAATGGGCCCCAAAAAAAAAATGAAAATGAGCCCCAAAAAAATGTATGGAAAACAACAACACGAAATTTTGGGGCCTGTTTTCCCATTTTGGGGTCGTATTTCATTTTTTCATGTGGGGTGCATTTTCGTAATGAAAATGGACCCCAAACAAGAAAATGAAAAAGGGCCCCAAATAATTTTTGGGGCCCAATATCATATATTGGTGGGGCCTTACTTCATATTTTGGGGTTCATTTTCATTTTCTTTTTTTTTTTAATAAACTTTTATAAACTTCCATGATGTAAAAAAATCGAATATTTTCTTTTTGAATTCAGTTTTATTTATAAACGTCAGTCAAATTGGGTTTAAATGTGTTTATTACATCCAATAATCAGTAGTCCAAAAATAATCTCTATTGGACAATTCTTTGTCATAGGCCCAATATAGAGCTGCTTCCCGATCTTCACTTAAATCTATCGAAAAACAAAAATATTGCACAGATTTTTCTCAAATTTGGTTTGTATATATTTTTTCAAAATATAAGTGACCTTACCAAATATGGTCAGGATCGGTCCATTTTTCGACCTATTCCCCATATAAATATAGCATCCCATATGAACTTTTTCATATCCGAAGGCAACGCAACTAATAACAATGCCACTCAAATTTGGTTTATGCTTATTTTCTTTTCCTATTAGTTGGACTTAAGAGATATGGTCTCTAAATGCATGGTATAGGGTATCGTATAGTCGGGCTTGACCGACTATAACGTTCTTACTTGTTTAAAAAATGTAACAAAAAATATGTTTATAAAAAATATTTTGTTTGCAAAAAAAGAAAAATTAATTCCTTAATTAAATTTTTTAAGACTTTCTTTTAAATTTTATAACAATGATTCAATTCCTGTATAATTTTAGTGAACCGGACTACTTTTTTACGGTGGCGTGATATAACGTCTAAGGACATAATGTCTATAGACACTATGACACTCAGAATTCTAAAATATTGATTTGATGCAATGGAAATAATAACAATTCATTTTGTTATGGATGGAATACAAATAATAACAATTTATTGAAATTTTTTTAAACTTTAATACACTTTAGAGCAAATAATAACAATTTAGTAGAATATTTTTATAAATGGAATACAAATAATAGCAATTTATTGAAATATTTTTAAATTTGTTTCAATAATTTGCTTGCAATAAGGACAAAGCAAAGGCGAATTGTTACTTTGAGATTTTTTATCCAAATATCCAAACAGCTTGAGCAAATTTTGAAATGTTTGCAGGGAAAAGACATTTTTTTATTCTTGTGACGTACGCAGGAAAATTTTATTCAGCGAAGCCACCTGCCGCGTCCTACTGGAGGAGAAAAACCCTTAAGCGCGGCCGCAGGCCGCCACACAGAAAAACTTTTGTATGCGAAGCCAGATTTCAATACTTAACTTTAGTGTCTCCGGGAAGACATTACAGAATGTTATTATTATTATTAATATTATTCCCTTTTGCGGAATGTTTACATCTAATTTAAACATTTTGTAAAAGGGAAAATAACGTTTTTTAATATTTCCTGAATCATTTAAGTCAAGCGGTTAAATTTTTAAAACCACATTACGACATCTCATTGCAATTTTTTCGTTTAAAAATTAAAAAAAATATTTTTGTATAACAAATGTCACATTGTTTTACAAATCTTTATTTTCAATTTAAATACCACTTCCAAGCATATAAAAAAAATTTGAAGAAATGCAATTCTTTTATATTTAAGTGAGCCGACCTAATTTTTCACTAATTCTTCAGACAAAACAAGTTAATCAACAAAACAAGTGAAAAAAATTGGGGTCCGTTTTCACATTTTGGGGCCCATTTTCATATACTTCATCGTACCGCATCCTTTAAATGAAAATGAGCCCCAAATAGTGTTTATGCAAATGAGCCCTAGAATAGTTTAGGGCCCGTTTTCATTTGTGGTTTGGGGCACTAGTTCATTTTTTGGGGCTCATTTTCATTTCAGGAAATGGGGTCGACTTTCATTATGAAAATGAACCCCAAATTTGGGGCCCACTTTCATTTTTTACTTTGGGGTCCATTTTCCTGGGGCCCATATTCATAGCGCCCATCAAATTGCATGACCTAGTTTTTTTTGGCACAAAAGTGGTCTGGGGCATTTGCTATTTCTTTGCGAATTTTTATTTGATTTTGATAGCTTTTTGAAAGGATAATTGAATACTGTTCAGGATTCTTACAACAACTTGTCGGAAAAATTAAACTATAGAACAAATTTTCATAAAATCTCAAAAAAAAAATCATATTTTCCCCATAAAAACACAGTTGAAATTTTCAATGGATTTTCAGCGCGACTTTTCTTTAGCCAATTGTCCCCAAACTTCACATTTATTAGTTTTATATTGAAAGGTAACAAACTGGAGCCCGCCTCTCCCCAAAATCGCATTTTGACAAATGTCTATATAACGTAGGAGCACTCTGATGTATACATACAATACAAATGAAATTGTTTTTATTTTTTGAAGTACGTCTAATTAAATTTAGCATTTTTATACCCTCCACTCCAGTGTGCAGATGGTATATATAAGTTTGTCATTCCGTTTGTAATAATTAGAAAAAAAATTTAGGACCCCATAAAATATATATATTTGAGATCCTTATAACAACCAGAGTTGATATAGCGATGTCCGTCTGTCCGTCTGTGGAAATCACGATGACGGCATCAATCGGGCAGCTAGGGTACTCGTTGATATAAAAAATGATTCACTAATATCCTGAAAAGTTTGATATTTAAAACCGTCCAAATCGATCGATTAGGGCCCGAGATTTGAATGAAGAACTAAAAAAAGTCTTGAAAAATTATAACTTTCTATGTTGTTCTTGTCACGAACACGCCCACAATAGTGCAGCGAGATTTGAATGAAGAACTAAAAAAAGTCTTGAAAAAATATAACTTTCTATGTTCTTCTTGTCACGAACACGCCCACAATAGTGCAGCTGTGATCATTTTAAGTGATAATGATTCACCAAATTTAAGGGAAGACTTCTGTTTGAAAAATCATTAAAATCGGTGGAACAGGTCCAGGGAAATCTCTGAAAAAATTAAAAAAAAATGAAAAATATGATGTTTCTATATTGTTCTTGTTGTTATTCTAAATGTTGTGTTGTCGTCATAGCTGGATTTGTTGTTTTTGTGGTCGCTGTGGTAATAATATAATAAAAACTAACCCTTTGTACATTTTTTTATTAACCCTGGTAGAAAAATTTAAAAGTTTCCATTGTTTTGGCATCACTAAAAAATTTGTTAGATCATTTCTGTTATTACCACGAGCCTGCCTGCAAAATTCTAGATCGAATGGGTCACGGGAAAGGGGTTAAAATCGATCCAAAAATTTTTCGACAAGCAGACACTACGAGTTAATATAAAGGGAGTAAAAATTCACCAACATCTAAAGCAAATAATGCTAAAATGCCTAGTTGTTAATAAAAAAAAAACAATGTAGCAAAAAAAAATGTATGTATAAATTTATTTAAACAGGAAAATACAAAAATAACGTTTGATGTTGTATTTTTTGTGTGTAATATTTACATATACATACATAAACATTTTAAATAGTACAAATAATACACATATAATATGTATATATTAGATACATCCAAATTTGTATGAAAATGGATCATGTTTTCCGATCCGTGCACGACGTAGTAAATATGAAAGGAGATGTCAAAAAACCCATAAAAACGAAATCAGTCGCCCGATATCGTCAAAACTGGCTTGTCCCTAGGCGAAACTCCATATTTTGATCAAGTTCCATTCATATATTTAAATAAAATTTTTAAAAGGTATTTCAGTCGGCCGGAAATTTATTTATATGGCCAATTCCCATGTAAAATTGACCACTGAATCGAATACAGCTGATAGAATATCAAAAAAAATTATGCCTGACCCTACAGCGGCGATTAAAATCACATTTTTTTTTTTGTTATTTAATTTTTTATATTTATCATGTCAGGTGACTGATACGAAAAAGACTTATGTAAAAATGAACACAACGTGGTTGTAGCGCATTTTATGTAGATGAATTTAATTTAAAAAAAAATTAAAATCGCACATTATTTGGATGAGTTATGGCCAATTTTGTTAAAATTGCCATATACATTTTTAAGCGAAAACGTGTATTTTCGTCATATCTTGAGAAAAAGCCATCGGATATTGGTGGTATCATACCATTTTTTATTAGTTTCGTCAAGCCCGATTAGCTGAGACCAGTAGCGGATCCAATGAGGGGGATTTTGGGATTAATCCCCCCAACAGTAAAATTTTAGTATATATATGGATACGCTCCTGGCTGAGACCAATATTGGAAAGACCGAATAAAAACAGTATTTGAATGGGAATATTTTTATTTCAGTGTACATATGTTGCATTTTAAATGGTACTTAAAAATTATTATTCAAAAGCATTTCTTTTGTTGTTGTTCTGTAGCCAAACATTTTTTGGTGTTTTTCAACTAGCTGCAAAACCATTTGCTTTTCGGTCTCAACGTTAGTGACTTTTTCATTGAATCTAGTCATAAGGCCTACTGCTCTTTCGGCGGCGTCGTTTACAACCAACATTCCCTTGGCGACTTTTTCTGCACGCAAATAATTTTCATTGTTCTCCCAACGACTCGGATCAATTTCTAGAAAGTCCAAGTGATTTGTGAATTACAGATATTTTGCAATAGGTATCAGAGTTTCGGGCAATTTTATGATCAGTTGAAACTCATTAGGTAAATATTTCATACACCATTAACTTATAATTATGCCTTCTTTGAAAAGATATATAAAATTATTTGAAGTATTAAAAACGTATGCAACCCATTACCAAAAAACAATAAAAAAATATGTCATTCACTATGTAAATGACCATCTGTATGAACAAATAGAGAAATAGCTAAATTTTTGCCTGTGGAGTCTGGTTTGGGGTCATTATTTCAGCATGTTGCAATATATTTGATAGACAAGTTATATATCGTTGAATAGATAAATATGTCTTCTTTAACAATATGTATAACAATAAGTAAAATTCGAAAACTCTGGGAACACTTTACCAAAAAAAAACAAAAAAAAACCAAAAACCATAGTGTTTCTATATTTTTTTTTCTGAAATTTGAAAAACTATTAACGTTATCAAAATGATTTTTTTAAGTGTTTTAGATAATTTAAATGCCGTTCTGAATCAATAAACAAAATATAAAAATAACTAATTTTAATATATTTTTTATGTTAACAAAAAAAAATTCGTATGAAAATTTGACTTTTTTCACCATTTAAGCCCTCCTGACCACGTTTATGTAATGGCGGTAAATTTTATTGAGGCAAATAAATAAAAATATTTGGAGCTTTAATACTGCAGTGAAATATTTGAAGAAATCGGGCGGATATTTTTGTATTAACTTTTAAAACTTAGTTTTTTTTTTTTAATTGCCCAATTTCGTCCAATGCTGGACGTAGGGTGCATGTCCAAAAATATTAAAAATTTCGCTTGCAACCATTCTTGAAGCACATTCTTTTAAAATATGTAGAAAAATATATACATATTTTACCAAGGTTGTGAGAAAAAAGTGAAAGAATGAAGGGTATTTTTTGTCAAAAATTTGCAATTTCTAGAACCTGATTCAAAAAGTCAACTTTAAGATTTTATGCTCACTAAACGGTTGGAAATAATTCAAAAAGTACTTCAACGTATTTTTTTTAAAAAGTACTGGCTATCGCCACATATTTGTAGATTTTTTTTTATCTATTTTAATAAAAATGTTATTTGCGAAAAACCAAGAAAGAATTTGGTGAAAAGTTCAAATGTTGATTTTTAAAATCAAATATTTTTTAAACCATAAGCGATAACTAGGTAGTATAAGCATGGTTTTTATTAATAATTTAATGGTTATTGGAAAAATTTAAAAAACGTAAAAATCACTTCATATTTATAAAAGTTACAAGCTTTGAAAGCATTTTCCACCTCGAGGTGGTCGACTTTGGCACCCTGTAGCTCACCCTGTGTTACAACAGGTTATCTCAAAAATAAATATTTTGAATGCCTATATCCTTGACAACAATCGCCTAGAATATACTATTCCAATCCAACCAATAGTTTAGAAGTTCCAGACTTATTACCACTTTTTTTTGGTTTTGAACCACTGTGCGCTGATATTTGCGTTTTTGCTATTTTATTATATTGAAAAACTTATCAGTTCTAATAAAGCATTTGAATATTAAACATCTTTTATAATTATTTGGAAATCAAAAAAACCTGAAGTTCAATAAAGTTTAATATATTTCTCAGTAAAATGGAAGAAAAATATTATTTGATAAGTAAGTTTCTAGATTCAAGTTTATTATATTTAGAGATAACTAGATATCTAAATTTAAAAGTGGTTCTCATTCTCATGTGCTACGTAAGAACAAACTATACGTTCTTTCCCTATAATGACATTGCCCACCAAAGAAGACGTGGTTTCACGACTACTTCATTTACATTATAAAAATGATTTGACTGTGAAAAAATGTGTTGAAAACGTCGTTGCCGAGTTAATAGAAGTTTGGACAAAGCTATCGATTGTTACCAGAGATAAAGCTCGAATAAAAGAATGTGTGGAGAAGCTCTACAATAAATATTATATGCTAACAAAAAACAAAGATCGGCGTTCTGCCCCCAAAATCAAAAGAGAAGACGATTTGCAATTGGAGTTTAAAAAACTGTTCGACATCGCGCATAAAGGTAAGCTGTCCAATTTTTTTTATGTTTATTCAAGACGATTTTCAGTTCAAAACTATTCACAGAAAAATTAATGGCTAGAATTTTTTAGTTAACGATTTATTTAAAATCTACTTATTATTTTTTTTAATTAATTATTTTCGTTATTTTGATTTAAAAATTATAAATCTTTTTTTGTGTAAAGATTGTCTGCAAAAAATGACGAATGACTACGCTAAGGAATTTCTGTTGTGCCACCGAAATGATATCAACAATAGTAATCGATTAAACTATCTAGCCAGAAAAATTATTTTTCAATCAACCATCGATGCAGCACAACCACATTCTGAAGTCAAAAAGCGTTCTAGATCAGGATTTAAAGATTTCGTTCCAACGACTAATTTGTTACCCAGAAGGATGAAAACTACACTAAAAGAAGAATCGTTTCCCTTCGATACAGACTCGAGTATAGAGATTCAGTCGAGTTCGGCATCAGAATTTGAAGAAAATACATTTCTTTTGCATTAACAGAGTGTCAGTTCATTTTGCTCAGCGTGACTATGCCACAGTAGATGGCGCCACAATTTTTGTTTGTTCTAATTAGCTTTGCAATAGTTATTTCTATTTTAACAGTATACACAGTATAAGAGTATACACGGGCTGGTCTTTTATTTCATACGTTTTTTCATTATTCTTTTACGAATATGAACATAAGTTTGGCATATTAACTTTTTGTTGTCTTTACAAAATAGAGTTACCGAGCTCATCAATGAGTTTTTTGCTTTCAAAGCAGTTATTATTATTATTCTGCTTTACCTACAAAATATCTGATTGCGATTACATATAATTTTTAAAAATTGTTTATAATTTCTAAAGCATTATTATTCACATAAATACAAAATTGCATTTTTTTAATTTTCCATTCAAATTTAAGAAAATATCAATTCTAAAAACTGGAATTAAAAATTTCCAATTATAAATTACAATTAATTGAATTTCAGAAAATCATATCAAAACGTCGGAAATAATAATTTTAAATTTAGAAGACATCAATTGCATCTTTAATATATAAATTTTATTCGTCAAACACAAATTGAAATTCCAAAAAAAAAAACACCAAATACTTATGTTTACATTTAAAAAATATATTGCCATTCAGGAGAAATTAATAGCTTTTCAGTACCGCGCTTCAGTAACTTCTTTTAACGATAGTCGAATCGTTAAAAAAAGAATATAGCAAAATTATCACTGAAATTTTTAAACGATATTCGCTATTGTTTAAGTCAGCTGTTGTTGTTATCTAAACGACAACTATTTTTGTGTTGTTTATTCAATCGATAAAAACTTAAATTTTTAGGTTGAAACGTCGTCATTCATAAAAATAATCATAAAATAGTGAAAATATTTTGCTTTTATTAAAAAACTTTTTTATATAAATAAAAAAATTAAATAGCATATTCAATTCATTATTTCATTTTAAAATAAATAAACAGAAATATTAGTAAAAAAAATAAAGATATTAAACATAAACATAAAATCATCCTGTCAAACACGAAGTAATTTGTTTTTTTCTATTCTTCTTTTTGTTTTTCGCTTATTTTGACAGAGATGCCACTCGTTTACAATTTAAATAAATAGAAAAATAGATTTGTCGACTGTCGTTAAGATGTATGTACTTAGTGAATCACTTAATCCTTAGTGCAAACAGCAATAGCTGTCGATATATTTTGCGATTGTCGGATTGTTGAAATTTACAGAATCGGACTACAGAAAACATTAATTTAAATTCAATGAATTTTAGAAAACGTTAAATGATATTTAAGAATTGCGAACATAAAAATCGTTACACAAATAAACGCAATTTGATGAGAATGTTATTTTTTATATATAAATTTTCACAATTTTTTTGGATGAATATTTGAAGATTTTCAGAAAATAAAGATAACAAATTATTTTATTTAAAATGTTTGGGACATTTGGTTTTTTGCGTTTGGCATCCCTAATTTGAATATTTATTATTATAAATTTATTCTCTATGTTTTCCAAATATGGCGATATTTTAATAAAAAAATTGAGAGAGTTTTTTTTTTTTGGTTATTATTTTGTTGCTCCATCCGAACTATATGGCCGCAATGAAGAAATATTTGGCCAGTTAAAAGAAACTATATAGCCATCTCCAATTAGCACGATTTAATGCATATAGCCATCGTACACAACCATTACCTTTGCAATGGAGGTTAGGGCGAGCTATTTAATTAGCAAAAACTAAATTTAACGAGAAGTTATGTCATATAACCGGAAACGCATGCATATAGGTATATAACCTAAATGCATTCCGATCAGCAACCACGATGACCAAAAAGCAAACACCGAAATTAATCCGAAATAATAGAAAAGACGAAAACCAACCCAAAGAATTGTTTACTTTTTCATTTACATTTATTATCAAGACTCAAACCGAGGTGGAGGGTATCAAAAATTCGGCACAGCCGAATTTAACACTCTTACTTGTTTTATAATTTTTTGTTATAATTTTCTGTCATAATTATTTTCTTTTTTGTGTTTAGTTTATAATCTTAACAGGAAAAACTGAATTAATTTATTTCGGTTTATTCAATAATTTTCAAAAACTATATATGCCTCTATTGAAATTTCACTTACTATACTTAAATTAATGTGTGAAGTATTAAAGAAACCGCTTGTTAATATTTTATTTAATTTAAATGCAAGCTAAAAATGATTCACAATATACTGGTACATGTTCTTTTGTAGCTTCGTAAAATATTTAAGAGTATAATTAAATAAAATTGAAACACAATTAGGGTATTCACAAGGGTGTTTTAACTGTTGTATGTGTCGTATGTGCTAAAATTATACAACAGTTGCATAATTTTTGTTGATATTTTCCATACAAAAAAATTTTACGACAATACAACGTTAGCAGGTATGTTTTGCGGTGTACTATGTGATCAGCAGTTCTTTGTTTATTATTTAATCAGCTCTTGTATATTCCAAATATTTTCTGTAGTTTTCTTCTAAATATTATGGCAAAATGTTAGAAGTAAATTAAAAATGGAAGGAAATAATAATATTCAGGTAATTTTTTGTGTAAAAGAAAAATGATTTTGCTTTTATCCCAATTTTTTACAAATTGTAGTATATGAATATACGACAGGTAGTTCACATGTGTATTATTTGACGTCTGGTATTTCTTTACCACATACAACTTTAGTACTCCTTATGAATTCCATAAATATAGCAGAATATGTATGAATAATCATTTATAATACAGTATAACAAAAATTATACGTATTATATTTGAGTTTTTGAAGTTCTTTTATACCACACTTGGCAAACATAAGCATAAGTCAGTATTGGTAATATGCACATTTTATACAAAATGTTTTTATACCCTATACCACTATGTGGTTTGGGTATAATGACTTTGTGCTGCTGTTTGTAACAACCAAAAGTATTTGACCTACACCCATCTTTAATTATACCGATCGAATCAGAATCGCTTTCTGAGTTGATTTAACAATGTCCGTCCGTCCGTCCGTCCGTCCGCCCGTCCGTCTGTGTGTCCATGTAAACATTTTAATCAAACTGCAGGTCGCAAATATGAATATATTTTGATGAAATTTGGTATATAAGCTTTTATCGGCCATGGGATGAATGCTATTGAAATTGGTGAGAATGGGTCCATGTTCAGACCTAGCCCCCATACAAATTACCCCTATGAAATCGACATAAATTGTCATAAGATCCATATTGTCACATAGATCTTACTCAAATTGGGTTTGTATGCGTGCATTACATCCATTAATGAGTAGTCCAAAAATGATCCCTTTGGCCCCATATAGAGCTGCTTCCCGATCTTCACTTAAATCTCTTAATAAACAAAAATATTGCACTGATTCTTCCCAAATTTTGTTTGTATATATTTTTGAAAAATACAAGAGACTTTACCAAACATGATCAGGATCGGTCGATTTTTGGACCTAGTCCCCATATAAATATAGCATCCGATATGAACTTTTTCATATCTGCAGCCAAAAAAATTAATAAAAATCCCACTCAAATTTGGTTTTTGCTTATTTTCTATGTCCAGTTAATTGGGCCTAAGAGATAGGGTTTCTAAACGCATGGTATAGGGTATCGTAGAGTCGGTCTAGACCGACTATAATTTTCTTACTTGTTATTTTTATACCCTATACCAATATGTGGTTTGGGCATAATGACTTTGTGCTGCTGTTTGTAACTACCAAAAATATTTGACCTAGACCCATCATTTATTATACCGATCGGCTCAGAATCACTTTCTGAGTCGTATTCGCGATGTCCGTCCGTCCGTCTGTGTGTCCATGTAAACTTTGTAATCAAACTACAGGTCGCAAATATGAATATATTTTGATGAAATTTGGTATATAAGCCTTTGTTGGCTATAGGATGAACTCTATTGAAATTGGTGAAAATCGGTCCAAATTCAGACCTAGTCCCCATACAAATAACCCATATGAAATCGAAAAAAATTGCCATAAGATCCAAATTATCATATAGATCTTAGTGAAATTCGGTTTGTATGTGTTTATTGTATCCATTAATCAGTAGTCCAAAAATGATCCCTATTGGACAACTCTTAGTCATAGGCCCCATATAGAGCTGCTTCTCGATATTCACTTAAATCTATGAAAAAACAAAAATATTGCACAGATTTTTCTCAAATTTGGTTTGTGTATATTTTTTGAAAATATAAGTGACTTTCAAAATATGGTCAGGATCGGTCCATTTTTTGACCTAGTCCACATATAAATATAGCACCCGATATGAAGTTTTTCATATCTGCAGCCAAAAAAATTAATAACAATGGCACTCAAATTTGGTTTCGCTTATTTCCTATATCCAGTTAGTTGGACCGAAGAGATAGGGGTTCTAAACCGTGGTATAGGGTATCGTAAGATCGGTCTAGACCGACTATAATTTTCTTACTATTCTTACTTCTCACTAGGGGAAAAGTGACCGCCCACATCTAATTGCTTTTTCGTAAATTGAATCCACATGATGTTTAAAGATTAATATTTTATCTGATGTCGAATCTAGATTTTTGACGTAGTCGTTTACATTGACGATGTTTCCCTGCATTTTCAGTGGTTTAATGGGTATAGATTTAGATGATTGGTTGAATCGAAATATAATTAATTTATGTTTTTCAAAGTTCTACTGCTAATCCCATCTAACCCCAGAGTTTTATTATTTTTAAGAGTAAGCACTTTAATGATTGGTTTTCATTATGTCAGTTTCAATGCTAATTGATGTCAATTATTGCCCTGGCAACATTTGACATCAAAAATGAAATTGCCAGCATGTTGGCAATCTGTGTTTGACAGCTGAATTTTTCATTCGTTTATATGATGTAATGAATACGTATTGAATAGAGAATTACGAGATGTCAGTTGAGGCAATTGTTTGTTGTCAGCTTATAAATATAACATAGTGAAAACCAGGCATAACTTTTATTTCCACAGTGTCAGTTAACGAATTTTGACGTCGCTTAACTTTAGTTTTTCTTTTTCTTTTTGATCTAGTGAAAAGTTGCAGTTCCTTAGAAGGGAAAGGGCTTTTTCGTTAACATCTGCTATTGCATTTGCTTTGGTTTCATTAGTCTTTTCCATTACAAGATAAATCAGCAAGAGGAGCTTTTGAAATTTTCCAAAAATTTGTTTGAACCAGTAGGAAGTTTGAATATGAATTTTTTAATTTCTTTTTTAAGGTGGAAGTTGATTAAGTTATTTAAATGCTGAACTATTAATGTAAGTTGAGCCTTATTGTTATCATTATATCTTTCAAGTTTACGTCTAAATTTATATCTTTGTCTGATTAAGTATGCACTTATATCAGATATTTGCCTCTGCCTTTGAGTTTTATTACCTTTTGTCGATGAATTTTTAACAATATGGGTGAATTTCTCTAAGAACGCATTCACATTTTAGTGTTTATGCGAAAAACGACTCAAATTAAGATGTTCACCCATATATTTTTTCGTTTGGCTAAACACCTCAATTAACATGTTTAAGTCTTAAACATCTCAAAAAATTAAAAAATGACAGAGTTGTATTTAATTTTGCGCATGTTCTGTGTATTATATCTCATTTTTGCATCCTTGTTTTTTTAACATCTATAATATTAATAGGCTAGGTGATTTCTTGTGACTGATGTTTTGTTCTACCGTTTTATCCCGATTTTGACCAAATGTATACTATTTGAAAGGTATTTCTTTTTAGCCGTTTTGCAGATTTACAGATTTTTAATTTTTTTCCTTT
This sequence comes from Cordilura impudica, assembly GCA_963682025.1. Lineage (NCBI taxonomy): Eukaryota > Metazoa > Arthropoda > Insecta > Diptera > Scathophagidae > Cordilura > Cordilura impudica. The sequence goes on along the minus strand of OY821517.1, from coordinate 258,432,934 downwards.
ATTTTAAGTAAATTGTATTTAAAGATGCTTCTAACACATACATAAAATTATACAATGCTACGTGTGTGTTTATTAAATTTGTTAATGTGTGTGTAGGAAAAATGAGTTTGTTTTTTTGTGCTGATTTGTGAATCGGCTGTAATTGATTACCATAACTTTAGAGTCTTTATTTAATGAAAAAATAAAACTTCCCAGAATTTGCGCTCGAATTTCGACGGGTGGAATCTGCTAGTTACTATTAAAGTGGCATTACAATAAAAAAGAATACAATACAAAAATTAAAATAACGCATCTATATTGATATTTCATCATTAATATAACTAACGTAGTTGGCCGCCAACTCAATGATATTATTTTTATCCATGTTCAAAATTTTACAACTTTTCAATTGTTTTTTTATTTTTGAAACAGCTGTTCATTCTGCTGAAATGTTTAACTTAAGCATACTAAATCAAGTGTGAACGACTGCATTTTGTTTTGCAAAACACGAGCTAAAACACCCCAAAATATCGTATCGTGAACGTTTTATAAGAATAAGTCGACATTGTCCATATTAATTTCTATATCATTAGCTGTTGATTTATTACTCCATTTTTAACCCATAATTTTAGGGCTATCGAGTTGGTTGATACAAAAGGAAGTTTGAAGTTAGTACAATTGATTGCTTCCATACATGTCGCATTTAGTTCAATAGGATGAGTTTGAGAGTAAAATATCTGCTGTGGATGGTTGAGTTGGAAATAAGGTTTGTCCAAATCTTGTATGTTTATAGGGAAAATAAACATCATAGTTCGGTTTTAATTGGTGATTATACATGGCATTGCCTGCAGAATTATTAACATGACAATTCCACCTCGTATATTGGGCAAGTGCATCGTGGATCATCAGCTTAGTGATTAATGTTTTTCGATTTCTTCTTTAAGAAATTATGACACTTGTAAATAACTGGTCCTTCTCTATCAGTTTTATTTAGTATGTAAACGGCAAAACGGCATGTATATAAAGGGCATATAACATTCCTATTACAATGTTTAGCACCATGACCGTATATTGAACATTTTGAGCACTGAGTTGCCCTTTATATCCATTTAGCGGATTTCTCCATTTAATAGAAATGCCATAGAAGTATTTGGTTTTAATAATTTAATGTTTTGTTATTTGTTCACGATTAAACTCAATAATATAAAGCGCATCGTCGGAATTATGTTGTGTGTCTTTAAATTCGTCAAAAATAGTTTTTGCATCTAGATATTATGGAAGGCCAAACAGCACTAGTTTAAACTTTTTTTTTATCTCTTATTTGAAGCGTATAAAATGGAAGCATTGATTGTTTGGGTAGTATAATGGCATCTTCATATAACGAAATTGATTCCGAAATTATATTTGTTCCGACCGATATTCTTTTATATATGTATTGTTTATCAGTTAAACCCATAACCAGTGGGAAACAGTCGCCAATATGTACAATTATTATTAGAGCCTTACGTATAGAAGTTACTATTTCACCTTCCTCAGTAATTGTTCATCGTCATTTAACAAACGAAATCTGTTGGCATTAAAGCCAACAAAAATTTCCCAAAAATTTTTCCATTTACCAGTCATGGCAAGTTCTATAAATTAATAAATTAATATATTTAATGTAAGTTAACAATAAAAAAACGCGAGAACATACAAAAGTAAGCACTTATAGATCAGTTGATACCGTAGTACTGATACTTTCTGAAATACAATTGAAGCTGAAGAGTCGGTGTCGGATTCGGAGTCGGTAGCTTTCACCGTTGACTCCACAGCCCTGATTTAGACTAAATAATCCAACCATGATGGTGACGGATAATAGGATAACTTCAACGCTTTCTCGTCGACTTTTTGTATATGATCGTACAAATAAATTAATAATGGTTTAAATATTAGAACGTTTGGAAATAAACTTTTAAGTGTTGACTTTGGAATTGAAGGGAATTTGTTTTTCAATTCATTTTGGCCGATTTAAATATTGAAATTATTAGATCTAACGTTCTTGAATATTAGTTGTTGATATGAACAACACTCTATTAATGATTCGTTAAAAAAAACTTTGTCGTTCTTCAGGATTTAGTGATATTTTTGCATTAGAAGTCTTAATTTCTGAAAATAAATTTATTAGATTACTTGATAATTATCCGAGAATCACATCGGAACTCGGAACTAGATTATAACTGTTCAATATCATGCTAAACGTAGGATCGCAACCAAAGATACGCTACCTTAATCAAGGCCTAGAAGGTTCGATTTGAATTGAAATAGACGTTTATTCAAATCTCACAGCCACCCTTTATAATTTTCATATAGAAACAATAAATTAATTATAATATCACAATTATTACAATGTTTAATATAATCACATTCTGATTAAAATTATTTACAGAATAGAAAAAATGTATCCATAAATGAATTGCTGTTCATACGTAAGCTATAAACTCACCAGTGATTCAAATGATTTAAGATTGGATTAATTATATTCTTATTAGTGGATGTGTCACCCCACATACAAAGCAAATATTTATTATCAAATTTTTAGTTTATTAGGAACCGATAGTTTTGAAATTTTGAGTTAGCTCATATGTTAAAAATATATATGTATTGTGGAGCCAAAAATGTGGGAGATCTGCAAAAGGGCACGGTAAATATTTGTCATGAAATATCTTGAGTAAATATTGCAGCAAAAGTCTTGTGTTTTTGTGTTAGTATATTAGATACAAATTGTAGATATGTGACACGGAAAGTTAAAGGGGACCTATGGTTAGAAAATAAATATTGGAGAAAAACGACTTTGAAGTTAACAAGTTAATGTTGAAGGCTGAAAACTCGCTACTGGGTCGCTGATTACGAATCTGGTATTAGATTTTAAAACTTCAAAATGGCGGATCTAATATGGCGTACTATTTTTGTAATATTATCGGATTTTCTTGAGGTTAATTCGAGGTTACTGATTAGGAGTTTAGTGTCAGAATTGTAAAATTCAGAATAGTTGATTCAATATGGCGTGTGTTACTTATTAGCAATTACTCTTTTCAAAATCGCGTTTTTTATGTTTCGCAATTCTATTTACCGGGAAAATGTGTTAAAAAACTTGAAAAACTGTATTTGTGTGAAAATTATAACAATTCGGAACATGGTCTTAGTGCTGTCAGTGATGTTCACCAGTTACCTTAAACATTAAAAAACTAATCTGCCAAATTGGATCTGCCTTCTGCGACCGCAAAAGCTTTTGAGAAACGGTTTTAAAACAAATATGATCAATTTTTAAAAAAACTAATCCTCCATATTGAATCCGCCATTTTGGGTTTTTAAAGTCTAATACCAGATTCGTAATCGGGGGCCCTAAGTTTCAAGCAAGGTAGATTAATTGCAGAAAAGTTTGTCACGTCGGATTCTTTTTTACTTTTTTTTATGAAAAGTGTCTATTTTGAAGCTAATTTATGGCAAAACTAATGCAGTTAGAAAGTTGTTTGCGGTTTGCTGAATTAGAATGAGCGTGTTGTCTACTATAAGAATCACCAAAAAAGTAAAAATAGAGTTTTTCTTTTAACATTAACTTTAACTTTCCCCGTCACATATATAGTTCAGCCAGAAAAGGTCAGGATCGGATTAATGGGCGTGGTACCTTTCATATACGGGAGTTTTGAACCTTTGTGCCAGTTAATAAATTAACAATGGGAACTGTGTCACCTAAACTGAGAGAACGAGTAGTTATACCAGTGGGCATCGTACATGCCATGCAAAATAAAATATATGGAGTCCTATGAAAGTCAATGCCTTAAATCTTTATGTGAGTACATTGAATCATAATGCGAAGAGTAGAGTAGAATATGGCGATCGGAATAATGGATATAATGGATATAATAATTATATAATATCATTTATGTAGAGTGTCACATATGTAGAATGGTTGTTTAAATCAATACAAAAACTATTTACTTAAGAATGTAGGCTAGATCTATAAAACGTTCGACGGGTTCGCTAATTATGTATAAAATATTAAAAAAAATCATAATACAATCAAACAAAATACAATTTTAATTTCATTTAGATGTAACAAAATTTAAATATCTAACTACACTTACTCCTAAAGCCCTCTTCTTCTGAAATAAAGAGGTCAATTTCTCTTCATGTTTAAATTATTTTAATTTTCTTTCACAGTTGTTAATTTCAAATTAATATTTTATAATTACAAAAAAAATTAAGGAGTAAACCGTGTATAGTGTGTAGTGTGTTTACTAAACACATTACCTTTTTCACGTATTTGTTCAAAAATGTTGATGATAATTTGATGACATAGTTTTAGAAATATTTTTATCACGTTTTATAACATCGTATATCCATAAAATTGAGATATTAGATAAGGTTTTATGTTTCCAAAATTAAACGATGCTATCGATAGGTGTAAAAGTACAAATTAAAAAATTTATATTGAAAAATCACCGATATAACCAATCCTGAAATCCCCGAACCGTGGGATTTGGAAATATTTATGCCGATTAATATCCCTAATATCTTCGTTTAATTTTGGAAAATGTCATTTGACATGGCAATATAATCCTATGTTATGAAATCTCCAAATTTAATTCTAATTTATTAAAGTCAGAATACAAAGTTTAAAAGAGTACAGTGAGTAGTTCTTCTGCCAAAATTGGAAATAAAACAAAATGTTATTTCAAAATTTCTGTTTGTCATTGCTAGTTTTGAGATATCCATTCGAAATTTTAAAATAGTAATAACTCAAATATTGTTAAACCATTTTTATTTAGTGAATATAAAAAAATTAACAAATTTATAAAAATAAGAGTTTTTGCTAACAAATATCATGAAGAGGAAAATAATAAATTGTCCGTTCACACGTACAAAAAAAAAAAGAAACAACAAGCAAACCAAAATGTGTGTGTATGCATCGCTGATACATACATATCTATCATATCTATCATGTAGGCGCTATGAAGTCACGCAAGCTGTGTTTCTATTTGCTAATAATTTGCAGCTCAAAAAACTATCACGTTTCTGCAAGATATATAACAGTGGGATAATTTATTACTTTTCCTTACAAATTAGTTGTTAGCAAAAAAAAATTATTTTTATAAGTTTGTTAATTTATTTATTATTTATTTATTTTAATTTATTTATTTAAGGTTGCTAAATGTTTTTATACCCTATACCGCCATGTGGTTTGGGTATTATGACTTTGTGCTGCTGTTTGTAAATACCAAAAATATTTGACCTAGGCCCATCTGTTATTATACCGGTCGACTAAGAATCACTTTCTGAGTCGATTTAGCGATATCAGTCCGTCTGTCCGTCTCCCGTCCGTCTGTCAGTCTGTGTGTCCATGCAAACCTTGTAATCAAACTACAGGTCGCAAATATGAATATATTTTGATGAAATTTGATGACTTTTGATGAAATTTGGTAGACCTAGTTCCCATACAAAAGACCCCTATAAAATCGATATGAATTGCCATAAACTCCAAATTATCATATAGATCTCAGTCAAATTGAATTTGTATGTGTTAACTATATCCATTAATCAGTAATCCACAAATAATCTCATAGGACAATTCTTAGTCATAGGCCCCATATAGAGCTGCTTCACTTAAATCTATAAAAAAGCTAAAATATTGCACAGATTTTCCTCAAATTTGGTTTGTGTTTATTTTTCCAAATTGACTTTAACATATATGGTCAGCATGAGTCCATGTTTTTCATATCAGCAGCCAAAAAAAATTAATAATAATGCCACTCAAATTTACTTTATTCTTACTTTCTATATCGAATTTGTTGGACCGAAGAGATAGGGTCTCTAACCATGGTATTGGGTATCATATAGTCGGTCTAGACGACTATAATTTCTTAATTGTTATACTACGATGTTATTTTATTCATCTATTGATATTTTGGGCAATTTTTGCATTTAGTAACCTTGTTCCAAAGTACATTCTGCATAAAAAAAATTTTTTTTTCACTTCTTCATTTTCTTCAACATCATTTGCTGATAACAAATAGTTTTGCGAATATCCGCTTGTAAGCAACCATTTTTCGCCATTTAATTTTAAAAATATTGGATCACATGATTTCAGCGTTTCCAATAATGAATATGATGACTTACTTAGCACACATTCACTTAGGTGGTTAACCCAAGAGTAGGTCGAGTTCGCTACACTTGTTTTTTACTGCTGCTTGGCTTCCATTTGTCCACCGTACGCTTCATTTTTAGAGTTGCCAACTATTACAAAAAACATACAGTTTGCGCAAATAATAATAAGTTTCACACATGAAACAGACTTGGTAGCCCTTACGAGGACGTCATATAACGGGAAAATAAGCGCATGACGTAGTCTTTAGTTTTATCAGTGTTGCGTATCTATAATACAGATACATTCTATAAAGATATGGATATGGTAGTCAATGAGACAGCGACGAGTGCACATGCTTAGCGGGTGTATTCATTTATTTTCCAGATAAACAGTAAGAAATAAATGGTGATAAGCAAATAATACTATATGGTGCAAAACGCCTTTTGTTACATTCAATGCCTCTTATGTTATAAAACATTTGAGGAGTATGTTATTAAAAGTAATGACAAAAAATAATATCCAATGACAAAAAGTAATACCCAAGAATGCACGTGGTATCAACAGACAGACGAACATGGCCATATCGACTGGAGCTGTTATAAGGATCAAGAATATATATAATTTATGGGGTCGCAAATTCGTTTTTCGATGCGATACACAGGGATTGACAAAATGATATACATATATAACCTCTGCACATTGGTGTGGCGAATATAAAAAAAATATCAAGATTCCGAATAAACCATATAAAGCTTCGGAAAATAGCTTTCTCGAAGATTATATATATGTTTTCAAACTAACGCCTAAATGCAGACAATAATTTTTAATATAAAAAAATATATATAAAAATGCTGGAAGTAAAAGCAGAGCTGGAAGATACCTGAATGGTGTAAAAGTTATTTAAAACGTGTCCAAACTACAAGGTAAGCGATGAAAATTTTGTTGGCACGTTGGCAGTAAAGCATTTTATGATATGATGAATGTTGTCCTTAATGTTGGTAATCAATATATTTATGTTCAATTGGCATTTAAAACAATTGTAATTTAAGTTTTAGTATTTTAATATTATTCAAACACAAGAAGCGCTTTTTTAAAATAGTATTCTTTAAATTAAAGTTATTTTAAAGAATTTTGTGGTATCAATTCAAAGCTACTATTCACTAGATAATATTGTGCACAGTATTTTTCTAACCTTGTTTGCTTTATCTTTTTTTTTAATTGGAGACCAATAATATGATTTCATATAAAGACTTAATAAAGCTATAGCAACATATGGTGTAACATCCATACATATATTTTTTGGAAATTCTCAAGAATATGAAAGAAACAAATTTTCAAAGAACATTATAATTTTTGTCCTGAAAAATTAAAAAAGATTTTGTTTTCATTTATAGAGATTGCCCTATTTCATTTGATACCCATATTGATGATGGGCAGAAATATTTAAATAAATTTGTATATTCTTAAAATTTTGAAGTCCTTTAAAATGGAGAAATGATCTGAGAAATAAAAAATTGTTTTACTATATATGATTTGTATTTTCGTCTGTATATGGTCCTGTTCAATTACAGTAAAAAAATGTCAAATTGTCTCACGGTGTTAACAACAAAAATTATGTAAAAACAACAACCGAGCCCTCCACCTCGGTATATGTAAGTATTGATGATAAATGTAAACAAAATATTGGAAAAATATGCATGCATTTCCTATATGCATGCGTTTCCGGTTGTATGACATAACTTCTCGTTTAATTTAGTTTTTGCTAATGAAATAGCTCGCCCTAACCTCTATTGCAAAGGTAATGCTAGTGTAGGGTGGCTATATGCATTAAATCGTGCTTTTTTGGCTTTTAACTGGCCAAATATTTCTTCATTGCGGCCATATAGAGTAACAAAATAATAACCGAAAAAAGCTCTCTCAACTTTTTTTTCAAAAAATATTGCCATATTTGGAAAACAGAGAATAAATTTATAATAATAAATAATTAAATTAGGGATGCCAAACGCAAAAAACCAAATATCGCAAAAATTTTAAATAAAATATTTTATCTTTATTTTCTGAAAATCTTCAAATTTTCATCCAAAAAAAATTGTGAAAATTTATATATAAAAAATAACATTCTCATCAAATTGCGTTTATTTATGTAACAGTTTTTATGTTCGCAATTCTTAAATATCATTTAAAGTTTTCTAAAATTCATTGAATTTAAATTAATGTTTTCTGTAGTCCGATTCTGTAAATTTCAACAATCCGACAATCGCAAAATATATCGACAGCTATTGTTGTTTGCACTAGGATTAAGTGATTCACTAAGTACATACATCTTAACGACAGTCGACAAATCTATTTTTCTATTTATTTAAATTATAAACGAGTGGCATCTCTGTCAAAATAAGCGAAAAACACAAAGAAGAATAGAAAAAAACAAATTTCTTCGTGTTTGACAGGATGATTTTATGTTTATGTTTAATATCTTTATTTTTTTCCTAATATTTCCGTTTATTTATTTTAAAATTAAATTATGAATTGAATATGCTATTTAATTTTTTTATTTATATAAAAAAGTTTTTTAATAAAAGCAAAATATTTTCCCTATTTTATGATTTTTATTTATGTATGACGACATTTCAACCTAAAAATTTAAGTTTTTATCGATTGAATAAACAACACAAAAATGGTTGTCGTTTAGATAACAACAACAGCTGACTTTAACAATAGCGAATATCGTTTAAAAATTTTACTGACAATTTTGCTATTTTCTTTTTTTAACGATTCGACTATCGTTAAAAGAAGTTACTGAATCGCGGTACTGAAAAACTATTAATTTCTCCTGAATGACAATATTTTTTTTAAATGTAAAAATTTTTTAAATGTAAACACAGGCATTTGGTGTTTTTTTTTTTTTTTTTTGAGTTTCAATTTGTGTTTAACGAATAAAATTTATATATTAAAGATGCAATTGATGTCTTCTAAAATTAAAATTATAATTTCCGACGTTTTGATATGATTTTCTGAAATTCAATTAATTGTAATTTATAATTGGAAATTTTTAATTCCAGTTTTTAGAATTGATATTTTCTTAAATTTGAATGGAAAATTTAAAAAGTGCAATTTTGTATTTATGTGAATAATAATGCTTTAGTAATTATAAACAATTTTTAAAAATTAGATGTAATCGCAATCAGATATTGTGTAGGTAAAGCAGAATAATAATTCTATATAACTATGTAGAACTGTTTTGAAAGCAAAAAAAACTCATTGATTAACTCGGTAACTCTATTTTGTGAAGATAACAAAAAGTTAATATGCCAAACTTATGGTCATATTTGTAAAAGAATAATGAAAAACGTATGAAATAAAATACCAGCCCGTGTATACTCTTAACATTGTTCTGTATGATATCTAGTCGAAAATATTGACATTCATGTTAAAATAGAAATAACTATTGCAAAGCTAATTAGAACAAACAAAAATTGTGGCGCCATAGTTGCCAGATTATCTAGGTGTAAAATCGTCAAATTTTGGAGGAAAAATCGTCAACATCGTCATTCAATTTTGTAAAATCTTAAAAAAATCGTCAAAATAAAAAACGAATTTTACATATATGTATGAATGTATTTGTTTTATTTAACAAAGAAAACCAAGAATAGTAAAGATAAAATTTTTATAATTTTTTAAAAATAAGTAAATTATTAAAAAAAAAAAACCATAACAATTCAAAGTAAAACATTTTAACAGACATATTTAAATAAATAACAATCACATATCTTTAAATTTGTAATTTTAATTTTCAAACTCTTTTGAAAATAAACTAATTCAAAATTAAATCATTCTGTTTATATTCACAGTTTATATATAAATTTCAGAATTTAACATATTTATGAAATCTGTTTTTATTGCAATGTCAGAGCAATTATTTTTAATTTTAAATAAAATTTTTTGAAACGAATTCCTACCATAGAATCTTTTCCTAACCGATTTCTAACTTTTGTTTTATTCAGATTTACCTAAAGAATGTGGCAAAATTAATATTTTTTGAACAGTTTAGTTAAAGTAGGAAACAAATATCTAGAATCTACACGTTTAATTTAAGAAGTTTTCTTACAAAAATCTAAGAGGCCATCTTCAAAATAATTGTTAAAATTCAAAAATTTTAACTCTCTAAATTCGGAATCTAAGTTTTGTTTATCCTCTTCATTAACAAAATATGGGAACTCTTTAACAACAATAAAAAAAAGAATTAGCTTTTTCGCTTAAAAGTTTGGATCAATTAAAATTTACAACTTAAAATGTTTTTAAAATTTGATCACATAGTTCTACATATCGCTAATTTGCGAGTAGACAGGCATAACTCAAAAAAAGCGATTCCGAGATAAATGAATGAATAATTTGAAACCCTTTTGGTCGCCACTCAATGAGTAAAAGAGATATCAATACCACTTTTTGATATGTTGTAGATTATGGTAGGACTCATATTTCTAAATCATTAACTCAAAAGTCCCGTTTTTTGAGTTATGCCTGTCTTCTCGCAAATGAGCGATATGTAATGCTGTATAAAGAAAAAATAGTTGTCTTTTTTTATTAACTGAAAATTATAAGGTTGTCATAATATAATATAGTTTACAGATAAAATGTTGTCAATTTTCGATACATGTAAAAATCGTCATTTTTAGAGCAAAAATCGTCCAATCGTCATTTGGCTATTTTTGACATTAAAAATCGTCAAAATGACGATAAATCGTCAAATCTGGCAACAGTGATTGTGGTATAGTCACGCTGAGAAAAGTGAAGTGACACTCTGTCAATGCAAAAGAAATGTATTTTTCCCACAACAAAATATTGCAGAATTTTATGTAAATAAAATAATATACCGACTTATTTCTAACATGCAGTTGTTATGGATATACATATATAATATATGAATATTATTTGTATTATTTAATATGTTTATATAAATTTATAAATAAATTTATACATATATTTATAAATAAAATTTTTTTATAAATAAATTTATACATAAAATTTTTTTTTGCTATATTTACATTGTTTTTTTTTTATTAACAACTAGGTATTTTAGCATTATTTGCTTTAGATGTTGGTGAATTTTTAATCCCTTTATATTAACTCGTACTGTCTGCTTGTCGAAAAAATTTTGGATCGATTTTAACCAATTTCCCGTGTGGCATTCGATCTGAAATTTTGCAAGCAGGCTCGTGGTAATAACAGAAATGATCTACCAAATTTGTTTAGTGATACCAAAACAATGGAACCTTTTAAATTTTTCTACCAGAGTTAATAAAAAAAATGTACAAAGGGTTAGTTTTTATTATATTATTACCACAACGACCTCAAAAACAACAAGTCCAGCTATGACAATAACACAACATTTAGAATAACAACAAGAACAATAAAGAAACATCATATTTTTCATTTTTTTTACTTTTTCAGAGATTTCCGTGGACCTGTTCAACCGATTTTAATGATTTTTGAAATAGAAATCTTCCCATTAATTTGTTGAGTCATTATCACTAAAAATGATCACTGCAGCTGCACCACTGAGCGCGTGATCGTGACAAGAACAACATAGAAAGTTATATTTTTTCAAGACTTTTTTTAGTTCTTCATTCAAATCTCGGGACCTAATCGACCGATTTGGACGATTTTAAACAGCAAACTTTTCAGGATATTAGTGAATCATTTTTTATATCAACGAGTACCCTAGCTGCCCGATTGATGCCGTCATTGAGATTTCCACAGACGGACAGACGGACAGACGGACATCTCTATATCAACTCCGGTTGTTATAAGGATCACAAATATATATATTTTATGGGGTCTAGAATTTTTTTTCTAATTATTACAAACGGAATGACAAACTTATATACATATACCCTCTGCGCACTGGAGTGGAGGGTATATTTTTAAAATTTTAAAGTCCTTTAAAAAGAAGAAATGATCTGAGAAATGAAAAATTGTTTTACTATAAATGATCTCTATTTTAGTGTGTATATGGTCATGTTCACTTACAGTAAAAAAGTGTAAAATTGTCTCACGGAGTTATCAACTAAAATTATATAAAAAAAAATGTATTAAAACTATATACATATACATATACTTACATAAATAGGGTCAATCCCTGTGAAATCAACCAATAAAAAAATAATTTTAGAAGTTGATATTTCCAATTTAGTTGATTTTTTGTATGTTGGTAGTACTATTGGTTTATGTTAAAAATCCAAAATTTTGAATTTTTTCAACAAGCGGTTTATGAGATATTGACTTTTGAAATTTTTAAAATTGCGTAATTTTTGCATTGTTTTGAAATCTTCAAATGGCTCTATTTCGAAACCTATTTAACATAGAGAGCTAAAATTAGTGTTTTTCTCTTGAGATTTATATAATGCATAAAAATGACACTCTGCTTCTACTCCTTGAAAATATCCTTTGTGAAACCATAAGTTTGAAAAGTTTTTACGGTTCTTGTATTGAGAAGCAGCACTATCATTATACCCTATACCACTATGTGGTTTGGGTATAATGACTTTGTGCTGCTGTTTATAACTACCAAAAATATTTGACCTAGACCCCCTGATTCGATTTAACGATGTCCGTCCGTCTGTGTGTCCATGTAAAGCTTGTAATCAAACTGCAGTTCGCAAATATGTATATATTTCGATGAAATTTGGTTATAAGCTTTTATCGGCCATAGGATGAACGCTATTGAAATTGGTGAGAATCGGTCCATGTTCAGAGCTAGCCCCCATACAAATGACCCTTATGAAATCAACATAAATTGCCATAAGATCCAACTTATCATATAAATCTTAGTCAAATTGGGTTTGTATGTATTTATTACATCCATTAATCAATAGTCCAAAAATGATCCCTATTGGACAACTCTTAGTCATAGGCCCCATATAGAGCTGCTTCGCGATCTTCACTTAAACCTATCAAAGAACAAAAATATTGCACTGATTCTTCTCAAATTTTGTTTGTATATATTTTTGCAAAATACAGGAGACTTTACCAAACATGGTCAGGATCGGTCCACTTTGGGGCCTAGTCCCCATATAGATATAGCATCCGATATGAACTTTTTCATATCTGCAGCGAAAAAATTAATAAAAATCCCACTCAAATTTGGTTATGCTAGTTTTCTGTATCCTGTTAGTTGGGCCTGAGAGATAGGGCCTCTAAACGCATGGTATAGGGTATCGTATAGTCGGTCTAGACCGACTATAATTTTCTTACTTGTTGAAGTAATAAAGTTTTTTTAAAATTTTGTGAAATTCCAACCTTAATAGATGAAATGAGAAAATCTTTATAAATAGATATATATTTTTCATTTCAATACAAATTGTTTTAAACAAAATTAACTTCAATTTAATAATAAAACTTAAAACTGTACAATTATTTTGAAAACTTCAAGCTTATGGTAATATTTTTTGATGTGTAGCACTTATATTAAAAATCAAATTTGGCGAGATATATCTCATTACCAATGAATTTATGATGCACTGCTATAAACAAATATTTATTTCAATATGAACCCATTGTCATCCCATCTTCAAATTTGGTACATGAATACAATATATTTTTTTTTTTTTTTTAAATTAAAGATTTAGATTTTGAGATTTTGAATTTTTTTTGAAAAAAATTATTTTTAATTTTTTTTTAAGTTTTATAATACAGCCAAGTATATATCATATTAAAGTTATATATCATATATATCTAAAGAGAACAACATAATTTAGTTTTCAAGATAGAGCCATTTGAAGATTTCAAAACAATGCAAAAATTGCGCAATTTTAAAAATTTCAAAAGTCAATATCTCATAAACCGCTCTTTGAATAAATTCAAAATTTTAGATTTTTAACATAAACCAATAGTACTACCAAAATACAAAAAATTAATTTATTCTGAGCTATGAAGATCCATACCATTGGTTGATTTCACATACTAAATTGATTTCATACTAAATTGAAGGTCTGGAGCGGTGAAGTAGTATCTGTTGGGTTTAATTTATTTATTTTTTTTTTAATTTAATTAATTTATTAACAAAAAATTTCAAATACAATTTTTGATTTTGCCTCAGCATCGTATGATATTGTAGGATCTGAAGTGAACCAATGATGTTTGCTTTTTCCAACGTTTTTCTCATATACCTTATGGATTTGGGCGGTGATATTGTGATCTTAGCGATGATGTTGTAGTAATGCATAATATGATCAATAAATTGTAGAATGTGAAATCTTAAATTTAATCTGAGTATATTTTAAATGATGATATTTCGAAGTGGAGGTAGAATTCCTATATGTGAAAAATGCCTATAAGACTTACAATGACATGGTGTTACATTGTCACCAAAAATATCTTTAAAAAAAAAATAGATAGAAAAAACTTGACTTTAAAAAATTGTATAAATGCAACGTGGAAAGAAAGACTTTTTGGCTTTATAATCCGAGCGAAACTGAAATTTTTAGATTTTTTTGGTGTCAGATCAGAACATTTTGCCTTATTTTTCATTTGTTTTATGCCATGTTAAAAAAACAAGTTGAAATTAAAACGAATGTAATTTTTTCTAATAAAAAACAATTTAATGTCATATATAATGCTTAATATTTAAACTTGACCCTTTTTAATTATTTTTGATTTTATTGCGTTTCTTGTTGTATTGCGTATTATATAAAAAATTGTTTTAAAGCAACTCTTTATTTGTTTTGTATTTTCTTGCAAATGAAGTAACAAAATTACATCAAATATTAACCCTTAAGCAAACACCAAAGTACTCATACAAACGAACCCCAGGACCTGGCTGGGACTATTTGTATTTTGTACGGAGTTTTATGCCTACCACAAGAAAATCAATAAAATATACTAGTATTTTTTTAATAAATATAGGTTCTAAGAAAAAATAAAAAAAAAATAACGAAATATTAAAAAAAAGCAAATAAAAAATAAATTAAATACAAGTTTTAAAACTAAAGGCATACTTATAAAGTCAAATTTAGTCTTGAATACATTTGAAGCAAATATAATTACATTTGGAATGTTGAAGGCAAGCAGGACTTTTATAAAATTTGCAGAAGAATCTAGTGTTACGTTTTACATCATTTTCATCTTTACAAATTGCGCACTTCGTTTTGTTTTTCAAGAATTCGGGTCCGCTTTCTTGACTCAAAATGTTTTTAGGTTCCTGTAATTGATGGAAAATAACTACGTATTCTAAATTATTTTCCTTTAATTAGCATTACCTGTATGTTTCTATTTAAGAAAGCTTCTATATCTGATCTATTACCAAAATTTTCTGTAATTTTTTTGTTCTTACTATATCTGTGGTTTTCTGGAATAACCGCGTATGTCCATTTTTGTCAGTTTAGAGTTAACGATACCAAATATATGAAATTTTTAACGCTCTTTACATGTGTTCAAATTTTTTTTTTAATATTGACCATTTCTTAGTTTTTTCTTTAAATAAGGACGTAACTTAACTGTTTATTAAATTAATTTGCAGCACTAACGACGTGTGTCAACCTACGTTTGATCGCTGACAAATTATTTTCTCAGAAAACGACACATAGCGACATACGTTGTTATTAATGAAAAAAATGCTAAACAATTTTGGATTAGTTTTCAGTTTATAACCACTTATAAAAACTTGTGTGTTTATTTCTGTTATTTTTTTCACTATTATTCTTCATATGTTGTTATATTCTCATCGTAAGTCCCGTTAACTTTTTGATGACGAACAAAAAAATCCATTTTTCAAGCAACAACAACTTATGTCTACATAGGTGGTTGCATTGGTTGTTTTCTTTTTCAAAGAAAACGACTTTTGTCGACATAAGTTGTTTTATCTGCACACACCTTAAGTGTAATTTACATATAGTTTTTTCGTCCTTCTCTAGGATTTATTCCTCTGAAGATTTTTGACTCAAAACTTTACATAAAGTATTTATTGCCCATATCTAAAGGACTGTTAAATAAAAAGCTCTAAAGTGTTTATATCGAGCCCATAATTTCAAATATAACGTTTTTTGTCTCCCCTGAACATTTTGATTTTATGACAGATTTGGTTATTCTAGAAAACCACAGATATACTTCAACGCATCGGCAGGCAAGCTGTTCAGAAAGTCTAATTTTGGCACTTTCTTTGTTATTCACAGACCTATTTCCATCATATATTATGTAAGAAGCTAAAGTCATTATGTCAGGCATGTTGTAAAAAAGTGGCAAAATCCATCGATTTGTCCTACGTTTATACCACTGCCAATCATTTGATTCATAACATCTACACCTGTCATAGTTTTATCATAGTGCATGACCGCTTCCGGTTTTTTCTTCACTCCAATAACAGATGTGTCATAAGAAACTGTTGATTATAATATGACGGATTTATTTTTTTGTGGAACATAAGAGCATATTGCAATATTCATACTTGTGCTTATGGAATACATCGCTTGTTGCTTCTGAGGGTACTAACCTAGTCCAATATCCATTAGTCGTTTACACAAATCTAATGTAGTAAAACAGTTATCAGCTACGATTGTTCGCCCAGAACCCTTATAACGCATTGCAAGGCGTTTTTCTGCTTAACTTCTAAAGGACATTGATTTTTTGCGTCACCTGCCCACCACATGTTGATGCTATACTTAGCAGGTTTCGAAGGAATATACTATGCAAACTTTGTTCTTCCTCTGAACGGAAAAAGTTGCTCATCTACCGTAATATTTTCATGCGGTTTATAATTATTTTTTAGGTTTATATTTTGTATTTCATGCGGTTTATAATTATATTTTAGGTTTATATTTAGTAAGTTCCAAGTATCTCGCATTGAAGCTTCTTTGTCAGACTGAGACCAAAATAACCTAGTACGTCTATTACGAATCGTATAAACCGCAAAAGATTTTTAAATCTCTTCAAGGTAATGACTTCTCTCGATTTATATCAAGTTTTCTCAGAGACCGAACCATACGTGCTGTTATTGATGGGGTCTCATCTAATGCGTTTATTTGTAGGCCAAGCTTCTTGGAGGTTGGGGGGGCAAAAGGCAGACAATGAATGATACACTCAATCAAGACCTATTAAAAATCTCCGAGTGGGGTAAAGCGAATACGGTTGATTTAGTGCGCTGAAGACTCAATCCTGTATGTTGACCCATAGGGCAATGGAATCAACAATGTCATCTGTATATACGGGTGGTATAGGTATTATTGAGGAATCGGATACTCTTGATGTTCTAGGCAAGACAGAATTCAATGTGATGTTCGTTGGAACTAGCATGTTTTTCAAGTGTC
Source organism: Cordilura impudica (assembly GCA_963682025.1). Lineage (NCBI taxonomy): Eukaryota > Metazoa > Arthropoda > Insecta > Diptera > Scathophagidae > Cordilura > Cordilura impudica. The sequence continues at coordinate 258,415,534 of OY821517.1, read as the reverse complement.
AAAAGAAGCATCTAAGTGTCTTGGTTTTCTAAAACGGTGTAAAAACTCCTTCTGATCTCCTTAAAATCTATACCGCTTACCGACCGAAAATGGAATACAACTCCCATATATGGGCAGGAGCTTCAAAGTCTATTTTGGAGCTACTGGACCGTGTACAAAGAGGGCGTTGCTGCTCATCAATGACAGTAGGATATCCATCTCTATTGATTCATTGGAACACCATCGGAATGTGGGTTGTGTACCACTGTTTTATAGATATTACCATGAGAAATGTTCTTCTGAGTTTAGCGAACTTATTCCAAGTGCCCGAGTTTCGGTTCGCTCTACCCGCTTCTCTAGTAGATCACATCCGTTTTTAGTCTATTGTCAAGTTGACCGCACAACGCATTACAGAGAGAATTCGTTTATCAGTCGAACTATTTTCCCAAAAATCAACACAATGCACTGCATTTGTAGGGGGCATCCCCTGAATGGTGGTTAATAGAAAAAAAAGACATTGTTGCTCGAAGTATAGGTATATTTGTCGTTTTCCAAAGCTCAGAGGTAGGCTGTGTATTATTGTGGGTTCTTCCACCACAAATCAAGATACCCACAAAACCACCTAACTCCTCCAAAGTAATTGCATTCCAAACTTGCTGTTTATCTGTATTGTTTTTATTGAAGATTTCATAAACTTTTTTATCATGTTTATTTGTTTCACACATTATAATTTCTTTTACGCCATTTGAAAAAAATCTTTTGAATATTTCTAACTCAGTAATATCTTCAGTTGTAAGCCCACCACTGTACTTCAATACGTTATGAGCCATCAATCTTCTAGAAACCGAGGAGAACTTGGACCATTTTGTTCCATCCTTTCCATGGTAAAAACTATTAGAGTTGGAAGTTTCCTGATTCTCGACATCATTTTCACTATCTCCTTCACTTTCGGATGAATCTTCAATTTCGTTGTCAACTTGTAATTCTGTCTCAATAGTCGAAGCTTCATCTTCTATATTATTATCTTAATTTACATGGGCCTCATTCTGAATTTCGTTTTCTATATCATTGGCTGTTGCAACTGCCAATCTTTCAAAATAATTTGGATCAGAATTGGAAACTAACAGGTCAACCTAAATAAGAGCGTTGAGCGCTGATGAGATGTTGCAAACAAAAAGATTCTGCTTTTTCATTGTTATCACAATTACTAACAGAAAGAACACTTTCTGCGCTTTTTTATATGTTTTGTTTCGATTTTATTTAGTACAGTCTATATGTAACAGTGCAGGGCCTAGCTAGTCCCTGGTGGTACAAATATGAATAAAAGTTTCTTGAGTATAACCTGCACGCCCACAGATAAAAATATTCTATTTTTTTTCCAACTTTTCTACACGAAATACCTTTATTGAGGAATTCATAAAAAATTAGCAGTGTCCGTCGATGTTATCTAGGTAAAAAATTAAGAAAAAGTTCATAAATGCCTGGCTAGGACCTGTATTCCACTTAAGGGTTAAATGCATTTGTTTTTATAACATTTAAGGTTATAACATGAACTCATTTTGTAATATTATTATCAAAAAGTACAAAATTTTATCAAATCAGAATTATTTTAATTAAAGTTCGAAAAACCAGCGCTGCCAATTTAAATATATATGGCTAAAAACAATGATGCCTTCAAGGTTAAAAGCCTTCAAGAAACCCAAGGGCTACCCAACAAAATATTGAATGTTGTCTGAGTACAAAATAAGTTGATAGAATAGCTTTTTTAAAATTGCTTTTTTTTTTTTTGCATACATACTTTTGTGACATGATTTGATGATATTTTGAAAATTAATCCGTATGACTAAGAAATGAATTATATTACTTTCTGTTTTTTGTTGTAATCATTTTAAGTTTAGTCTATAAATAAATAAAAAAAATATTTTGTGTTTTTAGCTTTACATATTTTTTTAACATGGACCTTTTTCAAATTGCGATTTTGGGGATGGGTGGGGTCCAGCTTGTTACCTTGCAATACAAAACTAATAAATGTGAAGTTTTGGGACAATATGATAAAAAAAAGTCGCGCCGGAAATTGATTGAAAATTTCATGTGTGTTTATAATGGGAAAATATGCCTTTTTTGAGATTTTACGAAAATTTCGTTCTATAGTTTAATTTTTCCGACAAATTGTTGTAAGAATTGGGATAAGTATTAAATTATCTTTTCAAAAAGCTATAAAAATTCAAAATCGAATAAAAATTCGCCAAGAAACGTGATTTTTGTGAAATATTCTGTATATGTAATATTTCTAAATTCTTTATATCAAAAATTAATCAGTTTTCTGCTTTTAAATGCTATGTTTTATCTCAATTTATTCAAAAAATTCAAATATTTGGCAAATACTTTTTTTAAAAGCGTTACTTAAAATATTATAAAAAATGTATATCTTCCGTTCCTAAAATTTGGGATAAATCCGAGAACGTCAACCCATTATTTGTTTTTAAGATATTTCTAAATAAAGATTAGCGAAAACGAGTTTTTCTATTAAACTTTTTAGAATGTAAGAAATATAATTCGGTTAATTTTTATTTTTATTTAACCCTTCAGTGCTCCTGGAATTATAATTATCCGTTGTGATATATCTCTGGTGCAATTGTTTGCTTATTGCTCGCGAATATAAATTTAAACAACTTTTAACCAATTTTATTATAAAATTATATTATTTTTAAAAACAATCTATATGTTTCCAAATAAAATAAGAACATTTTTGAGCTATAACTCAACATTGTTAAATTAAACTTGACTTTGTACAGGAAGGATGTTGTTTTTTATTTCGACCTCTTATATATTAGGGATTTTACCTACACTTTTAAGCTTTTTCGCAAAAAATATATCGTTATTTGTAAGGTAGTTCAATAGAAAATCAAGTATGTTATTTTTCTCAAGTGAAAATTAACCCATTAATAATTATACTAGAAGATTCCAGCGCTCGAAATTCGAGTGCAATTTCTAGGCTGCTTTATTTTTTAACTTCGCCAATTCACAAACCAACACTTTTATGGTTTATTATTATTGTGAATAAAGATAACACACTCATTAACAAACCCATTAACAAATTTAATAAAACACACATAGCCTATGTATAATTTGATATATGTGTTAGTAGCAACTTTAAATGGAATTTAATCAAAATAAAGGAAAAAATTTAAAAATCTGTAAATCTGGTGAAGAAATACCTTTCAAATAATATACGTTTGGTCAAAATCGGGATAAAACGGTGAAACAAAACAACGGTCACAAGAAATCGACTAGCCTATTAATATTATAGATTCCATAATATAAAATTTTTTTTTTTTTAAATAAGCCAATTTTTATTTAAAGTTTTCTATTTATATAAAAAATTTATTTTTTGAATTTTTTTATTTTTTTGCAATAATATAATAAATGTTAAGTATAGAAACAAAAAATTTTTGAAGTTGTAATTTTATGAAAATAAAAAATGATTAAATAGGAGATTTCTAGGATTTGAAACAAGTGCGACTTTCGTGTGTCATTGACCACAAATGATGAGATTTGTATAAAATTCTTTGGGTTGTTATAAAAATAAAAAGAAGCGTTTGCGTAGTGCACAACCATACATATGAAATTTCATGTTTACATTTTGAAAAAATTTACATATAAGAAAAATTACTCCAGATAGTAGAATCATACAAAAAACAACATCCTTCATGTACAAAGTCAAGTTTAATTTAACAATGTTATAATATTTAAGTAACGCTTTTAAAAATTCAACAGTATTCGCAAAATATTTGAATTTTTGCAATAAATTGTCTGTTATTAGCTTGGGGTCATATGTGACCCCGATTCCATAAGGGTTAATGGGGTCATATTATTTTTTTCCGAAACCCGAGGCTATTAAGGTAAAACATAGCATTTAAAAGTAGATAACTGATTAATTTTTGATTTAAGAATTTAGAAATTTGACATATTTTTTGACATATTTGACATTTCACAAAAATCCCATTTTTCTCGAAATCCGCACAAATGAAATCTTTGTTAAAAAAATGCTGGCGGAGAGACTTACCTAAAAGTTCACACAGCTAATCTCTGACATGCATTTAATAAAACCTTAAAGTGCCAGATCCATTTTTTTCGAATTCTGTTTCAGAAAATTTTTTAAAACTTGAAAAAGGAGTTTTCAAAATTTTATCAAAAAAATGTCCCATTTTCGGTCTCAATGCGCAATAGGTTAACAACGTGGTAATAAAACAATACTTCATATTTGATTACTTATAAGTATGGAGACAAAAAAATTATGTCTTTAATCAATTTCTCAAAGTTAAAAAAATTGCTATCAAATTTCATGACCTAGTTTTTTTTGACACAAAAGTAGTCTGGGGCATTTGCTATTTCTTGGCGAATTCTTATTCGATTTTGAATTTGTATAGCTTTTTGAAAAGATAATTTAATACTGATCCACATTCTTGGGGATCCCCAACTTGTCGATAAAATTAATCTATAGAACGAAATTTTCGTAAAATCTCAAAAAAGTCATATATTTCCCATATAAAAACACTTGAAATTTTCAATCGATTTCCGGCGCGACTTTTCTTTATTCGATTGTCCCCAAACTTCATATTTATTAGTTTTATATTGAAAGGTAACAGACTGGACCCCGCCTATCCCGAAAATCCCATTTTCATTTTTAAGGACCACTCTAATGGACATGTCTATATAGCATAACAATTATTGTGAAGAGTGAGAATTTTCTTTCACAGATCTATACTAAGTAATCTAAAATTAACAATTTCTCTTAAAAGTTTAATATGATATATTTCATATGGCCAATTCTATACAGTTTTCGGTGGGCGAGTAGCTGTTTGGATCTTTAGAACTCCAAAATATTAACATCTTTGACCAATTATTAAAACTAGCAGATCTCAGCCCTCGAAATTCGAGTGCAAATTCTGGAAAATTTTATTTTTTCATATAATAAATTATTTTATAAGACCCTAAAGTTATGCTAACCAATTCACAATTCAACACTTTTTAAATATCGATCGTAAATGGTTTATGTCGAAACTCATTTTTCAATTCAACACAATTATTATCTATGTATGTGTAGCAACTTTAAATGCATTTTACCTAAAAAAAATGTAAAAATTTAAAAATCTGCAAATCTGCTGGATAACTAAAAAGAAATTCCCTTCAAATAAGACAAAACTGTGGTCACAAGAAATCGCTTTACCTGTAAATATTATAGATGTATTACTTCAAGAATATACTAATTAAAAATTTTGTTCACTAAAATCGTCACTTTTGCCACTATGTCATTGAATGTATAAAAAAAACTATTTCCCAGTGCCACTGTAATTTTTAATACTATTAATTATTGAGTAATCAGTTACAATATAAGAACGCCCGACAAAAGTTGGTGATGTAGCTCTGGCTGCGATTTTCAAGACATGGTTTTGAGAAAAACTCTTTTAAACTTTACCGTTAACGTATATATAGTCAAAAAAACTATGTCGATTTAACAAACTGTAACTTTTTATATATCATCTTTTTTGTGGCAAATAGAAAATTAAGTAAAAAATGTATACTTCCTAGAGCCCTAAAAACGTACATTTTTACATGCTAATATAACTATGTGGTGGCCTCTGTTAAATGATTTGTAAAAAAAAACTTAGCTTTATGGTGTTTGCTTTTATAATATTTGCTTTAAAAAAATTACGATTTAAATAGTTTATTTTTTTAATAATACAGAATTAATTGAGTGATAATAAAATAGTACAGTTATAAAAAATATACACTTTAACAATTGACTTCATAATATACAACAATAGTTTTATATAACACACAGAATATCAGTTTTCAAAACAACTCTCTATTTTTTTCAAAAACAGATTCCCAGATTTTAATTTTTTCCATTTCTGGTAAATCAATTACCTTTAATTCATCACTAATATTTAAACATTTATAGACTTCATCCGATTTTGTTATTGGATCCCAGGCTAGGTTCTCCATACCATTTATCTCACTGCTATAGGGATTACCAGTTTCAGCAAAGTGTGTCCATATTCCTACCATACGTTCAATAGTTTTATATTCGCGTGATTCCTTTGGCATACGTTTACCTAAGATATTCCAGAATAGATAAGTCAATTCATCAGCATGACTGACACCTTTAACACCACGTCCCCAACGCATTATACGATAGGGATTGATTAGGTCATCAGAATCGAAATCAAATCGATATAAATATACTGGTGTACCAGAAGTATGTTTAAATCGTAATTGTATCAAACGATGCATGGGAAACAAGAAATGGATGTATGAGCAAAGCTAAAGAAGAAAAATGTATACAAAATTATTGCATTATAGAATGGTTAATTATAATTTAATCATGAATCTCAAAATGGGCTCAGCTCCACCTGTTTTTCATATATGCATACCTCTAATAATAGCAATAAACTCAATTTAAAAAAAATCGGTGTTGAGCCCTTTTCGAAATTTGCGACAGACGCAGAAAACGCTGTTATGTATTAATATTTAACTAGCAGATCCCAACCCACGAAATTCGAGTGCAAATTCTAGAAAATTCTGTAAATTTTTATTTAATAAAGATCCTAAAGCTATGGGAATCAATTTTGGCAAGTTTACAGTTCAATACTTTTAAAATATCGATTGCGTTGTTGGGTTATGGCCAAAATTATTCTTCAATGTTATTGGTTTATGTCCAAAATTATTTTTTAGTTCATTGTGAATGAAGAAAACGAACTCACAAACACATTAACAAATTTAACAAACACACACATAGAATTGTATAATTTCATGTATGTGTTAGCAGCAACTTTAAATGCTTTTTCCCCCAAAAATTTAAAAATTTAAAAATCCGTAAATCTGGTGGACAGCTAAAAAGAAATACCTTTCAAATAAGATACGTTTGGTCAAAATCGGGAGAAAACTATGGAACAAATCATCGGTTACAAGAAAACGCCCTACCTATTAACATTATAGATATTGTTAATATTAAAAGTCTCTACAATGTACGTTATTTTCTTCCTATAATCTCGATTAATTCTGCCCGCAGTTTGTTTAAAATATTACATATTTTAATTTATCATATACATTTTTTGCTGTTTATTATGCTAAATTTGAAACTTGTAAATTGATAACTACTTTGAAATCTTAGGAATTATTTGGAAAAATACCCCATTACATAGTAAAATATGGAAAATTACAGAGTAGAAATTCATTGACTTTAGAAACGTCAAAGATGTTATTAAAAATCTCTAAAAACTTATTGAGCGCGAAAAGTGATCCACTACTTCCCAAATTAGTTCTAAAATGAAAGAAAATAATCTGACTAGCATGGCCATGTAAAACGTAGAAAGCCATTCATTTCCAATGTCAATAGATCAAAATATATGTTAAGCAACGGGGTTGGTACACACGTATTTTTAAAGTCTTTCTTTTACCTCATACTCTCTGTCAGTCTGTAGTGGGGTAACCCCATTCCCCATATCCAATTGATCTGAAACTTGGCCCATAGTCTTTTTGTGACTGCGGATTTATTTCGGGGTAGTCACGCAAGTCACGCATAGTCACGCACAATCACGGAGTGATCTATATGTTATTTCCTCTCATCCGATCGATCTGAAACTTGGTCCATACACTTGCTGTGAATAAACATTTACTTTGACTAAGTCGCGCACAGTTGCGCTTGGTCACTCACAGTCATCCAATCAATCTGAAACTTAGTCAATCAGCCCTGTTCTTGAAACGTTGTTATTTGAATAAGAATGAATTTGAAATAATATGAAATTGAAATTTTGGGTTTCTTGAAAACACAAATTTTATATTTTCGAAGTATTTTTCGAAATCATATTTTTTATTATCAAATGACATGAAACATATGGTTTAGCTTCAGAACCATATATTATCTAGAAACCGAGGTGCCATATGGTTCTTTAGTCACTTTCACAAAAAAACCTTAAGTAATTTTCGCATGTTTTTCCTTAAGATTATAAAGAAAGTAAAAAAAAAATATTTTCTTTTAAAATAACAAATTACTTGTTCATTTAATTGTTTTTATTCTTCAATTTCATTCAATTAAGAATGACTTCTCTTTTTGAAATAAGTTAGGCATCACCAAAGAAAATTCGAAATTCAAATAAATTGGATTTGACTGGCATCACTACTGTTTCGAACATAAGCAAAGTTGCGGCAGTCATATGCAAAAAAAAAAATAATGAAATATTATTTTAAATTCCTTTATTCGGAATAATTAGTACATAAAGAATCTATGTTATAATTGAAAAAATTATAAAGGAAAATAGATTGTGCAAATAAAAAGTTTTTATTATAGTTATGGAACAACATCATCTCCAAAAGTGTGTTTTATTACCATTGACTACTGATTACGAGTTTTTTTTTAAATCAGCGCAAAATGTAGACGTTTTTTAAAATCGTTTTTTTTTAATAAAATTAATGTCTAATTTTTTTAAATAATGACAAGGTTCAATAAAAAACATGTTAAAGTTTAAACATCAATTAGTTTTTTTTATCTCTTAAGACCTGCTCAGTAGAAAAAAAGGGCAGTTGTTTTGATTTCACAAAGCCTTTTCTACGTGAATTAAAACGAAAAAAAATATTCTTATTGAAATTAGAGAACAGCAAAAAACTCGTAGATTTAAGAATTTTTTCATTTACGAGTTTTTTTTTGTGATAGTGGTTTCAAGAACAGGGGTGAATATATTTGCTGTAAAGAAAGATTAAATTCGACATAGTCACGCTCAGTTACGGAGTGATTTAAAACCCATTTACCCTTATTCGATCTGAAACTTGGTCGATAGACTTGCTGTGATAGAAGATTAACTTTGACATAGTCACGGAGAGATTGAAACATCACTTCCCCTCATCCGATCGATCTGAAACTTTGTCCATAGACTTATTATTATTAATTAATTACTAATTAATTTTAAAATAGTCACGCACAGTCACTGAGAGATTCAAAACTCATATGCATATGGAAAGAAAGTGTTTTAATAAAAACTTTGTTTTTATGGTGATTATTTAAGTAAATATGGGATCAAATTGGATACATGTACATTTTAAAACAAAGCGCACGACAATTGGGACTTGGAGAAGATTGTTCGATTCAACGCAACAATGCTTACAACATACAACGCACAATGCCAAGCTGTGACATCACCACCACAATCACTTTATCACAATCCTATAGAGCATTGGATTTATTGGAGTGCAGAATCCGTCAGCATAAAATAACCTCAAAGGAAATGTTAAAAGGCATCATTTTGGATGAGTGGGGTAAAATAAGTAAACATTATACTTTAAAGTTTCATAAGTTGACATCAAATCAGCTCACATAGCGCAAAGGATGTCCTAAAAGTTACTAACTTAGCAATATTTAAAGTAAATTTTGTTTTTTTATTAATATTTTAAATGTACGAAACTTTTCTTATACTTTTTTTTTCTTTTTACGAATAATACATAATTAATTTATTTTAAAAGTATAATTCATATATAAGCAATCTATTCAATAATAACATAAAAAATATCACATCTTCAATAAAATCACTGAGGAAGGATGATATGGCAGAAACTAGTCTGATTAAAGGTACAGTGTAGTTATGAATTTTAGAAATATATGCTTTCCTCCTCTCTACCACGCACCACGAAATATAATTCAGCTTAGCTAATTTTTATACCCTATACCACTATGTGGTTTGGGTATAATGACTTTGTGCTGCTGTTTGTAACACCCAAAAATATTTGACCTACACCCATCTTTAATTATACCGATCGAATCAGAATCACTATCTGATTCGATTTAACGATGTCCGTCCGTCCGTCCGTCCGTCTGCGTGTCCATGTAAAGCTTGTAATGTGGTATTTAATCTTTTATCGGTCATGGGTGAAATTGGTGAAAATCGGTCCATGTTCAGAGCTAGCCCCCATACAAATGATCCCCTATGAAATCAACATATATTGCCATAAGATCCAAATTATCATACAAATCTTAGTCAAATTGGGTTTGTATGTATATATTACATCCATTAATCAGTAGTCTAAAAATGATCCCTATTGGACAACTCTTAGTCATAGGCCCCATATAGAGCTGCTTCCCGATCTTCACTTAAATCTATCAAAAAACAATAATATTGCACTGATTCTTCTCAAATTTTGTTTGTATATATTTTTGCAAAATACAAGAGACTTTACCAAACACGGTCAGGATCGGTCAATTTTTGGACCTAGTCCCCATATATATATAGCATCCGATATGAACTTTTTCATATCTGCAGCCAAAAAAATTAATAAAAATCCCACTCAAATTTGGGTTTAGCTTATTTTCTATGTCCAGTTAGTTGGGCCTAAGAGATAGGGTTTCTAAACGCATGGTATAGGGTATCGTATAGTCGGTCTAGACCGACTATAATTTTCTTACTTGTTTCTTTTAAGTTTTTCATAGTAGGCGGACAGGTGGGCAGATACTTTTTCGGACAAGTCTATATGTTGATCAAATATTGTTTATAAGTAATATTGGCCCGTTTTAATTCATAGTCCTCATATAAGCCGAACCTGCCGATATTAACTGAAAATTATATTGAGACTAACGTATGTATGTATTACTTAGGTTTGGTTTGTATTAATTTACTTGGAGGAATTTCACTAAATATGGCCTTTATGGGTCCCAACTAAATAATCATATCGGAAATGAAAGGAATATATATATATGAAATTTTCCCATTTACTTGGTTAATACTAATTTTAATCATGCTCATGGTATAATATATCATATAGTCGATCTAGACTGACTTAAACTCGTTTTTATACACTATAGTATACCTTTTAGTATACCGATCGACTGAGAATCATATTTCGACCTACACCCCATATAAATATAGCATCCCATATGAACTTTTGCAGATCTGCAAGCAAATAATTCATAAAAATTCCACTCAGATTTGGTATATGTTTATTTTTATATACCAATTTAGATGAACCTAAGAGCAATTCTCTAAACGCATGGTATAGGATATCGCATAGTCGGTCGAGACGGACTATAATTTACTTACTTTTGTTTTTAATTTTGCGTGAATAACCGTATTTTTGTACCCTCCACACCACCGTGCAGAGAGTATATATCAGTTTGTCATTCCCAAAAAAGTATATGTTCGTGATCCTTATAAGAACTCAAGTCGATATAGCAATGTCCGTCCGTCTGTTGAAATTACACTCATTCACAAATTAAACCATTTATCTGGGTACACTTAGGATAATATTGTTTGTAGTTATTTCGAACTGGTTTGTATTTAAAATAAGTTATATCGGGCATCACTGTGCCAAGATAAGGCCTAAAATATGCAGAGACCTCTAAAAAATGCTTAAAAATTCAGTGTGTTTGCTGTAATAATTTAGTATTAGAATATAAAATGTACACAAAACTCGCAAAATACATTACAAAAAAACACAAATCGTCTACTCATATAATTGCGCTATGATTTACTGTAAGTGTCAAAAGGAAAAAGTTTTAATTTAATTTTTTTCTTTTTGACAGGTACATCAGGTAAAATTTTCCTATAGGAATATTTTTTATAAAAATAAGTGTCTTAAGGGCTATACGGCAAAAATCCGGATTCGGAGCCCGGTTCCTAACTATCTGAAACACCCCACTGCATGGCTCTGGACTAAGGTTCCGCAGTCCTGAGCAGAAGAAGACTGCTGACGATGAGCATCTAGTACTGTCTTCAATTTTTTCCATATTTTTCTTATAGTAATTATTTACACGATCTCAAACCGAGCAAAACTAATTATTTGTAGTAATACGTTTTCAGTGTGAAAAACAAAAATTAAGGGGCCATTACTTTTTTCCTCTTGCCCTATATATCGAGAGGGGATAAATCTAATTTTAGATGGAAGCATATATGATATGGATGGCTCGGTAATAGTTTATCTACATATTTTTGTTAACTTACATCCATAAAATTTTCTGCTGTTGGTTTTTCACCAGTTACATGAGCTTTCTTAATTTTAGCACCCATTTCCAAGGCTTCTGGAGCTGTACGTTCATCAACTAGTTCAGCAGGTACAAAATTGACACATGTTTCTAGTTCTTTTAAAATATTTGGATGTTGTTTAACAACTAAAAATAATAAAAATAAAAAGTCATATTTGGTTTGTCTTGTATAATTCATGTCATCTCACATGGTGTCCAGAGAATACCCTCATAGGAAGTATTACCCATCATAGTGGGTATAGAATTACCCCAGGCAGTTTTAACCATCTCCCTTGGATGTTTAGGTATAACACATTCTGCCGTTGGATATGGTTCTACAGTAGGGCCAAAGGCAATCATAACCTTTTTTTCATGTTCTTCCGGGGTTAAAACTTTTCCTTCCCATTTAATTAAATCATATGGTTTAGATTTGAGCAAAAATTCTAATATATCCTTTTCATTGTCTTCGCCATTATAGCCGACTAACTTTGCAATCGTATAAGCGCGGTTTTGGCATTCTGTAGAAGCCCAAGCACATACTGCATTTCCCGACATTAAGACACTCCTGTGGAAGAGTCCACGAGTCTGTTCAGTTAGCATCATATAATGGGTAGAAGCACCACCAGCGCTTTGACCAAATACGGTTATATTATCCGGATTTCCACCAAAATTGGAACAATTATTTTTTATCCATTTCAAAGCCATAACTTGATCTTTAAGGCCAGCATTACCGGGAACATTAAGATTTTCAGAATTTAAACTTATGAAACCTGTTGAGAATTAGAAAATTATTTACATATAAATAAATAAAAGTACATTTTCAAATTGTATAGTTACCCAAAACACCCAAACGATATTGTATGGTGATTAGGACTACGTCTTTTTTGATGAAATAATCCGGCGAATAATATTCACGACTATTTTCCCCACTCAGAAAAGCACCACCATGTATAAAAACCAACACTGGCCGTTGAGTTTCAGGTGTTAACTAAAAAGAATATTTTATTTATTTTTATTAGTAACTGTAGATTTGAACATTGGTTAATTTTTTATAATCAACTTTTTATGATTTATACCATTGAGATAGACCCATTTTCAACATTTTCGGATCATATATAACCATTTTTCTAATTTTTTTAGTATTATATAAATTAAATGTACCCTATAAATTAATCTCATACTTACATCATTGGTATATACATTTAGATATAAACAATCCTCCGAACCACATATTTTACCCGTAACCCAATCTTGTTGTACAGGTTTATCTTTACTATTGCAACAATCACGTTCGCCATCCCAAGGTGTCGGCCGCTGTGGTGCTTTAAATCTTAGCTCACCCACTGGGGGTTGTGCATAAGGTATACCCTCAAAACTATAGTAGGAGTCATCATAAACAGTTAAACGTTTAATACCTTTAACTTTACCATATTCAGTTTCAGCTACAGCAGTTTCATTGGAAGTTAAGCGATAGTTAAGGAATTTGTTTTCAATGCATCTGTAAATACGAAATTAAACAAAAAGAATGAAAAATTATAAGGAATAAATTTCAACATTGCGTTAACATACTATACACTAAGGGTTGATAAATGTATTCACTAAATTAAGTTGAGATAATGAATATGACAAACGGTGTTTACTTGTTATGAAATTATTATTTGGTACAGATATCGAAAAGTTAAAACACGATACAGTTTTGTCCCTTCTATCACTTATTATAGATTTGTTGGTGTTGGAGTCTTTCATGGAAAAGACAATTTGAGTTTCCAAAAATGTTATATTTATGTATATGTTTTTTTTTTTATTTCAGTTAAACCCGTCCAAAGAAGTGAAATTGATGTGCTTCTTAAGATACGAATGTGGTAAAGAATTGGATCGCCACCATTGGAATGCTGTGAAGAACGGTTGAACTAGGTTAGGTTTTCACTTCATCAGAATAGGTATATTTTAGAACCATTATCATTAGTAACCAGGAAATAATTACTTCAAAAACAGTATCTTTTTGTTGTGGTATCAGTATCTACACGTTCAAATCTTAAAAATATCAAACAGAAATGGATATTATCGAAATTCATATTGCAAACTAAAAATTGATATAGAGAGACGAAAAAAAAATTAAATTGGTAAGAGAATAACCAACTACAAGATAGGAAGAACTGACACGAAGTTAAGTATATTTCCTACAAAAAAAGAACCAAAAATATATACAAAAACCGGTTCGCAAAACATCTATTCCCAAGAAATGACTTTTTTAAACATCCTAATCCATAAAAGACAACTTCCGTCATATAAGTCCATATTCACCACATGTGGATCCCAGAATTAGCACGTATTTCACTTCCTCTGCTCTTCTATTTTGGTGGGTAAATAATGATAAATTTTATTTTTCAACAGTGAGTGGTAGATAAGAAGAAAGCATATGTTTTTCTAAAAATCATATTTACTCTCATCATAACTACTCTGTAAATATATTTAAAACTAGAGGATTGTGTGGCGCCTAGGCGCCCGTTTATTTTGACTTTAGCAAACAAAATTTTTTTTCCATTTCAGAATTTTCTTATATTTTATATATTTAAAAAAAATTAATTTTAATGTTTTTAAAATTTCTTAAAAAAAAAAAATCGAAAAACTGTTGTAAAAACTACAAACCAAAAACTTCGATTTTCAAATGAAGTTTTGTAAAAGGTCCAGTAGTCAACCTTTGCTTTATACCTTCTGCTTCTATACATAAGGAGTTTTTAATATTATATGATTTAAAAAAAATATTTTATTTTGATAGAAACTCGGAAATTTTACTCTTATTAAGACAAACTATTAATATGTATCTTTTTAATATTTGAATTTATGCTTTATAACTATTTAAAATGCATCAAAATACATAAACTTATTCAACTAAAAAAAGTTTTTAAAACTTTCGGACAAAACAAAAAAATACTACGGTTATAACGAACTTAGTCTATAACGAACTAATTTGGCCGGTCCCGCCGAGTTCTTTATAACCGAACTCCATTTTATTGTAGAAAAAATAGAATAGCATAGAAAAACAAAAGTTTTAGAGCAAGGTTCCTAAAAGTTTCTTAAGGGGAGGGTAAGATTTTAAAAGTAAAAAAGTCGTATTTTCATAATTCTTTTTTGAAGACATGAATACACGTTATAGCATAACATTTGAAGAATCTTTGAAAAAATTTTCAACTAAAAATTTTAATAAATAAGTCCGCAACAGCCAATATCCGGAGGCGTTGTTGTTTTGCGGTGACCATCATAACTCGTTACCGGACCATGTGAAATAAAAAAGCGAAATGCGTTCAAAAGGTGACATGTTTCCTGAAGTAGTGACGAAGAGTTTTTCAATTTTTTTTTTTCTGCAGAATTTTTATGTGAAAAACGATTTTTGCTATACAATTTCGGGAATTTGTTGTTAGAAAATGGGGAAGAAAATGGAATTAAAAAAACCTTCGTGGTTACCTAGTGATTTATGTGTAGATATAGTGTCTACAATTTCAAAAGAATCGGTCAAGAAGATTTTGAGTTATGATGTTCACGGTCTTCGAACATTTATTTGCGAGAAAATCGGTTTAAAGTTTTGTTAAAAACGGATTTATATACATAATATACCGTATGAGGCTGGTCGCTGGAAACGCTGTATCTTCTTAAGTTTTGCTCTGAGTTACTTAAAATTTTGACACAACACTCTCGACATGTTGTGCATGCAGGAAGAGAAATTCAAAAAAAGGTTTTCAAACCTACCACCCCTTAAGGAAATGCAAACACCAATACACCTACACAAAAAAGAAAAAAATATTTCATATTTCATCATACATGTAAACTGAAAAAGGAGAACTACATTTTTTGCAAAGTTATCTATAAATCCAAAAAAGCAAAAATAAAAAATAAGCGCGTATTAGTTTTACTTAAAAAAAATCGCCTTTAATTCTTCCATGATAATTTCAATAAATTATTCAAATTAAAATCTTAAATATACCTATTTACGTAATTTATGTTTGTCTAAATTTTTTTAAAAGCAAATTATGCAAAAATTAATATTATGAGTGAAAAAAAAAATTATTTTCCCACCTCTCTCTAAAATTACAATGTAATTTAATTATGCAAAGTTACAATAATTTAAATTTTAAACTCAATATTGCACTATTTTTTCAAGGGCTTTTCATTTTCAATACAGAGCTATAACGAAATCATACGTTGGACAACAACAAAATCCACATTGAAGATCTCTTTTTTCTCAAATATTTATCAAAAAACGCATACTCTTTGGTATGTGCTGGCCATCGGAGAACCTGAGCGAAAGCACTCTTAACAATACAAAACAATTTTGAGATGAAAAACAAAACAGACAAACGGATAAGTTTAGTTTGATAAAAGAATGCATATCGGACGACGTTAAATGAGAAAAATAAAAATGTTTAAAATTTCATTCATTACTTTTTTTGCAGAATTTTTTCATTGACCAACAACGGGAATTTGAATAGATCGTAGTTTTTTTATGCATTTTTTGCGATCAACTTATTCCATATGTAACACGAAATCTGCATATGTAGTGCTATTGTCGTTAGCAGTGTTGCCAATTTTGACAACTTATTGTAATTTCGACGATTTTTCAATTTGTTAAAATGATTTGTTAAATTTGTTAAAATGATGATTGAAGATTTAAAATTTTCAGTAGTATAAAAATTACGATTTCAAGGGTTAACAATTAATGGGTTGTTTAGTGTAAATGTAAATTACAAAATATGTATAGATTTAATTCTGGGTTAATTCGTTTCAAAACGGAAATACCTTGAATAGCATCTCCATTTAAGATTTAAGTTGCGGCGATACATTAAACCTAATTATATTATATGTTTCACTTATAGATACATATCAATAAAATTATTTAGTTGATTGCTGTGTTAAATTTTTTCCGTTGAAATTTCACCACTAATACATTTTTATATATAGAAATAACCAATGCTGTAATAATATTCGTAATATGAATTATATAAATAAATTTTATTGTTTCCTTTTGTAATATTTTGTGGAGTTTTATTTTTATTTTTCTTGACAATTTCTTGTTTTAAAAATGACGATTTTGGCGATTTAGTTTCCAAAATTGTCGATTTTCAGAAGATTTTATTAGCAGTACTGGTCGGTAACATAGAAGAGAGAAAATTGTGTGTGGGTTTGTATAAAATGAGAAAGATTAAATTTTGTTTGTGTATTTCGCATTGCTTTGTAGGGAGTGCTGTGTGTGTATTATTTCAGCGTTACAGAATCAGTCAGTCAGTCAGTGAGTCAGGGATCAGCGTAAATATATATAAGATATTTGAACAATCTTTGAAAAAATTTTCAATTAAAAATTTTAATAAATAAGACCGTGACAGGGAATCTCCGGAGCCGTTCTTTTTTTGCGGTGAACATCATAACTCGTTACCGGATCATGTGAAATAAAAAATCGAAATGCATTTCAAAGTTTACATGTTTCCTGAGGTAGTGACGAAGAGTTTTTTACAATTTTTTTTTTTTGCAGCATTTTGAAGTGAAAAACAATTTTTGCTATACAATTTCGGGAATTTGTTGTTAAAAAATGGGGAAGAAAATGGAATTAAAAAAACTCTTCGTGGTTACCTGGTGATTTATGTGTAGATATAGTGTCTAAAAGTTCAAAAGAATCGGTCAAGTAGATTTTGAGTTATGATGAGAACTAAATTTTTTGAGAAGTTATCTATAAATCCAAAAAATACAAAATCAGAGCGTATTAGTTTTATTTCAAAAAAAAAACTTATTATTCCAAATCGCCTTTAATTCTTTCAATAAATTCTTCAAATTAAAATCTTAGATATACCTATTTACGTAATTTATGGTTGTCAACATTTTTTGAAAGCAAATTATGCAAAAAATAATATTATGAATGAAAAAAAATTATTTCCCACCTCTCTTCTGAAATTACAATGTAATTTAATTATGCAAAGTTAGAATAATTTAAATTTTAAACTTAATATTGCACTATTTTTTTAAGTGCTTTTCAATACAGAGCTTTATATGAAATCATACGGTAGACAACAACAAAAACCACATTGAAGATCTCTTTTTTTTCAAATATTTATCAAAAAAAGCACACTCTTTGCTGGCCATCAGAGAAACTGAGCGAAAGCACTCCTAACAATACAAAACAATTTTGATAAAAATGTTTAAAATTTTCATTGACCAACAAAGGGAATTTAAAGAAGAATTTGAATAGATATTAGTTTTTTGATGCATTTTTTGCGTTCATCTTATTCCATATGTAACACGAAATATGCATATGTAGTGCTATTGTCGTTAGCAGTGCTGCTAATTTTGACAACTTATTTTAATTTCGACGATTTTGCAATTTGTTAAAATGATTTGTTAAATTTGTTAGAATGATGATTGAAAATTTCAAATTTTCAGTAGTATAAAAATTATGATTTCAAGAGTTAATAATTAATGGGTTGTTAATCGAAAATTGATAGTTTTAGTTCAGTGTAAATTTACATTACAAAATATGTATAGATTTAATTCTGGGTCAAGTCGTTTCAAAACGGAAATACCTTGCATAGCATCTCCATTTAAGATTTAAGTTTTAATTACGGTGATACTTTAAACCTTCATATATTATATGTTTCAGCTATAGATACATGCCAATAAAATTATTTAGTTGATTGCTGTGTTAAATTTTTTTCGTTGAAATTTCACCACTAATACATTTTTATATATAGAAATAACCAATGCTGTAATAATATTCGTAATATGAATGATATAAATAAATTTTATTGCTTCCTTTTGAAATATTTTTCGAGTTTTGTAAGCGGTAAAATTTCCTTGACATTTCTTGTTATAAAAATGACGATTTTGGCGATTTAGTTTCAAAAATTGTCGATTTTCAGAAGATTTTATTAGCAGCACTGGTCGGTAACAAAGAAGAGAGAAAATTGTGTGTGTGTTTGTATAAAATGAGAAAGATTAAATTTTGTTTGTGTATTTCACATAGCTTTGTAGGGAGTGCTATATGTGTGTATTATTTCAGCTTTACAGAATCAGTCAGTCAGTCAGTGAGT
Organism: Cordilura impudica; assembly: GCA_963682025.1. NCBI lineage: Eukaryota > Metazoa > Arthropoda > Insecta > Diptera > Scathophagidae > Cordilura > Cordilura impudica. Next base: position 258,396,475 of record OY821517.1, on the reverse strand, counting down.
CAGGGATCAGCGTAAATATATATAAGATATGCAAATGGCGGCTATGCAATTTGAACCTGCCATCTCATATAACGTCACTTGTAACTTGCACTTTTTGGTAATACGCTTTGACGCACTTACCTATGAATCAGTTTTCTTACCGTACAATATTGACTTTATAATAATCTGATAAGAAATTGGAACATTAACAGCGGTATTACAATCGATACATTTCTATTTTTAGATTATTTATTCCACTAGTCTCAGTTTCTTAAGAATTGCCATGCCAATTATGTATTTAACATTCTAGACATTCCACTTTCTACATATGTATAGATATTACAAAATGTAACAAAGAGCAATTTTTAGTTCAGTTTTATGATGTTTGTAGTGATTATATTAAATATTGTAATAATTGTTATATTGTAATTGCCTCCTTTTTATTAAACTCTTTCTTTTAACTCATACTCTCTGTCCGTCTGTCATGGGGCAACCCCATTCCCCATTATCCCATTGATCTGAAACTTGGCCAATAGTCTTGATGCGACTACAGATTAATTTTGGGGTAGACATGCATAGTCACGCATAGTCACGCACAGTCATGGAGTGATGTAAATGTCATTTCCCCTCATCCGATCGATCTGAAGCTTGGTCCATACACTTGCTGTGAAAAAAAGATTAACTTTGAATTAGTCACGCACAGTCACGCATGGTCACGCACATCACGGAGAGATTTAAAACGGATTTCCCCTCATCCAATCAATCTGAAACTTGGTCGACATATTTGCTGTAAAGGAAGATTAACTTCGACATAGTCACACATAGTCACGCATAGTCACTCACAGTCACGGAGTGATTTAAAACCAATTTCCCCTTATCAGATCGATCTGAAACCTGGTCGATAGACTTGCTGTGAAAAAAGATTAACTTTGATATAGTCACATAGAGTCACGGAGAGATTAAAACCTCACTTCCCCTCATTCCATCGATCTGAAACTTTGTCCATAGACTTTTTGTGGCCAAAGATTAATTTAATTTGATAATTTGATTGTCACGCAAAGTCACACACAGTCACGAAGAGATTCAAAACTCATATGAATAAGGAAAGAAAGAGTTTTAATAACAAGTAAGAGTGTTAAATTCGGTTTGAGTAATGATAATAAATGTAAACAAAATATTTGAAAAAGTAAACCATTTGTTAAACTTAATACCAAAATATTTCAGCAAATTCTTTGGTTTGATCTGGATTTTTGTTTATTCCAAGAGTTGGTATATAGAGCTCTCTCACATTAGGAATTCGCGCTCCAGCGAGGAAAGATCGTGTTTGTCTTTTCTATTATTTCGGATAAAAGAAATCACGTTTCGGTGTTTGCTTTTTGGTCATCGTGGTTGCTGTTCGGCATGCATTTAGGTTATATACCTATATACATGCATTTCCGGTTATACGACATAATTAGTTAATTAATTTAGTTTAAGTTTTGGGAAATATAATAGCTCGCCCTAACCTCCATTGTGAAGGTAATGGTTTTTTTGGCTATACGCATTAAATCATGATAATTGGAGATGGCTGTATAGTTTCTTTTAACTGGCCAAATAATTCTTCATTGCGGCCGTATAGGTCGGATCGAGTAACAAAATAATAACCAAAAAAAAAGCTTTCTCAATTTTTTTGTTAAAATATTACCATATTTCGAAAATAAAATTTTTTTTACTTACTAAAAGGAAGTTTTCACTATTTACACAATACCAAATCTAACCCAGTGATGCCAACTTTTGATTTTGAATTAAATTATGTTAATAAAATATATTTTCACTTATCGACTCCAAATACTACTACCTGGGAATTGTTATCGAGCTTCAATGTTTTGAGTTTTACCTTGCCTACCATGAAGTCAAATTTTGAACTCATCATGAACAGTGGTTCAAATTAGGGATGCCAAACGCAAAAAACCAATGTCCCAAAAATTTTAAATAAAATAATTTGTTATATTTATTTTGTGAAAAACTTAAAATTTACATCCAAAAAAAAATTGTGAAAAATAATATATATATAATATTCTCATCAAATTGCGCTTTATATATGTAACAATTTTTATGTTCGCAATTCTTAAATATCATTTGAGGTTTTCTAAACTTCATTGAATTTAAATTAATGTTTTCTTATCCTGAAATGCTATTAATGTCTCCTGAACGGCAATATTTTTTTTAAATGTAAACATTTTTAAATGTGTTTTTTGAATTTCAATTTGTGTTTAAAGAATAAAATTTATAATTAAAAAATTCTATTGCTGTCTTCTAAATTTCAGGTTATTATTTCCGACGTTTTAATATGATTTTATAAAATTCAATTGATATTTTCTAATTTATAATTGGAAATCTGAATTCCAATTTTTAGAATGGATATTTTCTTAAATTTGAATGGAAAATTTAAAAGGTGCAATTTTGTATTTATGTCAGTAGTAATGCTTTAGTAATTATAAACAATTTTTAAAAATTATATGTAATCGTAATAATGTAATAATGTAATATGTAATAATTTTATATATCTATGTAGAACTGTTTTGAAATCAAAAAAACTCATTGATGAACTCGGTAACCCTATTTTGTAAACACAACAAAAAGTTAATATGCCAAACTTATGGTCATATTTGTAAAAGAATAATGGAAAAACGTATCAAATAAAAGACCAGCCCTGTGTATACTCTTAACATTAATGTGTTTGATATCTAATTGAAAATGTTGACATTCATGTTAAAATAGAAACAACGATTGCAAAGCTAATTAGAACAAAAATTGCGGCGCCATCTAATGTGGCATAGCAACATTGAGCAAAATGAAGTGAAACTCTGTTAATACAAAAGAAATGTATTTTCCCTAAAACAAAAAAGCCATATTGGAGAATTTTATATAAATAAAATAATATACCGATTTATTTCTAACATGCGGTTATTATGAATATACATGTATAGAATATATGTATGTATATTATTTTGTTATTTCATATATGTATGTATGTACATATATGTAAATATTACACACAAAAAATACAACGTCAAAGGTTATTGTTGTGTATTTCGTCAAATAAATTATTACATAAAATTTTGTTTGGTAAATTTACATTGTTTTTTTTTTATTAACAACTATGTAGTTTAACATTATTTACTTTATATGTTGGTGAATTTTGACTCCCTTTATATTAACTCGTAGTGTCTGCTTGTCGAATAAATTTTGGATTGATTTTTAACCCTTTTCCCGTGACCCAATCGATATGAAACGTTGTAGGCAGGCTCGTGGTGATGACAAAAATGATCTAACAAATTTTTTTAGTGATGCCAAAACAATGGAAACTTTGAAATTTTTCTACCAGAGTTGATAAAAAAAAATTACAAAGGGTTAGTTTTTATAATATTATTACCACAATGACCACAAAAAGAACAAGTCCAGCTATGACAACAATACAACATTTAGTATAACAGTATAATTTAGTATAGGTTTTTTTTTTACTTTTTCAGAGATTTCCTTGGACCTGTTCCACCGATTTTAATGATTTCTGAAACGGAAAACTTCCCATGGTCTTGGTGAATCATTCTCACTAAAAATGATCACCCTAGCTGTCCTATTGAGGCCGTGATCGTGACCTATTCAACCGATTTGGACGATTTTAAATAGCAAACTTCTGAGGAAGTCAGTGGATCATTTTTATGCAAACGAGTACCCTAACTGCCAGATTGAAGTTGTCATCGTGATTTCCACAGATGGACAGACGGACAGATCGACATCGCTATTTCAACTCCGCTTGTTATAAGGATCACAAATATATATATTTTATGGGGTCCAGAATTTTTTTTCTAATTATTAAAAACGGAATTACAAACTTATATACACCCTCTGCACACTGGGGTGGAGGGTATAAAAACTTTGTTTTTATGGGTTAGGTTATCAATAAAAGTTTTCATTTTCTCATGGATATATTGCAACATAAATTTGTATCTACGCAATATCAATACATAAAACAAAGTTAGTTTAGTTACATTTATATTTCAAGAACGGTTGGATTGATTTTAATGATATTTGATCTCTTGGATTCGTGAATTTTCAATATCTTATATTTTGAAAATGGGATCAGTGGGCGTGGTACCTCCCAGACGAAGTAAACATTTAATATCAAATAATTCGAATATTATAGTAGGGAGAGCTTTCTGAAATTTGTGTGACGTCAATTGTTTTTAATATTAGTAGCCGTGCTGTAACTGGACGGGATCAGATAAATGGTCGTAGACCACCGTTACAAAAAGCTTTGCCATTTTGTGTGACTTCATCTGTTATTTCAAAAGAAGATGAAATAATGAATTTTCGAACTGACTTTTAAACTCACTTTATTTGTCAGATCTTCCACCTCACAATTTACTCTTGAAAGTTTGGTCACCATTTATAATGCTCCGAAACCTAAATGCTCTAAAATTATATAAGGGAATGAGCTTCGTTATCAGAAAAATATTGCGTAACATTATTGAATCGAGAATTAGCAATAAATAAGAAAGCATATTATATCGCCAGGAATCACAATGATTCCAACAGATTCTCCAATTGCATTTAAAGTCTTTTAAATCCCAATGGCATATGCAATGTCAATTAAGAAAACTCAATGCCAGCCAATGCAAGTCTGCAGCTGGAATTTGGAAAATTATTGGTTCGGTCATGGTCAATTATATGAAGCCTGTCCCATATGGAGACACAAATATATTTTCCTAACGTTGACTTTACAATAAATTATTATTTAATAAGATCAGACGAAGGAAAAATTATTTGAAGCAATAATTTATTAAAAAAAAAATCAGGATTTATATCATTATTATTAAAAAAATTCCTTCCGTAATTGCAATGCATCTCAAAACTAATCTGGGATAAAATAATTATTTTAGGCATAAAAACGTTTGGCGGATCAGCTACTTTTTATATAAATATCAATTATCTTTTTATCAAATTAATTTTAATTTTTTGTAACAATTCGTTATCAATGTGTATTTTCCAATATTGATTTGGATAATATCAAATTCTCTTTGATATTGTGAAGATTTGAGAGCATAGTTTTGTCATAACTTTATAAATAAACAAGTTTCGTTGACATTTTTTATTTGAGCCACAATTATATAGCAAATATAACGAAAGTCTGAATATTTATTAACAAAAAATAATGCAAAACATGAAATTCCGAAAATCATGCTTTAAAAGCTGACAATATATTTATATCTGTATGTAAGTATGTATTTTAATGCGCTATTTTTAAATGCGAAAATCATATGATTTTTATGATAATTATGATGAAAATATCAATAATTGAATAATTTTATTGTTCAAGTTAGAAATAAAATAATTAAAAATTTCTTAAAAATTCAATAAGTTCTGACTACAGTTTTATCATTATTATTTTCCTATAGGTGTGGCCTATTAAAAATTATATAAATATAAAATTATATAAATTTTAATTTAAAAATTAGGCGATACGATTTTGGTAAAATTATGAAGTAACCAATCAATTAATTGTTTCTGATTCATTGAGAAATATCGATCAAATAATTATGAAGGAACTATATTTTGATGTACGTTGGAATTCTTGTTACAACCCAGACATGCTCAGTAGGCAAGAATGGTGCTTACGTTACTATCACTAACATTTTTGTAACTCCCCTGGTAAACATTCTAATAAAGAGTGACCTAATAAAAGTGATCGATTTAATTTAAAAATAAAACGCAGTTTCTTTTTGAGCGATTCATAATATTAAAGATTGAGTTTGATTCATAATATCTTTATTACATTATCAAGCAGACATGTTCCGATTATACTTATATGTAATAAGGTATTCGGGATACGAATGCCAATCTAAATCATGCACACTTATTGGGTCACCCTTTCTTTATCTTCTTGCATGACCAGACATGAATTGTATTTAAACATTTTTGCAATATATTAAAGCAAATATGGGGACATACGTCATATTTCCATTAGATCTTTCTATATGAGCCCATGTAGAGTGAACTTCTATATAAGAAAAAGCACTTAATTTTCCTTAATTAATTTAATTTAAACTAATTTTAGTTTGTTAAAAAATTACTCTTTTGATATGATTGCAAAACTAAGAATAATAAATTTGTTTAAGTTTACAACGTTTTTGTTTCTTCTCATGTAACAAAGCAAAAAGTGTTAGAAAATTGAATTTCCTTAATTATAACATACACACCAGTGTGCAGAGGGTATACAAATATACGTTTTTCATTCCCTTTATAATAATTAGAAAAAGGTCTGAACCTAATACTTGATACTTATAACAACCCGAGTTGATATAGCGATGTCCGTCTGTCCGTCTGTGGAAATCACAATCACGACCTCAATAAGTTAGCTTCTTTTGCTACACTTAAGAAGTAGTTTTTCTTTAAAGAACACTAAATTTTAACTTATATAAAAATTTCCATATTAGAAGTATTTTCAATTGAACACATTTCCAATTTTCTTAAATTGCATTCTTTTTGTATATAATTTTTCATTTCTTGATGAATTAAAGATATTAAATATATTTCCTATCAAATAACTTTATAGGTTGTTTTTTATTATTTGTCAGATTATAATAGTTTTTCTACAGAATCACCGCAAATCTAACAAAGCTGGAGGCAAGTTAATAAAAACAATATTTCGCGTAGATTTGATAAAAAAAAAACATTAGATCTGGTAGCTTTTAAACAGTTACAAATTAGTTCTTTAACTCTCATGTTTTTGTTGTTAGTACATTCAATTATTTGACGGATAAGTTGTTAATCGGATTTTATTAATTGATTTTAATTTATTATTTATGAAAATGGTACGTACATTTCCACAATGCCTAGAAATATGAATAAAGTTTATATTTAAATTGTTTTTATAGCCTTTAAAATACTTTATGGGGTTACAAATGCATTTTTCGATGCGGAATGACAAACTGATATATACTATCTGCACATTATGTGGAGAGTATAATAAGAATTATAATAAATACTGGCAAAAAAAAAAAAACAATTGAATTTAAATTTAAATGGTATTATAATTTATAGGGTAATTATCTGTACTGTATTATTATGATGACCGTACTGAACATTTGTTGAAACATTGACTTTAAGATGCCGGTGGAGGGCAACTAATATCCGGCACAACCGAATTTAACGCTCTTGTTAATTAATAAATTTGAACTATTTCGGTACCGTTAAAAAATTAATTTTTTTTAAAAAGTTGGTTAAGAATATTAATATTATATTATTAATACTAGCAGTAAACCCGCTACGTTGTTAATTATTATAACAATTATTTAAGCCTTAATAATATTTAACAGCAATAAGAAATATGGTGTGAGTGACAATACGATGGAAACTTTTATCAAAATATATTTTTGACGACTTGGACGGTCAATACCAAAAAATTTTATCATAAAATTAAAAAATATTTTATTAATTTAAACATTTGTATGTTTTAATTATTTAACAACGAATAAATATTAACATAACTTCAGAAAAAATTAACATAACCTAAAAGGTATTCATTTTTATGCTGTTGACAAAACAATGGAAACCTTTACTACACAATAACACATGATCTTGGGGGGTAGATGATTCCTATACTGAACGATTGTATTAATTTTTTTTAGTAAAACCCCCGAAGCGTGTAGTCGTCTTGTGGTCTTTTAATATTCAACTTTTTCGTCAACGCTATTCGCCAACAGTATTCTAATTCCAGTTCGTGCGATTTTTAGCAAGATTAATGCTAGTCAGATGATTTTATGGATTTATTCATAGAATATTTCTCACAAATATTCTTTTGCTTACGACCATCACTAAAATCATATTTTATTCTTGTTTTTAACTCGTCATAAAACTTTATTCTTGGCATTATTTTATAATAATTGAAAGAAAGTGTCAGAATCACTCGTTCTTCTATTTTTGTTATTTTAATCAACTCTGATAAAGAAGTTTAAAAGTTTCCACTGTTTTGGCATCTCTGAAAAATATATTTCTTTTTCGTTTATCTATTTTTTTTAATTGTGTTTTTGTAACAAATGTAACAAATATTCTAATATATAACACACCAAATAGTGATTTCGCAAAAAATACATAATTTTATTACTAAGCGCGAAATTATTAAAAAATAAAATTGGCAAATTTAGAATTTTGTAAAAGTTTAAAATGTATTGCCACCTTTATTCATAATAGGTTCGTATCGGTCTATACCGACTATAAATTTCTTACATGTTTTCTTAAGTAAATGTACTTTCAAATGAAAATTTACCAGTTGAAAAGTATCAGTTTTCCCCTTAAGGCTCGAATTAAATGTGAAACAAACAAATTTTATTATTCTCCGATGTTTGTGTTCGTGGTGGAATCTACATATCAAATTTTATATTCCTAAATTACTTTTTAACATCCGAATTTCCAAAAGATTTCATCTCATTCGATGTTTCTATCCACAAAATTAATTTTATATTCGTTTGTTTAGAAGATACCAAATGTACAATTTTTCCCTTTTTTGGCCGTTTCTCCTACCCTAAATATTAAAATTAGCAACAACTTCATTCTTGGCTGATGCCTATGTATTCGCTGGAGTCTGTATACCAAAATTCATATGTATAGATTAATATGTTAAAAAGATGCAGAAAGGTACAACTTGTGCTCTTTTTGTCCGTTTTTCCCCTTAAATGGCCGAATTTCGAAAAATTTATTTTGGGCCAAATTTGTTACCCTAGCTTCATTTCTTATCATTTTCAACCTTTTTTTTTGTCCGCTTTTACCCCCTGAAGGCTCGAATTTAAAAAAATTTTATTCTTGGCCAATGTTTGTGTCTCTAGGGGAACCTACATATCAAATGTCATATTCCTAAATTACTTTGTAAAGAAGATGCAAAATTGTACAATTTTTTATCATTTTCGACCGTTTTTAACCCCCTTAACACCGGAATTTCCTAAAGTTTTCCTCTCATCTGATGTTTCTTTCTCTGGTGGTATCCACAAGCTATATTTTATATTCGTTTGTTTAGAATAAATGCACAGTTTTCCCCTTTTTGGCCCTTGTTCGATTCCTGGACGTTAGAATTAGCAATAAATTCTTTCTGGATTGATACGCACGTATTCGGTGGAGTCTATATACCAAAATTCATATATATAGATTAATATGTTAAGAAAATTTTGAAAGGTACAATTTCTACCCTTTTTGGCCGTTCCCCCCCCCCTAAATGGCCGAATTTGGAAAAAAATAATCCTGAACCAAAATTTGTTTCTCGGATGGAGTCTACACGCCAAATTTCATATTCCTAGATTCATTTCTTATCATTTTTCCCCTTTTTGTCCGCTTTTACCCCCTGAAGGCTCCAATTTAAAATATATTTATTTTTATCCAATATTTGTGTCTCTGGAGGAATCTATATATCAAATTTCATATTCATAAATTACTTTGCAAAGAAGATGCAAAAAGGTACCATTTTGCCATTTTTGGCCGTTTTTACCCCCCTTAGCACCCGAATTTTCAAAAGTTTTCCCCTCATCTGATGTTTCTATCTCTAGCGGAATCCACATACTATATTTGATATTCCCAGATTCGTTTGTTTAGAAGATACCAAATGTACACTTTTTCCACGTTTTTCCGTTTTTCCATCCCTGGACGTTAGAATTAGCAATAAATTCATTCTAGGCCGATGCCCACGTGTTCGGTGGAGACTGTAGAACAAAGTTCATATATATATAGATTAATATGTGAAGAAAATGCAGAAAGGTCGGTTTTTCCCCCTTAAATGGCCGAATTTAGAAAAAATTAGTTCTGAGCCCACATATGTTTCTCGGATGGAGTCTACAGACCAAATTTCATATTCCTAGATTAATTTGTTACCATTTACCCCCTTTTTGTCCGCTTTAACCACGTTAATGTACGAATTTTTAAAAATCCATTCTTAGTGGATCTTTACGCCGAGAGAGGAACCTACAGTCCAAATTGCAAGATTCTGGGTCGAATGGTTTGGGCTGGACGATGATCATCCTCGCAACTCTTTTATATATATGGGGGATTTCATGTCAAGTGCACCAACCTTTGAAACCGATGTCTTCCGATCGGGATGAAATTTGCACCAAGGTTAGTCCTATTGGATAGTAGTTTAGACACAATTTTTCAAAAAGATCGGTCCAGATCTCTCTGAGTTAGAGGGGATCAAAATTTGACATTTTGGCCAAACAGGTGTTTTTTCTCATCCATGTAACTTATTACCTATTGTTCCTAGAAAATTTTCTCCCGAAGAGTTTAGATAGCTATTTCTTCAGTATTTCGGAAAATAATACTTAAAAAAAAAAAAAAAAAAATTTGTAGACTTTTTTTTTTTTGCTAAATTAAAGCATTTTTTGCCTTTTTTTTCAAAAAGGCCATTTTTTTTTTCTTTTATTTTTTCATAATAAAGCTTAGGATTTTTCCTTTAAGAGCTTTTTGGTCGCTTATTGGGATGAGAATGGGATATCTATCAAAATCAATGTTTTGTAACTCAAGGCAACGGTTTTTCAATTTTTCACAAATGCACTATTTTGAATTTTTTCCTATTTGTGTCTAAAACCTAACAAATAAAACTTATACTGAGAAACTAGACAAACTAAACTTTCCGAAGGTATATAACATACCTAACTAAAATTTTATACCCTCGATACTGTAATACTCAGAATATGTTAATCTCAAGAAAAAATCGATTTTTTTCTATAGATATGTTGAAAAATTATTTTTTTTTTTATTTATTTTTAATAATAATTAAATTTTTGTATAATAATAATAATATTAAAAAGATAAATAATTTATTAAAATTTAATCTTAATTGCATTACATCCATTTATATCATAACTATTTTTATACCCTATACCACTATGTGGTTTGGGTATAATGACTTTGTGCTGCTGTTTGTAACAACCAAAAATATTTGACCTACACCCATCTTTAATTATACCGATCGAATCAGAATCACTATCTGATTCGATTTAACGATGTACGTCCGTCCGTCCGTCCGTCCGTCCATCCGTCCGTCCGTCTGTGTGTCCATGTAAAGCTTGTAATCAAACTGCAGGTCGCAAATATGAATATATTTTGCTGAAATTTGGTATGTAAGCTTCCATCGGCCATGGGATGAACGCTATTGAAACTGGTGAGAATCGGTCCATGTTCAGACCTAGCCCCCATACAAATGACCCCTATGATATCAACATATATTGCCATAAGATCCAAATTATCATACAAATCTTACTCAAATTGGGTTTGTATGCGTTTATTACATCCATTAATGAGTAGTCAAAAGATGATCCATATGGGACAACTCTTAGTCAGAGGCCCCATATAGAGCTGCATCCCGATCTTCACTTAAATCTATCAAAAAACAAAAATATTGCACTGATTCTTCTCAAATTTTGTTTGTATATATTTTTGCAAAATACAAGAGACTTTACCAAACATGGTCAGGATCGGTCCATTTTAGGGCCTAGTCCCCATATAGATACAGCATCCGATATGAACTTTTTCATATCTGCAGCCAAAAAAATTAATAAAAGTCCCACTCAAATTCGGTTTATGCTTATTTTCTATATCCAGTTAGTTGGGCCTGAGAGATAGGGTCTCCAAACGCATGGTATAGGGTATCGTATAGTCGGTCTAGACCGACTATAATTTTCTTACTTGTTATACTTAATTTATTGTAGCTTAATTTATTGTAGCTCTTTCATCCAGCTTTTTTGTCGCCTTTATTTACTGCGTTTTTTTGTCAATCCTTTCTTGGCGTTACTAGGTTCAGATGTTGATTTCGCTGCTGGTTTATTTGTTCTCTTTGGAAAGAAATCGCATTGAATAGAGGCAGAAAACTTTTTCAACTTGGGTCTTCCATGGACAAGCGGTATAAAAGCATGGTATTGAGCGGTGCCATCGATTGCTACAGCAGCATCGAATCTGCTATTCAGTGTTTTCAATGTTTCCTGATGATCCTCTTTGCTAATAAAACTAATTTAGTTTCTTTACAATAACTCTTTGCCCAATGGAATAAAGCAGTCGCATCTAAGATGCGATCTTGATGAGAGCACTGGAGGCTATACTTCGCTGCATTTCTTTTAAGGTTTGCTCCAATACCTTCACATGCTCCTTTACCATGAGCAGTAGGATGAAAATGCCACTCAGCTGGCATTCCAAAATCTTTTTCATGGGTCATAAGATTTGCCAAGCTACTTTTGTTTTTAAAATGTTGACGAGCTCCGTCCGAAACGTAGTATACTTCCTTACTGTAAATTTAGATTTTAGAAATTTTAGCATTCTCTTCTGGTACTCATAAACTGCAACGGTATCATGTTTTAAATCGTCGGATATGATTGCCATACTTTTGTGTTCCAGTTTTTCAGCTTTCATGTAGTAAATAACTAATGTGAATATAGTTGCTTGGTCGTTATTGAAGTGGAATGCTTGTATGGCATCCTGAAGAACATATTTATAGTTTTCTGCGAAATCATATGAAATAACGAATTCACCAGACTTCAAATGCATCTTCAAATCCTTGAAGAATGACCATTGCTCTTCGACTAGAAAGTCATGGTTTCTCAAGTTTAGCAATCCTGTACACATTTCTTCCACAAAATCATCCACATTTAAAATGATTGTTTTCAATGTGCATCTGTCAGTCTGAATCCAAGAATCAAATTTGACCTCCTCTATATATTCTCGATCTAAAGAGTTGATTAAATTTTCTTTGATGAATGTGGTTTTCGGGCAATTGGTACATTCACCTAAGTGGCAAGAAGTTGTTGCATTAGGACACATAGTCAATTTAAGGCAATCGCGGTAATCGTGTAAATCTTCTGCCGAATCATCTGTTAATTACTTTAAGTTGATTTCCTTCAACATCAGTTTAACATTTTCATGGTAAATGCAAACGCATACTGTGTGAGTTCCGCTGCTTTCTGCCAAAACGCAATGTTTTGGCTTCATTTGGGTTAATTTCGTGAAGCCAATTCTAATATCCTCGTGTTCAGATTGAAATGTTGCAAATAACTCTTTCAGGTTACAGATAACCATTATTTTCTGTTATGTTATGAAGGTATGTTACATACCTTCGGAAAGTTTAGTTTGTCTAGTTTCTCAGTATAAGTTTTATTTGTAAGGTTTTAGACACAAATCGGAAAAAATTCAAAATAGTGCATTTGTGAAAAATTGAAAAACCGTTGTCTTGAGTTACAAAACACTAAGCGACCAAAAAGCTCTTAAAGAAAAAGTCCTAAGCTTTCTTATGAAAAAAAAAAAAAAAATGCCCTTTTTGAAAGCAAGGCAAAAAATGCTTTAATTTAGCAAAAAAAAAAAAGTCTACAAATTTTTTTTTTTTTTTTAAGTAATTTTTCCGAAATACTGAAAAAATAGCTATCTAAACTCTTTGGGAGAAAATTTTCTAGGAACAATAGGTAATAAGTTACATGGATGAGAAAAAACACCTGTTTGGCCAAAATGTCAAATTTTGATCCCCTCTAACTCAGAGAGATCTGGACCGATCTTGTTGAAAAATTGTTTCTAAACTACTATCCAATAGAACTAACCTTGGTGCAAATTTCATCCCGATCAGAAGATATCGGTTTCAAAAGTTGGTGCACTTGACATGAAACCCCCCATATATATAGATTGTTTTTTCTTCTAATTAAACAAATCAAAATGTGTTAGTTTATGGCCTTTTGTACTCGTATTGCATTGTAAATATGTACCATAATTATCAACTTTTAACATTCATACATGACTGACTTTAAAATATTTTAATAATAAAATGCATAACAACATTTTCGATCATTCATATATCAGATGTAAATTTGTTAATAAGCTTTTTATTTGTATTTCACCAGGGTGTTGTGTTATATAAAATGAAAAATCATTATTTACTCTTGCAAATCAATTTCATGGCCTTTAAATTAGTCGACATGCAATATAATACATTTACATTAAAGTCGCATATCGGAATGGCCTTCAAAGCGGCTTCCCCGAACTGTGTCTTTTGAGTTTGGTGACACGGTCCTAAATCAGGCGAATCCGATGGTTATGCAAATTGGTCTCAAAGAACCAAAGCCTTGTTGTTGTGCAAAAACCAAGAGTTGTCTAACCATATTTCTAACTTCTTTTTGCGAAAATGACGCATAACACCAACGGAAGGAACTATTAATATGTCCTTGTTTTTTGAAAGATTTCGGAGTGATCTTTTTTGTCTTGCTCCAAATTTGGTACTTTACGCTTCAATGCCATATTGTTTTGGGATCCTAGGAATTTATCTATCATACTACGTTTCATTCCTTTCTGATATTCAGAAGGCGTTGTTTCAAATATATTAACCCGATCCTTTTCTTTAATTAAGTTTAATGTTTTTGGAAGCTCTCTAGATTTGAGGAGTTGGATACCCAAATATATTTCCTTGTAACTGTTTTTTTTTATGTAACTTGGTCACACTAAGGGAGTTTATGCATTAGAGTAAGTACTTGTAATTATTCCGAAATATTTTAGATAGCATCATAAGAGGAAATAAGATTAATAACTATAACTATTCATTAGATGTATGTCGTGTGTATATATATGTATATTTCCTTCAATTTTACATATATACATACATGTCATTATCCATAAATATTATTTATTGGTGTTATCTTATAAAAAGAAAATATTTGTCGGTATCTAGCAGTTATGGTATACAAAATATTTTATCATTCTTTTCCAAAAATATGTATCCAAACAATATTAGTTCATATCAAGTATATTAGTCATAAACACAACAGAAGATTATACCATATAAGACGAACTTTAATAATTAAGTAGAAAAATTTTTATATCATATTCGTAACTAAAAGCAATTTTCATAAAGATTAATTTTGGTTTATTCTGTGATTCGCATTCTCATGAAAATCAGACTAATAAGATTTTATAATGTTCCAACTTTCATATACAAATATTTTGTTCGGTTTACTTTTTGTATTTAAACTTTGGTGAAAGTATAACGACTGTAATTGTTACTAATATTAATTAATTGAAAAAAGATAATTATAGAACTTATCAAATATGTTATATTAATTAGCAAGAAACATTTGGTTCATATAACTGCAAATAACTTCGAAATTACACAAAAATTTTGGTATTTGAAAGCAACAAATATACTTAAAAATTTCATGGGGATCACAATTTCAGTCATGTTGAAAATATTCGTTTCACAGACTATAGCCGAATATGATTACATATGTTTTATTTATAGGGAATATCATTTTGGCTCTGTGGTGAGAAATTATGAATTTTTGCCGACGTTTGTAACTACCAGAAATGTTACACCTAGATCCACCTTTTATTATACCGACCAAACTGAATAATTTTCTGAGTCTAGTTAGCTATATCTGCCCATTCATCTCTCTGTCTGTAAGTGACTCCATGTATATATGCTGTTGGCGGCCAGACCTGGACCCCATAAAATTGACTCCTATCAAATCGACTAAAATTACATATATTTAAGTCCAGATAATCGGTAAAACCTAATTTATACATAGTATTACACCCAATAATGGGATGTCCAAGAATAAACCCAGTAGAAAAGTTTTTGTCATAGTCCCCATATAAAGCTACTTCCAGATCTTCCCTTAAATCTATCAAAATATAAAAATATCAACTAAATATTTTTCAAATTTAGTTTGCTTATGTTTTTGCAACAAATAAGTATGGTCACGACCGGTCTATTTTTTGAGCTAGTCCTCATATGAACTTTTTTTATATCTGAAGTAAACAAATCAATAACAGTGCTAGTTTTTTATACCACCTCTGCAGCATCTCATCTAAGATCCTTTCTCGAAACTCGAGATATAGAGAATCGTAAAGTCGGTCTAGACCGATTTTAATTTTCTTGCTTGTTTAAGCATGGAGATTATTGTGCTCTTATTATGTAGATTATTTTCTTAGAGTCAAGGTTGATTCCATTAATTGTTTTTGTATTTTTATAACATATACTTATGGCTTCTTAAATTAGTTGTTATCTATAAACTTTCTTTTAACCCAAAGACTTTTTATTTTTCAAAATAATCATGTTTTATAAATATTTAACTTTTAGTGATAAGACAAGACGAATGAAACCCTTGTATTAATAATTGTTGTTAATGAAAGTTGTTTTATTATAAACCAGATTATTTTATTTTACTTTTTCAAGTATATAATGCACCCTATCTTTATTTGTTAAGACTTAAAATATAAAAAATTTTTTTTCGAATGCATACCTAATCGAAATCATTTGACCTTAAATGCCATCCACCCAAATCTCATTCAAAGCTGATTGCGAAAAAAGAGTCTTCAGTTGCTATTTATTGTAGATTCAATTAAAAACATATTGTGAACGACAGGGTGTAATAAGTCTATGCTGATGTTTGTAACCACTAAAAGTGTTTAACCTTAACCAATTATTACACCGATTGGAATTAAAACCGGTTCATGTTCAGGCCTAAATATTTTCTAACATTAGGCTAAGATCCAGATAATTTCACATATCAACATCAAATTTTATTTTACGATTATTTACTGTGGAACATTTTCGGGGTCATTACCTGGGGGGGTGAGAAATTCCAAGTCAGGGCAAAATTACTAGGCCAGTATGGTAAAACCTTCAAAGGGTTTGGTCTTCCCAGGCCAAACTTTGTTATGACTTCTATGTTTTCCATATATTGATGATTGTATACTTAGTATTTAAGCTGAATCTCAAGAACTATTAATGAGTTCTCCTTTCATTAGCTAAGGCTTAAATAAATAATTTTTGTTAATATATCCATGCAAAAAATATAATATTAAAAATATCATTCATGTGTATACATCTCTACTACTCTACTAAAAAATAATGATTATACGCCATGAGTAAGTTATGTTATTAAAAGAATTGATGAAAGAAAGGGAAAATGACAATTTTTTGAAGAATCATTCGATAAATTTAGTCCAACTTGATTTGCTAAAACTATTTCCTGAAGAATGATGTGAGAAATCATCAATGACTTTTAGCTGAACAACTAAGCAAACAAACATTAAGATAAGGAAAAAATATAAAAGGTATGGCCTGGCCTATTACCATCATTCTAAATTGGAATTTCTCACCTCCTAGAATGGCTGTTGCACTGTGTTATCATTTAAGTAATATTATACATAACTGACTAAATTTAGCCAGGTTTAGATCTCTTGAAAGTCAAGTCTCCATATAATAATCAAATTCGATATTAATTTCTACACATCGAAAGCAACAATTATATGATAATCTAACTGAAATAAGACATTTTTATGTATGTATATGACTCTACAGAATATTTAAAGAAAAACATTTTGTGAAATCTTAATAATAGGTAAGGCGATTTCTTGTGACCGATGATTTGTTCCACAGTTTTCCCCCTATTTTGACCAAACGTATCTTATTTGAAAGATATTTCATTTTAGCTATCCACCAGACTTATAGATTTTTAAATTTTAAAATTTTTTTGAAGTTATGCTCATTTAAAGTTGCTACTAACACATACATAAAATAATACAATATTATGTGTGGGTTTATTAAATTTGTTAATGTGTTTGCAAAAAAAATCAGTTTGTTCTCTTCATTCACAATAATAATTGTTGAAATTAAAAATTATTTTGGACATAAAATAAAATTTCCTAGCATTTGCACTCGAATTTCGAGGGCTGGGATCTGCTAGCTTTTTTTATTATGTTAAGAAAAAGATGATAACAAATAACTCACCAGTTTGTAATATATTTTTGCAATTAAAAGTAAAAATAAAGAATAAAAAACGTATATTTTATTATAAAAAACAATCAACCTTTGTTTTTCATAAAGAATAAATATATAGGCAATTAATTAGAAATTTATATTAAGTTATAAAAAATGGTTTTTAATAACTTTCTTGTTAAAATGTTTTTATTATGATATTTATTATTATAAAAATAGGTGCTCAGTATGTTATTCCAATTGAAGAGAGGTCATAAGTTTATTACTGAATTAAATACAAGAGTACTATGTAAACTCATTGGGTAATAAAACTACGATGATTAAAATACTTATCTACATTAAAAAATTAATTTTTTATAACGTAATATTTAAGAAATTTTTTTTTTATTTTTAATAAAACTGAAGGTGGAAAATTATAGTTCTATAAAAGACAGGTTGTACATTTTTAATCTTTTCAGTGTTTGCATTTGTCTAATATATGAAATTATCAGTTAATGGTGAAAGTTTTGGTAAGACGACTTTTTTGAGACTTTGATGCTATTTAAATTTAACTATTATAATTGTTAATATCCAAACTTAAGTCTCTTTAGGTTAAAAGCAAATAAAATTAACATAAAACTGGTAATTTTCGCACGAATTAAAAAAAAATATTTTCAAATAAAAACCGATTAAACATAATCCGATTATTTGAAAAAATAAAATATTTCAAACTGTTCATAGGTAAAAAAGAAGCTATGAGTGTTGAGTACAGCTAAAAAAGTAAACAATTTGATCAACATTATACTAAATTATTACATCAAACATTTTTTGGAGGCGTCTCCACGTTTTAGGTCACATCTTTAGACAATGGCTCCCGCTTTACCCCATTTTAAATAGCAACATGCTAGAAATAATGACAAACAATGTTATTATAACTTTACCCAGGTAAATGGTTGATTTTGTGAGCGTGATTTCAACAGACGGACAGACGAGCATCGCTGTATCGACTCGAGTTGTTATAAGGATCAAGAATATATACTTTTTGGGATCGCAAATGAATTTTTCGATGCGTTAGAAACGGAATGACAACTGCACGGTGGTGTGCAGAGTATAAGAACTATATAATTAGTTTGTACTGATGTTTGTAACTAATAAATATAGTTGCCTTAGGCCCTCCTTTTATTATACCGATCGACCGATAGCATCATCTGTGTGTACATGTCGCAACTGGCAATTTATTTGATGATATAGGAAAAATTTAAGTCACATTCTTATATGACTTTCTTTATATGATATTTCACTAAAATTTTGTTCCTGTTCCGTGTTTTGAAATAAATAAGTGATCTTAATAAATAAGGTCTGGGTCGGACCGTTTTTGAACCTAGAAGTTTAAAATATATTTTTGCTGTTAAAAATATCGCACAATCTAGCATAAATTTTGTTTATATTTATTTTATGTCAACTTACGTGTTATAAGTTATGGCCGCACAGAGTATGATTGGATCTAAGACCCTTTTTGCAGCTCATGATATAGATTATTGTTTAGTCGGTCTTCCCCTATAATAACCTTCCAATTTGTTTGAATTTACCAAAAACAATTTATTTATAAAGAAACATTTTTTTATCAAAGCACTTGTGATAATAAATATTAGCACAACTACATAAGTACTTTCTTTGCCGCAATAACCTTTTTTATTTTTCGAAATACATTTAGTAAAAAAATTTCATCAAGATCTGAGGGAATCAGGAAGGATAAATAAACTTTATTAGAGTTACTCTAAATTTGTTATTAAAAATTAAGATCACTTTATAATTCAAATATATTAATGGTTACTTTTATTTGTATATACATAGTATGTATTTATATATGTATATAGAAACAAAGCAACAAAATTATTATATTGATATTCTGTGATTATATTTGTACTACAAATTTTAAAACAAGAATAATTTTTGCAAATATGACTCATTGATTCATTAAATATACCATTGATTCATAATATATACCACTTTGTTAACGAATTATTTTTAATATTTGTTAAAATCTATACTTACTTAATTTTCCATTTTAATTTCTCCAAGAAACTTATATTAAAATTCATATTGTCAATATCAACTCTTCTTTATGCAGCTTTAGAGAATTTTGAGACAATTAATGAGAAACAACGCCTATTTGATTCTTTTTATAATCAAACTGAAATAATTAAGTAATTTCTATAGGCCACCGTCTTTTTCTAGAATAACTTTCTTCGCAAGCGATAATAAAAAAGATGATGTATATTTTATTGTAGTTCGACTGGCTGGATGATTATTTCCGACAATGATACGAAATACCAACTGCAATGTTTGAATTAAAAATTGAAACTGAAATTAAAAAAAATTTAATAAAAGTAGCGTAAAAAAATGAATTGTGGTCGATGATAAAAAAAAAAAAAAACAATAACAAAAGCTAAATACGAGCTACTGGAGCCAAATTAAAGTATCCAGCAGTTGTAGCGTTTTGCGGTGGCGTGTGGCATTGTTTTCAAGCACCCAATATGTATGACTTGCTCTCACATGTACAGTTGCAGGCAATTTAACAGCAGTGATTCATTTAAGTTTTTTGTTTCCAAAACTAGATAGTTAAAGAAATTCAAGTATCTGTATTTAGATTAAAATATTGATTTTGTTTAGTAATATCGTTTACAGATTTTTTTGTTATACATATAAAAAAACATTTTTTTTGTTTTAGCTACTTATTAAACTTATTATACCGGTTTGATTTTGTATAATTCACTACACGTATTTAATAAATTAACTGGTACCATAATTTTTATTCTTTTAAACTTAAAACCACAATCTCCTCCTTGGGAAAGCAATCAATTCCGCTGATGTATCGTACATACAACAAATCTGTATTACAAATGAAATTCTCGATTTATTATACATATAACAAAATATTTATCCTCATGCTATTAGAAAAATCTAAAAAAGAAACAAATAATTAATATTAAAAATAATCTAACCCTTAAAACAAAGTTTTTATTAAAACTATTTTTTTCCTTATGCATGAATTTGAATATCTCCGCGACTGTGCGTGACTATTTTATAATTAATTTTTGGTAACAACAAGTTTATGGACAAAGTTTCAGATCGATCGGATGAGGGGAAATGGGGTTTAAATAACTCCATGACAGTGCGTGACTATGCGTGACTGCGTGTGGCTATCTTAAAATTAATCTTTGGCCACAACAAGTCCATGGACAAAGTTTCAGATCGATTGGATGAGGGAAAGTGAAGTTTTAATCTCTCCGTGACTGTGCGGGACTATGCGTGACTGTGCGTGACTATGTCAAAGTTAATCTTTTTTACTGCAAGTCTATGGACCAAGTTTCAGATAAATTGGAAGACGGGAAATCCGTTTTAAATCTCTCCGTGACTGTGCGTGACCATGCGTGACTAAGTCAAAATTAATATTTTTTTCACAGCAAGTGTATGGACCAAGTTTCAAGTATGGACCAAAATTAATCTGTAGTCACGACAAGACTATGAGACAAGTTTCAGATCAATTGGATAAGGGGGAATGGGGTTGCCCCACGACAGAGAGCATGAGTTAAAAGAAAAAGTTTAAAAATATCGAATCCATTGAAAAATAACTAATTTTTCCCACTTTTGTAAATATTTATACCAATTACACATATATATATTCTCGATTTTATAAAATATGCTGTTTCCGAGTCCAAACAACGTAAATACTTGATTCGAAATTTTGATAGGCTAATATATGGCCTTGCATTTTAGCACAAAATAAAATATATTTGATGCGAGGAATCAAAAACAGCTTTTAGTTCTTTTTTACATCTTTAGTTTATGAGTTATAGACGAGTATATTAATTTAGCAAAAATCGTTATCGTTAGTTAATTTAAAATATTAAAATTGTGTCTATAAAAACATAAAGAAAATTAGAGCCGCTACGATAAACCCCATATTACTTAAGCAAAGTGAAATATTGTAAGATCTACCCAAGGGTCCAAAAGGCAACTTTAAAATTTTCTAATTTATAAAATAAAGATGGTTCAGAAAAAGAAAGAGCATTTTTGGGATGACCATGAGACTGACAAACATGCTTTATCGTGAAAACTAATTAAAAATGGTTACTAGATTTGAAATCAGCATATCCCAACTAAACAAAATTTAGTTAACAGAACCCTGGCTAATCACTCATTGTTGTCTGGGTTATTTAAAAAAAAATCATTTAGTAATAAAATCATTATGCATGTTAACCTTTCACGGAGAAAGTCATAATTTTTATATAAAAAATATGGCAACAGATTTTAAATACCTTTCAGTTTACTAAAAAAAAATTAAAATTTATAGTTTTATTAAAATTATGATGTTGGTATGTTGAAGCTATGCACATTTTTTTATCAAATCTAAGTGGAATTTTTATTAATTTTTTTTGCCTGCAAATTTAAATGGGGACTATTTCGAAACCATATACAAACCAATTTTGAGAAAAATTTGTGCAATATTTTTGGTTTTTGAGAGATTTAAATGAAGATCGGGAATTTTTCTATAGAATTTATTTTTCGACTACTGAATAATGGATATAATTTGGACGAGATCTATATGACAATTTGGATCTTATGGCAATTTAAGTCGAGCTCATAGAAATGATTTATATAGGGACTAGGTCTGAACATGCACCGATTCTCACCTGTTTCAGTAGCGTTTGTTCTATGGCTGATAGAAGCTTATATACCAAATTTCATCACAATATATTCATGTTTGCGACCTGTAGTTTGATGTACATGGACACACAGACGGACGGGCCACTAAGTGGCTAGGTTATAAAAATGTATTAATGATTTTATGAATTTAATGTTTAAAAAAATTTTAATATTTATTATAATTACATCGTAATAAGTAGTTCCAAAACAAAAGAGTTCAACCCTTAAAAAACTATGTCACCTTAACACTTTTCACTGCTATTATATTGCCCGAAACTGTAAGTACGAAATAAGTATGATTTAATATTGTAAAAAGCATCTGTTTATTAAAAGCAAACTGCATATCATCAACATACTGTTATAGAATTCATAATGAATACGTAGATCATATATGGAATTTTGTTTTTGTTTTTTTTTTTTTTTAATTATCATTTATACGATATTTAGAGGTTGGAAAGAATTGTTAGTGAATTTTTTGAATTATAGAATTTTTAACACAACACAAGGTTCTGAATATTAAGTTTAAACTTGTTTCAATTCTGTTTAATATAAGTATATTTGTTTTCTTAATTTCACCAACAACGTGGTTTATTTTTTCGTTATATATAAAATATCTATATAAAAATTACCTATCTACTGAATTTTTGATTATGTTTGTTACTCAAAAGCCGGTTTTTTAATCTTTATTTTTTTTTTTTTTTTTTTTGCAGTGGTTATATGTTAACTCTCAAACTATGAAAGAGATCTCAACTAATTTTATGAGCGAGGTAATACTAGCATTCAAACAGCTGTTAATATCCGAAACTTTATTATTGCAGATATTGGCAAAAAGTTAAAAAGCTTTATTGTTGCGAGCGAACAGATATAAGAAAAGAAAATAAAGTTATGAATCAGCTGATAATAGGGTGTGTCATTATTTATGTAAACATTTAAACTTCATTTACAAAAAATATACAGTGAGAATAGATGTGACTGACTAATATCGTTTTAAGTTGTTTCATGTGTGACTACACCCTTATCCGATTTGATTAACTACGGGCCCATCGAAATCAATCGAAAGCGAAATTAATCGTTTATAGAAATCATTATCAACAGCGTATATTTATGGTTAATAGACAAAGATTCCAGTACTATACAAACTCTATAAATATGTACATTCCGCAGTTTACAAAAAGCGTAATAAATTCAAATCAAGGTATTTAAAAACAACCAAAACCGCACAAGAATAAACATTAATTTATTATGTTATCTATATTTATAATATCTATATTTATAAATAAGAAAAAATAATTACTTAATTGATATTGAAGCGGTTTTACACTGATTCCATTTTACTTTTATATCAGCAACACGTTCACAATTAGAACATGTTCTGTTTCTGCCTGACAATGATTACAACTATTTGTAAAATACCAATTTTAACAGACAGTCGGGATTACAAAATGTTCGGAACAATGACATGCCTTCTCACATATATAGGTCGGGTCTTTACAACTTTTCTACTTTTGATAGTTTTGAAAGTTTTAAGAAAGAAACGCATATATGATAAAAATTTTGCTAAAGAATCATGGGGATAATTCATGGATGACTTCATTGATTCTATTACCTTTATGAATGTCAATGATTTTTAATAAATAAATTAAAATTTAGTTATCATAAATTGATAGAATAATTAGTTTTTATTCAAAATCAGGTTAGCTATTATTTTATGTTACTTCATTTTGTTTCTTTGGAAAAGAATATTTTAAACGTTTTAAGGACAAAAATGTTTGTATATAAAAATAGTTAGTTTTTTTTATGAATTTTTTATAATTTAAGAATTTAATTAAAATTGCTAGAAACTATTCTAATACAAACAAGTAAGAAAATTATAGTCCGTCTAGACCGACCATTCTATACCCTATACCAGGCGTTTAGAGAGAGGGTCTTGGATCCAACTTTCCTAAGGCAATAGCAGGATATAGAAAATAGGCATAAACGAAATTTTAGTGCTACTGTTATAAATTTGTAGAGATATGAATAAGTACATATATGATGTTATTTTATATGACGGCTAGGTCAAAAATGGACCGATCGTGACCATATTTAGTTAAGTCGCGTATTTATCAAAAACATGTATATACCAATTACGATAGATTTAAGCGAATATCGAGAATCAGCTTTAAATGGGGATTATGACTAAAAATGGTTTATTTTTGGCCCACTGATTAATGGGTATAAAAGAAAAACATATGGCAAATTTTATTTGAATATATGCATGATAATCTGGATCTTACGACCATTTAAGTCGGTCTGATACGATCATTTGAACATGCACCGACTTCCACCATTTTCAATAGGATATGTCCTATGGTCGATATCTATATAGTACTAACTTTCAACAACATATTTACGAAAGTTTATATGGAAACACAGATATGGGTCTAGGGCAAATAATTTTGGTAGTTACAAACATCAGCACAAACTCATTATACTCTCACCACATAATAATATAGGATATAGCAAGTAAGAAAATTATAGTCGATCTTAGATCCAACTTTGCTGATGTCATAAGTTCAAATTGTATGCTATTTTTATATGGGGACTAAGTTAAAAATTTTTAAACTAAAGTCATTTATTTTTTCCAAAAAGCTATATAAATTAAGTTTTAGCAAAAATTATGCAATATATTTTTTTTCTATAAATTTAAGTGAAGGTCAGGAAGCAGCTTTATATGGGGACTATGACTGTAACTGGTCGTACAAATTAATTCCGAACGGAATATCTAACAGGTATGGCACATGTTCTGTTCACGGCATCCGTGAATATATTATCCTTCGTATAGAAATTAATTATAATACTTGTAGTTCATTATTTTCATATGACGGAACTCATTAAGTATCGAAAGTGTAAATAATTTTAGGACTATTATTCCTTAAGTATAATTTTAGAAATTCATGAGATTTTCTTTTTTGATAAGCTCTAAAAGCATACTTAACGTTTGCAGTGCTTAAAATAATTTTTTTTTATAACCTATCATTAAAAATTTGTAATTCTGTCGAGTAAATTCCGATTCACTTTACTTTAACGTATAGTAAAAACTTAAATTAACATATGCGATAGCAACTGATTAAAAACGTTTTCATAATCGGAAAGAACTTAGTATGATATGATTTTATTAAAAATAATCAGGAATTATAGTTTTTAATGGGTTTCGGCGTATCATTTAAAAATCTGATGAAAATTAGAGTGTTTTTGTTTCTTCATAAACTAATTTTCACCGGAAGATCACTTTACGTATATGAAAATCTCCGGTTCGTCAGATCAAACCGGGGAAAAAATTTATTCTACCTCTTCACCGTTATATGGTATCTGGTATCGGAATACGTTTCCACAATCTCAGCAACTACACAGCAAGTCTCCAATTTTAAAAAATTCCCTTTTTGAATATTTTGCATAACAATTTCATTAATTATATTTACTTATAATTTTATTTATTTATTTATTTTTTTTTTTTTTTGTAATCTTGTGTCATTTTCTTGGTTATTCTTTAACATTTTTTAAAAATATTATCTGTATTTTATAAAGCTAAACTATAACTGATAATTGTAGTGCCTTAGCATAATTATTCCTGTACTGTAATTATAAGATTTATACTTGTTGTACAGAAAAGCAAATATATAAATATTTTTAACATAAAGATGGACCGTAATGGGCTGGTTTTGAAACGAATTAAAAACTATTATTATCTACTTTCCTATTACACAGTGCAACACATAAAATACAAACTCCTTCTCGTGTGCGGTTTTCGTAGTACTCATCGAAACTAGCAAAACCCTATTTGGGCTTGAATTTCGGATTTTATGGCTAAAACTTTTTTTTTCCGAAGAACATGAAATTTTTCTCACGGCTATATCTCGGAAACCAATTGGAGTTTAGTATTTCTGTCTTCGACACAATTATAGATATAGACTAGAAAAAAAAATGTAAAACAAACTAAACCGAAAAAAATGCATCTAGTGCCTCAAAAATGCTAAAATGTCGAAAAATGTCGATGACTTCAAAAATGTTGCACTGTATGAAATTAAACCAACTTTCTCATTTCTTTTTATTTTATATCAGAAAAGGGAAGAAATGAAATAATTTTTATTAGTGTTGGTATATAATAACTAGTTGATTGTGTGGCGCCTAGGCGCCCGTTTATTTTGACTTTAACAAACAAATTTTTTTCCATTTCAAAATTTTCCTATATTTTATACATATATTTAAAAAAAAAATAATTTGAATGTTTTTAAAATTAATTTAAAAAAAAAAAATCGTAAAACAGTTGTAAAAAATACAAAACAAAAACTTCGATTTTCAAATGAAAATCGTATATTTTCGCAAAAGTTTGCCAGTAGCCAACCTTTGCTTTATACTTTCTGCTTCAATACATAAGGAGTCTTCAATATTATATGATTTTAAAAAAATATTTTATTTTGATAGCAACTCGGTAATTTTAGTCTTATTAAGACAAACTAAAAATATGTATCTTTTTAATAATTTAATTTATGTTTTAAAACTTTTTAAAATGCATCACAATAAATAAATTTAGTCAACTAAAAAAAGTTTTTAAATCTTTCGGACAAAACA
The DNA here is from genome assembly GCA_963682025.1 of Cordilura impudica. NCBI lineage: Eukaryota > Metazoa > Arthropoda > Insecta > Diptera > Scathophagidae > Cordilura > Cordilura impudica. The sequence continues at coordinate 258,369,429 of OY821517.1, read as the reverse complement.
AAAAAAAAAATACTACGGTTACAACGAACTTAGTCTATAACGAACTAATTTGATCGGTCCCGCCGAGTACGCTATAACCGAACTCCATTTTATTGTACAAAACGTAGAATAACATAAAAAAAAATAAACGTTTTAGAGCAAGGTTCCTAAAAGTTTCTTAAGGGGTGGGGGGGGGGGGGTTTTAAAAGTTAATAAAAGTCGTATTTTCATAATTCTTTGTTGAAGACATGAATACACGTTATAGCAAAACATTTGAAAAATCTTTCAAAAAATTTTCAACTAAAAATTTGAATAAATAAGTCCGTGACAGTCAATATTCGGAGGCGGTGTTGTTTTGCGGTGAACATCATAACTCGTTACCGGACCATGTGAAATAAAAAAATCGAAATGTGTTTTAAAAGTAACATGTTTCCTGAAGTAGTGACGAAGAGTTTTTCAATTTTTTTTTTTTGCAACATTTTGAAGTGAAAAACGATTTTTTCGATACAATTTCGGGAATTTGTTGTTAAAAAATGGGGAAGAAAATGGAATTAAAAAACCCTTCGTGGTTACCTGATGATTTATGTGTAGATATAGTGTCTAAAATATGGTGTTCACGGACTTCGAACATTTATTTGCGAGAAAATCGGTTTAAAGTTTTTTAAAAACTGATTTATATACTATATACCGTATGAGGAAACGCTGTATCTTCTTAAGTTTTGCTCTGATTTACTTAAAATTTTGACACAACACGCTCGACATGTTGTGCATTCAGGAAGAGAAATGCAAAAAAAGGTTTTATAACCTACCACCCCTTAAGGAAGTGCAAACGCCAATACACCTACACAAAAGAGAAAAAAATATTTCATATATATTGCAAAGTTATCTATAAATCAAAAAAAAAGATTGAGGCGTATTAGTTTTACTTAAAAAAAAAAACTTATTATTCCAAATCGCCTTTAATCCTTACATGATAATTTCAATAAATTATTCTAATTAAAATCTTTAATGTACCTATTTACGTAATTTATGTTAGTCTAAATTTTTTTGAAAGCAAATTATGCAAAAAATAATATTTTGAGTGAATAAAAATTATTTTCCCACCTCTCTTCTGAAATTACAATGTAATTTAATTATGCAAAGTTAGAATAATTTAAATTTTAAACTTAATATTGCACTATTTTTTCAAGTGCTTTTCAATACAGAGCTTTAAACTAAATCATACGTTAGACAAAAACAAAATCCACATTGAAGATCTCTTTTTTCTCAAATATTTATCAAAAAAAGCATACTCTTTGGTAAGTGCTGGCCATCAGAGAACCTGATCGAAAGCACTCCTAACAATACAAAACAATTTTGAGATGAAAAACAAAACAGACAAACGGGGAAGTTTAGTTTCATAAAAGAATTATGTATTCATATCGGACGACGTTAAATGTGAAAAATAAAATGTTTAAAATTTTATTCATTTGTTTATTTGCAGAATTTTTTCATTGACCACCAAAGGGAATTTAAAGAAGAATTTGAATAGATATTAGTTTTTTTTGATGCATTTTCAACTTATTCCATATGTAACACGAAATCTGCATATGTAGTGCCTTATGTCGTTAGCAGTGCTACCAATTTTGGCATCTTATTATAATTTCGACGATTTTTATACCCTATACCACTATGTGGTTTGGGTATAATGACTTTGTGCTGCTGTTTGTAACAACCAAAAATATTTGACCTAGACCCATCTTTAATTATACCGACCGAATCAGAATCACTTTCTGAGTTGATTTAACAATGTCCGTCCGTCCGTCCGTCCGTCCGTCCGTCTGTGTGTCCATGTAAAGCTTGTAATCAAACTGCAGGTCGCAAATATGAATATATTTTGATGAAATTTGGTATATAAGCTTTCATCGGCCATGGGATGAACGCTGTTGAAATTGGTGAGAATCGGTCCATGTTCAGACCTAGCCCCCATACGAATTACCCATATGAAATCGACATAAATTGCCATAAGATCCAAATTGTCATATAGATCTTACTCAAATTGGATTTGTATGCGTTCATTACATCCATTAATGAGTAGTCCAAAAATTATCCCTTTGACACCATACAGAGCTGCTTCCCGATCTTCACTTAAATCTATTAAAAAACAAAAATATTGCACTGATTCTTCTTAAATTTTGTTTGTATATATTTTTGCAAAATACAAGAGACTTTACCAAACATGATCAGGATCGGTCCATTTTTGGACCTAGTCCCTATATAGATATAGCATCCGATATGAACTTTTTAATATCTGCAGCCAAAAAAATTAATAAAAATCCCACTCAAAGTTGGTTTTTGCTTATTTTCTATGTCCAGTTAGTTGGGCCTAAGAGATAGGGTTTCTAAACGCATGGTATAGGGTATCGTATAGTCGGTCTAGACCGACTATAATTTTCTTACTTGTTCAATTTGTTAAAATAATTTGTTCAATTTGTTAAAATGATGATTGAAGATTTAAAATTTTCAGTAGTATAAAAATTACGATTTCAAGGGTTAACAATTAATGGGTTGTTTATCGAAAATTGATAGTTTTTGTCCAGTGTTAATGTATATTACAAATTATGTATAGATTTAATTCTGGGACAAGTCGTTTCAAAACGGAAATACATACCTCCAATAGTATCTCCATTTAAGATATAAGTTTTAATTACAGCGATACTTTAAACCTATATTATATGTTTCAGATATAGATACATATCAATAAAATTATTTAGTTGATTGCTGTGTTAAATTTTTTTCATTGAAATTTCATCACTAATACATTTTTATGTAAAGAAATAACCAATGCTGTAATAATATTCGTAATATGAATGACATAAATAAATTTTATTGTTTCCTTTTGTAATATTTTTCGAGTTTTATAAGCGGTAAAATATTCTTGAATATTTCTTGTTTTAAAAATGACGATTTTGGCGATTTAGTTTCCAAAATTGTCGATTTTCAGAAGATTTTATTAGCAGCACTGGTCGGTAACAAAGAAGAGAGAATATTGTGTGTGGGTTTGTATAAAATGAGAAAGATTTCATTTTGTTTGTGTATTTCGCATAGCTTTGTAGGGAGTGCTGTGTGTGTATTATTTCAGCGTTACAGAATCAGTCAGTCAGTCAGTGAGTCAGGGATCAGCGTAAATATATATAAAAAAAACAATGGGACGGTCTGCGTGTTCCGTTGTCAACATCGTAACACCAACTTCGGCAACGTGAATATGTATATTTTACTTAATAGAATAACAACTATATATGATAAGAAGATATGAACTATACTTACAAAAAAATCACAAAAGTTGGCAACTCTGGTAAGAGTGTGTGAGAGAAAAAATACTTTCTCAAAATATAATAATAACTATCTCACGACGGGGCCGCTTATCGAATTTTAAATGTCAAATAGTGTGGTAGTAAGCAAACCCGTCTTTATTGTGTTCCAACACTTCTTCTTCTGACAGTGGTCTCAAAACTTCCAATCAATTTTACTTTAGGTATTCATATTACAAATTAAATTTTTAAAAGAAACATTCTTCTTTTTCACAAAAACTTATCTGAACGTAATACATATATATTTTTTTTTTATATTTATTTTGATTATTTATTTTTATTAATTTATTTAATTTTATTAAAATTGTGTCGTGATGTCCAGTTTTTTATCTTTAAATTTATTAAATAATAATAACCTGACAATGTAAGTTTGGATTAATCATAAGTTAAACTATTGTGACCAATATAACATTATGTTGATATATTGTTTTATTTTTAAATTTTTGTCGCCAGAAATTAATAATAAAAAAATTTTTATACACTCCTGATGAAGTTGAAAAACCGTCAACGAAACGTAGAGTGGAGATGAAATAAATTTTGTTTTAATTTATTTTATTTAAAACTTATAAGCTGACCATCATAGCCCAAAAGAAGTAACATAAACTCAAGATAACTGGTCATAAAACAATTTAATCTCATTTAGGTTGTTTAGAAATAGAATAACGACGTGACACATGTTAAAAAATAAAAAATAATATTATTATTACAAAAAATAAAAAAATTAGGCAACTCTGGTGAGAATGTTTGTGAAAAAATATGTGACCATAAGAAAATCTGTTCTCAAAATAAAATAAAATTTATGTCACGACGGTGCTAAATGCCGAATTTTATGTCTCATTTTATGCACGTCGTTTTTCTGTTCCAACACTAAGTGTTGTTTTTATTATTAAAATAAAGTATATTTCAATTTATCTATAACTAGAAGACCAAAACTATACTCTGTGAAAAGTATATTTTTTTAAAAATAAATATAAACCACCTAAAGTTGCAACAAAAAAAGGTGCTGTACTTATGTAGAATTAAAACAAACACGCTGTTTGCATAGATTCAAAATTAAAAGCTACTAAAGCTAGCCATAAAATGTTCCACAGTGTAATTAAACGTGTCACAAACAAAACGATGAGAGTAATTGAGTCAATTAGAAATCTTAAAATAAACACAAGCGTTTCTGTTCCCATACTCAAGTTAACTTTCAATTAATTAAATGTTTATCTGACAACACATAGAAAACAAGAAGAATGTTAAATTCAGCTGTGCCTGCATCTTAAACTCAATATTAAACAAATGTTGGGTATAGCTACCACTTTAAAACTGTTGCCGATACCAAAACTTTAAATTCGGCTAGCAATTCAATTTTAAGTTAATTGCTCTTCTGTTTGTTCAGTTTTTATATAATTTCTTTTTGTATAAAAATAATGATCGTGTCCTCTATAGAAATAATTAATTACTATCCGAAAATATTAATTACTTTTCTCTTACTAGAGTAGAAAACCTACGTATAAGTTCCTAAGAACTTCATAAAACAGCAAACGCAAATCATTATTTAACGGCGCTCCTCACAGTGGACCATATTTTGAGAAGGCGGCCAAAAATCATTTTTTTTTTTGTTACCGATTTTAAAGATATTCATTTGAAAGTAAATACTAGTTAACCTCGGGAGCCAAAAAATTGCGACTCTATCTCTACTATATCACAGCGAACAGGGTCTTCGAAAATGGGCTTTCTCAGTATTTTGCTAAAATTAAAAATTTCTTTGTAAATTTTTATTTCTGAATGACTGTAACTTTTTTGATTTAAAAGATTTTCAAGTGAAATAAATTTTGTATAATTTTGTGGCTTCCATACTATTAACGTTAACAATGTAAAATCACTGAGTCATTCCGAAATTAAAAAAAAAATTTTTTTAAAAAAGGTCCAAATTTTCAGAAAATCTCCTACTTAATAGAGCATAACTCCTGCCAGTCAAAAGCAGTCAGAAAAAATCTTGCACGCTTCTATAGTCCGAACCCTCCCCTATACTCATATACCCCATTATATACCCGCCAGTTTCCGCCCGTGTGCATCAGAACAATTTTTCTGAGTTGTTATATACTTGGTGATTGCGCGAGGGTCTTTGAAAATATTATGCGCCGGAAAAATCGGGGGAAAAAAAAAAATAAACACAGGGGGGAATTAGTATTAAAAATCAACTTTATTGGTTGTGCGGGTATTTACCTTTTCTTTTCTATGATTGTTTAACCACTAAACTAGTTAACAATATGTAAATAACTTTAAGCTAGAGCTAAAGTAAATTTCAAAGCTGTTCCCAATTGTGAGAGAGCATTTATAGGATTCGAATAAAAATGTAGTATTGAACAGTTGGATACAAAAATATAGCATACGAGGTACTTCATTGTATATAATACATTTTCTGCACTTAAACATCCCGCCCCCCTTGCAGGATTGCAATGCCTTAAAAAAGGGGTAAGAAAAGTTTTGTTTAAATATAAAAATCTGATTATTACAATTCAATATAAGTGATTATAATTCAATGGTATATATAAACTATTGCAAAATGTGTGTATGTAAAGTAATTCATTTGTTTTTCTTCTTAAAGGTAATATTAATTATAGTTTTATGAAGATTCAGCATGAGAGTTCAGCGAAATATTAAAAAAAAAAAATAAAGCATTGACCCTTTTATTTTGATGTCACATTAATTACGATTGTTGGAGAACTGTGAGAAGCGTTAGGTGCACCAGTCAGATGCGTGCCGATGTTGTTGTTATTTGTAAACTGGCGTGTTTGTTGATGTTGCTGTTGTCGTTGTTGTTGGTGTTGCTGCTGTCGCTGTTGTTGTTGGTGATGTCGTCGTTGGCGGTTTCTCTGCCGACGATGATGAAGGATTCTTCGGCTGTCCCTGTGAAGAAGCGTATGATGTTCAGAGACACATATTTTGCAGGGATCACGACACTGGCAGTCCTTCAGGATATGTGAGTGCGCTAGGCAATTAAGGCAATACCGATATTGTCGTACGACCTTAATGCGTTTTTCAACAGAAAGGCGTCTGAAACGTAGGCATTTTCTTGGAGGGTGGTCAAGGTCACAATACCGGCAATCCCTTAATGTTCGAGCACGTGATGTTGATCGGGATCATGGTTGAGGTAAGGTTGCTGGAACCTCGCTTCGATTGGCTCTCTGACGACGGAGTAGTGATGACATTTTTCTGAAATATAGGAGATTAGTTATTATTGTTCATAGGGTGGCATTAAAACTAATTGAACAATTGGTCGGGTAACAAGTCCGTTAGAAGTTCGCACTTCACAAACCCTAACTCTAGAGTCAGACCCACGAATAACTTTTTCAACGCGTCCGAGTCGCCATTGATGACGGGGTAAATTGTCGCGTCGGATTACTACAAGGTCATTTACAGCAAAGTCACGTTGGGGATATTTCCACTTAATACGTTTATGTAGCTCATTGAGATACTCTTCCTTCCATCTGAGAGCGAAATTATGGTGAAGTATTTTTAGCTTTTGCCAACGATTGGCATAACTTATCGATTGATGTGAAACATCAGGTTCAGCAGGTGCTAAAATAGGTGCCCCGATGAGAAAATGGCCAGGCGTGAGGGCAGATAGATCCGATGGGTTTTCGCTCATCGGACTAAGTGGTCGTGAATTTAAACAAGCTTCTATTCGCGATAGCATTGTTGAGAATTCTTCGAACGTGAATTTTTGTGAATGAGAGATCTTTTTTAGATGTGATTTGAAACTTTTCACACCCGCCTCCCATAATCCTCCCATGTGAGGCGCACCAGGAGGTATGAAATGCCAATCGATTGATTGAAAAGCGTCTTGGGTGATAAGTTGCTGCCGGATGAGGGAAAGCAAGTTGGCTTGATGTTTGACAAGAATATTTGCAGCACCAACGAAAGCAGTACCATTGTCAGAGTACATAGAGAGTGGGCAACCACGACGTGAGAAAAACCGAGAGAAGGCTGCCAAAAAGGCTGGGGTGGATATCTCGCTGGTAACCTCTAAATGAATTGCTTTCGTTGCAAAACATACGAATACAAGAACATAACCTTTTGTTGTCTTGCAGCCACGACCAGCATAAGACTTAATGTCAAAAGGGCCTGCAAAATCAACTCCAGTATTTGTAAAGGGGCGTGAAAGAGTAGTTCTTTCAGGGGGTAGGGCAGCCATGATTTGTTGACCTCGAAGTTGTTTTCGCAATGCACAATTTTTGCAATTGTGAATAATAGATTTCGCTAAATTCTTCAATTTCGGAACCCAAAATTCTATACGCATAAGCCAAAGGAGGAGAGAATTTTCACCATGTATAGAGGACTTGTATCAGTTCCATATATAAACGAGAGAATTTTGCATTATATGGCAGTATTTTGGGAAATCTTTCTTCAAAAGTAAGCATGGGGGATTGAGAAAGTCTACCGTTTACTCTAAGAAAACCGTCCAGTCAATGAAGGGGTTTAGAGTCAAAAGGTTACTTTTTCGAGACAAAGTTAAACCTTGGGAGAGAATATTGTATTCAGGAAAATATAGTTTTTGGCACACTATGATCAATCGGTTTCGAACATTTTTAATTTCCTTGTGGAGAATGTCAGTATTATCATAGCGTAAATGGTGTTTGGGGAGAGGAAATGAAAGAATCTAAAAATATAGCAAAGAACTCGCATAGCTCTTGAAAGATCAGAGAAACGTTCTAGTATATCGAAATGAGTTATGTGGGATTTAATTGGTCTCATTTCTTCGATGGTTTCCATGCTGTGATGATTTGAATGTGGCAATTTTAGCCATGATGGGCCATGCCACCATAAATCATTTAAGATGAGCTCGTTAGCTGTGATACCACGGGATGCCAGATCAGCGGGGTTATCTTTTGAGTCAACATGTGACCAGATATCTTTATCCAATTCTTCAATGATCGAAGCGACACGGTTTGCAACAAAAGTTGTCCATTGATCCGGGGGTTTCTGTAGCCATGCAAGCACTATTGTAGAATCCGTCCACATATAGGCCCGAACCTTTAGTTGGGATCGGATCGATTTGAACATTTTGGCCATCAATTCAGCACCACACAGTTCTTTTCGGGGGAGTGTGATGAATTTCACGGGTGCAACTTTCGTTTTTGCAGCTAAAAGATGGGTGTGAACTTGACCATTCGGTGCTTCAGTTCTTAGATATAAAGTAGCCGCGTAAGCTTTCTCAGATGCATCACAAAAACCGTGTAGCTCGATAGAAAGCGAGGGTTCGAAATCAACGAAACGGGGTATTCTAATTTTCTAGATATTGGGGTAGTCATCGAGAAACGTTTGCCACTGTTTTAAGGTTAAAGGGTTTAATTCTTCATCCCAATCTGTTTTATCCTTCCAAATTTGTTGCATTATGATTTTTGCAACAATTATTTTGGGAGCGAGCCAGCCGGCGGGGTCAAACAGTTTTGCAATGTCTGATAAAACTACACGTTTTGTGTAGACATTTTTATTGGGATGGTTTATGGGCTTAAAGTAAAAAAAGTCACTTCTAGCATTCCACCTTAAACCTAGTGTTTTTGAAGTGTAAGAATCTGACAGTTTCAGAAACTTTGCATCCAGTAGATGATCGGGGGTATGTCCTGTAAAAGGCATTCATTGTTCGCTGTCCATTTTCTAAGAGAAAATCCAGCCGCTTAATTGTTACAGGTACATTTACATAGGTATCTTTCAAAAACATTAATAGTCTGAATTAGAGTTATATAGTTTAAATACCTGACAAAATGGGAAACAATTTAAATAACAGGTAAATGGTAAATGGTATGCTTCACCTTTTAAAAGGGGTTAGGGTGTGGGTTCTTTATGCTTCTAAAAGTGGTAATAAAAGATAAATATTTTTATTTTACATAATTGCAAGAAAGAGTATTTATAATAATGTTTCTACAATTATTATTCATTACAATTTGTGCAATGGCTAAGTACTGTTACAGAGATCTGTCAAAAATGGAAAACTACCTCTATTGAATTAGACGAAGAAGCTAAACAACTTGTAGAAGATGAAAATCAAGGCTATTTAGAAGAAATTTTACTAAAATTGGTTGATTTAAAGTACTTTTTCATTACACTAACAATAAGTTACACTTTTTTTTATATAGTTAAAAAATTTTCTTGATTTAAAAATTTATATATTTTGAAAATTTACAATAAAAATTGTTATATTTCTTAAATTTACCATAAAAATTGATATAGAAATATTTAAAAAGACAATAAAAAAAATTTAACTAAAGCAAAAACATAAGAGTTTTTCATTGAAACTTCTCTATCTTGAACCAATATAAGGTAACTTTTACGTTCGCTGCTTAATAAATTATATATTAACTCGGGATCTTTCAAAAAAAAAAAAAACAACCTTTAACCCTTGTGCTTATTACGACTAAAAAGTTTACGGGGTCCAAAGTTTGGCATTTTCTGAAAAATTAACTTAAAAAATTTTTAGAAAGTATTAATTGTAAAATTAACTGAAAAAATAAGACATTATATTAAAAAAAACCTTTTTTTACCTTTTAACACTTCACTTTTGTACTAAAATTCAACTACAAATGAAAATGTATTTTAAACCCTCCGTAATTTCTTTTATTTTCGATCGAGAATTACGTTTTATAGCAAAACTTAAAGGCTAAAGTCTCACCTACCAAACAAAAAAACCGCATATCAAAATTCCAATCCAATCAAAAGTTATAGATTTTTGACCGCATTCTCGTCAAATGGTCCACTGTGCGCCGTTGCGCTTTAATTCAAAAAAATGTCAAATGATTATATATTTTTCGGAATTAGCTAGTAATATGTTAACATAAGGATACATTTAATACAATAAAAAATCCGGTAAAGTCACTCTATACAGACTGAAAAATATACCCGATAAAAGTTTATATACCAAATTTTACTAAATATATATGAATAATTGCGGCCCTTAGTTTGCGTACCAGGTTTTCGCGTACGGAAAGACTGCCTTACGAACGTAGTTAATTCAACTAAAAACTGATTTAGAGTCGATCCTTATGAGGTGTGCGTGTGTATAAAAACTTATTAAATTTATTTTATAAAAATTTTCTTCTTAACTTGCTAGATATATTGATATTTCAAAAAGAGTACTTTTAAAAAAATTTTATTTCTTAAAAAAGAAGACACTTTTTTAAAGGTACTTTTAAAACAAAAGTACTTTTAAAAATGGAGCACTTTTTAAAAAGGGTCCTCTTTTAAATGAAAGGTAATTTAAAAAAGTGTACTTTTAAATAAAGGGAGCACTTTTAAACAGAGTTCAGAAAAAAACACACACTTAATAAAAAACTCGTACATATATGTAAACAAACATAACTTAGACCAACACACATATTTTTATTTTCATATCAATTATGTTTGTTTTTAAATTTTCTTCGGTGCCCAACACAATCATGACTGTGTTCGTTTCAATATTTCGTTATTTACACGAACATTTTTGTATCACGTACTTTTTGTTTCAATCACACATAAACCACACATTTTTGAGTGTTGCTTTATTTGAAGTTCATGTTCTGGTACGTGCACTGAAAAAAAACAGAACATGTACAATAAACAGGTTCGAGTTCAGTTATATTTTAAGTCGTGTTGTGGCTCGTGTACTAAGAAAAAATAGAACATGTACAACAAACAGGTTCGAGTTGTTTAAAATATAACTGAACTCGAACCTGTTTATTGTACATGTTCTGTTTTTTCTTAGTACACGAGCCACAACACGATTTAAAATATAACAGAACTCGAACCTGTTTATTGTACATGTTCTGTTTTTTTTTTTTTTCAGTACACGTACCAGAACATGAGCTTCAAATAAAGCAACACTCAAAAATGTGTGGTTTATGTGTGATTGAAACAAAAAGTACGTGATACAAAAATGTTCGTGTAAATAACGAAATATTAAAACGAACACAGTCATGGTTGTGTTGGGCACCGTAGAAAATTTAGAAACGCACATAATTGATATGAAAATAAAGATATGTGTTGGCTGCTTTTGAACAGAAGATTGTGTGTTTCATGTGTGTATTTTCTGAACCTTGCTTTTAAAAGAAAGTGTACTTTAAAAAAATATATATACTTCTTACGGAAATGCACTTGTTTAAAGATTCTATTTATACCCTATTCCACTATGTGGTTTGGGTATAATGACTTTGTGCTGCTGTTTGTAACAACCAAAAATATTTGACCTAGATCCATCTTTTATTATACCGATCGAATCAGAATCACTTTTTGAATCGATTTAACTATGTCCGTCCGTCTGCGTGTCCATGTAAACCTTTTAACCAAACTGCAGGTGGGTAAAAACATATGAAATCAACCGAAAATATTAACATTTGTGACCTCATCACCTCCAAATTTGATAAGATTTTGTACACATGATCTATGGATCGGCACAATAATATTTGCCAACTTTCAGACATATAGCCTTCGAACTTTCAGAATTATGGCCATTCCAAGTTGGCAAAAATCAATAAAAATGCACTCAGATGCCTTAACACAATTTTTAATATCTCGAAAAGTATTCATTGCATGTTAATAATCAAGGGCTCATTTTACAGACTAAAACATGCGCCATTCCAAAAAAAAATTTTTTTCAAATTTTCGATCAAGGATAATGTAAATAAAAAAGGACTAAAATTTCCAAAGGATATTTCTCGAAAATCAATATTTTTAAAAATTTCAAAAAAATATATGTTAATTCTTATTATGTTTTGTACAAGTCTGTCAAATTTCAATGTGGAGTTTTTATTACAACATGAGTTATTAAGAAAAAAGCAGGCGAAGGTTTATGTATTTCATGAAATGTACCAAAATACAAAAAGGTGACAAATTACAAAAAGAAGGACAAATCAAATGTAACGGAACTTTTTCGACTTTTCTTTGCTTAAACTCTTTTTCTCCATTGCTTAACCTTTAATAAAAAGTACAACATAATGTATTATCATTATTAAACACTTTATTACAGCATATTTATTTATTTCTGAAGGATTTCAATTAAAAAATCTGCATCTGCCGCGTATCGCTTGACTTTAATTTTTTTTTTATCTACAGGTTCAATAGAATGCAGCTTTTGAGTTCCAGGAATAGTACGCAAATCTTTAAAACGAATTTGAAGGAACCGTGATTCTTCTTCGTGGTCTTCTAGAGTTAAAAACTCGAAATTACAGTTCAAAAGATTTTGCAGGCACCATTCATATAATTGTTTTGGAGTAGTTATTTGACCTTGTAATGGACGCTGTAAACTAGCTCGACGTGCCTCTCTCTTTACGGTACCTCCAAGACCGCCACTTGGGCCTTTTCCATGGCTTGTTGCAAAAAAATGCCACTCAGCATTACATCCAAAATCTTCCATATGATAACATAAATTGATAAAGTTCTTTTTATTTTTAAACTGGGCAGCACTACCGTCTGAAAAATACGTGATTTTCTTCGGGGTTGTTTTAAACTTTTTTCTCAAAAATACATTCAGGTGGCGATGGAACAGGTGAACAGCTACAGAATCGTGTACAAGACAATCAGATATTATTATGAAGTTTGTATGTTGTGTTTTTCCATCTGATTTAAAATAAATAGCAATTGGGTATAAAGTGGCCTGAGAGTTGTTCCAGTGAAATCCCTGGACTGCATCCTGAATAGTAAAAGAAGCATTTTCTGAAAAATCGCAAACTGCTATATACTCATTTTCTTCCAAATTTGATTTTCTTTCGCTCAGATATGCTGCCTGCTGTTTTGCAATAAATGAATGAGGTAATAGAATTTCAAGTTTTTCACATAGGGAATCCACAAAAACGTCGGCTTGGCCAATCATGGTCTCCAAATTATCCCTATCTACACTTACCCATTGTTTATATGTTATTTCATCAATATCATTTTGCTCTAGTAATTGATTTAGTTTTGCTTTTAAATTTTCAATTCCTGGACACTTGTTACATTTACGTAGGTGACACTTTGAAGAAGATGGAATGCATGTCATTTGTTTCAAACAATCTTTGTAACATTCAAGCTGATAATTCGGAACACCAGCAGTTAATTTTTTTAAATTTATGACGTCAATCATCAGCTTCACATTTTGATGCTTTGTACAAACACACACGTTATGAGATCCACTCGCATTTGCTAGAATTATATTCCTCGGACGAAGTTGGCAAAACTTGGAAATACCTATTTTTATTCCATCATGTCGTTCCTTGAATAAGGCGTACATTTCTCTTAAGTTTCCAAGCAAAAGTCTTTTATTTTTCCTGACTTTTGTACCATTTTCAAAAAAAGACACGAAATCTTTCTGTCCGGGCATACACCTGCTGACGTCATCGGATTCATAAAAGGATTTTACTAAATTGCTTGTCACTGGTGAAATTGGACTTCCCAGTTTTGGGTTAGGCGTACTCATCACACCCTTTGTTTCAACCAAATGCTTAACTTTTCGCGCGATATAGTTTGTAACCAGGAATTCTTCCTCAATTTTATGTATTGCCCAGCTTTTTGGTAAAATTGTTAGCAGTTGGATTTTCTCGCTATTTTTTGTTAAACTTCTTCTTTTTTATCGGAGATTGTTCCAGATACGGTAAAGATTGGTTTAATTTTGAAATAGCAACTTCTTCCGTACCTGACGCAATGTCATCTTCTTCCGTGCCTGACGAAATGTCATCGAAAGTATCTACATTTTCGTTTATGTCTGAACCTTCTTCCAAATTAGATTTATTAGATTTCTTCAGATGCGAAAATTTTATTCTACATGTCCCACAAATTTTATTTGAGATCGTAATGTTTTTATCCTTAGTATACTGTAGCATCCATTCTTGGACTTGTCTTAAACTTTTATTGCACCCACTGTAGCATCCATTCTTGGACTTGTCTTAAACTTTTATTGCACCCAGTGTGACCGGATTTTTTAAAAGGATTACAGCAAAATGTTGAATGGAATGGCATATTTTTTTTTTTAAATACCACAACCGAATGAATTGTGCACGACTTTTTTGTATTGACAATAATTATAATTTATTTAAATATTTAGTCTCTTTTTTTTGTTTTTTCAAACGATCAAGTCACTTTAACACTATAACACTTTGACGTTTAGCACTTATGAAATCTAGTATTCAACTGAAGTTTGACTTACAATCCCTGAACGATTTATACTGTTTTTTTTGGTACAAAAAATAGATTACAGGTAAAAAAATACACACCTTGCTTTTCTTGAATTGGAAAATTTGCGTGAACTACGGGTCATAAAATGTTTTTTAAATAGGGACTGAATTTGCTACTGCCAATAAGCCGACCACAGGTCATAAAATATTTGTAAATTTTTTGTGTGAACTGGCAGTAAATATTTCGTCTAGGTTGTAAAGTCGAAAAAGTTCCGTTACATTTGATATGTCCTTCTTTTTGTAATTTGTCACCTTTTTGTATTTTGGTACATTTCATGAAATACATAAACCTTCGCCTGCTTTTTTCTTAATAACTCATGTTGTAATAAAGACTCCACATTGAAATTTGACAGACTTGTAAAAAACATAATAAGAATTAACATATATTTTTTTGAAATTTTTAAAAATATTGATTTTCGAGAAATATCCTTTGGAAATTTTAGTCCTTTTTTATTTACATTATCCTTGATCGAAAATTTGAAAAAAAAATTTTTTTTGGAATGGCGCATGTTTTAGTCTGTAAAATGAGCCCTTGATTATTAACGTACAATGAATACTTTTCGAGATATTAAAAATTGTGTTAAGGTATCTGAGTGCATTTTTATTGATTTTTGCCAACTTGGAATGGCCATAATTCTGAAAATACGAGAGCTACGACACTGAAAGTTGGCAAACGCTATTATTATGTTTAACTTTCCCTTCGTACCAAAATTCATCCAATTCGAAATCGGTGCGGTCAACTCATTGGTTGATTTCATATGTTTTTACCCAGGTGGCAAATATGAATATATTTTGATGAAATTTGGTATATGAGCTTCCATCGGCCATGGGATGAACGCTATTAAAATTGGTGAGAATCGGTCCATGTTCAGACCTAGCCCCCATACAAATCACCCCTATAAAATCGACATAAATTGCCATAAGACCCAAATTGTTGTATAGATCTTAGTCAAATTGGGTTTGTATATGTTTATTACATCCACTAATGAATAGTCCAAAAACGCTTCCTATGGGACAACTCTTGGTCATAGGCTCCATATAGAGCTGCTTCCCGATCTTCTCTTAAATCTATCAAAAATCAAAAATATTGCACTGATTCATCTCAAATTTTGTTTGTATATATTTTCGCAAAATACAAGAGACTTTACCAACCATGGTCAGGATCGGTCCATTTTTGGACCTAGTCCCCATATAGACATAGCATCCGATATGAACTTTTTCATATCTGCAGCAAAAAAAATTAATAAAAATGCCACTCAAATTTGGTTAACTTTATTTTCTATATCCAATTAGTTGGGTTAGATAGGGTCTCTAAACGCATGGTATAGGGTATCGTATAGTCGGTCTAGACCGACTATAATTTTCTTACTTGTTTTTCTTTCACATTGGCTACTTTCTTTATTATATCGTGATAACGGTAGAAGAATATGTGTCAATACTTCCTTAGGCTAATGTGACACGGTGAGTATAACTATATACACGCCATCATGAAGCAAATTTCGACTGATTTATAGGTGCGGGGACATCCTTCCTTTTTAAACTTCCTTGCAGCTAATTCAATGTCAATACCTTTCAGTCTTTAAGGTTGTATTTGGCAGTTATTCAAAAACAATAGAGGTTACAATAGAGAATAAACGTAACCGTGTTTGGCGTTGATCAACCACAATGCACGTTAGCTGGCAAAAACTCAAATTACAGTTTATAATAAGAAAAAAAGTAATTACATATTTACATATTTTTTTTTTTTTATATTAACCAACACTCAGGGGATGCCCCCTACAAATGCAGTGCATTGTGTTGATTTCAGGAATATTGATTTCAGGAATGTGTGGGAAGGAGGAAAAAGGGAGTAGTGTTTGTGGATATTTGACTTAAATTTTATTAGATTACTAGCAGTAACCCGATGCGCTTCGCAACACCCCTCGTAACGAAATAAAAAGCAGGCAATACGTGGTGAAGAAAACTATTGTTTTGTATAGGAGGTGCCATGCCCATTAGTCTGATTCCGCCCATTTTTTGGGTAAGTACTCACCTTAATAGCTTATGAACTCAAACAAAGTCGTTCATTATTATAGTACTCCAGTTATATATTAAATACTTACTTTGTATGGGGGTACCACGCCCACTGGTACAATACCGCCCATTTTGTTATGGGGCTACTTACATTAATTACTCATGAACTCAGACAAAGGTCCAAGGCTTTCACTATTACAGTACTTCAGATATATGACATTATATATTTACTTTGTATGGGAGGTATCACGCCCACTGATCGGATTCCACCCATTTTTTTCGAGTAATAACGTTGATAACTTATGAACTCACACAAAGTCTCAAGACCTAACCTGTTACAGTACTCTAGATATATGACATTTAATATTTACTTTGTATGGTGGCTACCACGCCCATTGGTCAAATCCCGCCCATTTTTTTCAAAACTCTTTGAATTATTTTAATATAAACGTGTACATAGTTTCAGAACTCTTGCTGTCGTAGTTCTCCAGATATTATATGTTAAATTTGGATGTTAAAAATTCACTTTGTAAGGGAGGTGCCACGCCCACTGGTTCAATCCCGCCCATTTTTTATGGATCTACTCACATTAATAACTCATGAAATCAGACAAAGTTCCAAGACTTTCATTGTTACAGTACTTTAAATATATGACATTATATATTTACTTTGTATGGGAGGTACCACGCACACTGATCGGATTCCGCCCGTTTTTTTTTAGTACTAAATTTGTTAACTTATGAACACACACAATGCCTCAAGACTTTATCTGTTACAGTACTCTAGATATATGACATTTAATATTTAATTTGTATGGTGGGTGCCACGCCCAGTGGTCTTATCACGCCCACTGTTTCCGCAACTCTTTGAATTATTTTAATATATACGTGTGCATAGTTTCAGAACTCTTGCTGTCGTACTACTCCAGATATTATATGTTAAATTTGGATGTTAAAAATTCACTTTGTATGGGAGGTGCCACGCCCAATTGAAAAATTAAAAAAATATATATCCTATTTTTCCTTCCGGATAGGCAGTTACCTACTGTAAAAAATTCAACACGATCGGTCCAGTGATGTAGTCTCCTATAAACCACAAACAAACAAACAAACATACACAACTCCATTTTTACATACAGGTTGTCGCCGACTAACGACCACTCGACTTATGACTATTCACACTTACGACAATGTTGTTTTCATGCAAAATGGATTAATAACACAAACTACATATGTGGTTGCAAAGAAAAAAGTGGCATAAAAAACAAAACAATGCGATTCATTTCAGTATGCACAAAACATGTTATACAAACAGTTCTGGGGATTCTCAAAAATATATCAAGAACTAGTCAGAATTTTTTTAAGTGAATAATATTACATAATACCGAAAATGGCTGGAACTAGTAAAAGTAAATGAAGTGTTATAGACTTGGAAAACAAACAGAAATTAATAATACAATATGAAAATGGTAAAAAAGTGAAAGATATAGCACATGATTTAAAACTGTCTCATTCGACAATATCAACGATTTTAAAAAACAAAAAACGAATTTTGGAAGCTGTTAAAGAATCGGCATCTAAGAAGTCAACAATAATAACCAAAAATAGACAAGGTCCAATACATGAAATGGAAAAGTTATTAGTGATTTGGATGGAGAATTCGATCCAAAAACGAATTCCTCTATGTTTCGCAATCATTCAAACCAAAGCATGCATCCTTTTCGAAATGTTGAAATTAAAGGAAGGTAAAAATTATGATCAGACTTTTACTGCAAGCCACGGATGGTTTCAAAGATTTAGGAAGAGAACAGGTTTTCAAGATGTAGATGTAGATGAGACCGGTCTATATTGGAAGAAGATGCCTGAACGTACCTACATTCATAAAGAGGAAAAAAGTATGCCAGGATTCATAGCTTTTAAAGACCGAATAACAGTTTTATTAGGCGGAATTATAGCTGGTTATAAATTAAAACCATTTGTCATACATCGGTCAAAAAATTCAAGAGCATTTAAAGTAGTAAATATTAATATGTTACCAGTGCATTACAACTCAAATAAAAATGCTTAGATGATACAATTTCTTTTTGAGGTATGGTTCACAAAAGTATTTGCGGCCGAAGTAAAAGAATATTGTAATCAACAAAACATTAATTTTAAAATACTTTTACTACTGGATAATGCACCTGGACATCCACAACACTTAGGCGACTTACACCCAAACATTCAAGTTATGTATCTGCCTCCAAAAACTACCAGCATTTTACAGCCCATGGATCAGGGTGCTATAGCTACATTTAAGTTCTATTATTTAAAAATTACATTTGCTCAAGCAATTATGGCTCTTGAAAAAGGAACGACTTTAAAAGAATTTCGGTAGAATTATAATATTCTTCAAGGAACTAAAAATATAGCAAGTGGTGGTTGTATGAGAAGAGTATGGAAAAAATTAACAATACGATTTGAAAACTCCACTACAAGTTCGCCGATTGAAAAAGAAATTAACATTGAGCAAATTACAGATCAGCTAGTAGAGCTTGGTCAGCAGCTTAAACTTGAACTTAACAATGAGGATATTAGGCAACTCATTGCATACCAACTGGATGATCTAACGAATAAAGATTTATTGGAACTTGAATCGCAAACTGTTGCAGAAGTCGCGGATAAAAAAACCAGAAGAAGAAAAGAGTACCAAAAAAAATTTTCGGGAAAAAAATTAGTGCTGCTTTTCACCAAATTTATTAAGGAATGCTAAAATTAGAACAAATGGATGCAACCGAAGAGAGATTCTCAAAAGTGAATAGGTTAATTCAAGATAATTTGAATTGTTATCATGAAATTTACCGCGAAATAAAAGATCGAACTGTTCAAACCACATTAGATGGATTTGTTAAAAAAAAACTAACACTGGATATTCTGTTGCTGAAGATAACGCTATGGATTGCACTCATGTAATAACTACAGATGATGAAGACATGTAAATAACACTAACTAACATAAATGACATATTTTTGTTTAATTATATTTTTTTTATTATATTTTTTTGTTTTATTATATGTTTGTTCTATTATTATTCATTATATTATATTATATCAATTTTTATAATATAATACCAAAATTGGCCAAGAGAACTTAACGTACAGTAATGCCAAAATATGCCAAGAGAAGTTAACGAAAAGTAAAAGTAAAGTTGATTGTCCACGCATAACTTTCCTCAAACCCAACGAATTTTCCAAGAGAAGTTAACGTACAGTAATGCCAAAATATGCCAAGATAAGTTAACGTACAGTAAAAGTAAAGTTGATTCTCCACGCATAACTTTCCTCAAACCCAGTTAATAGCTCAAAAGAAGGAGCTTGATCCACTGAGTGTTCTTAGACCTTTGTCAACAGCCTACGTTAATTAGAACTCTAGTTATAGAGGTTTGAGAGAAGAAAAATATTGAAAAAAATCTTGAATGCAAAGTTTATTCATAAATTCTTTTAATATATAAGCTTGAACTATGAATATGAATTTTGAGATAATTGTATAAGGTGGTCATAGGAAATTTGTATTAATATGTATGTATGTACTTTTTTCTTGATGTTATTTTTTACGAAACTCGACTTACGACTTAATCGACTTACGACCAATGTCCAGGAACCTATCTCGGTTGAAAGTCGAGGACTACCTGTATAAGATAACTGTCAGGAAAGACCTCTGCGGGGAGTTTATTCCACATACGGCTAGTTCGACTGATAAACGAATTCTCTCTGTAATGCGTTGTGCGGTCAACTGAACAATAGACTACAAATGGATGCGATCTACTGAGAAGCGGGTAGAGCGAACAGAAACTCGGGCGCTTGGGATAAGTTCACTAATCTCAGAAGAACATTTTCCATGGTAATATCTATGGAACAGTACTACACAACCCACATTCCGGCGGTGTTCCAATGAATCATTAGAGTTGGATACCCTACTGTCATTGATGAGCGCCAACGCCCTCCTTTGTACACGGTCCAGTAGCTCCAAAATAGACTTTGAAGCTAATGCCCATATTTAGAAGTTAGGCGTTTCAAGATTTCGAAGTAAGTGATCTTTAAGTTCAGCTTTAAAATTAGATATTCTAAAAGTAACAGAATGATAGCCGTTGTTCCGCAAATATTTGAAGACGTACATAAGCAGCTGATATTTATATAAACCATGAAAACACACATTACCATATAAAGATAATGTTGGGTAAGTGATTGGTAAACTGTGTATGGTTTTCAAAGCTTAATTCTGCATAATTTGCAGTGATTTTAATATATTTATTTGTTGATTTATAACCGTATATTATTGCCATATAGTGCAAGTGACTTTGAATGAGAGCTTGATAGACTAACATTTTAGTTTTAATGTTCAATTTATTTTTAATTTTATACAAAATACCAATAGCCGGTGTAATCTTAGATTTGAATTCAGAAATATGTGAATCCCATGACAGATTATTTTGCAAAGTAATGCCCAAGTATTTTACCTCATGGATTTCAACAATTATATTGCCATCAACAAAAATATTAAAATCAATATTCAAAGCATGAGCATGATGTCTAAATCTTATTAACTTCGTTTTATTTGAATTTAGGGATAAAATAGGCAAACATCGTCAGCAAACATATATAATCTACCCTCAATATTCAAGTTACAAATATCGCATAGATATATAGAAAATAGCAAAGGTCCCAAGCAACTACCCTGCGGCACTCCACATTCAACATTTAGCATTTCACCCTTCTCGCTGTTACTTGTACAAATTGTTTCCGGTTTTGAAGGTAATTTTCAAATAATTTTAGCTCTTTTCCCAGCACGCCGCAATATTTTAGCTTCTGTATCATTACATCATGATCAACTAAATCGAAAGCCTTTGTAAAGTCCAGAAACAGACCTGCAACACCTTTTGAACCATTATCAATACCATCACATATGAAATTTACAACATTAATCACCGCTTCTTCAGTACCACCGCCTTTTTTAAATCCAAGCTGATATTTATAAAAGTAGTTATTATTATCAAACAATGATAACAGTTTTTGATGAATAATTTTTTCAAAGATTTTATCGATAGTTGATAGCAAAGCAACAGGGCGAAAATTATTTACTTCCGAAGCTTTTAAAACTTTGGGTATAGGAACAATTTTACTGATTTTTAAACAACTTGGAAAACTAGAATAGGTTACAATTTTATTGTATACATTTTTTAAAATTAGAGCTAGTACTTCTTTACATTTATGCATTTATATCGGTGGTATATTAGCAACACCAGTTGATTTTTATACCCTATACCACTATGTGGTTTGGGTATAATGACTTTGTGCTGCTGTTTGTAACAACCAAAAATATTTGACCTAGACCCATCTTTAATTATACCGATCGAATCAGAATCACTTTCTGAGTTGATTTAACAATGTCCGTCCGTCCGTCCATCCGTCCGTCCGTCTGTGTGTCCATGTAAACCTTGTAATCAAACTGCAGGTCGCAAATATGAACATATTTTGATGGAATTTGGTATATAAGCTTTTATCGGCCATGGAATGAACGCTATTGAAATTTGTGAGAATCGGTCCACGTTCAGATCTAGCCCCCATACAAATTACCCCTACGAAATCGACATAAATTGCCATAAGATCCAAATTGTCATATAGATCTTACTCAAATTGGGTTTTGTATACGTTCATTACGTCCATTAATGAGTAGTCCAAAAATGATTCCTTTGGCCCCATATAGAGCTGCTTCCCGATCTTCACTTAAATCTATTAAAAAACAAAAATATTGCACTGATTCTTCTCAAATTTTGTTTGTACATATATATTTTTGCAAAATACAAGAGACTTTACCAAACATGATCAGGATCGGTTCATTTTTGGACCTAGTCCCCATATAGATATAGCATCCGATATGAACTTTTTCATATCTGCAGCCATAAAAATTAATAAAAATCCCACTCAAATTTGGTTTTTGCTAATTTTCTATGTCCAGTTAGTTGGGCCTAAGAGATAGGTTTCTAAACGCATGGTATAGGGTATCGTATAGTCGGTCTAGACCGACTATAATTTTCTTACTTGTTTAAAATTCGTTTTATTTATGAATCGGGCAAATCGGCGGCGAAGAACACACACGACTATTTAAAAAAAATGACAGCACATGGCCAATAATAAAGTCCTTTTCTACACATGTGCAGACGCCATGGAAAAATACCATCAATACTGAATTGCTACCTCATACACCATATTCTCTCGACTTATTTACCAGTGACTATTTTTTATAGCCCAACCTAAAGAAATGGCTCGATGCAAAGGTATTTCGCTCCAACGATGAAACCATTAATTAAACAAATGCACGTTTGACAAACTTGAGAAATTCTATTATTTGGAAGAATCAAATAAAAATTTGAAGAATGTTGTATATTAACAAAAATAGTGTAATTCTATCTCAATACACTTTGAGCTAGAAGGACACTATGTTAATTAGATTGTGTATATATTTTTTTGCACTTAAAAAAATTATTTCTCAAAAGTCACGGATTTATTGAACCGCCCTCGTACCAGAATTGCAATGAGCTATTATTAAAACAAGGAAAACTAAACAACAAGCAATATTGAACAATATTGCTTTTTGAATATCAATTAATTCATTGTTAGTATTTACTGTTAATTGATTACATACAAGGCATTTTATTTAAAAAAAAAAAAAAAAGCTAAATAAAAATTGCATACAAAATTACGTTTATATGCAGACACTTTTTACCAAATTAAAGGTATTTGATTTATAGCAGTAATGCTCGTATTTATGTTTATTTCAAGAAAACGCTTTTGATAATTGTGCAATGTTCTAACATATAGTTTTGTCCATTTTTAATCTTTAACTGTGGAGGTGGTGGTAAATTTTACCCTCTCTTTAAATTTTTTGTACAACACAAGAAAGGGTTGTGAAATTAATATAACAAAATATAAATTTTTTTTTATTTTTATACCCCATACCACTATATGGTTTGCGTATAATGACTTTGTGCTGCTGTTTGTAACTTCCAAAAATATTTGACCTAGACCCATCTTTTATTATACCAATCGACTTAGAATGATTTTCTGAGTCGATTTAGCGATGTCCGTCCGTCTGGGTGTCCATGTAAACTTTGTAATCAAACTACAGATCGCAAATATGAATATATTTTGATGAAATTTGGTATATAAGGTTTCATCGGCCATAGGATGAACTCTATTGAAATTGGTGAAATCCGGTCCATGTTCAGACCTAGTTCCCATACAAATGACCCCTATGAAATCGACAAAAATTGCCATCAGATCCAAATTATCAGATCTCAGTCAAACTAAGTTTGTATGTGTTTATTGTATCCATTAATCAGTAGTCCAAAAATAATCCCTATAGGACAATTCTTAGTCATTGGTCCCATATAGAGCCGTTTCCCGTTCTTCACTTAAATCTATCAAAAAACAAAAATTTTTCATAGATTTTTCTCAAATTTGGTTTGTATATATTTTTTCAAAATATAAGTGACTTTACCAGATATGGTCAGGATCGGTCGCTTTTTTCGACCTAGTCCCCATACAAATATAGCATCCGATATGAACTTCTTCATACCTACATCCAAAAAAATTAATAATAATGCCACTCAAATTTGGTTTATGCTTATTTTCTACATCCAATTAGTTGGACCGAAGAGGTAGGGTCTCTAAACCATGGTATAGGGTATTGTATAGTCGGGGTAGCCCGACTATAATTTTTTTAGTTGTTTTACATTAAAAATGTAGTAGCTTAATTTCAAAAAAGAAATAATTATAAAGAAATGTTTTTTAATAATACTCTTTAGTAAAATAAAAAGGGGTAAAATATACTACCACGTCACTGACTACGTCCCAAAATTTCACCTCCATAGTTAAAGGTTAAACACAAAATCTGAAGGACTTTTTTCAATGTTATTATCTATGACAACTCAAGCTTTAGTTTTTATATACTAGACGTTTAAGTACATTTTCCTATTGAACAGCAAAAAAAAAAAAAAATAAGCCCATTAACATATACAAATAATACGTGGCTTCCTCTGTTGAAAGATGAAAAAACCTAAACTTTATCTACATAGTTATATTTTTATATTGTCCACTTTATATATTCCCATTCTATTTAGTTCTGCAAAATAATTCTCGCAAATACATATCGTCGTTCGTAAATTATTGTGTTCTATATGCTTTTTGTTAAAGTTTAGTTGCAAATTAAAAAAACTGAACCGATAAAATTGTTGCGACCTCCCTACCAAGGAAATTACTATAGTTTGTGGTTTTTTCTGTTGAAAAAAAATTCCTCTTTGAAAACGCCTTTAAGAGTAAGAACTATTAGAACTTAAACATGAATTAATCAAAAAAAAAAAAAAAACATATAGAACACAATAACTTACGAACGACGATATGTAGAATCAAGGCTAGGTAACTATATCATCTTTGTATTAATTGGCATAGAACCTGAATAGAAAATATAAATACAAAAACTACAACGATCGTAGCAAGTACAACTACAACAACCACATGGAAAATTAATATTTTTCGGAAGTTTTATTTTACATTTTCATCCTCTCAAACAAATATCAAAAATGTGCACCAAAACCAGGGAGTAGAGAAGAATTAAAATATAATTGTTCTCACTACTACTCACTACTAATCAGGGATGATAAATGAGAAATCCAATTTCTTAACAACGAAATATTAAAATTGTACTTTTTCGATCCCAATGGTACTAAAATAATAGATGTAAACATCTATACGCGCAGGGGGGTAAATTTCTATTTCACAATACAATCGCAAAAAAAACAAGTAAGAAAATTATAGTCGGTCTAGACCGACTATACGATACCCTATACCATGCGTTTAGAAACCCTATCTCTTAGGCCCAACTAACTGGACATAGAAAATAAGCAAAACCCAAATTTGAGTGTGATTTTTATTAATTTTTTTGGCTGCAGATATGAAAAAGTTCATATCGGATGCTATATCTATATGGGGACTAGGTCCAAAAATGGACCGATCCTGATCATGTTTGGTAAAGTCTCTTGTATTTTGCAAAAATATATACAAACAAAATTTGAGAAGAATCAGTGCAATATTTTTGTTTTTTAATAGATTTAAGTGAAAATCGCGAAGCAGCTCTATATAGGGTCAAAGGGATCATTTTTGGACTACTCATTAGTGGATGTAATGAACGCATACAAACCCAATTTGAGTAAGATCTATATGACAATTTGGATCTTATGGCAATTTATGTCGATTTCATATGGGTAATTTGTATGGGGGCTAGGTCTGAACATGGACCCATTATCACCAATTTCAATAGCGTTCATCCCATGGCCGATGGAAGCTTATATACCAAATTTCAACAAAATATATTCATATTTGCGACCTGCAGTTTGATTACAAGCTTTACATGGACACACAGACGGACGGACGGACGGACGGACGGTCGGACGGACGGACGGACGGACATTGTTAAATCAACTCAGAAAGTGATTCTGATTCGATCGGTATAATTAAAGATGGGTCTAGGTCAAATATTTTTGGCTGTTACAAACAGCAGCACAAAGTCATTATACCCAAACCACATAGTGGTATAGGGTATAAAAACAGCGTAAAATGTTACGCTGTGAACCGTAAGACAAATCTGTGAGACTTATGATTGTATTGGTGAAAAAATTATGATATTAAATTGTTATAGCAAAATCAACAACCCTTTACTGTAAAATGTTAAAAATTTCACAATATAAATGTATAACATAGACATACATAATTCAACAACCCCACAAATTTGTGATATATAGATGACGCTTTCTGTTTGATTTTAAAAAAGTGACATAAAAAATCTTTAATTAGTAGATGTTTACACATCTCCCCTGTGATCGGCCTCACATGATTTGTTTATACATACATACATACGTACTCGTAATATATAGATAACAAAAACAACAAAAACAAATCTATATCATTAATAGGTAAGGCGATTTCTTGTGACCAATGATTTGTTATACAGTTTTCTTCAGATTTTTATCAAACGGATCTTATTTAAAAGGTACTTCAGACTTACAGATTTTTTAATTTTTTAATTTTTTTGGAGTTATGCTCATTTAAAGTTGCTACTAACACATACATAAAATTATACAATGCTATCTGTGTGTTTATTAAATTGGTTAATGCGTTTGCCAAAAAAATGAGTTTGTTTTCTTCATTCACAATAATAATTGTGTTGAATTAAAAAATAACTTTGGACATAGTCCAATAACGCAATCGATATTTAAAATTGTATAATAAAATAGTTTATTAAATGAAATAATCTAACCCATAAAAAGAAAGTTTTTATTAAAACTCTTTCTTTCCTAATGCATATAAGTGAGGTTCTAGTCTCTCCGTGACTGTGCGTGACTATGCGTGGCTGTGCGTGACTATGTCAGTGTTCATCTTTTGTCACAGCAAGTCTATCGACCAAGTTTCAGATCGATCGGATAAGGGGAAATGGGTTTTAAATCATTCCGTGACTATGCGTGACTGTGCGTGACTATGTCGAAGTTAATCTTTCTTTACAGCAAGTATATCGACCAAGTTTCAGATTGAGTGGATGAGGGGAAATCCGTTTTATAGCTCTCCGTGACTGTGCGTGACCATGCGATACTGTGCGTGACTAAGTCAAAGTTAAGCTTTTTTCACAGCTAGTGTATGAACCAAATTTCAGATCGATCGGATGAGGGGAAATGACATTTAGATCACTCCGTGATACTACGTGACTATGCGTGACTATCCCAAAATTAATCTGAAGTCACAACAAGACTATGGGCCAAGATTCAGATCAGTTGGATAAGGGGAATGAGGTTGCCCCACGACAGACAGACAGACAGAGAGTATGAGTTAAAATAGGGAGTTTAAAAAGAAAATTTCTTAGAATTTCCACTCGAATTTCGAGGGCTGGGATCTGCTAATAAAATAATAAATATTCATATATATATATAACAAGTACGAAAATTATAGTCGGTCTAGTCCGACCATACGATACCGTATACCA
The DNA here is from genome assembly GCA_963682025.1 of Cordilura impudica. Lineage (NCBI taxonomy): Eukaryota > Metazoa > Arthropoda > Insecta > Diptera > Scathophagidae > Cordilura > Cordilura impudica. Next base: position 258,341,853 of record OY821517.1, on the reverse strand, counting down.
TGGTTAGAAACCCTATCTCTTCGGTCCAACTAACTGGATATAGAAAATAAGCAAAAACCAATTTTGAGTGGCATTGTTATTATTTTTTTTGGCTGCACATATGAAAAAAAGTTCATATCGGGTGCTATATTTATATGTGGACTAGGTGAAAAAATGGACCGATCCTGACCATATTTAGTAAAGTCATTTATATTTTGAAAAAATATACACAACCCAAATTTTAGAAAAATCTGTGCAATATTTTTGGATTTTTTGATAGATTTAAGTGATGATCGGACCTCGAGCTCGAGTATTTTTATTTATCAACATTTGAAAGGTCGAACAACTAAAATCTTAAAAAAAAAAAAAAAAAAAAAAAAAAAAAAAAAAAAAAAATCTTAAAATTTTATTTTTTGGAAATATTTAAAAAGTGTAGGGAAAAATGTAGGGAGAAAAAAGTTGGTGTGAGGGAAAAAAGGGATTTTTTCATAAGCGTAGGGATTTCTGAAAAAATCTCCTGGCATCACTGTTCATATGGCAACAATTAAAAGAGAAACAATATTTTATGTTGGATATTCACATTGAACAAGTGAAAAAATCGATTCATAATATCTATGTATGTATTTTATTAATTAGAAGCCAATATATTGGGAAAATTTGTAAAAAGCACGAAATGAGTCGCGGGAGTACCATCGTACTTTTTAGGTTTTAATTGTACCAAAAATGGTACAATTACACCAACTTTATCAACCCTGCCACTAATAAACTTGTGCCTTTTTTACAAGAGAGAAGAAAACTCAGCAATCAAGAGCTTTTACTGTCTCTCACAAGCAAAAGCTTTTTCCAATACACAGCGGTATAGACTGATTGTCTGATACCCTATAATGCGAGATTAGAGAAATGGCCTTTGGTCCAACTAACTGGGTATTGGAAATAAGCGTAAACCAAATTTGTTGCCTGCCGATATAATTAAGTTCATATCAGATGATATTTTAATATGGCGACTATGTTGAAAGTTTTTTTTCGAAAAAAACATATACAAACCAAAATAGAAAATAGTCTGTCCAATATTTTTGTTTTTGGTAGATTTAAGTGAAGATGGGGAATCAGTTTTATATATGTAAGTGGGTGTAATAAACACATACAAACGAAATTTATACGCTAATCTGGGTCTTAAGGCAATTAAAGTAAAACTCATAGATGGCATTTATATGGGGACTGGAATTGAACATGTACTGATTTCAATATATACAAAATTTTAAAAATATTTTCATTCTTGCGAATTATAGTTTGACTAAAACTTTCCATCGATTAACTGACATGCGGACGGGCATCGTTAAATCGACTCAGAATAAGGTATAATAAGGCGTACTTAATGAAATTTACTACTTAGGTCATAGTTTTAAAATGGCCTGTTTTGACACTAACATTCAAGAATCGGATGAACCAATAAATTTAAAAATTTCGTTTTTGCGAGATAAGAGTTAAATAGTCATGAAATTTTAAAACATTAAAAAGATTTCTACGAAAATTTTGTTTTTAACAATTGTTGTTTTTAAAATGAATGGAAAAATCGAGTGAGAACTTTTTTTTTTTTTTTTTTAATAAAGTCCTTAACTTCAAAAAGTCAGTCAATGAATATGCTTTATTTTGAATTATGAAGTTTTATTAAAGAAATATTTCCATAATCAAACACTGAATTTGAAAGAGATTTCAGTGCAATGTAATGCTAATTATTTAATTAAATATAATACTGAAATGTCCATGTTAATCCTTATTATTAGAGAAAATTGTTTTAAATATAAACAGTCGGCCGCTTTGACATTAAAAGTTTCATAAATCAGAATGTGGAGTTAATTCATTTAGCAAGTAAATCATCCATGTGATGCCTGTATATGCATCGTAAATCTCTGTTAAAATTTTTGATCAATGCTAGAAAGAATATTGTCTTATACCTAAGCGTTGTGTTACGCATTTTTATACCCTATACCACTATGTGGTTTAGGTATAATGACTTTGTGCTGCTGTTTGTAACTACCAAAAATATTTGACATAGACCCATCTTGTATACCGATCGACTCAGAATCACTTTCTGATCGACTCAGAATCACTTTCTGAGTCGATTTAACGACGTCCGTCCGTCCGTCCGTCTGTGTGTCCATGTAAACCTTGTTATCAAACTACAGGTCCCAAATATGTGAATATATTTTGATGAAATTTGGTATGTGAGCTTTTATCGGCCATAGGATGAACGCTATTGAAATGGTGAAATTCGGTCCATGCTGAGACCTAGTCCCCATACAAATGACCCCTATGATCTCGTCATAAATTGCCATAAAATCCAAATTATCATATAGATTTCAGTCAAATTGGGTTTGTATGTGTATATTATATCCACTAATCAGTAGTCCAAAAATAATCCCTATAGGACAATTCTTAGTCATAGGCCCCATATAGAGCTGCTTCCCGATCTTCACTTAAATCTATCAAAAAACGAAAATATTTCACAGATTTTCGTCAAATTTGGTTTGGTCGGGCTAGACCGACTATAATTTTCTTACTTGTTTCAATATGGGATTTCCTTTTGCTTAGGGCTGCTTAACAATATGTGTTAAACCCATTTTAGTAATATGCTATTACGTAGATACTATCTACTTTATGCACGGAAGACGAAGTTAACAAAAATCTGTCAGAAAATAGTCTCTACGTATTTGTTATAAAAAATCGGTTACCGCAATAACATTTATTGATGTTGCTTTTCGAAAACTTTATTATTAAGTAATATAGGCACATGCATTTTGTTTGCCAGAAATTCAAAAGTATTCGTTTTAAATTATTTTTTCAATTAGTTTTCACTATATACATATTTCCTATTGTATATGATAAAACATATTGTATATGATAAAACTGTTGTATTATGTTTACAGTTTAATTCAAAAACAATTCATTGTTATATAAACTATTCCAAACATCCAATTTATTTTTGAACTCCTCAGGCATCTCTTCAAATCTTAATTCATCCGCTATTCTAAGCCAGTGGTTATTACTACTCTCGTTCAGAGTTAGCCAAGTAGAATCTTTAGTATATTCACAATTTGGATTAGAAGTTTTAGCAAAGTTTGTCCACATTTTGACCATACGTTTTATAGTTAAGTATTCTTTTGATTCTTTTTCCAATTTCCACGAATAAAAGGCGTACCAAATATAGGACAAATCATCAGCATGAGCCACACCCTTTTTAATATCCTCGCCACAAAACATTGTACGATGATGATTAAATGTGGGGGAGTCAAAGTCAAAGAGATATTGATAGGTGGAAGCTGAGGAATATATTTGCCTGCATTTTATAAAACGATGAAAGCCATGCCAAAATGAAAAGAAGGAAGCGTGCTAGAAAAAACACAACATTTTGTAATATATTTTTAGCAGAGTTCAGAAAAAAACACACACTGAATAAAAAACTCGTACATATATGTAAACATACATAATTTAGACCAACACACACATACTTTTAGCTTCATATCAATTATGTGCTTTCTAAATTTTCTACGGTGCCCAACACAATCATGACTGTGTTCGTTTTAACATTTCGTTATTTACACGAACATTTTTGTATCACGTACTTTTTGTTTCAATCACACATAAACCACACATTTTTGAGTGTTGCTTTATTTGAAGTTCATGTTCTGGTACGTGTACTGAAAAAAAAAAAAAAACAGAACATGTACAATAAACAGGTTCGCGTTCAGTTATATTTTAAGTCGTGTTGTGGCTCGTGTTCTAAGAAAAAACAGAACATGTACAATAAACAGGTTCGAGTTCAGTTATATTTTAAGTCGTGTTGTGGCTCGTGTACTAAGAAAAAACAGAACATGTACAATAAACAGGTTCGAGTTCAGTTATATTTTAAGTCGTGTTTAAAATATAACTGAACTCGAACCTGTTTATTGTACATGTTCTGTTTTTTCTTTAAGTCGTGTTTAAAATATAACTGAACTCGAACCTGTTTATTGTACATGTTCTGTTTTTTCTTAGAACACGAGCCACAACACGACTTAAAATATAACTGAACTCGAACCTGTTTATTGTACATGTTCTGTTTTTTTTTTTTTCAGTACACGTACCAGAACATGAACTTCAAATAAAGCAACACTCAAAAATGTGTGGTTTATGTGTGATTGAAACAAAAAGAACGTGATACAAAAATGTTCGTGTAAATAACGAAATATTAAAACGAACACAGTCATGGTTGTGTTGGGCACCGTAGAAAATTTAGAAACGCACATAATTGATATGAAAATAAAGATATGTGTTGGCTGCTTTTGAACAGAACATTGTGTCTTTCATGTGTGTATTTTCTGAACCTTGATTTTAAGCAAAATTTCAAATTAAACTCACATCCATAAAATTCATAACATCTGTCGAATGTTTAAAATGGATTGCTTTTAACTGCTCAACAAGAATTTTTTTAAATTCTTTTGGCTGTTGGTTTTGAACTTCTGTAGGTAAAAGCATTTCAGGATTTCTTTTATACAAATCCATAATTTGTGGCTTACTTTTAAGTTGGGAATATCTTACTAAACCTTCAAAAGAGCATCCTCCTATCATCATAGGTATATTGTTACCCCATGAGGAATTTAACATGGCCTTTAAATTGTTTCTTATTACTGAATCATCAGTGTCGTAAGTTTCAAGAGATGGCACAAAAGCATAGAATCCACCTTGTAGAGCTGCCGCTGAATTCAAGTTATCTATTTGTACAAGCTGTTCTGCTGGTAATTCGTGTAAAAATTTCAGTATCATTGAATCTTCATTCGGACCATTATATCCCTTATCACAAGCTAACCGATAGGCCAACTCTGTAGCATCTCCACTGAAAGCCCAACTGTTCAGAAGACAACCCGACATACAAATGGCTTTGTGGAAGAGGCCCTGAGTTTGAGGCGTTGCTAACATGAAATGAACCGAAGAAGCGCCAGCACTTTCACCAAATAATGTTATGTTATCAATATCGCCACCAAAATGGGAAATATTTTCTTTAACCCATTTAAGAGCTAATACTTGATCCTTTAAACCGGCATTACCAGGTACTTCACATATAGGATCACTAAGGCTAAGATATCCCAAGGATGACAAACGATAATTAAAGGTCACTACTACAACATTTTCTTCCATAAAATAATCGGGACCATATTTTGGTCTAATGCAAGAACCAGTGTTAAAGGCACCACCGTAAATCCACACCATTACTGGTAACTTTTTCTGAGCACTTAACTGCAATGAAACAATTATTAAAAACTACATTATTGTATACGTTCCACACTTACATTTTTTGAATAAACATTGAGATATAAACAATCTTCAGATCCTTCAATTTCTCCTCTATGATTCTTTTGCAATGGCTTAATATTCGAATCGCGACAGTCTTTAATATCTGTCCAATGAACGGCAGGTAATGGTGCCTTGAATCGTAAATTCCCCACAGGCGGTTGACCATAAGGAATTCCCTCAAAACTGTAATAGTTATTATCATAAATAGCCTTACGTTTTAAACCTTTAATCAATCCCTGGGGTATTCTCAAAATATGTTCTCTAAAATAAACAAAAAATAACTTAACGTTAGTTAAAGCCTAGAAATATTGAATTTAGATCTTAAACGAATTAGTGAAATACTTACTCCGGCTCCATAGCTTTCGAAGACCAGTTGTGTTTTCTATAAAATTTAGTTATGTATCTGCTTGTTATAATACTTTTCAGAAGAGAAGTTTGGCTCTCAGATTTTAGATTGTATAGAGTAAATTTAGTGAAAAGCATTAGATATAGTATTTATTAATGCCTAAAATAAAAAAACAAAATTATCATTTATAGAAAAAAGTGTAAACATTATTTGATTATTTAAGCTAAGAATAATAAGGCAGAGGAAAATATAATAATAATGTGATTGGACCTGCACTTTTATTACTTAGACATTTTTTTTTAATTTTTTCGATTTGATTTTGAACATCAAAATTCTGTGGTATCAGGGCATAACAGCATACTGTTCTGTTTTCGTGACTTCTTTGAAGAGACGTGCTTTGATCTCATTCGTAATCTAGTGTAAGATGTGCTGTGAGTTTTTTTCTACTATTAACATCACTAAAAAACAGGTAAATGTGTTAAAATAAAAAGAGGATACTTTTTTCAAAAAGGACAATTTTTTTTAAAAAAAATTTACTTTTTTAAAAAAAGGATACTTTAACAAAAAAGTTATTTTTTGATTTATATTCTACGCTAGCTTACTGGTCCTTACTAGTGATGCAAATAAAACAACTTTTATTTCATTTGCCCAACGTTTCGTTCCTTTTTGGAAACATTTTCAAGAGCGTTTTATTGAATTAAGGGAACAAATATTGTCATAATTGATTACAGTTTTATAATGTATAAAAATTAGTAAGGTTTACATTTTTCGATGTTGTTATTGCATTTGTCAAAAATATTTGTTGTTATTATCAGAAAAATTATAATTTAAAAAATATTAAAAATTTTTTTAAATGTTGTCAAGAAATAAAGATAAATAAATAAATAATTATAACAATAATCAAAAAAGAAAAACAGGACTTCACAAAACAAAAATATCACAGATGCGTAGCCCACAAGATCACAGTATAAACTAAACTAATTTTGTCTTTGTCCTCCTTATTATTCATACATGGTTCTATTTTTTGATGTATTCTTAAGCTCTCTAAAGTTAATCGTTTATTCTCGTTACATTCATACATAATTTAAAATCTTAACGTGTTCAAAGTCCGCACAATGTTTTTGCGTCATCAAATGTTGACTTAGCGCTGTTGTTGCTCTTCCTTTTTCTCTGTCCTTTTTGTGATCTGCAATTCGTGTTTTCAATGCGCGCTGTGTTGTTCCTATATAGTTGTTTATGCAGTTTTTGAATTAATTTCGTACACAACGTTGTTTTCTTAAGCAACAGAGTTTTGTCTTTGATTTTTGTGAAAAGTTTATTTATTGTTTGAGTTGGGCGGTGTGCTACTTTTATGTTTTCCTGGTCGACGAGTGATCTTTGATGTTTGTTTTGCGTCAAATTTGGTATGTATTGAACTCCTATGAATATTTTAGGTTCGGCGTTTTGATTTATATTTTGTATTATTAGCATTTTAATAATATCTATTATTAGTTTCATTTCCTTTTTAATTATCGTTATCTCGATACATTGAAAAAAATATGAAAATAAAAATTTTTCTTTAAGAGAGTATATTTTCTTAAAAAAGTACCATTTAATATGATAGTCTTTTCTTAAAATTTAACCTTTATAACCTTTTCTAAAAAAATTAACTTTCTTAAAAAACTTAAAAAAAAAATTCTATAAAAAGTAGCTTTTCTTTAAAAGTACAATTTCTTAAAAAATTCTTATCCTAAAAATTTACCCCTTTTAAAAAAGTATTTTCATTAGGCGCCCTATTTATAATATATCCATTTAGCATAAAAAAACTTTAGGGAATGATAATACTTTTAATAGTTAGTCCAAAGCCCGTTATTATGTAAAATGTTTTCTACACGGTTTAACATAATCTCCACAAATTTTTCGATTACTTCATTTGTAATACTCTGCCATTCGCTCGTAATCCGCTACCACAGCCCGTCCAAATTGGTTCGGGTATCCTTTCAAAAACTATGGAACTTATAGGCTTTCTACCATCTTAAGAGATAAAAAATGCAATTTTACAGATAGAGACACGACTACGATTTTTTATAGAAACTGGTCAAAAAGAAAAGCAATCAACTTAAAATTTAAGTGGTATTAAAATTTGAAGGTTTAGTATTGGCAACTGTATTAAAATGGTAGCATACCCAATAGTGGGTGTAATAGAGTTTAAGACACAGGTGGAAGGGATCAAATATTCGGAACAGTCGAATAGTTTTGTTTGCAATAAATTGTGTTTATATACTTTTATTAAACGGTATTTACCTAATTGTTTGTTTATTTGTATTTCTGTTAACGCAGATCTAACCCAACTTTTAAGTGTATTTCATACTTTAGAGATAAACTTATGTTACCTAAAAAATTTTAGAATTAAAATTATTTTATTGAATAGAATCTCAAATGAATAAATACTAAAGCTCGAGGTCATAAGTTTTAAATGTTTTTTATTTATTTAAATATTTCCAATATTTCGATATTCTTTGAATATCTTCATCAGGGACAGTCTAATGTTTCACAAATATATAAATAAGAAAAACAAACAACAAAATGAGTTAAAAACATCAATACAAAAAACAAAGTTCACAAAAATTTTTAAAACAGTAATAACAATAACAATACGAACTTACTAAATTTTATAAAAATCACACAAAAATTTTTTCTTATTTATGTAGTTTTCACTACCATCGTCATGAGTGCACTGAATTTGTGTATTGCTTGGTCTTACTAACTAGATATCTATAATGTTTTGCACAGCCACTCTCCACATCGCTCTTAAAATTCATAGTTGTTGGTGTATTGATAATGTTCAGCATCTCCAACATATAGCGTCGTTTGTAATTTTGTTCTTGTTGTAATATTCGTACCTCATCAAAGTTTGGCGAGTGATTAGTACTGGCACAATGGGCTGATAGTGCAGTTTTTTGTGCCGAACTATTTAAAAAACGTTGATCGGATTTATGGCCTGATATTCTAGTTTTAAGTTTATTTTTAGTAGTCCCTATAAAAAAAACCAACTTTTATTTTATTGAATATTTTGGGTTTATTTTATTTATTTTAACAAGACCTGCTACTAGTAGCTGTATTGATCAATTATTCCGTTGCAATATGCACTCTTTCTTGTTTACAAAATTGTTTTAAGGGTTTCATTATACTCTTATTCACATTTCAACATCAGTGCTGTGAATCGAAAGAAATGAGTTAGTAGTAGTGTTTATGAGCATAGGTTAGTTGTATTACAATGATCAAATCCATGGACGTAACACAATGCCGATATTGCATTTGTTTGTTGTTTTAAAATTTTAAATCTTACATTCAGAAAATTTAAACAAAATGCAAATGAAATTTAATCTTTGTTATCCATAAGTTTAAAATTAATTAAATATTTTAAAACATAAATAAAAAATTACAAAACTTAAAAAGACATGTTAATGAGTAGTTACCGCACCTCGCCACATTTAGCGCGGTTAAGCAAAAATTGCCCATTCTTCACACCACATGAATATTTTAATTTTATAAAAAATAGATATACAAAATATTAATAAAACTAAAAGATTGTGCGTTGCTGTAAATATTCTCCGTGTACCTATTAAAAAAACAATGTCAGAATTTCAAAAGGCAATGCGACATAAGCCCACTTTTTTGAAAAGCTTTCATAAGACCGAATGAAATTGTTGTTTACTTTTACTTTTTGGTAAGTATTTTTTATTTTAGTTCGGCTGTATAGACATAAGAAGCCAATTAGGGTTCAGCTCTCTGGAGCCGGTAGAACCAGCGCTGATCAACATGTATTCATATATATAAAAAAAATCTCACCTTATAAAGTCTCTTCCTTTCAACTCGATTTATTTAGTTTTCCAAACAATTAATTATAAACACGCATTTTACCCAAACACTTGCTAAATACTAAAAAAGCTTTTATTGAATTGGTTTATATATATATTTATAAAAAAGCTTTTTTTTGTATTCTGGGAGAATTACTCTTGGCGTTATGTTCTGTTACTAATCAGCTGTTAATTTATAAAAAAAAAATTCTAAAAGAAGCAGAAGTGGCAGAAACCAAACACAAAACAAGCACAACGTTATTAAATTTTTTTCCAAAACATATAAATATAATTAAATAGCAGTGAAAATGGAGGATGACAAACTGTTAATTTCAATCGAGCTACATGATATTTTGTAGAATAAATTAAATAAAAAGTACAGGCTACCAGAAACAAATACAGGGTGTCTGGTCGCATATATCAAAAGAAGTGGGGATACCAGTGTAGTGTGTAAATGAATTGTGTAAAGAAATTATTGAGTAGACTTTTAAAAGTCTCTCAATACTAGAAATTAAGCTAAATTGTATATAAGTTTATGTTACCCCCCAATCTTACATCACACTGAAATTGTAAAATCGTTGTGTACGTATTATCAACGAAAAATTGTTCGAATTAGTCGAATCCATCCCATTAAATTTTATGCTCACACATCTGACTGCAATCTTATTTTTAAAATGTTGTCGAAGCGTAAACCTGAAAAAATTTGTATACTTCTCTCTCTTATTTTATTTTAAGTAGAGTTACCGAGTTTATTATACAGGCACATGTTTGAGGGAAAATGTTTACATTTATTATTATTAGTATTATTTTAATAATAGTTAATAATATTTATGCTCTATAATTAACAAACTTGCGTTTTTGTATGCGCGTTTCAAAAAATAAATCATTATAATAGATTTAACAAGTTAAAACTTTAATTACAATTTTACAGAATCCAGTAAATTTGCATTAAATTTATAACAGGGTAACATTAATCATCGTTAGTGTCTGCCACTACTCGCACGAAAAATTTGGTGCCATTAGTGTGACCACTGCTGGAAATGTGTGTGTATTAGTAAAAAAATGTGAGTGTATTGAGTTTTTCGAACTTGCAGTGTGATGTGAGATGGCTGGGTTAATGAAAAATATAACAGAGTTTGAAGTAAGAACCAGAGTTGCTACTGCTAAATTTTTTTTCTGCCAAATTTTTCTCCAAATCCGACCAAAAAAATTTTCATATTTGCAATGTTTGCATATACGTTGCACATTTTTAATGCATAAAGAAAAAACGTAACAAAAAATTAAGTATATGTAGAAGGTGCAATCTTACACTGAGATTAATTTAAGTAGGTACATATTATGTACTATTTAGTTCAGTTCTTTTAAATTATGTGCATTTATATTCATTCGTATGACTTAAATCTTTATTTGCGGACCACACATAGTGAGGGTCATTCTTGTTTACAAGTTCCTTGCATTGCATACTGCTATTAATATAGTCTATTTAAAGTTTATTTTTTAATGTAGTTTTTATTAGAGAACCCGCCAAAAATTTGCGTTCAGCTGCTGCAGAGCTATGCGGTAGTGAAATTAAATTAAAAGCAATATTAACGAGATCGCTGAAACTATTTTCATTCATTCCATTTTTAATTGAGAGTACTCTTTCCCAAAATATGTTAATATCCTGTGGGTAAAAAACTATGAATATTACGACACAGTGTCTGTTTTTCGGCAAATTTTTACAAGCGTAGCTTGAGCAAAGATAAAGTGAATGGTATGTGCATTTTACGTAAAATAAATCTATTTCTGCACTTAGTAAGGCGTTGAGCCCGCCCAAATCTTCGCCCGCCATAACATTGGCTCCATCGGTGGCCAAACCAATTAAGTTTTTTAGCCGAATCTCATACGTAGCAAAAAAATCCTTTATTTCATTAGAAATAGAACTTTCGTCCGCTTTGGTGAGCTCCTACAAGGCAATAAAACTATCTTGTACAACGCGAATACTATCGACATATCGAGCAACTAACACCGAGCTTTTTATAATCGAAACATCCGTCATTTTGACAGCAATTGAAGAGAATTTCCTCTCTTTTTGCAACTTATAGCAAATGCGGGCGTTTTGAGAAAGCTTGTATTTTTAACATTTTTCATTACTTTATTCAGATAGGATTGGTAAAAGTTCAAACGCAAAGATAAAGTTTGAAAAATAAACAAATTTTTTTAATTAAAAATTAAATTTATCTGAAAATTCAAATCCTACTAAAATGGTATCCTGCCGACCAGCCGACCAAAAAAAAAAAATCTACCAAATTTGGTCGGAAAAGACCAAGAACTCTGCTTTGAACTTTAGGTTGTTTTCATCATTGAAGAAGTGTATAAGATATGTATGGTAACTGTGGTAAGAAGACTTCACATATATGTATATTACATAACGGTAAGTTCTAAAAAATAATAAAAAACTCACTAACATTGGTGGACGTCACTGCGGTACAAAATGCTAAAGAGAAGAAGCAAGGGATTGCATCTGGTAGTAGGGCGGGTTTTAAACATCGTTGGCAGTTTAACAAATTAAAAATTAAAATTTGCTATTGAACAGATTAACAGCTTCGATGTAGATGAAGGAAACTTTCCAAAAACTCTGGATATTGAAATAGTAGGACACCACAATCAGATGGCAAAAGAAAAAAATAACCGAACATGATTTGCATGAGGTATTTTCAGCGGAAGTGGATATATTTAAAAAATTTTCAAAACAAAGGATGATGTAAGAAACCGAAAGGAAACTGACGCCATTTATACATTTGGAAAAGTGGTTGCAAAGCAAACTAATGAGATGGCTTTAATAACAGATCTTCTCACAAAATTAAAACAAGAGCCAGAGTAAATTTCAAATTCAACCTTGGTTGATACGTACTGAAGTTATAAACTAGGGTTGAAATTTACTCAATTATTATATTTTCTAAACTATTTATTTATTTATTTGACTTTTAGCTACAATTTTTTAATTTGTATTTCAGAATTACTAATTGTGTTTAATTGTACTAGCTGTTTTTACCCGGTCTTGTCCGGGATCTAGAGGCCTTTGACTTGAAAAACGGTTCACTATGCTTACCAGTCGCTGAGTACTTAGTCCCCAATGAACCATTCCTCAAAAAAATTATGTTTCTCCCCAAAAATTTGTATGGGATTGGGGAATTTGTGCACGGTGAAAAAATTCCCCATCTTTAAGCTTCGAAACCGCCTTAAGCTTTTTTTTTTATTTAATTATTTTGTAAACATAAAATACAACGGAATCGTTTGCAAATTAAAGGAATCAGAACTTTTGAAAATTGAACTATTTCATTCAATAAGTGATCATCATTGAGCAGAGACGTCAAAGAAAAACGGAAAATGAATGCGACGTTTAAAATTGTGCCACAAGGTTGCTTTAAGCAACTGCTTATAGTATATGTATAGTAATTATTGCACATACGTAGATAAAATTTATCATTACATTTTTCACTGGGCTGTGCTCCGTGAGTGAGCCGCGTCCGCGCATTTGGCAGCTACACCCGTGCTGCCGCGCAGTTGTCAACTTATTTTAATCGCCAAAATATATTTTTCAGATCATTACGATATTTTAGCTGAGCTGAGTTCGCGAGCGCGTTGCGTCCGCGTCTGAGCGCCGCTTCCACGCGTTTGGCAACCACACCAGTGCTGCCGCGCAGTTGTTGTCAACCTATTTAAATTGCTAAATTATATTTTTCAGATCATCCGATATTTTAGCTCAGCTGTGTTCCGCGAGCGCATTGCGTCGCGTCCGCGCGCCGCTTCCGCGTGCCAAAATTATGCTATTGAAAAGAGTACAGATTTTAAATTCGTTTATTGCAGGACATATATTGAGAGCGGTATGGAGAATTTGTTCATTTCTTTTGAGAACCTTTTTTTTAAATTTGGGGAATTTGTTCACCGTGAAGTTATTCCCCAATTTTTTGGGGAATAAGTTAATTTTTTTTTGGGAAATTTGTTCATTGGGGACTAAGTGCTCAGCGCCTGCTTACCATTACAACTAAGCATGGATTATTTTGAGTGTATGATGTCTAATAGTTACGAATTTTAGTTATTCTAGAGCTTTAGGATATAAGTTTTAATAAAATATTCTTTATTAAATGAATTCCAAAATAGAACTAACTATATCATTCACAAAACAAAAATTTATATTTAAAATTAAACCCGTTGAGACTGCCGAACTTGCATTTATTTTTGGTGTCATATATTAGACAAGCAACGTCCACAACATTGTTGTCAGCCAAAGCAGTGATCGCTGTGTTGTTGTTTATTCTTTAGCATACGCAAAAACCGCTGATGGTGCACTATGAGCTGACTACTATGCATGTTTAGCTAGGCAACCACCTTGTTGCTGCGCGGATGTGTTAACTCCTCCCTCGTTTAAGTGAAGGACGTCCTCGGACTTCCTGAGGCCATCAATTAAATCCTGAATGTTGTGTTGGCGCCGAGCCCTCTGATGTTTTTTGTAAAGCTTGAACGAGGTGTAGCAAAGGACCAAAAAGGTAATCGCGACCAACCCAGATATCAAAGGCCATTTTATCAGTCCCTTTCCAATCTCGTTAATATACTGGGAATTTTCCATACTCAGCCTTTTTAAGTATGGTAAGCTCAGTATTTCCTGATGGCTTGTTATTGTTGAGAAGCGTTGACAATGCTGGGCCTGGAGACTTCCCTACATATTTCTTCAGGTTCTGATATAAGGAGTCGTTGACCCTGACCTCGTCGTCAAACGTGAGAAGATACGTTCCCGTCACAATCTGCTCGTGGGCATCGCTAGTCCTGATTGTAGCGGTTTCATCATTGATAATGATAACGCCATCGTCAATGACTGTCAGAGGTTCAAGATGGCTTGGACGAGTTGTGCAATGTGCTATGCCGCCAGAATGAAGTTGCTGTGCGCATGTTATATGAGACAGCTTCCTGCAGAATGTTGTTGTAAGCGTGGCGGTACAATTTCCAATTGACACCATTTGATTACCGCAGTCTGCTATGTTATTTTCATCAGCAAAATCAAGAATGGTATTATTATGCTCAACGGGATATAAGATTATTTTTTTACATACTAAACCTAGCTTAGGATATTTAATAAGAAAATGCATAAATTTATCATTCAATAGGACCCTAACATTTGCTATTTCCATTAGATCAGTTATGGTTATACCTGTAGAGCGCTCAGTGATTGTTTTATTTAAATCATTAGAATCAAGAATTGCTGGGTTTATTATTCCAATCTTTGCAAGGGTGACCGACAACATTAATGTTTCCAGCTCTGAAATTAGGATTCTATCTCTTGCGAGTAGTGTTACATATAGGTGACCAGTATCAATCTGTTTAGTTTTTGAATCCCTAATAATTGCGTTGACTGTCTCTGATAATTTGTTAATTTGTTCTTGTGCCTGAGTATTTATAACCACTTGCCTATTAGCGGACTCAATAAGTTGCTGTTGTTTAAATTTTAGCTGCTCAAAGTCGTCAAAGTCAGGGGTTCCGGCGACCACCTTTAGAGCAGTTCCCAAGATGTTGATGCTTCTGGCATATCTGTGGTGGATGTTTACTGTTTCCAAAAGCGTATTGATATGACCTATGTCGGCGTCAAGTATTTTTCTCATGTGTGACTGGGGAAAATGGTTCGTCAACAACTTGGTTTCTTCTGCCATTTCTGAATACATGGTAAGGTTTGATGAGTGCCGCAAATATTCATATCCCTGCCATATTACTACGTCACCATCTGTCAGAGGTATGTAGTCTGAATTCGAATAGTCGGTCAGCTTGGCGGTTGTTGTCGCGACAAGAAATAGCGCAATCAAAATCCTAAATGAAAAAGCATAAATTAAGAAACTTATCTTAAATTGTCCTTATGGACCGCCCTCCCTTTTATCAGAACCGTCGTTCCCAGATCAGCTTCTATTTCTTCCTCTATATATAGAGGTGTTAGTTTATTTCCCAATCTCCTGTTTGTTTTTACAAGTACTTTGTCACCCCTTTGAAAGGTTCTATTCTGTCTTGTCTCATTCAGTCTTTGCATTTGAACGTCCTGGGACCTATTTACCCTTTCCCTAATCTCTGCCTCGAATTCCGGCGGGAATGCATGGACTATGTCAATGGGCCGTTTTTTTGTCACCGAGTGGATAGTCTTGTTGTACTCTATTGTCGCTTGAAGTATCAGTTCGACTGTGTCATTTAAGTTTCTTTCGATTTTCAAACATCTTGCAATTTCCGCAAGAGTACTATGAAATCTTTCCACCTGCCCATTCGACGTGCTGTGGAGCGGTGGCGCATTTACAATTTGCACGTCAAAGCGATTTAATAAAAGAGACCGAATCGTTCCTGAGTTCAGAGAGGGTTCATTATCGCAATATACCGTTTTTACGTGGGGGTAAAAATTCATTAACTGTAAGATTGGTGGTTCTATATCTACTATTGTTCTAGAGTCAATGGGTTGAACAATCGCGAATTTTGAAAACTTGTCAATACAGGTTAGAAAAAATTTTTTATCTGTGGAATATATGTCGATATGTAATATTTCGCCTACGTGAGAAGGAATGGGCGTTTCGCCTATAATATGCTTTTTTGGATGTCGGTCATATTTAGCTTTTCTGCAAATTTTGCAATTTGCGACAATTTCATTAGCCAAGCGGGTCATCTTCGGAAAAAAATAATCCTGCAAAATTTGCTTCGTATTTTCTTGAGCGGCTCTATGCGCCCTGTTATGTTCAGTGACTACTATTTCTTTTTGTTCACTTTTGTTAAATATATCAATCACCATTCGGCTTGCGTGCCAAAAAGTTGTTGTTGGAAAAGTTTTTACTAGGTTATTCTGTATGAATGCCAGTATTGGCAGTTCGCAGTGAATCGCGTTCACTACATCTTTTTTAACTGCATCGTAGACCATCTGCATTAGTTTCTCTATTGGAAAAATTTATTGGAAAAATTTATGAGATGTCTGGTTTTCTCACCAAACATAATTATCGTACGTGTCGAGGGAACTTCGCTCTGTTCTATTATTATCTGATTTCGAAAACAATTTACAGGCTTTTCGGTTGATTCAATTGTGTAGGTCAGGGATTGTTCACTGTGTATTGTTGCACGGTCAGACTGTGCCTCCTCTTCAAGAGCATGAATGTTTTGCCGCGATAGAGCATCCGCGACGAAATTTTCCTTTCCAGGCTTATAGAAAATATGTGCGTTATGCTCGTCTATAAATGCCTTCCATCGTTTTATTTTCGCGTTTGAGTTTCGATCCGAAACTGCGAACGTAAGTGGCTGGTGGTCAGTGTAAATATTCAAATTCCTTACACCGTACAGATAGTTTCTGAGACATTTCAAAGCCCACACTATAGCAAGCAACTCTCGCTCGTTGGTTGCAAAATTTAATTCGGAGTCTTTCAGGGTTCTGGATATCATGGTAATCGGTTTTCCGTCCTGCGACAAGACCGCCCCAATACCCAAAGAAGAAGCGTCCGTTGTCAGGTCAAATGACTTATTGTAATCCGGATAGAGCAACAAGACATCTTCAGATGTGAGAACCCTTTTCAACTTTTCAAATGCCTGGTACTGTTCCTCGTTAAGGCGCACTGGTATTTTCTTTGACCGGGTAGCGCTCACATTGCCGTTCTCCCCTTTTAGTATGTTAGTCAGTGGTCTGGCTACAGATGCAAAATCCTTGATAAAACACCTGTAATAACTTGCCAAGCCCAAGAAGGAACGAACATTAAATAGTGTGGTGGGCAGCTCGTAGTTTTTAATCGTCTCTATTTTGCTAGGACTCGTTGTAATACCCTTTTCGCATACCACAAAACCCAGATACTCAACCTGTTTTTTAAAAAAAATTTGACTTCTCGCGTGAGACTCTCATGTTAGCTTCATTTAACCTATCCAACACCCATGCTATACGCTCAACATGCCCCTCCATACTTTCCGAGAAGATGATCACATCATCAACATAAACATAGCATGATTTCCCTATTTGATCTCGGAGCACGTCATCTATTGCTCTTTGAAAAATACTAGGCGCGTTCTTCAGCCCAAAGGGGAGCCTACAAAACTCGTATTTTCCATTGCCCACCGAAAATGCTGTTTTTTCCCTATCCTTTTCAGCCAACAAAATTTGGTGAAATCCTGATTTCAAGTCAAGGGTTGTGAAAAACTTAGCTTTCCCGAGATTTGATAGAATAGCCACAATATTTGGTATCGGATATTTGTCATCTATGGTCTTTGAATTCAACTTTCTAAAATCTATTACCAAACGCTTCTTTGCATTTCCCTGTGCGTCCGTACCTTTCTTGTCAACCACCCATACTGGGTTATTGTACGGTGACCTGGATGGTCGAATTATGCCGTCTTTAAGCATACTTCGCATTTCGGAATTTACAAAGTCTGATACACCCATCGGGTAAGGGTATAATTT
This sequence comes from Cordilura impudica, assembly GCA_963682025.1. Taxonomy (NCBI): domain Eukaryota; kingdom Metazoa; phylum Arthropoda; class Insecta; order Diptera; family Scathophagidae; genus Cordilura; species Cordilura impudica. The sequence continues at coordinate 258,323,924 of OY821517.1, read as the reverse complement.
AGAATATATCGGGTCCTCATCTTCTGTGCGAATGGTAGCAACAATCCTGGTATTAAAAGGGAGTGCTTCGTTTGGGTCCGCAAAAACAGCGATTCGTTTTTTTATCATTTTCTGAAATTGTTTTTCAATTTGCTGGGGTACCTCAATATCATCTGTGTTAGTAAAATTTACACTAAGGCATTTAAAAATTTCATATTTTCAGATTCAGTACTAGTTCTTAGTCGTTTATTTCTAAAGTCCAAAATTGCATTTGTTTGATATAAAAAATCTAGCCCGATTATTCCATCGAAGGTAGTTAGATCGGGGAGCAAAAAAAATGTTGTGTTAACATTAAAAAGCCGCATAGTGCATTTTTTTTCTACAATATTATTCCCGTGAAGAGACTTTACAATAAATGGATTATTTACTTTTGATACAAAGTTTAGTTCCTTTAAAGGTTTTATATAATTTTTAGAGGCACCCGTGTCAATTAGCAATCTAATTTTTTTCCCTGCTATCGTTCTCTCTACATACGGTAGCAAGGAATCTTGTCTAAAAAATTAATTTGGTCATATTCTTCGATTTCATTTTCTATATCTGTTGCCTCTATTTCTGCTAGGTGTTGATATTCTTGCTCTGGATGATCTCCTGAGATCTCTTCCTGTGACAGGTTGTTGACCCTCTGATGTTTGGGTCCGGTGAACCTGGCTGTGCCGCTATTCGGCCTCTTAAAAACTTGTCCCAGGGCTTGAGTATTTTGGTATTGAAATTGTTGATTTGCCTGGTATTGTGTCGGTTGCCTAAATTTTGATGAAGGATCAACATCCATTGGTTGAACAACATCTTGCTTTGTAGGGCCTAAATTGTTTTGTTGTCGCTGTCTATTAAAGTAAGGATTTTTTCCTTGTCGATAGTCATTTGAAACAAAATTTCTGGGGCTTTGTTGCCTTTGTTCAAGTCTATGTGCCTTATCTTCTACGCTTCTCGCATAATTTGTTGCAAATAGAAATCGCTCGTGGTTTGACTCGACTTCTTGATCCAGCGCCAGAGCGGATGGCAGGTCCTTTGGACGAGCCGAAAAAAGAACGTCGCTTAAAGACTTCTTTGTTCCTGAAATAAAAACACGCAAAGCGTCTTGTCTGTATTTTTCATTTAGCGACGCGGCCACTACACTGTCAGACGACATTATCGTCTTATTTATTAAAAGAGTAAGTTTTTTTTCTACTTCATCGTAGTATTGTAGTAATGTCATATTTGCTTGTCGAAGGGTCGATAGTTCTTGCTCGATGAGATATATTGGGCGCTTGTCAGCGTAAGTAAAGTCTAGCCTGTTAATAATTGCCTTGAAATTCAGAGGTGTGTCGTATGATGATAGCACCATGTCCGCCGAACCCTTGACTTTGTTTCTAATAATCCCTAGGGCTCGGTAATGTTTTGAGCTGCCTTGATATTGTTCAAAAATTTTGTACGCTGTATGCGCCGCTTTTCGCCAAGAAACGTATGTTTCATGTTTGCCGTCAAAGTCTGGTAACGATTTTACTATATCCAAAGGTTCGTCACACCTTATTCTATTATCGATTTCTGCATCCCTGTACACTTCTACTTGTGGTGAAGAAACCGTCGAGTTAGCTAATCTGTTTGTAGCTTCTAACAATTTTTGCTCAAAATTCCTTTCCTGAACTGCCAGCGCGCTGTTCACGGCGGCCTCTACTACCTGTCTCAATTCGTCTGCCTTAAGTGCCATTTCCTGATTTCTATTCGACCACCAATTTGAATCGCGGGTTGTACGGCTTATTGGTTGTAATCTAGCTGCTAATTCTGTAGAGATTTCTTCCAAATCACTGTCAGTCATAAGAGAAATTCACTTTCTTACAAAGATTGGTTAATTCACAAATTGTAATGATAACAACTACATTTGGTTTTTTTTATAATGGCAAAACTTTAAAATTTTTTCACTCTTTTTTTTTTTTTTTACTTTAATCTTTGTATTTTTATTTTTTTCCAAAATTAATTTCACTTTTTCACTGAGCGTCTACTTACATTTTATCTTGATTTATTAACTTAACGTATCCTAATGACGTCTGCCTTTGCCGCTGTTGCTGATTGTTTCTCGTATTGTAAGCTGCTGCTGTAGCCACTGTTCTGCTTATTGATGTTATATGTTTTTGTTCTGTTCCCGTTGATTTGACGTAGAAATTTAATGGAGTAAGTTGTTGCTGTTACCAATGTTCTGCTTAGCGATGTTATATTGCTGCTTTTCTGTTTCCCGTCGGTCTGACGTAAAAACCTTATTCGTCGTTATAATAATTTTTTATTTGCACTTGTTGTGGAGAAATTTAAATAAATTTAAACGACTTGGCTTTGGTTCATAAGCCGTTGGGCGCCAGTTTTAATAAAATATTATTTATTAAATGAATTCCAAAATAGAACTAACTATATCATTCACAAAACAAAAATTTATATTTAAAATTAAACCCGTTGAGACTGCCGAACTTGCATTTATTTTTGGTGTCATATATTAGACAAGCAACGTCCACAACATTGTTGTCAGCCAAAGCAGTGATCGCTGTGTTGTTGTTTATTCTTTAGCATACGCAAAAACCGCTGATGGTGCACTATGAGCTGACTACTATGCATGTTTAGCTAGGCGCGGATGTGTTAACTTATACAACAATTCTGTTTTTTCCTTCTGGTACATATACGAAAAGGCTGTGCTGGCTCCCAACTCTGGAGAAGGCGACATACATATAATTGTCTATGAGAAAAACAGGGAGATTCTAAGTTGATACCTGCTACCGTAAGAGATTGTCCTCTTATGTACTTATGTTAGGAACAGCTTTTTGTACCATCTCTTGCGATGAAGAACCAACTTACAAAAGTCTTCTGGTAGGGATAAAACAGTCGTTTCCTCGACTAAGCTTGTCTTAGCCGCTAGATTTCTAAACGCACTTGAGCAGATTCAGGCATTTCCGCTTTTCTTACAAAGCTTGTCTTGTTCTTTGGGCTTCGAGACGTTATTGGGTTTGCTCAGGTGTTTAAGCATTTCTCGACTCAGATTGTCTAACTCGTTGAGACTCGATACGAATTTGGGTCTGATCAGATTCTCTAGAGTTCTGGTTAGCATAAGCCTTTATGCATTTGAGATAGTACGGCCTATATGCTATGCTTTTATGTGCAAATCACAATTGCAAATAGTTCTTTTTAAACCTTTACAACTCATTTACATAGTGAAAAGATGAAATGAAAATATTTGTAAAAGGTTGCTTTCCAATTAAGCCAAAAGGCGGGATGGAAATAAATGTAATATTTTGTTTTCCATTATAGTTAAAAAGGCGAGATGCAAATATTTATAATCGGAGTAATCCTACAGCGGTAGTCAACCTGTATCTGTTCACCCATGAAATAAATCTGCTCTAATTTTGGGGTGTTGCAACTCATATAGTAAAAAAGGCAAGACGGGAGAATTTGTAATACGTTGATTTAAAATATTTATTTCATAATGGTGTAAACTCGTGTGTACCAAATTTCAGAGAAATCCGTCAACAAATAAAAATTTGTATAGCGAAGAAATGTACCAAAAAGCAGAAAATGAATTGTATACAAGAAGTGAGCGCAAAAGTATGTGTGGCCGGTAAGCAGCATATGGAGACCTTCCCTGGGGTACAGAGATCGTGTGTACCAAATTTCAGAGAACTCCGTTGAAAAATAGAAATTGGTGTAGCGAATAAATACACCAAAAAACAGAAAATTATTTGTATATCAAAAGTTGGCGCAAAAGTAGGCGTGGCCGATAAGAAGCATATGGTGACCTTCCCTGGCGCACAGAGATCGTGTTTATTAAATTTCAGAGAAATCCGTTGAAAAATAAAAATTTGTGAAGCGAACAAATATACCAAAAACCAGAAAATGAATTGTATATAAAAGGTAGGCGAAACAGTAGGCGTGGCCCATAGAATCATATGGTGACCTTGCCTGGAGTACAAAGATCGTATGTACCAAATTTTAGAGAAATCCGTTAACAAATTAAAATTTGTATAGCGAACAAATATACCAAAAAGCGGAAAATGAATTGTACACAAAAAGTGAGTGTAAAAGTAGGCGCGGGCGAAAAGAACCATACTGTGGCATTAACTGGAGTACACCTGAGCAGACCCAATAACGTCTTGAAGCCTAAAGATCCAGGCAAGCTTTGTTAAGAGAAGCCGGCATGCCTGAATCTACTCAAGTGCGTCTAGAAATCCAGCGGCTAAGACAAGCTGAGTCGAGGGAATGTGAAACTCCTGAAACGACTCAACAACGTCTTGAGGCCCAACCGATAACATAAGCTGAGTCCAGGGAATCTGAAACTCCTGAAATGACTCAGGAGAGTCTTGAGGCCCAACGGATAAGACAAGCTGAGTCCAGGGAATGTGAAACTCCTTAAATGACTGTAATATCCCTTCAAAAAGATTTTTGTAAGTTGGATCATTCATTGCAAGAGATGGTACAAAAAGTTTTTCTTAAGATAATGTACATAAGAGGACAATCTCTAACGGTAACAGGTATCAACTTAGAATCTCATAGACAGTTATATGTCGCCTGCTGCAGAGTTGGGAGCCAGCACAATTTTTTCGTATATGCACCAGAAGGAAAAACCAGAAATGTTGTATATCCCAAAGCTTTAGAATAAATAAAATTCGTAACTGCTAGACATCGTACACTCATAAAAATTCATAAACATAGTTAGTTTTATGGTAAGCAGGCATTGAGTACTTAGTCCCCAATGAGCAAATTCCCCAAAACTAATGATCTTATTCCCCGAAAAATTGGGGAATAACTTCACGATGAACAAATTCCCCAAATTTTTTAAAAAAGGTCCCCAATATCTGTCCTGAAATAAACATATTTAAAATCTGTATTCTTTTCAATAGCAGCATTTCGGTTCCCAGAAGCGACGCGCTCGCTGAATACAGCTTAGCTGAAATATTGGAATGATCTGAAAAATAAAATAACTTGACAACAGCTCCGCGGCAGCACTGGTGTGGCTGCCAAACGCGCGGACGCGACGAGACGCGCTCACGGAACACAGCTTAGCTAAAATAATGGAATGATCTGAAAAATGTAATTTGACAATTACAACAAGTAAGAAAATTATAGTTGGTCTAGACCGACTATACGATACCCTATACCATGCGTTTAGAGACCCTATCTCTTAGGCCCAACTAATTGGATATAGAAAATAAGCATAAACCAATTTTGAGTGGCATTTTTATTAATTTTTTTGGCTGCAGATATTAAAAAGTTCATATCGGATGCTATGTCTATATGGGGACTAGGTCCAAAAATGGACCGATCCTGACCATGGTTGGTAAAGACTCTTGTATTTTGCGAAAATATATACAAACAAAGTTTGAGATGAATCAGTGCAATATTTTTGTTTTTTGATAGATTTAAGTGAAGATCGGGAAGCAGCTCTAGAGAGGGCCTATGACTAAGAATTGTCCAATAGGGACTATTTTTGGACTACTATTAATGGATATAATAAACACATACAAACCCAATTTGACTAAGATCTATACGACAATTTGGATCTTATGTCAATTTATGTCGATTTTGTAGGGGTCATTTGTATGGGGGCTAGGTCTTAACATGGACCGATTCTCACCAATTTCAATAGCCTTCATCCCATGGCCGATGAAAGCTTATATACCAAATTTCATCGAAATATATTCATATTTGCGACCTGCAGTTTGATTAAAAAGTTTACATGGACACACAGACGGACGGATGGATGGACGGACAGACATTGTTAAATCAGCTCAAAAAGTAATTCTGATTCGATCGGTATAATTAAAGATGGGTCTAGGTCAAATATTTTTGGTTGTTACAAACAGCAGCACAAAGTCATTATACCCAAACCACAGAGTGGTATAGGGTATAATAAGTTGTCAACAACTGCACGGCAGCAGTGGTGTGGCTACCAAACGCGCGGAAGCGGCGCGGACGCGGAACAAAGCTTAGCTAAAATATCGGAATGATCTGAAAAGTATATTTTGGCGATTAAAATAAGTTGACGACAACTGCGCGGCAGCACGGGTGTAGCTGCCAAACGTGCGGACGCGACTCGCTCGCGGAACACAGCTCAGCGAGAAGTCTTATGATACATTTTATCTACGTATGTATGTGCAATAAATATTATACATATGCTATAAGCAGTTGCTTAAAGCAACCTTGCGGCACAATTTTAAACGTTGCATTCATTTTCCATTTTTGAAAGTTCTATGAATTTGACGTCTCTGCTCAATGATGATCACTTATTGAATGAAGTAATTCAATTTTTAAAAGTTCTGATTCCTTTAATATGCAGACGATTCCGTTATATTTGAGGTTTACAAAATAATAAAACTTAAAAAAATGTTAAAGCGGTTTCAAAGCTTATATTTGAGCATTTTTGCTGTAGCGTCTTATAAAAAAACTTCTAAATTAAAAAATCCAAAAATTTTATATTGAAATAAAAAATGAAAACGTAATCATTGGGGAATTTCTTCATCATGAACAAATTCCCCAATCGCATAAAAATTTTGGGGATACAGTCCAACTTTTTGGGGAATTTCTTCATTGGGCACCAAGTACTCAGCGCCTGGTAAGCATAGTGAAACATTTTTCAAGTCAAAGGCATTTGAATCCCGTGCAAAACAGCTAGTTTTATTTAATATTTTTGCATAATTTCTTTAAACTGAATATGTTTTAACTTAAAACTTTTAAATATTGATACGTTCTGCTAGTTGATTAGATATTCCACAGATTCTGCTCCTAATAATTTAAATATTAAATAGGTTTTTGTATATAGTGTGATATATTATTATGTGTAAAATTATTAAATCTTATAATGAAATAATCTTATATATATTTACGCTGATCCCTGACTCACTGACTGACTGACTGATTCTGTAACGCTGAAATAATACACACACATAGCACTCCCTACAAAGCTATGGGGAATACACAAACAAAATTTAATCTTTCTCATTTTATACAAACACACACACAATTTTCTCTCTTTTTTGTTACCGACCAGTGCTGCTAATAAAGTCTTCTGAAAATCTAAAATTTTGGAAACTAAATCGCCAAAATCGTCATTTATAAAACAAGAAATTGTCAAGAAAATTTTACCGCTTATAAAACTCGAAAAATATTAAAAAAGGAACCAATAAAATTTATTTATATCATTCATATTACGAATATTATTACAGCATGGGTTATTTCTATATATAAAAATGTATTAGTGATAAAATTTCAACGAAAAAAATTTAACACAGCAATCAACTAAATAATTTTATTGACACGTATCTATAACTGAAACATATAATATAGGTATAGGTATAATATAGGTATAGCCGTATTAAAACTTAAATCTTAAATGGAGATGCTATTAAAGGTGTTTCCGTTTTGAAACGACTTGACTCAGAATTAAATCTATACATATTTTGTAATTAACATTTACACTGAACTAAAACTATCATTTTTCGAATAACAACCCAATAATTATTAACCCTTGAAATCCTAATTTTTATACTACTGAAAATTTAAAATCTTCAATCATCATTCTAACAAATTTAACAAATCATTTTAACAAATTTAACAAATCATTTGAACAAATTGAAAAATCGTCGAAATTAAAATAAGTTGTCAAAATTAGCAGCACTGCTAACGACAATAGCACTACATATGCAGATTTCGTGTTACATATGGAATAAGATGAACGCAAAAAATGCATCAAAAAACTAATATCTATTCAAATTCTTCTTTAAATTCCCTTTGTTGGTCAATGAAAAAATTCTGCAAAAAAAAGTAATGAAGGAAATTTTAAACATTTTTATCAAAATTGTTTTGTATTGTTAGGTGTGCTTTCGCTCAGGTTCTCTGATGGCCAGCAAAGAGTGTGCTTTTTTCGATAAATATTTGAAAAAAAAAAGAGATCTTCTATGTGGATTTTGTTGTTGTCTACCGTATTGAAAAGCACTTAAAAAAATAGTGCAATATTAAGTTTAAAATATAAATTATTCTAACTTTGCATAATTAAATTACATTGTAATTTCAGAAGAGAGGTGGGAAAATAATTTTTTTTCATTCATAATATTAATTTTTGCATAATTTGCTTTCAAAAAATGTTGACAACCATAAATTACGTAAATAGGTATATTTAAGATTTTAATTTGAAGAATTTATTGAAAGAATTAAAGGCGATTTGGAATAATAAGTTTTTTTTGGAAATAAAAATAATACGCTCTGATTTTTTATTTGTTGGATTTATAGATAACTTTTCAAAAAATTTAGTTCTCTTTTTCAGTTTACATGTATGATGAACTATGAAATATTTTTTTCTCTTTTGTGTAGGTGTATTGGTGTTTGCACTTCCTTAAGGGGTGGTAGGTTATAGAACCTTTCTTGCATTTCTCTTTCTGAATGCACAACATGTCGAGCGTGTTGTTGAAAATTTGAAGTAAATCAGAGCAAAACTTAAAACGATACAGCGTTTCCAGCGACCGGCCTCATACGGTATATAGTATATAAATCAGTTTTTAGAAAACTTTAAACCGATTTTCTCGCAAATAAATGTTCGAAGTCCGTGAACATCTGACTCAAAATCTACTTGACCGATTCTTTTGAAATTTTAGACACTATATCTACATATAAATCATCAAGTAACCACGAAGAGTTTTTTTAATTCCATTTTCTTCCCCATTTTTTAACAACAAATTCCCGAAATTGTATAACAAAAATCGTTTTTCAGTTCAAAATGCTGCAAAAAAAAAAAATTGTAAAAAACTCTTCGTCACTACCTGAGGAAACATGTCACCTTTGAAACGCATTTCGATTTTTTATTTCACATGATTCGGTAACGAGTTATGATGTTTACGCAAAAAACCAACGCCTCCGGAGATTCCCTGTCACGGACTTATTTATTAAAATATTTAATTGAAATTTTTTTCAAAAATTGCTCAAATGTTATGCTATAACGTACATATGAAATAATGAAATAAATAAAATAATGATGAAAATACCACTTTTTTTAACTTTTAAAACCTTACGCCCCTTTAGAAACTTTTAGGAACCTTGCTCTAAAACGTGTTTTTTTTTCTATGCTATTCTATTTTTTTTTAAAGTACAATGCAGTTCGGTTATAATGAACTCGGCGGTACCGGCCAAATTAGTTAGACTAAGTTCGTTATAACCGTAGTATTTTTTTGCTTTGTCCGAAAGGTTTAAAAACTTTTTTTAGTTGAATAAGTTTATTTATTTTGATGCATTTTAAAAAGTTATAAAACATACATTAAATTATTAAAAATATACATACGAGTAGTTTGCCTTAATAAGACTAAAATTACCGAGTTTCTATCAAAATAAAATATTTTTTTAAAATCACATTATATTAAAAACTCTTTATGTATAGAAGCAGAAAGTACAAAGCAAAGGTTGGCTATGACAAACTTTTACGAAAATATATATAAAAGGACCTTTTTTCAAATTTAATTAAAATAAAATTATATTAAATTAAAACAAGTAAGAAAATTATAGTCGGTCTAGCCCGACTATACGATACCCTATACCATGGTTAAGAGACCCTATGTCTTCAGTCCAACTAATTGGATATAGCAAATATGCATAAACCAAATTTGAGTGACATTTTTATTAATTTTTTTTTTCGCTGCAGATATGAAAAAGTTCATATCGGATACTATATTTAAATGGGGTCTAGGTCGAAAAATGGACCGATCCTGACCATATTTGGTAAAGTCACTTATACTTTGAAAAAATATATACAAACCAAATTTGAGAAAAATCTGTGCAATATTTTTGTTTTTTGATAGATTTAAGTGAAGATCGGGAAGCAGCTCTATATGGGGCCTATGACTAAGAATTTGCCTGTAGGGAGTATTTTTGAACTACTGATTAATGGATGTAATAAACACATACAAACCCAATTTGACTGAAATCTATACGATAATTTGGAACTTATGGCAATTTATGTCGATTTCATAGGGAGGGCTAGGTCTGAACATGGACCGATTCTCACCAGTTTCAATAGCGTTCATCCCATGGCCGATATAAGATCAAATACCAAATTTCATCAAAATATATTCATATTTGCGACCTGCAGTTTGATTACAACTTTACATGGACACACAGACGGACTGACATCGTTAAATCGAATCAGATAGTGATTCTGATTCGATCGGTATAATTAAAGATGGGTGTAGGTCAAATATTTTAGGTTGTTACAAACAGCAGCACAAAGTCATTATACCCAAACCACATAGTGGTATAGGGTATAATTAATTTTTTTTAAATTTATATAACATAGGAAAAGTCTGAAATGAAAAAAAAAAAAAAATTGTGTGTTAAAGTCAAAAGTTTGATATAACAACTGTTCGCTATAAGAGAAGCGATTTGTATGAAAAATGTGATTAAAACTCTTGGGACCGAAGAAATTCTTCGCTATACACAAAAATTTATTACAACCAGGGTACGTTATAAGCGAACTTCATTGTATTAAATTTTAATAATTTTGGGAATCTCCAATATCCTCACTTTACCCGGCCTTCCCACGTTCAAGTCAAATTGATCACACATACAATAGTCAAAAAATTGTTAAGGAACTGTCCCATTGAAAAATTGAAATAGAGAATTGAAACGTATGATTGTTTAGTAAAAAAGAGTAAAAAAGTATGAGTGCATTGCAACCTGAAAGCCAAACATTTAACGTGTGAAGGCCGGGTAATATCCTAAATATATTTACGCTGATCCCTGACTCACTGACTGACTGATTCTATAACGCTGACCAAAATGATACGGTTCTAATTCCTAGGATTGATCTCGCCCCAACCGACACCACATTACCTTTCATATTAAAACGCCGCCAGTTTCCAGTAATTCCTGCATACGCAATTACCACAAACAAGGCTCAAGGCCAGTCATTTCATTCCGTTGGCATTAATTTGGAGACCGCGGTATTTTCACACGGCCAACTGTATGTGGCTTTGTCACGATCAAAAGTTGCAAGCCAAGTTATGATACGTATTCAATCGAACCCACAGCAAGGAAAACTATTAAATGACCAACGATATTTCACACGAAATATAGTTTTTCAAGAGATTTTAAATTGAAAAACTTTTTTGCCAAATATTTCTTATCTGTTTTGATACTTATGTATACAATTTCTACAAACATAAGCTTTTTTCATATGTACATATGTAACAATATAATTTTCAATTTACTACTGTATTAAAAGAAATTTAATTTATTATAAATTTTTCGTGTATTTAAATTTAAACTGTTTTATTCATAATTTTTAAACGGGCACCTAGGCCCCCGTAATAAGAATAAGAATAATATTTAAGAAATAAATACATTGAATTGAAAAACCAAAGAGCTAATTATACCCTCCACTCCAGTGTGCAGAGGGTATATATAAGTTTGTCATTCCGTTTGTAATAATTAGAAAAAAAAATTTGGACCCCATAAAATATATATATTTGTGATCGTTATAACAACCGGAGTTGATATAGCGATGTCCGTCTGTCCGTCTGTCCGTCTGTCCGTCTGTCCGTCTGTCCGTCTGTGGAAATCACGATGACGGCATCAATCGGGCAGCTAGGGTGCTCGTTGGCATAAAAAATGATTCATTAACATCCTGAAAAGTTTGCTATTTAAAATCGTCCAAATCGGTCGGTTAGGGCCCGAGATTTGAATGAAGAACTAAAAAAAGTCTTGAAAAAATATAATTTTCTATGTTGTTCTTGTCACGATCACGCCCTCAATAGGATAGCTAGGGTGATAATTTTTAGTGAGAATGATTCACCAAATTCATGGGAAGATTTCTACTTCAAAAATCATTAAAATCAGTGGAACAGGTCCAGGTAAATCTATGAAAAATTAAAAAAAAATGAAAAACATGATGTTTCCATATTGTTCCTGTTGTTATTCTAAATGTTGCATTGTTGTCATAGCTGGACTTGTCGTTTTTGTGGTCGTTGTGGTAATAATATAATAAAAACAAACCCTTTGTACATTTTTTTGTGAACTCTGGTAGAAAATTTTAAAAGTTTCCATTGTTTTGGCATCACTAAAAAAATTTGTTAGATCATTTCTGTCATTGCCACGAGCCTGCATGCAAAATTTCAGATCGATTGGCTCACGGGAAAGGGGCTAAAAATCGATCCAAAATTTTGTCGACAAGCAGACACTACCAGTTAATATAAAGGCAGTAAATAAAGGGAGTAAAAGTTCACCAATAATTTAAAAAACAAATTTTTTGTTTTAATTTATTTAAAGAAAAAAATAATTAAATGAAATAGTAATAATAATAAAAAAAAATAATATACAATACAAAAAAAAAAGAATATATAAATAAAATAAAATAAAATAAATGCATTCATAGCATTATAATACATATAAAAGGTCAATGTTTTCTAACCGTAACCGTAACGAGTCAGTTGTTTTTTTTTACATGAAAATCATTTAAAACAGTTACCGAACGTAACCGGAACGTCCCAATACTTTTCATGTGAAAAAAAGGCTGACACGTTACGTAACAGTTACATGTCGCTAACTTGTTCTTTACACAGGCTACTGCTTTTGGAGCCAACTTCAAGTCTATTTATATAGTTTCGTAAGCATAACTGATAAAATTGTTTCTATTATTTTTTGCTGTAAGTAATAAATTATAAATATACTGAATTTGCAAACTAAAATGGATACATATATGGGAGGTGCTTTAATACAAAAGAGTTAACGAAACAAAATCAAAAAAAAAAAAACAACTCTACAACATCAACAATGGCAGTCATATGTTCTTCAAATAAAAAAAAAACTGCAAGTGTGTTTTGTTGGCTACAAAACAAAAATAGTGTTGACAATATAACAAAATATGTAAAAGAAGTTAGTGCTATGAAATATTTTATTTTGTTTAAAAAAAAAATCGCAAAATGAAAGGCTATAATTCCATTAATAATCAAAAGGCGTTAAACTAATTTATTTATTTTTACGTTGTACTAATGCATTTTAAATAAGTAAAAGTAATTGTATATTTAAATAAAAATGCATTTGTATTATATGTTGCTGTCGTATTCAGAAAAATCAAGTAGCTGACTATACGACTACAAATGCTGCTGCCAGCAGTCGTCTATGTGTTTCATTCATGATGTTGCATTTTTTTGCGAGCAATACTTACATATATTCTAAATAAAGAAATAATAGTTCTTTTCATACTGCGAAATCTATACAAATATATGTACAAATACTATATGTCAAATTTCAAATTTGCAATAATTGATACATTTTTGAAAGAAAATTGTATAATATGAAATGTCTTTAATTTATTTCATAGAAAACAATTTTTTGAGGTGCGTGGATTTTCCATATTTACTGTTTTACTATTTTCGTAATGAGGTTAAATGAGTTAAAAAGAATTTAAAATATTTGAAAATATTAGGTGAGGATCCTCAAGATGTAATATACGATCGGTCTAAAACTTTTCACTTAGAGCCACAGTTAAATTCGAAACAACAAAAACCCATATATTTTGTGCATAAAGTTTAACATTAAATGTGCTTTTCTAAAATGTCTATATATTTTTCTCATTCATTTCTGACCATCTTCAATGTAAATTTACCAAAGTTTTTTTTATTGCAATATGTATATAAAACTTAAAAATTTAATATTTTTTATTGTGTATTAACTTATTATTCTGCGATTTTCATTACATCACAAAATGTTACAAATTGGCACTACTGTTTCAAAAACAGAAAACTTCTAAATCAGTTGAAAACAGTTGATCTGTAAAACTGTGTGTGAAATTGTGTCAAATAAAATTACAAATATTAATAAATATAATAATACATATATATATATTTTATTAATTTTGTTAAGAATTAGCACAAAATTGATTTTCCATTTTGCATTTCATTTATAAAGAATTCTGCCATATTTTGTTAAAGGGAAAATCCATTTTTGTTATATTAAAAAAAACAGACTTGCATTTAATTTTTCCGTGACTGCCTCAATAATTGCGTAGATGCCACCACAATATTTTTTCTAATTAAAACAGTTGATCTGTAAAACTGTGTGTGAAATTATGTCAAATAAAATTACAAATATTAATAAATATAATAATACATATATATATATTATTAATTTTGTTAAGAATTAGCACAAAATTGATTTTCCATTTTGCATTTCATTTATAAAGAATTCTGCCATATTTTGTTAAAGGGAAAATCCATTTTTGTTATATTAAAAAAAACAGACTTGCATTTAATTTTTCCGTGACTGCCTCAATAATTGCGTAGATGCCACCACAATATTTTTTCTAATTAAATATTAACCAATATCTAACTAGAATTATGATTTATTCTGACTAAAAAGTTCCAATTAAAAGTTATTCATCCCAATTATGAATATTCTCAAGGAATTTCTTTCTCACGGAAAATACATTTCTCGAGAAAAAAATTCCTCCAATTATAAATTCCGCGTGAACAAAAAATGATTAACTGGCATCATCGAATTTCGAAGCCACTTGCTTTGCTTATTGACAATTTATTTTCTATTTTTTGTGTGTGTGCAAACGACCCTACAATAAATGTCCCAATAAACATTTTTGTTTGCTATCAACTTGAGGTGCATTTGAGATCAAATACATTTCTCAAATCTCCAGCGTTAATTCTCAAATGCCCTCAATAGTTCGAATATAGTCTTCTCAACTTAAAAGGCACATTTTTATATGGCGATTTTCATAGTTATCAAATTGAGAAATTTGTGATTCTCAACTTGATAGCAAAGAAATATTTCCAATCGGTATCAAATGGAAGGTACGGAATTGCCATATTAAAAAATATTATACTAATTTTAGAAATGAAAACAATGTACTTTTTTTAATGTTTCAATTTAATTTCATTATATATTTAACATTACTATGTACATATTTAACATTAAATGTACATATTATGTACATTTTTTAAAATCTAGAATTAAAAATAAATGAATTAATTAGTTGTACATTTTTTGAAAAATTCGACAAAAAGCAGAAATAATTAAAAATATATCAATGATTTATTTGTACTTTTTTGGCATTTTTTAATTTAATTTATTATTTATGACATATTTAAATAATATCTCAGACTTAACACAAATCGTATTCAAGTTGAAAAAATGTTTGGTCTCAAGTGGAGAAAAGTGTTGGATATCCAATTGAGAGTAAAAATGTTTCTCAAAGATTGGAAAAAATGTTAAGTCTCAACTTGATGTCAAGTTGAAAGCAAACAAGGAGAAAAATTGTTCAACCCAAGTTGAGAATTACATTTGACATCAATTTAAGAACTTAACTTTTCTCCAACATTGGAGAAATAATATTTCAATGCATACTGGGGAATGACCGAAACTAACACATAAACAGTTTTTTCCTATTTGAAAAACATATGACTGTCATTGTTGCTGTTGTAGAGTTGTTATACCCTCCACTCCAGTTTGTCATTCCGTTTGTAATAATTAGAAAAAAAATTTTGGACCCCATAAAATTTATATATTTGTGATCCTTATAACAACCGGAGTTGATATAGCGATGTCCGTCTGTCCGTCTGTGGAAATCACGATGACGGCATCAATCCGGCAGCTAGGGTACTCGTTGACATAAAAATGATTCACTAACATCATGAGAAGTTTGCTATTTAAAATCGTCCAAATCGGTCGATTAGGGCCCGAGATTTGAATGAAGAACTAAAAAAGTCTTGAAAAAAAAAATAATTTTCTATGTTGTTCTTGTCACGATCACGCCCTCAATAGTGCAGCTACAGTGATCATTTTTAGTGAGAATGATTCACCAAATTCATGGAAAGATTTCTACTTCAAAAATCATTAAAATCGGTGGAACAGGTCCAGGGAAATCTCTGAAAAAGTAAAAAAAAAATGAAAAACATGATATTTCTATATTTTTCTTGTTGTTATTCTAAATGTTGCATTGTTTTCATAGCTGGACTTGTTGTTTTTGTGGTCGTTATGGTAATAATATAACAAAAACAAACCCTTTGTACATTTTTTATCAACTCTGGTAGAAAAATTTAAGTTTCCATTGTTTTGGCATCACTAAAAAAATATGTTAGATCATTTCTGTCATTGCCACAAGCCTGCCTGCAAAATTTCAGATCGATTGGGTCGCGGGAAAGTGGTTAAAATCGATCCAAAATTTTTTCGACAAGCAGACACTACGAGTTAATAAAAAATAAAATAAAAATTCACCAACATCTAAAGCAAATAATGCTAAAATACCTAGTTGTTAATAAAAAAACAATTGGGCAATTCACAATGGGTAATGTATCGTTGTATCTCTTGTATCGTGTATCACTTTACAATAGTGTAAAATTGTTGTTGGTAATTTTCACTGAAAAATCTGATACACGATCCAACTTCATTTGCTATGTTTTGTAAATGTTGTATATTGTATCATAACATATCAGTTCCAAGTGAATGCCAGTTTCTATGAAAAAGAAAAAACAAATACATAGAATATTATCAGCATAAATAATTATAAAATAAAATATGGCAAATAATGCAAATAACGCAAATACATCGATAAGTTTATTTATATAAAAATTAATGTTTATATTTTTAGTATGTATTTTCTCTTTCAGTACCAACCAAAACATTTAACATTTTTTTTTTTTCATTATAAATTAAAATGCAAGAGGTACGTAACTAAAACTCCAGGGTATATCTCACGACCAAAAAGCAAACACTGACAAGTGTTTTCTCTTATACAAAATAGCAGAAGCGACGAAGCGATCTTTCCTCGTTGGATCGAAAATTACTAAAGAAAGCGTTTTACAATATGAAAATACAACTGAGTGT
This sequence comes from Cordilura impudica, assembly GCA_963682025.1. Lineage (NCBI taxonomy): Eukaryota > Metazoa > Arthropoda > Insecta > Diptera > Scathophagidae > Cordilura > Cordilura impudica. Next base: position 258,307,064 of record OY821517.1, on the reverse strand, counting down.
TCACAACAAATGATTGTATTGTGTATTTCAATACAACATACAATATACAACACCTGTTGTGAATTGCCCAAATGTAAATTTAGCAAAAAAATTTATGTATTAATTTATTTAAAGAGAAAAACACAAAAATAACGTTTGATGTTGTATTTTTTGTGTGTAATATTTAAATATACATACATACACATATTAAATAATACAAATAATGTACATATATTATATATATGTATGTATGTATATTGATAGTAACTGCATGTTAGAAATAAATCGGTTATTTTATTTACATAAAATTCTGCAGTATTTTGTTGTGGGGAAAATACATTTCTTTTGTATTAACAGAGTGTCACTTCATTTTGCTCAGCGTGACTATGCCACAGTAGATGCCGCCATAATTTTTGTTTGTTCTAATTAGCTTTGCAATAGTTATTTCTATTTTAACATGAATGTTAATATTTTCAACTAGATATCATACAGAACAATGTTAAGAGTATACACGGGTTGGTCTTTTATTTCATACGTTTTTTCATTATTCTTTTACAAATATGAACATAAGTTTGGCATATTACCCACCAATCTCACATCACACTGCAAGTTCGAAAAACTCAATACACTCACATTTTTATACCCTATACCACTATGTGGTTTGGGTATAATGACTTTGTGCTGCTGTTTGTAACAACCAAAAATATTTGACCTAGACCCATCTTTAATTATACCGATCGAATCAGAATCACTTTCTGAGTTGATTTAACAATGTCCGTCCGTCCGTCCGTCCGTCCCTCCGTCCGTCCGTCTGTGTGTCCATGTAAAGTTTGTAATCAAACTGCAGGTCGCAAATATGAATATATTTTGACGAAATTTGGGATATAAGCTGTTATCGGCCATGGGATGAACGCTATTGAAATTGGTGAGAATCGGTCCATGTTCAGACCTAGCCCCCATACAAATTACCCATATGAAATCGACATAAATTGCCATAAGATCCAAATTGACATATAGATCTTACTCAAATTGGGTTTGTATGCGTTCATTACATCCACTAATAAGTAGTCCAAAAATGATACCTTTGACCCCATATAGAGCTGCTTCCCGATCTTCACTTAAATCTATTAAAAAACAAAAATATTGCACTGATTCTTCTCAAATTTTGTTTGTACATATTTTTGCAAAATACAAGAGACTTTACCAAACATGATCAGGATCGGTCCATTTTTGGACCTAGTCCCTTTATAGATATAGCATCCGATATGAACTTTTTCATATCTGCAGCCAAAAAAATTAATAAAAATCCAACTCAAATTTGGTTTTTGCTCATTTTCAATGTCCAGTTAGTTGGGCCTAAGAGATAGGGTTTCTAAACGCATGGTATAGGGTATCGTATAGTCGGTCTAGACCGACTATAATTTTCTTACTTGTTTTTTACTAATACACACACATTTTCCGCAGTGGTCACACTAATGGCACCAAATTTTTCGTGCGAATAGTGGCAGACACTAACGATGATTAATGATACCCTGTTATAAATTTAATGCAAATTTACTGGATCCTGTAAAATTGTAATTAAAGTTTTAACTTGTTAAATCTATTATAATGATTTATTTTTTGAAATGCGCATACAAAAACGTTTGTTAATTATAGAGCATAAATATTATTATTATTAAAATAATACTAATAATAATAAATGTAAACATTTTCCCTCAAACATGTGCCTGTATAATAAACTTAGTAACTCTACTTAAAATAAAATAAGAGAGAGAAGTATACAAATTTTTTCAAGTTTACGCTTCGACAACATTTTAAAAATGAGATTGCAGTCAGATGTTTGAGCATAAAATTTAATGGCGATGGATTCGACTAATTCGAACAATTTTTCGTTGATAATACGTACACAACGATTTAAGAATTTCAGTGTGATGTGAGATTGGGGGGTTAACTTTTTGTTGTCTTTTCAAAATAGAGTTACCGAGTTCGTCAATGAGTTTTTTGCTTACAAAACAGTTCTACATAGTTATATAGAATTATTATTCTGCTTTACCTATAAAATATCTGATTGCGATTACATCTAATTTTTAAAAATTGTTTATAATTAATAAAGCATTATTATTCACATAAATACAAAATTTCACTTTTTAAATTTTCCATTCAAATTTAAGAAAATATCAATTATAATAAAAACTGAAAATAAAATTTCCAATTATAAATTAGAAAATATTAATTGAGTTTCAGAAAATCATATCAAAACGTCGGAAATAATAATTTTAAATTTAGAAATATCTTTACATTTAAAAATGTTTACATTTAAAAAAAATATTGCCATTCAGGAGATATTAATAACTTTTCAGTACCGCGATTCAGTAACTTCTTTTAACGATAGTCGAATTGTAAAAAAAAAGAAAATTGCAAAATTATCAGTAAAATTTTGAAACGATATTCGCTATTGTTAAAGTCAGCTGTTGTTGTTATCTAAACGACAACCATTTTTGTGTGTTTTATCCAATCGATAAAAACTTAAATTTTTAGGTTGAAATGTCGTCATACATAAATAAAAATCATGAAATAGTGAAAATATTTTGCTTTAATTAAAAAACTTTTTTATATAAATAAAAAAAATTAAATATTCAATTCATTATTTCATTTTCAAATAAATAAACAGAAATATTAGTAAAAAAAATAAAGATATTAAACATAAACATAAAATCATCCTGTCAAACACGAAGTAATTTGTTTTTTTCTATTCTTTGTGTTTTTCGCTTATTTTGACAGAGATGCCACTCCTTTACAATTTAAATAAATAGAAAAACAGATTTGTCGATATTAATTTAAATTCAATGAATTTAAGAAAACCTCAAATGATATTTAAGAATTGCTAACATAAAAATTGTTACATAAGTAAACGTAATTTTATGAGAATGTTATTTTTTATATATAAATTTTCACAATTTTTTTTGGATGAAAATTTGAAGTTTTTCAGAAAATAAAGATAACATTAAATTATTTTATTTAAAATGTTTGGGACTTTTCGTTTTTTTGCGTTTTTCATCCCTAATTTGATTATTTATTATTATAAATTTATTCTCTATGTTTTCAAAATATGGCAATATTTTAAAAAAAAGTTGAGAGAGCTTTTTTTTTTGGTTATTATTTTGTTACTCCATCCGACCTATATGGCCACAATGAAGAAATATTTGGCCAGTTAAAAGAAACTATACAGCCATCTCCAATTAGCACGATTTAATGCATATGGCCACTCTACACAACCATTACCTTTGCAATGGAGGTTAGGGCGAGCTATTTAATTAGCAAAAACTAAATTAAACGAGAAGTTATGTCATATAACCGGAAACGCATGCATATAGGTATATAACCAAAATGCATGCCGATCAGCAACCACGATGACCAAAAAGCAAACACCGAAATATATCCGAAATAATAGAAAAGAAGAAAACCAACCCAAAGAATTTGCTGAAATAATTTGGTATTAAGTTTAACAAATTGTTTACTTTTTCATTTACATTTATTATCAAGACTCAAACCGAGGTGGAGGGTATCAAAGATTCGGCACAGCCGAATTTAACACTCTTACTTGTTTTAATTTACATTAATTCATATATTTTTCTTAATGCGAAAATAAACTAAAGCAGATTAAAACAAGAAAGAAAATTATAGTCGGTCTAGACAGGCTATATGATACCCTATACCATGCGTTTAGAGCCCAACTAATTGGATATAGAAAATAAGCATAAACCAAATTTGAGTGGCATTTTTATTAAGTTCTTTGGCTGCAGATATGAAAAAGTTCATATTGGATGCTATATCTATATGGAGAATAGGTCCAAACATGGACCGATCCTGACCATGTTTGGTAAAGTCTCTTGTATTTTGCAAAAAAAAAAATACAAACAAAATTTTAGATGAATCAGAGCAATATTTTTGTTGTTTTTTTTATAGATTTAAGTGAAGATCGGGAAGCAGCTCTATATGGGGCCTATGACTAAGAGTTGTCCCATAGGGATCGTTCTTGGACTACTCATTAACGGATGTAATAAACACATGCAAACCCAATTTGACTAAGATCTATACGACAATTTGGATCTTATGGCAATTTATGTCGATTTCATAGGGGTCATTTGTATGGGGGCTAGGTCTTAACATTTACTGATTCTCACCAATTTCAATAGCGTTCATTCCATGGCCGATGAAAGCTTATATACCAAATTTCGTCAAAATATATTCATATTTGCGATCTGTAGTTTGATTAAAAGGTTTACATGGACACACAGACGGACGGACGGACATCGTTTAATCGACTCAGAAAGTGATTCTGATTCGATCGGTATAATAGAAGATGGGTCGAGGTCATATATTTTTGGTAGTTACAAACAGCAGCACAAAGTCATTATACCCAAACCACATAGTGGTATAGGGTATAAAAATTCAACAACAAACGGCATTTCATTGTTTTTTTTTTGCTGCTTTCTTTTTATTAGTTAAAATTTTGACAATAAGCGTAACGGATATGTGTTTTTTTTTTACTTTACCAGCTATTTTCTGTTGTTCAAAAATTAATGAAAAATATTTCGATTTGAATGAAAATGTAATAGTTGGCTTTTTAATATACATTTTCCATTAATATTAAAGGCAAACTATTTTGATTGTATGGTTGGATGAAAATTGGTATTTAAATGGATCTAGAACGAACGCTATTGAAATTAGTGAAAATCGACATATTCAGACCTAGCCCCTATACATACATACCCTCAATGTTGGAATTAAACTGCCCTAAAGCCCAAATAATCCTATATATCTTGGACAAATGTGATAGATCTGCATGTAATATTATATAAGTATATACACATATTATATTACTTTATAAATTCTTTGACTAACCGCTATACGATTATATGTTCGCATATAAGTATAACATCGCCATGATATTTTATCAAACATGTGTCAATACATAATAAATATGGCGTATTTGCTTAGTTCATGTTTTAGGAACATATGAGTAATCCCATTGAATTATAGTGTAAAAGGCAGAATCGCCATATAGTGTTGGTGGGACGCCAGCTAGGATCACCAAATATTATAAAAATCGCTGGACCGTTATATAATGTATGCCTTGTAGCAATCTACGTACATAGTGGCATTTAAATTTATTATAGTGTATGTATGGGGGCAGGATCGCCATATAGTGTAAGAGGGGGCAGGATCGCCATATAGTGTTAGCTTGGCAGGATCGCCATATAGTGTAAGAGGGTGTACAAAAGGACACTAAGATTGGGTGAGAACCGGACCAATCTCAGGAGGAATTTTGTCAAGTGCTTTCCTCAAAGCAGTTCCTGCGTGCACGCTAGATGCACTTTTTTAATGTTTTACAGAGATAGCAAAAGGGTTCAAACATTGGCATAATCTGCCAGTAAAAAAAAAAGAAAATCTCTGTTTGGTTTTAATTATAACCCTTTCAAATCAGAATTATAATTGATTATTTATTTTAAAATGCTGGTCTTTTATATCATTATAATTTAATATTTTTACTTAATTTAAATAATAGTCTTCTCTTTTCTTTACATTCGCATATTACAAATTCATTGATTTTTGAACGTTGAGCTCAATAGCCAATCAGAAAACGTTCAATAATCAATTTAAATTTTTCCCCTCAAAATTTGAGTGACATTCCTATTTGTCATGGGTTATTGACACAATTTGAATTTTCACAAATTTGTCATTTTGCATTCCAGTGATCTTTAATTACACAATAATTTATTGTTTTGTAATTCAACCCTTTACCCAAGGTTGGTGTACTTTGTGGTATGTGTTGAATGAAAAGAAAAGATATGCAAAAAAATAAATAAATGTAAACAAATAATTACAAATAAATATGTGCATGTGCATATAATAAACAAAAATAAACAAAAAAAATATAAACAAATAAAGATGAATAAATGAAATAAATAAAGATAAATGAAGATGTGTGTAACATCATCACACCCCTACCCTTAAGATGAAATTTATGGGTTCTAGAAAATTCATGAATTTCATTACTTAAAATAAAAATGTTATTTTTGTTTCTCTTAAACTTAGTGGTTATTCTAATTTTGTTTTTGTGATATAATATTATATATAAAAAAATGTAATAAGTAATTTCTATATCTATTTATTAACAATATAAATAAGTAAGTTTACTATGTGCTCTTATATGTAGTAATTAACAATCTATACAATTTTACATTTTCATTTACGTTTATATAATTTTAAAGTATTATTATGATATGATTTCATATTTCCTTTTACATCTAAAATTGAATTTTCATTTTCAGTATTTATAATTTCATATGGACCATGAGTAGGACAAGTATCTTTTCTCCTACTTTCATATTTTACTAATACTAAATCTCCTTTTTTAAAGTTGCTAACATTAGTGTAATTATCATATTGTATTTTTCTTTTCTCTTTTGCTATTTTAATTAATTTTTTAGCTCTATCTAATGCCGATGCTATGGCGACCTCTCTGGAGTACAGAGATCGTGTGTAGCAAATTTCAGAGAAATCCGTTTAAAAAAAAATTGTGTAGCAAACAAATGTACCAAAAAACAGAATGTGAATTGTATACAAAAAGTGGGCGTCACAGTAGGCGTGACCGGTACGAAGAATATGTCGACCTTCCCTGGAGCAGAGAGATCGTGTGTACCAAATTTCAGAGAAATCGGTTGAAAAATAAAAGTTTGTATAGCGAACAAATATACCAAAAAACAAAATGAATTGTATACAAAAAGTGGGCGTTAAAGTAGGCGTGGCCGGTAAGAAGCATATGGCGTCCTTTCCTGAAGTACTGAGATCGTGTGTACCAAATTTCAGAGAATTCCGTTGAAAAATAAAAATTGTTATATCAAACAAATATACCAAAAAACAGAAAACGAATTGTATACAAAAAGTGGGCGTAAAAGTAGGCGTGGTCGATAAAAAGTACACGGTGACCTTAGCTGAGTACAGCGATCGTGTGTACCGAATTTCAGAGAAATCTGTTAACAAATAAAAATTTGTATAGTGAACAAATATGAATAAAACAGAAAATGAATTTTACATAAAAAGTGGGCGTAAAAGTAGGCGTGGCCCGTAAAAAGTATATGGCGACCTTTCCGTAAAAAGTATATGGCGACCTTTCCGTTGAAAAATAAAAATTTGTATAGCGGTCAAACAAACAAACAAACAAATAAACAAACAAACAAACAAACAAACAAACAGAAAATGAATGTTATATATATAGATACCACTATGTGGTTTGGGTATAATGACTTTGTGCTGCTGTTTGTAACAACCAAAAATATTTGACCTACACCCATCTTTAATTATACCGATCGAATCAGAATCACTATCTGATTCGATTTAACGATGTCCGTCCGTCTGTCCGTCCGTCCGTCCGTCCGTCCGTCCGTCTGTGTGTCCATGTAAAGCTTGTAATCAAACTGCAGGTCGCAAATATGAATATATTTTGATGAAATTTGGCATTTGATCTTTTATCGGCCATGGGATGAAATTGGTGAGAATCGGTCCATGTTGAGACCTAGCCCCCTTACAAATGACCCCTATGTAATCAACATATATTGCCATAAGATCCAAATTATCATACAAATCTTAGTCAAATTGGGTTTGTATGTATATATTACATCCATTAATCAGTAGTCCAAAAATGATCCCTTTTGGATAACTCTTAGTCATAGGCCCCATATAGAGCTGCTTCCCGATCTTCACTTAAATCTATCAAAAAACAAAAATATTGCACTGATTCTTCTCAAATTTTGTTTGTATATATTTTTCCAAAATACAAGATACTTTACCAAACATGGTCAGGAGCGGTCCATTTTTGGGCTTAGTCCCCATATAGGTATAGCATCCGATATGAACTTTTTCATATCTGCGGCCGAAAAAATTAATAAAAATCCCACTCAAATTTCGTTTATGCTTATTTTCGATATCCAGTTAGTTGGGCCTGAGAGATAGGGTCTCTAAACGCATGGTATAGGGTATCGTATAGTCGGTCTAGACCGACTATAATTATACCCTATACCACTATGTGTCTTTGGTATAATGACTTTGTGCTGCTGTTTGTAACTACCAAAAATATTTGACCTAGACCCATCTTTAATTATACCGATCGAATCAGAATCACTAACTGATTCGATTTAACGATGTCCTTTCGTCCGTCTGTGTGTCCATGTAAACCTTGTAATCAAACTGCAGGTCGCAAATATGAATATATTTTGATGAAATTTGGTATGTAAGCTTTCATTGATTGACCATAGGATGAACGCTATTGAAATTGTTCAGACCTAGCACCCATACAAATTACCCTTATGAAATCGACATAAATTGCCATAAGATCCAAATTGTCATATAGATCTTACTCAAATTGGGTTTGTATACGTTTATTACATCCATTAATGAGTAGTCTGAAAATGATCCCTGGGACAACTCTTAGTCATAGGCCCCATATAGAGCTGCTTCCCGATCTTCACTTAAATCTATCAAAAAACAAAACACGTAAGAAATTATATTCGGGCAAGCCCGACAATATAATACCCTACACCATGGTAGTTTTGTGGAATAATTAGTTTCTTTCATAACCCTTTGAAGTTTAGAAGTACTAAAACTCTCCCGCCACGTCACGGCTTATTCCTTGGGAGAGTATGTATGTTATTTCACATATTCGTTATTTTATTATATAACCTTAGTTATTTTACTTTTGCGTTTTGATAATTATTTATGTTAATAAATAATTTAAAACGAGTGCAAACTCTCTACAGTAATTATATTTATATATGTTATAAGTAACTATATTTATGAAGTTAATAAACAATATAAATATATTCATGAATTATACATATATATTTTCTTATTTTAACCCATTTATTCCAATAACTTTTACATGATTGAACATTTTATAAAAAAAGTAAAATGAATCAGCAAAAAAACAAAATTACTTGGAAAATTTTTGGAATTAACCAATAATTTAAAAAATTTTAAATATATAGATGTTAAGATTCTTAATGCGAATAAAATTTTTTTCAAACTAGTAAAATATATGTTATATACCTGCTTAAAGTTAATATTGTTTCTCCTAATCGAGAAGATGTCAGAATACCTTAAATATAAAGTATGTATTATTTACATTAAATTCTACATTGATATGTTAACACATATCGCGTCATGGTAGCTATGAATAGTTTCATAAGTTTTAGCACTTACTGCGCTTTCGTCTAGATTGCTGAAACACCAATCTATTTGTGTTGTACTTTTTGTAGTACTCGTCCAAATTAACGAATTAAATCCTCTGTCTCTGAGATTTTCTTCAGTCTCACAACGACCATGTCTCCTGCATATATTAAAATCGCCGAGAATAATAGATTTTTCATTAAAATAATTATTAGAAGAGAACAAATTGTTTAACTCGGTATTAAGAGACCCTATCGGATACGTTTTATTTCTATAAAGAACTATCAGATTAATGTCACGGATTTTGAAAATTATCAATTCAAATGTTTTATTCCCAATGTGGATTTGTTTACTTTCGCAATATTCTACTTGATCCGCGATTTCGTTTTTCAAATAAACAATGATACCACGTTTGCATCGATTGTTTATATTTCCGTTTGAATCTAATCGCATTCCAGACATAATTGTAAATCCTGGAATGTCATAGTTTTCATGACTTAATGTCCAAGTTTCGACAAAACACAAGATGTGAGATTCTATCATTAGTTTATCATTAGAAACATCATCTTTATGAGCATGTAAGCATTGCACGTTATGATATAAGACATTAATGAAATTCGTATCCTTAAAAAAATCAAAATGTTTTACTAATTTTTTGCTATTTTGAAGGTTATTCATCTCCATTTGGACTAAGTCATTAGTATTATTAATGTTTCTTGGTGGGAAATTTCCAACCAAATAAAGATCCAATGCACTTTTGTCTCGACTACAAGCTACATATAATGCCGATCGTTTCATTCCTGATTTTAAATGCACAACGACATTATTATATGTTGCTCCTTGGCTTTTATGAATCGTTATGATTTCGGCCGGAACAACTGGAAATTGTTTACGATCAATGTTCACGTTTTCATTACTTTTGTATTGAAATGACCGCACTATAGTTTCCAGGGGTGTCCAAAGAGGTTCTTCCGGATGTCGCTTTTGTGAACGAGCTAATACTCCAACAGACTCATCAGAGAATTTAATCCACAATGTCAATGGTTTGCGAGCATTATCAAAGTCAATTTGCATAAGTTGTCCCGTAGCTCCATTGACCAATCCATCGTTGGTATTAACATTAATAGTCATCATGTATTTTGCAGTAGTTTTCAAGAGTAATTTGTAAAGAAGACCCTGTGCTTCAGAAGACTTAAACTCTTTTACTGCTTCCAATATACGATTTCTATTGTCCCTGGAAAGTGCAATAGCTTTAACATTGTCCTCAGCATAGCATATAAATTCCTCAGTTCGAATTTTATTAAGTTTCCTGGTATTGAAAGCATCTACTTCATTATTTGTAGACAACAGATGAATTGCTTCCTCTGGCGCACTGCTTTCATCGGTTATGCATCTAGACCTTAAAAGAGAAATATCATCTTCCGACATTTGACCACAAGCCATATTGTTAAGAATTTTTGCAAATGCTTGATCATCTCTTTGACGCATTATTTCAGTTAGCTCAAAATATTTGAACATATACCATAATGACGATCCATATATAATGCTGTATACGTCGTTTGAGGGAGCAGAAAATATCCAACAATCTCCTACAGGTGGAAGTTGCTTTAGATCACCGAAAAATATTACAGAAATTCCTCCAAACATTGTTGTGGTTTTAAAAATTTGCTTTAATCTCGCGTCAAGATATTTAAACATTTTAGTCCCAACCATTGATATTTCATCAATAATTAGAAGTTTTAAATTTAAATATTTTGAATGTAAAGCATTAGCCATATCGTTACTTAGCTGTCGTAACTCTCCCGCAGATTGGTTAACCGGTAACGAAAACATAGAATGAAGAGTAGCTCCACCAATTCCAAATGCAGCCTTTCCAGTAGGGGCACATAGCAATATTTTAACCAAATTGGGATCTGTACCAGCTATGTAATTAAGTCGATAATTTACCGATTGATATATTGTAGATATTAATCTACTCTTACCTACTACAGCACCACCACCAATAAACTCATGAAATACATTGCCTGATTTTATATTATGTAACAAATGAGTCAAGTACAGTTTTTGTTTACTGTTGGGAGATCTAACCATTGTTAGTAAATCTGTTTCAGTAATGAGTGGTGGGAGTTTTATTAAGCGAATAGAACCTTCTGAAGTCCCATCAGGAATATTTAGATTATTTATATTTGGATTAATTTCGGGTACACCGAGTACTCTGAATTCATTATCTATAGGGGGTTTTCATCATCCTCATTAACGTTGTTTTCGGATATGCTTTCGTTTCTAAGACGGTCAAGAACATTATCAAGTTCCCTTTCCTCTAAAACATCATACCGATTTCTATTTGACTCAATGCTTTCCTTGTTTTTTTTTAATTTCACACAATTCTGCATCATAAAAGATGCACTTGTTGATTGTCAGAGTGTTTGTCAATAGAAATGACATGCAGAATCCTTTTCTTAATGGTTTGTTTATATGTTTTTTGCATTAACGCAATGAGTGTCAATTCAAAAAAAAAAACCCAAAAAATTTCCATAAGCAATAAAGCAATAAAACATGGAAAATTGCAATTAATTAATAGACGTAGAGAAATGCATGAACCACATTTGATTGAGACTGCCATGAAATTTTTTCAAGATTCATGTCAGATGTTATTTGTTGGGTGGGCAAGGTCCAAAAATGTTGCAGTCATGACAATATTCTGTGATGATGTTACACACATCTTCATTTATCTTTATTTATTTCATTTATTCATCTTTATTTGTTTATATTTTTTTTGTTTATTTTTGTTTATTATATGCACATGCACATATTTATTTGTAATTATTTGTTTACATTTATTTATTTTTTTGCATATCTTTTCTTTTCATTCAACACATACCACAAAGTACACCAACCTTGGGTAAAGGGTTGAATTACAAAACAATAAATTATTGTGTAATTAAAGATCACTGGAATGCAAAATGACAAATTTGTGAAAATTCAAATTGTGTCAATAACCCATGACAAATAGGAATGTCACTCAAATTTTGAGGGGAAAAATTTAAATTGATTATTGAACGTTTTCTGATTGGCTATTGAGCTCAACGTTCAAAAATCAATGAATTTGTAATATGCGAATGTAAAGAAAAGAGAAGACTATTATTTAAATTAAGTAAAAATATTAAATTATAATGATATAAAAGACCAGCATTTTAAAATAAATAATCAATTATAATTCTGATTTGAAAGGGTTATAATTAAAACCAAACAGAGATTTTCTTTTTTTTTTTACTGGCATATTCTGCCAAAGGGTTCAAACATTGGCATAATCTGCCTACGTGCTATCTCTGTAAAACATTAAAAAAGTGCATCTAGCGTGCACGCGGGAACTGCTTTGAGGAAAGCACTTGACAAAATTCCTCCTGAGATTGGTCCGGTTCTCACCCAATCTTAGTGTCCTTTTGTACACCCTCTTACACTATATGGCGATCCCGCCAAGCTAACACTATATGGCGATCCTGCCCCCTCTTACACTATATGGCGATCCTGCCCCCATACATACACTATAATAAATTTAAATGCCACTATGTACGTAGATTGCTACAAGGCATACATTATATAACGGTCCAGCGATTTTTATAATATTTGGTGATCCTAGCTGGCGTCCCACCAACACTATATGGCGATTCTGCCTTTTACACTACATAGCGATCCTGCAAACACCGATCCTGTAAACACCTACACCACTATATAGATGCCTGCAAAGATAAATTGTGCGAAAACCAATACTGTCTACATCATCAATCAATTAATCCAATAAAGAAAATATCAAGGGGCGGCAAGAAAACCAAGGCAAACAAACAGCGAAAAGAGCTAAGAAGACTTATCGCAATCAGCCAAGGGGAGCAGAAACATAAATTTTATCAACAATTACAGTTATTAGACTAGGATGAGTTTCTGGAAAAAGCTAGGAACATCAACAATGCTCATGCTGGCAGGGTATGAAGCAAACAACGTAATAGACAACGGAAAACAAACAACACAAATCATCGAGAAATTCGTGACAATACGTACACCGACTCCAGCAATCGAAGAAGATGACCACACCTTACATATAATATTAGTAATAATTTGTATTTTTTTGCAATTATTTTATACAAAGTGCAACAGCACTATAAGAAATATGTTATTAAAACGGCATCTAGGATTTGCGCCGCAAATGTTTAAAAATTAGATACTTTAGTTAAATAAAACAAATATTATTTTACCTTAAATGGACAAATTTAATATTATACAAGAACTTTTAAAAAATTTAAAAAAACAGCCAAATAGGAGATATACACAAAAAACAATTAAAGCTAAATTACAAGTAGTCAAGGAAATTAGTCAGGAAATAATAAGTGAAACTAAATTAGAAGAAAGGGAAAACATTTTGAAAACATTAGTAAAACTAGAGAAGGAAATAACAAAACTATTAAGACCAATGGAAACAGAAGAACCCCAACCAGAGGGAGAAGAAAAAATAGAAGCACATATAACAGAATTAGAACCAGAAATAGAAAACAATACGAACATGGCGTCTTTTAATCTAGAAACGGCATTCAAGATAATCCCTGAATTCAAAGGTAATTTTCAAGAACTTAAACCATTTCTGACAATAATAAAATTAATATACGACACCTTGAATGATACATCTAAACCAGTCTTGATAAATTTCGTAATAAACGTAAAATGTAGCTCAACGGTTAGAACGGCAATTGGTTCCGACCCATTAACAGATTTTAATTCCCTAAAAACATTGCTCACAAATAGGTATAAGAATAATCGAACAGTGAGTAAAATACAAAATCTACTTTCTAGATTTCAACAACGAAATGACTCAATAAGAACCTATAGTGATAAAATTTTGAAACTAATTGAAGAACTAAACGAAGTCCAAATACAAGAGTTAAAGTTAGAAAATGAAACAGAAATACACAACGTGAAAAAAATAAATGAACTATATTCTCTTAATATATTCAAACAAGGTTTGAATGAAAAATATATAAGTACAATATTTGCTGCACAACCGAAAACACTAAATGAAGCAGTAACTTTAGCATTAAATATAGAAGGTCAAGTAGAAAACCAAGTTATGTTTTTTAGTAGAAACAGGAACAATACCTACAACAATCCTAACAGAAACAATCCAAATAGAAGGAACAATCAGGGAAGCAATAATTCCAATTATAACCAACGAAACAATAACACGGGTAGATATTACCACAATTCAAATAGACATCCTAACAATAATTATTCAGACAGCAGTAATAATAATTCAAATAGAAACAATTCCAACAGCAACTACCGTTACAATAATAATTCGAATAGAAATAATAACAATAATGGCAATTATAATTCAAATAACCAAAATCGACATAATAACCAAAATCGAAGGAACTATAACAATAGTTCACGAAACATACACGTGTTACAGGAAAACTCCCAGAGTCCGGAGGGGACTCAAGCAAACAATTAAATGCACCTTCCGGAAATAATAAACATAAAATATTTAATATTACGAATAACATTACAAATTATGTAGAATTAAAATATAAATTAGATAACAAATATTCAACTTTCCTAGTGGACACTGGCGCTGACATATCTTTATGCAAAAAGAATGTTCTTAATATAAATGAAACAATTAACGAAAATAATTGTTGTACGTTGTCAGGCATTTCAAATGAATCCATTACCTCGTTAGGTACACTTGATATGCATTTTAGCATATTTAATAAAAGTATTTCACACGAATTCCAAATAATAGAAGACGATTTTCCAATTATAACAGATGGAATAATAGGTCGCGATATTTTAAATAAACTATTAGCTAAAATAGACTATGAAACTTTTACTATAACTTTTGTTGTTGAGAATGAAGAATATACCATACCTATGAAATCAAAAGTCTTAAGAGATTTTTACATAACTATACCCAAACGTAGCGAAGTCATACATCAAATTAACGTAGATTTAACGGAAGACAGTTTGGTTCTAAACAAACAATTAGAAGAAGGAGTATTTCTAAGTAATTGCATCATTCCAAAGGAAGGAATTGCTCACGTAAAAATACTTAATACAACTGATAGAGATGTAAAACTTAGGAATATTGAACTTAACGTCGAACCAATTTCTAATTATATTTGTGTAACTGGAAATAAACGGAATTTTACTAGTACAGATAGAAAACGATTTGAGAAATTATTAGACACATTGAATATTGATAGTATTGATAATTATGCTAAAAATTCTCTAAATGAAATAATTGAAGAATATTCTGACATTTTTCATTTAGAAGGAGACAAACTATCAGCTAATAATTTTTATACTCAACATTTGACTGTATCAGATAAAACACCTGTATATATAAAAAATTATCGTTTGCCACAGACACAGATAGAGGAAATTAATCAACAGGTTAAAAAACTGTTTGATGACGATATAATAGAAAATTCTACTAATGCCTACAACTCACCATTGCTTGTTGTTCCAAAGAAGAACGATGGAGACAAAATGAAATGGCGACTTGTAGTTGATTTTAGACAACTCAACAAAAAATTAGTAAATGATAAATTTCCATTAACAAAATTAGAAGATGTACTAGACAAACTGGGTAGAGCGAAATATTTTTCAACTTTAGATATGACTAGCTCTTTTCATCAGATAATGTTGGATGAAAATTCTAGACATCACACTGCATTTTCAACATCAAATGGTCACTATCAATTTAAAAGATTACCTTTTGGATTAAAAATTTCATCGAATAGTTTCCAGCGAATGTTAACTATCGCACTCTCAGGTTTAGATAACAAAGCTTTTCTTTACGTAGATGACATCATTATTTTTGGATGTAGTTTAAAACATCATAATGAGAACATAATAAATGTTTTTGAAAGATTGAGGAAATATAATCTGAAACTAAACGCAAGTAAATGTGTATTTTTAAAATCTGAAGTCGTTTATTTAGGTCACTTAATAACCAAAGACGCCATAAAGACCGATCCTGCAAAACATAAGGCAATTGAAAATTATCCCGTACCAAAAGATTCGGATGAAGTTCGACGATTTGTAGCATTTTGTAATTACTATAGAAGATTTATACCTCATTTTGCAGATTTAACTAAATGTTTGAATAATCTGTTAAAGAAAGGTCAAATATTCGTCTGGTCTGACGAATGCCAAAAATCATTTGAAACACTGAAATTGAAGTTAATTAACCCACCTGTTTTGCAATATCCAGATTTTTCAAAATCATTTGTGCTTACCACTGATGCATCAAACTATGCATTAGGAGCTGTACTTTCGCAAGATAACGATGGTAACGATTTACCAATATCATACGCAAGTAAATCTCTTCAAAAACACGACTTAAACAAATCCGTAATAGAAAACAAGTAAAAAAATTATAGTCGGTCTAGACCGACTATACGATACCCTATACCATGCGTTTAAAAACCCTATCTCTTAGGCCCAACTAACTGGACATTGAAAATAAGCAAAAACCAAATTTGAGTGGGATTTTTATTAATTTTTTTGGCTGCAGATATGAAAAAGTTCATATCGGATGCTATATCTATAAAGGGACTAGGTCCAAAAATGGACCGATCCTGATCATGTTTGGTAAAGTCTCTTGTATTTTGCAAAAATATATACAAACAAAATTTGAGAAGAATCAGTGCAATATTTTTGTTTTTAATAGATTTAAGTGAAGATCGGGAAGCAGGTCTATATGGGGTCAAAGGGGCATTTTTGGACTACTCATTAGTGGATGTAATGAAGGCATACAAACCCAATTTGAGTAAGATCTATATTACAATTTGGATCTTATGGGAATTTATGTCGATTTCATATGGGTAATTTGTATGGGGGCTAGGTCTGAACATGGACCGATTCTCACCAATTTCAATAGCGTTCATCCCATGGCCGATAAAAGCTTATATACCAAATTTCATCAAAACATATTCATATTTGCGACCTGCAGTTTGATTACAAGCTTTACATGGACACACAGACGGACGGACGGACGAACGGACGGACGGACGGACATTGTTAAATCAACTCAGAAAGTGATTCTGATTCGATCGGTATAATTAAAGATGGGTCTAGGTCAAATATTTTTGGTTGTTACAAACAGCAGCACAAAGTCATTATACCCAAACCACATAGTGGTATAGGGTATAAAGAACTACTAGCTATTCACTGGTCTATAAATTTTTTCAGACCATACCTGTACGGTAGAAAATTTACAGTAGTAATAGATCATAGACCACTCGTTTCGCTATTTTCATATAAAAACCCATCTTCTAAACTGACAAGAATTAGATTGGATTTATGTGATTACGATTTTGATATAGTTTACAAAGAGGGCTGCATGAACACTAATGCAGATGCCTTATCGAGAATTCAAATTAATTCTGATATATTAAAAACAATGATTCCCACATGTGATGAAGAGGCAGTTAGCAAGAAATTACTACCCATCACAAGAAGTATGCAAGCAAGGCAAAATTTAATTCCTGAAAATAGAGACAGTACCAAAGATATTCATATATGGGAATGTACGTCCATTTCAGATGTCAACAATGTGCACAAAATGATGTTTTCTATGAAGTTAGAATTCGGTCAAATTAATAAAGTTCAAGATGATTTTATCATAGGTTTTAACGATAATCCTACATGTCTAGACATGATTATGGAGAAATTAATTACTTACATGAATAAAAATCGGATACGAGATCTCGCATTATCAATAAATAATGAAATATTTGAACACGTGTCAATGAAAAGGTTTAAAGAAACCTACACGTCTATTTATAATAAAATGTTGAAAAGATTAAAGAATCTTTATTTGAATATTATTTTATATAAGCCTTTGCAGAAAATAGTAGATAAAGAAGTACAATTAAATTTAATTAAAGAATATCATGATTGTCCGATAGGAGGACATCAAGGAATCAGAAGAACCATATTAAGATTAAAACAAAGATACATTTGGAAGAACATGAACAAGATGGTTAAGAGATACATTAATAATTGTGATTCATATGGCACTTTTAAAATCTTGAAATCTGACAGAGGTACGGAATTTGCTAACCAATTACTGAAAGAAATATGCGACATGTTAAAAATAGAACAGAAATTTTCCACTCCCTATCACCACCAAACAATAGGTTCCTTAGAAAGAAATCACAGAGTCCTAAACGAATACTTATTGAACTTTACGGAAAATGAGGAATGGGATTGTTGGATTCAATATTACACATTTGCATATAACACAACTCCAAATGTAGATACAGGGTACACACCTTTTGAGTTAGTATTTGGTAAATTAGCGAGACTACCCACAGACAAAATTACAGATAACAAGCCAGTCTATAATCTAGAAAATTATGCAAACGAGTTCAAAGCTAGAATAGCATCGGCATTAGATAGAGCTAAAAAATTAATTAAAATAGCAAAAGAGAAAAGAAAAATACAATATGATAATTACACTAATGTTAGCAACTTTAAAAAAGGAGATTTAGTATTAGTAAAATATGAAAGTAGGAGAAAAGATACTTGTCCTACTCATGGTCCATATGAAATTATAAATACTGAAAATGAAAATTCAATTTTAGATGTAAAAGGAAATATGAAATCATATCATAATAATACTTTAAAATTATATAAACGTAAATGAAAATGTAAAATTGTATAGATTGTTAATTACTACATATAAGAGCACATAGTAAACTTACTTATTTATATTGTTAATAAATAGATATAGAAATTACTTATTACATTTTTTTATATATAATATTATATCACAAAAACAAAATTAGAATAACCACTAAGTTTAAGAGAAACAAAAATAACATTTTTATTTTAAGTAATGAAATTCATGAATTTTCTAGAACCCATAAATTTCATCTTAAGGGTAGGGGTGTGATGATGTTACACACATCTTCATTTATCTTTATTTATTTCATTTATTCATCTTTATTTGTTTATATTTTTTTTGTTTATTTTTGTTTATTATATGCACATGCACATATTTATTTGTAATTATTTGTTTACATTTATTTATTTTTTTGCATATCTTTTCTTTTCATTCAACACATACCACAAAGTACACCAACCTTGGGTAAAGGGTTGAATTACAAAACAATAAATTATTGTGTAATTAAAGATCACTGGAATGCAAAATGACAAATTTGTGAAAATTCAAATTGTGTCAATAACCCATGACAAATAGGAATGTCACTCAAATTTTGAGGGGAAAAATTTAAATTGATTATTGAACGTTTTCTGATTGGCTATTGAGCTCAACGTTCAAAAATCAATGAATTTGTAATATGCGAATGTAAAGAAAAGAGAAGACTATTATTTAAATTAAGTAAAAATATTAAATTATAATGATATAAAAGACCAGCATTTTAAAATAAATAATCAATTATAATTCTGATTTGAAAGGGTTATAATTAAAACCAAACAGAGATTTTCTTTTTTTTTTACTGGCATATTCTGCCAAAGGGTTCAAACATTGGCATAATCTGCCTACGTGCTATCTCTGTAAAACATTAAAAAAGTGCATCTAGCGTGCACGCGGGAACTGCTTTGAGGAAAGCACTTGACAAAATTCCTCCTGAGATTGGTCCGGTTCTCACCCAATCTTAGTGTCCTTTTGTACACCCTCTTACACTATATGGCGATCCTGCCAAGCTAACACTATATGGCGATCCTGCCCCCTCTTACACTATATGGCGATCCTGCCCCCATACATACACTATAATAAATTTAAATGCCACTATGTACGTAGATTGCTACAAGGCATACATTATATAACGGTCCAGCGATTTTTATAATATTTGGTGATCCTAGCTGGCGTCCCACCAACACTATATGGCGATTCTGCCTTTTACACTATAATTCAATGGGATTACTCATATGTTCCTAAAACATGAACTAAGCAAATACGCCATATTTATTATGTATTGACACATGTTTGATAAAATATCATGGCGATGTTATACTTATATGCGAACATATAATCGTATAGCGGTTAGTCAAAGAATTTATAAAGTAATATAATATGTGTATATACTTATATAATATTACATGCAGATCTATCACATTTGTCCAAGATATATAGGATTATTTGGGCTTTAGGGCAGTTTAATTCCAACATTGAGGGTATGTATGTATAGGGGCTAGGTCTGAATATGTCGATTTTCACTAATTTCAATAGCGTTCGTTCTAGATCCATTTAAATACCAATTTTCATCCAACCATACAATCAAAATAGTTTGCCTTTAATATTAATGGAAAATGTATATTAAAAAGCCAACTATTACATTTTCATTCAAATCGAAATATTTTTCATTAATTTTTGAACAACAGAAAATAGCTGGTAAAGTAAAAAAAAAACACATATCCGTTACGCTTATTGTCAAAATTTTAACTAATAAAAAGAAAGCAGCAAAAAAAAAACAATGAAATGCCGTTTGTTGTTGAATTTTTATACCCTATACCACTATGTGGTTTGGGTATAATGACTTTGTGCTGCTGTTTGTAACTACCAAAAATATATGACCTCGACCCATCTTCTATTATACCGATCGAATCAGAATCACTTTCTGAGTCGATTAAACGATGTCCGTCCGTCCGTCTGTGTGTCCATGTAAACCTTTTAATCAAACTACAGATCGCAAATATGAATATATTTTGACGAAATTTGGTATATAAGCTTTCATCGGCCATGGAATGAACGCTATTGAAATTGGTGAGAATCAGTAAATGTTAAGACCTAGCCCCCATACAAATGACCCCTATGAAATCGACATAAATTGCCATAAGATCCAAATTGTCGTATAGATCTTAGTCAAATTGGGTTTGCATGTGTTTATTACATCCGTTAATGAGTAGTCCAAGAACGATCCCTATGGGACAACTCTTAGTCATAGGCCCCATATAGAGCTGCTTCCCGATCTTCACTTAAATCTATAAAAAAAACAACAAAAATATTGCTCTGATTCATCTAAAATTTTGTTTGTATTTTTTTTTTTTGCAAAATACAAGAGACTTTACCAAACATGGTCAGGATCGGTCCATGTTTGGACCTATTCTCCATATAGATATAGCATCCAATATGAACTTTTTCATATCTGCAGCCAAAGAACTTAATAAAAATGCCACTCAAATTTGGTTTATGCTTATTTTCTATATCCAATTAGTTGGGCTTAAGAGATAGGGTCTCTAAACGCATGGTATAGGGTATCATATAGCCTGTCTAGACCGACTATAATTTTCTTTCTTGTTTTAATCTGCTTTAGTTTATTTTCGCGTTAAGAAAAATATATGAATTAATGTAAATTAAAATTAGCTCTTTGGTTTTTCAATTCAATGTATTTATTTCTTAAATATTATTCTTATTCTTATTACGGGGGCCTAGGTGCCCGTTTAAAAATTATGAATAAAACAGTTTAAATTTAAATACACGAAAAATTTATAATAAATTAAATTTCTTTTAATACAGTAGTAAATTGAAAATTATATTGTTACATATGTACATATGAAAAAAGCTTATGTTTGTAGAAATTGTATACATAAGTATCAAAACAGATAAGAAATATTTGGCAAAAAAGTTTTTCAATTTAAAATCTCTTGAAAAACTATATTTCGTGTGAAATATCGTTGGTCATTTAATAGTTTTCCTTGCTGTGGGTTCGATTGAATACGTATCATAACTTGGCTTGCAACTTTTGATCGTGACAAAGCCACATACAGTTGGCCGTGTGAAAATACCGCGGTCTCCAAATTAATGCCAACGGAATGAAATGACTGGCCTTGAGCCTTGTTTGTGGTAATTGCGTATGCAGGAATTACTGGAAACTGGCGGCGTTTTAATATGAAAGGTAATGTGGTGTCGGTTGGGGCGAGATCAATCCTAGGAATTAGAACCGTATCATTTTGGTCAGCGTTATAGAATCAGTCAGTCAGTGAGTCAGGGATCAGCGTAAATATATTTAGGATATTACCCGGCCTTCACACGTTAAATGTTTGGCTTTCAGGTTGCAATGCACTCATACTTTTTTACTCTTTTTTACTAAACAATCATACGTTTCAATTCTCTATTTCAATTTTTCAATGGGACAGTTCCTTAACAATTTTTTGACTATTGTATGTGTGATCAATTTGACTTGAACGTGGGAAGGCCGGGTAAAGTGAGGATATTGGAGATTCCCAAAATTATTAAAATTTAATACAATGAAGTTCGCTTATAACGTACCCTGGTTGTAATAAATTTTTGTGTATAGCGAAGAATTTCTTCGGTCCCAAGAGTTTTAATCACATTTTTCATACAAATCGCTTCTCTTATAGCGAACAGTTGTTATATCAAACTTTTGACTTTAACACACAATTTTTTTTTTTTTTTCATTTCAGACTTTTCCTATGTTATATAAATTTAAAAAAAATTAATTATACCCTATACCACTATGTGGTTTGGGTATAATGACTTTGTGCTGCTGTTTGTAACAACCTAAAATATTTGACCTACACCCATCTTTAATTATACCGATCGAATCAGAATCACTATCTGATTCGATTTAACGATGTCAGTCCGTCTGTGTGTCCATGTAAAGTTGTAATCAAACTGCAGGTCGCAAATATGAATATATTTTGATGAAATTTGGTATTTGATCTTATATCGGCCATGGGATGAACGCTATTGAAACTGGTGAGAATCGGTCCATGTTCAGACCTAGCCCTCCCTATGAAATCGACATAAATTGCCATAAGTTCCAAATTATCGTATAGATTTCAGTCAAATTGGGTTTGTATGTGTTTATTACATCCATTAATCAGTAGTTCAAAAATACTCCCTACAGGCAAATTCTTAGTCATAGGCCCCATATAGAGCTGCTTCCCGATCTTCACTTAAATCTATCAAAAAACAAAAATATTGCACAGATTTTTCTCAAATTTGGTTTGTATATATTTTTTCAAAGTATAAGTGACTTTACCAAATATGGTCAGGATCGGTCCATTTTTCGACCTAGACCCCATTTAAATATAGTATCCGATATGAACTTTTTCATATCTGCAGCGAAAAAAAAAATTAATAAAAATGTCACTCAAATTTGGTTTATGCATATTTGCTATATCCAATTAGTTGGACTGAAGACATAGGGTCTCTTAACCATGGTATAGGGTATCGTATAGTCGGGCTAGACCGACTATAATTTTCTTACTTGTTTTAATTTAATATAATTTTATTTTAATTAAATTTGAAAAAAGGTCCTTTTATATATATTTTCGTAAAAGTTTGTCATAGCCAACCTTTGCTTTGTACTTTCTGCTTCTATACATAAAGAGTTTTTAATATAATGTGATTTTAAAAAAATATTTTATTTTGATAGAAACTCGGTAATTTTAGTCTTATTAAGGCAAACTACTCGTATGTATATTTTTAATAATTTAATGTATGTTTTATAACTTTTTAAAATGCATCAAAATAAATAAACTTATTCAACTAAAAAAAGTTTTTAAACCTTTCGGACAAAGCAAAAAAATACTACGGTTATAACGAACTTAGTCTAACTAATTTGGCCGGTACCGCCGAGTTCATTATAACCGAACTGCATTGTACTTTAAAAAAAAATAGAATAGCATAGAAAAAAAAACACGTTTTAGAGCAAGGTTCCTAAAAGTTTCTAAAGGGGCGTAAGGTTTTAAAAGTTAAAAAAAGTGGTATTTTCATCATTATTTTATTTATTTCATTATTTCATATGTACGTTATAGCATAACATTTGAGCAATTTTTGAAAAAAATTTCAATTAAATATTTTAATAAATAAGTCCGTGACAGGGAATCTCCGGAGGCGTTGGTTTTTTGCGTAAACATCATAACTCGTTACCGAATCATGTGAAATAAAAAATCGAAATGCGTTTCAAAGGTGACATGTTTCCTCAGGTAGTGACGAAGAGTTTTTTACAATTTTTTTTTTTTGCAGCATTTTGAACTGAAAAACGATTTTTGTTATACAATTTCGGGAATTTGTTGTTAAAAAATGGGGAAGAAAATGGAATTAAAAAAACTCTTCGTGGTTACTTGATGATTTATATGTAGATATAGTGTCTAAAATTTCAAAAGAATCGGTCAAGTAGATTTTGAGTCAGATGTTCACGGACTTCGAACATTTATTTGCGAGAAAATCGGTTTAAAGTTTTCTAAAAACTGATTTATATACTATATACCGTATGAGGCCGGTCGCTGGAAACGCTGTATCGTTTTAAGTTTTGCTCTGATTTACTTCAAATTTTCAACAACACGCTCGACATGTTGTGCATTCAGAAAGAGAAATGCAAGAAAGGTTCTATAACCTACCACCCCTTAAGGAAGTGCAAACACCAATACACCTACACAAAAGAGAAAAAAATATTTCATAGTTCATCATACATGTAAACTGAAAAAGAGAACTAAATTTTTTGAAAAGTTATCTATAAATCCAACAAATAAAAAATCAGAGCGTATTATTTTTATTTCCAAAAAAAACTTATTATTCCAAATCGCCTTTAATTCTTTCAATAAATTCTTCAAATTAAAATCTTAAATATACCTATTTACGTAATTTATGGTTGTCAACATTTTTTGAAAGCAAATTATGCAAAAATTAATATTATGAATGAAAAAAAATTATTTTCCCACCTCTCTTCTGAAATTACAATGTAATTTAATTATGCAAAGTTAGAATAATTTATATTTTAAACTTAATATTGCACTATTTTTTTAAGTGCTTTTCAATACGGTAGACAACAACAAAATCCACATAGAAGATCTCTTTTTTTTTTCAAATATTTATCGAAAAAAGCACACTCTTTGCTGGCCATCAGAGAACCTGAGCGAAAGCACACCTAACAATACAAAACAATTTTGATAAAAATGTTTAAAATTTCCTTCATTACTTTTTTTTGCAGAATTTTTTCATTGACCAACAAAGGGAATTTAAAGAAGAATTTGAATAGATATTAGTTTTTTGATGCATTTTTTGCGTTCATCTTATTCCATATGTAACACGAAATCTGCATATGTAGTGCTATTGTCGTTAGCAGTGCTGCTAATTTTGACAACTTATTTTAATTTCGACGATTTTTCAATTTGTTCAAATGATTTGTTAAATTTGTTAAAATGATTTGTTAAATTTGTTAGAATGATGATTGAAGATTTTAAATTTTCAGTAGTATAAAAATTAGGATTTCAAGGGTTAATAATTATTGGGTTGTTATTCGAAAAATGATAGTTTTAGTTCAGTGTAAATGTTAATTACAAAATATGTATAGATTTAATTCTGAGTCAAGTCGTTTCAAAACGGAAACACCTTTAATAGCATCTCCATTTAAGATTTAAGTTTTAATACGGCTATACCTATATTATACCTATACCTATATTATATGTTTCAGTTATAGATACGTGTCAATAAAATTATTTAGTTGATTGCTGTGTTAAATTTTTTTCGTTGAAATTTTATCACTAATACATTTTTATATATAGAAATAACCCATGCTGTAATAATATTCGTAATATGAATGATATAAATAAATTTTATTGGTTCCTTTTTTAATATTTTTCGAGTTTTATAAGCGGTAAAATTTTCTTGACAATTTCTTGTTTTATAAATGACGATTTTGGCGATTTAGTTTCCAAAATTTTAGATTTTCAGAAGACTTTATTAGCAGCACTGGTCGGTAACAAAGAAGAGAGAAAATTGTGTGTGTGTTTGTATAAAATGAGAAAGATTAAATTTTGTTTGTGTATTCCCCATAGCTTTGTAGGGAGTGCTATGTGTGTGTATTATTTCAGCGTTACAGAATCAGTCAGTCAGTCAGTGAGTCAGGGATCAGCGTAAATTTATATAAGATTATTTCATTATAAGATTTAATAATTTTACACATAATAATATATCACACTATATACAAAAACCTATTTAATATTTAAATTATTAGGAGCAGAATCTGTGGAATATCTAATCAACTAGCAGAACGTATCAATATTTAAAAGTTTTAAGTTAAAACATATTCAGTTTAAAGAAATTATGCAAAAATATTAAATAAAACTAGCTGTTTTGCACGGGATTCAAATGCCTTTGACTTGAAAAATGTTTCACTATGCTTACCAGGCGCTGAGTACTTGGTGCCCAATGAAGAAATTCCCCAAAAAGTTGGACTGTATCCCCAAAATTTTTATGCGATTGGGGAATTTGTTCATGATGAAGAAATTCCCCAATGATTACGTTTTCATTTTTTATTTCAATATAAAATTTTTGGATTTTTTAATTTAGAAGTTTTTTTATAAGACGCTACAGCAAAAATGCTCAAATATAAGCTTTGAAACCGCTTTAACATTTTTTTAAGTTTTATTATTTTGTAAACCTCAAATATAACGGAATCGTCTGCAAATTAAAGGAATCAGAACTTTTAAAAATTGAATTACTTCATTCAATAAGTGATCATCATTGAGCAGAGACGTCAAATTCAAGTTTCAGAAATGGAACACTACTGCGACGTTTAATATTGTCTCGCAAGGTTTCTTTAAGCAACTGCTTATAGTATATGTGTGGCCTATTTTGATCAATAGGTAATTGTTTCACATACGTAGATAAAATTTATCATACGACATTTCACTAAGCTGTGTTCCACGAGCGAGTCGCGTCCGCTTCCGCGCGTTTGGCAACTTATTTTAATAGCCAGCTGTGTTCCGCTAGCGCGTCGCGTCCGTATCCGTCGCGTCCGCGTCCGCGCTCTGCGCGCCTCGCGCAGCTTCCTCGCAGCTACTACCCGTGCTGCCGCTTAGTTCTCGTTAACTTATTTTAATTCCTAAAACATATTTTTAAGAGCATTGCTATATTTAACTGAGCTGTGTTCCGAGAGCGCGTCGCGCCCACATCCTTCGCGTCCGCGTCCGCGTTCGCGCGCCGCGCAGCTGTTGCCAACTTATTTTAATTGTCAAAATATATTTTTCAGATCATTCTGATATTCTAGCTAAGCTATGTTGCCCGTGTGCGTAGCTTCCGCGTAACGAAATGATGCTATTGAAAAGAATACTCATTTTTAATGGGTTTACTTTAGGACATACATATATTGAGATCAGTATGCAAATGTTCACTAAAATAAATATTTAACAAAATTCATTAATTAAAAATATGTAAAAATTTAAGAATGAATTTGGGGAGCAAGTTCATTTTTTATTTCATTAAAAAAAATGGGGAATTTGTTAATTTCTTTTGGGTACCTTTTTTTTAAGTTTGGGGAATTTGTTCACCGTGTAGGTATTTCCCTGTAAACCAAATTTCACACAAATCCGTTGAAAAGTACAAATTTGTATAGGGAAGAAATTTACCACACAACAAAATATGAATTTTATATGAAAATTGGGCGTAAAAGTAGGCGTGGTCGATAAAAATCATATAGCGACCTTCCCTGGAATATGTACTAAATTTCGGAGAAAGCCATTGAAAAATAAAAGTTTGTATAGCAATCAAATAAAGGAACAAATAAAAGGAAAAAAATAAGTTTTATATACATAGAAGTTGGCGCAAAGTAGGCATGGCCGGTAAGAACCATATGGTGACCTTCCCTGTCATCTGATCATCCCTTGAAAAATAAAAATTTCTATAGTGTACAAATATACCAAAAAACAGAAAATTAATTTTGTATAAAAAGTGGGCGTATAAGTAGGCGTGGCCGGCAAGAATAATGGCGACCTCTCTGGAGTACAGAGATCGTG
Source organism: Cordilura impudica (assembly GCA_963682025.1). Lineage (NCBI taxonomy): Eukaryota > Metazoa > Arthropoda > Insecta > Diptera > Scathophagidae > Cordilura > Cordilura impudica. Next base: position 258,279,071 of record OY821517.1, on the reverse strand, counting down.
TGTAGCAAATTTCAGAGAAATCCGTTTAAAAAAAAATTGTGTAGCAAACAAATGTACCAAAAAACAGAATGTGAATTGTATACAAAAAGTGGGCGTCACAGTAGGCGTGACCGGTACGAAGAATATGTCGACCTTCCCTGGAGCAGAGAGATCGTGTGTACCAAATTTCAGAGAAATCGGTTGAAAAATAAAAGTTTGTATAGCGAACAAATATACCAAAAAACAAAATGAATTGTATACAAAAAGTGGGCGTTAAAGTAGGCGTGGCCGGTAAGAAGCATATGGCGTCCTTTCCTGAAGTACTGAGATCGTGTGTACCAAATTTCAGAGAATTCCGTTGAAAAATAAAAATTGTTATATCAAACAAATATACCAAAAAACAGAAAACGAATTGTATACAAAAAGTGGGCGTAAAAGTAGGCGTGGTCGATAAAAAGTACACGGTGACCTTAGCTGGAGTACAGCGATCGTGTGTACCGAATTTCAGAGAAATCTGTTAACAAATAAAAATTTGTATAGTGAACAAATATGAATAAAACAGAAAATGAATTTTACATAAAAAGTGGGCGTAAAAGTAGGCGTGGCCCGTAAAAAGTATATGGCGACCTTTCCGTAAAAAGTATATGGCGACCTTTCCGTTGAAAAATAAAAATTTGTATAGCGGTCAAACAAACAAACAAACAAATAAACAAACAAACAAACAAACAAACAAACAGAAAATGAATGTTATATATATAGATACCACTATGTGGTTTGGGTATAATGACTTTGTGCTGCTGTTTGTAACAACCAAAAATATTTGACCTACACCCATCTTTAATTATACCGATCGAATCAGAATCACTATCTGATTCGATTTAACGATGTCCGTCCGTCTGTCCGTCCGTCCGTCCGTCCGTCCGTCCGTCTGTGTGTCCATGTAAAGCTTGTAATCAAACTGCAGGTCGCAAATATGAATATATTTTGATGAAATTTGGCATTTGATCTTTTATCGGCCATGGGATGAAATTGGTGAGAATCGGTCCATGTTGAGACCTAGCCCCCTTACAAATGACCCCTATGTAATCAACATATATTGCCATAAGATCCAAATTATCATACAAATCTTAGTCAAATTGGGTTTGTATGTATATATTACATCCATTAATCAGTAGTCCAAAAATGATCCCTTTTGGATAACTCTTAGTCATAGGCCCCATATAGAGCTGCTTCCCGATCTTCACTTAAATCTATCAAAAAACAAAAATATTGCACTGATTCTTCTCAAATTTTGTTTGTATATATTTTTCCAAAATACAAGATACTTTACCAAACATGGTCAGGAGCGGTCCATTTTTGGGCTTAGTCCCCATATAGGTATAGCATCCGATATGAACTTTTTCATATCTGCGGCCGAAAAAATTAATAAAAATCCCACTCAAATTTCGTTTATGCTTATTTTCGATATCCAGTTAGTTGGGCCTGAGAGATAGGGTCTCTAAACGCATGGTATAGGGTATCGTATAGTCGGTCTAGACCGACTATAATTATACCCTATACCACTATGTGTCTTTGGTATAATGACTTTGTGCTGCTGTTTGTAACTACCAAAAATATTTGACCTAGACCCATCTTTAATTATACCGATCGAATCAGAATCACTAACTGATTCGATTTAACGATGTCCTTTCGTCCGTCTGTGTGTCCATGTAAACCTTGTAATCAAACTGCAGGTCGCAAATATGAATATATTTTGATGAAATTTGGTATGTAAGCTTTCATTGATTGACCATAGGATGAACGCTATTGAAATTGGTCAGAATCGGTCCATGTTCAGACCTAGCACCCATACAAATTACCCTTATGAAATCGACATAAATTGCCATAAGATCCAAATTGTCATATAGATCTTACTCAAATTGGGTTTGTATACGTTTATTACATCCATTAATGAGTAGTCTGAAAATGATCCCTGGGACAACTCTTAGTCATAGGCCCCATATAGAGCTGCTTCCCGATCTTCACTTAAATCTATCAAAAAACAAAACACGTAAGAAATTATATTCGGGCAAGCCCGACAATATAATACCCTACACCATGGTAGTTTTGTGGAATAATTAGTTTCTTTCATAACCCTTTGAAGTTTAGAAGTACTAAAACTCTCCCGCCACGTCACGGCTTATTCCTTGGGAGAGTATGTATGTTATTTCACATATTCGTTATTTTATTATATAACCTTAATTATTTTACTTTAAAGAAAATATAACTGCAAGATTAAATACTAGAAGCGTTTTGATAATTATTTATGTTAATAAATAATTTAAAACGAGTGCAAACTCTCTACAGTAATTATATTTATATATGTTATAAGTAACTATATTTATGAAGTTAATAAACAATATAAATATATTCATGAATTATACATATATATTTTCTTATTTTAACCCATTTATTCCAATAACTTTTACATGATTGAACATTTTATAAAAAAAGTAAAATGAATCAGCAAAAAAACAAAATTACTTGGAAAATTTTTGGAATTAACCAATAATTTAAAAAATTTTAAATATATAGATGTTAAGATTCTTAATGCGAATAAAATTTTTTTCAAACTAGTAAAATATATGTTATATACCTGCTTAAAGTTAATATTGTTTCTCCTAATCGAGAAGATGTCAGAATACCTTAAATATAAAGTATGTATTATTTACATTAAATTCTACATTGATATGTTAACACATATCGCGTCATGGTAGCTATGAATAGTTTCATAAGTTTTAGCACTTACTGCGCTTTCGTCTAGATTGCTGAAACACCAATCTATTTGTGTTGTACTTTTTGTAGTACTCGTCCAAATTAACGAATTAAATCCTCTGTCTCTGAGATTTTCTTCAGTCTCACAACGACCATGTCTCCTGCATATATTAAAATCGCCGAGAATAATAGATTTTTCATTAAAATAATTATTAGAAGAGAACAAATTGTTTAACTCGGTATTAAGAGACCCTATCGGATACGTTTTATTTCTATAAAGAACTATCAGATTAATGTCACGGATTTTGAAAATTATCAATTCAAATGTTTTATTCCCAATGTGGATTTGTTTACTTTCGCAATATTCTACTTGATCCGCGATTTCGTTTTTCACATAAACAATGATACCACGTTTGCATCGATTGTTTATATTTCCGTTTGAATCTAATCGCATTCCAGACATAATTGTAAATCCTGGAATGTCATAGTTTTCATGACTTAATGTCCAAGTTTCGACAAAACACAAGATGTGAGATTCTATCATTAGTTTATCATTAGAAACATCATCTTTATGAGCATGTAAGCATTGCACGTTATGATATAAGACATTAATGAAATTCGTATCCTTAAAAAAATCAAAATGTTTTACTAATTTTTTGCTATTTTGAAGGTTATTCATCTCCATTTGGACTAAGTCATTAGTATTATTAATGTTTCTTGGTGGGAAATTTCCAACCAAATAAAGATCCAATGCACTTTTGTCTCGACTACAAGCTACATATAATGCCGATCGTTTCATTCCTGATTTTAAATGCACAACGACATTATTATATGTTGCTCCTTGGCTTTTATGAATCGTTATGCCTTCGGCCGGAACAACTGGAAATTGTTTACGATCAATGTTCACGTTTTCATTACTTTTGTATTGAAATGACCGCACTATAGTTTCCAGGGGTGTCCAAAGAGGTTCTTCCGGATGTCGCTTTTGTGAACGAGCTAATACTCCAACAGACTCATCAGAGAATTTAATCCACAATGTCAATGGTTTGCGAGCATTATCAAAGTCAATTTGCATAAGTTGTCCCGTAGCTCCATTGACCAATCCATCGTTGGTATTAACATTAATAGTCATCATGTATTTTGCAGTAGTTTTCAAGAGTAATTTGTAAAGAAGACCCTGTGCTTCAGAAGACTTAAACTCTTTTACTGCTTCCAATATACGATTTCTATTGTCCCTGGAAAGTGCAATAGCTTTAACATTGTCCTCAGCATAGCATATAAATTCCTCAGTTCGAATTTTATTAAGTTTCCTGGTATTGAAAGCATCTACTTCATTATTTGTAGACAACAGATGAATTGCTTCCTCTGGCGCACTGCTTTCATCGGTTATGCATCTAGACCTTAAAAGAGAAATATCATCTTCCGACATTTGACCACAAGCCATATTGTTAAGATAAGCCTTTTGAGTCAAAGAGAGTGTTTCGTTAAGCCAACAATCGGCGTGTTCACGCACTATACGCGTAAACATCCCGCCCCCCTTGCACGTGTGCAACAAGAGGAGCTAAGGAGTAAGTGCGAGGTAAAGGTACAAAAAAAAAAATCAAAAGATACACTTCATTAATTATCCTTAACCTATGATAACCCTAATAATAGTAATTCATAACAATTCAGGTTTGTAAAATGCATACGTATGTAAAAAAAAAACAAAATTTATATAAACCAAAAAAAGAAAAATGAAATAATTTGTTTAAACAATTTGTCCAGAATGGACATTAATTACGATAGTCGCTGGCTGGGTTGTGGTCCTATTGTAGTTGCTGGGGGTGTGTGGGTGACAACATTGATGTCGACCTCGAGGTTGAAGTTGTTGTCGCTGTTGTTGTTGATGTTGTTGATGATGTTGTTGATGATGTTGTTGCATCCACCGAGGTTGCTGTTTATGGGGGTTGGGTTTACGTTTTTTCCCTTGATGCTGAGGTGCACGGGTGTGCTGGACCTCGCTCTGGGGTTTCCGCCGAATCGCCTGAGGGTCCTTTCACTTCGAGGGCTTCAACTGGTCGGTGGACTTCAAGACGACGTGCTGCGGTAGACATGATAAAAAAAACTGTGGAGAAAAACGTAAAATGAGAAACGGGTTAATTCTTTTCAGATACGGGTAAAAGAACAAGCTTTACAATAGGCCGAGTAAAAACGCCCACCGCTGTTCTAATGTCACAAACACGGATCTTGCCATCAGCGCCCTGATAGACTTTTTCGACCCGCCCTAACCTCCATTCATTTGGAGGCAAGTTATCTCGTCGGATAACAACTACATCTCCTACCTGGTATATCCTCTTAGGATATTTCCACTTAACCCTTCGATGAAGTTCCTTTAAGTATTCTTCCTTCCACCTTATCGCAAATTGGTGGTGAAACACTTTTAGTTTCTGCCACCTGTTTGCATGACTGAGGGACAAATCGGACATGTTAGGTTCAGGAGGTGATAGTAACGGGGCACCAATCAGGAAATGGCCAGGTGTTAGGGGAACTATGTCGTCGGCATTATCATTCATATGAGATAAAGGTCTAGAATTTAGACACGCTTCTATTCGGGTGAGCATAGTGCAAAATTCTTCATACGTAAACTTTTGGGCGTTTGAAACTTTTTTCAAATGGGTTTTAAAGATTGTGACGCCAGCTTCCCATAGACCGCCCATATGAGGAGCGCCGGGGGGAATAAAATGCCACTGCATTATTTTAAAATTATTTTGGGAAGGCAGACTTCTCTTTAATTCGGATATGAAATGTTTTCTATCAACTTCGAGCAAATTTGAAGCACCAACAAAGGCTGTGCCATTGTCGGAACACAAATGTGCTGGACAACCTCTTCGTGAGAAAAATCGAGTAAATGAGGCTAGGAACGTTTCAGACGACATATCACCAGTCGCTTCTAAATGTATTGCCTTAGTTGCAAAACAAACGAAAATAACCACGTAGCCCTTTGGCCTTGACAGAGAAGTTCTCTCGGGGGGTAGAGCAGCCATGATCTGCTGACCTGTCTTTTTTTGATGTAGAACACATACTTTGCAATTTCGAATGGTTCCACGAATAAGGTTCTTTAGATTTGGAATCCAAAATTCCATTCTAATAAATCGCATCATCAAGGCCTGTCCGCCATGAACCGTGCACTTATGGACATGTCTTACAAATAATTTCGTAAATAAGCCAGCATACGGCAATATTTTTGGATATCTTTCATCATATGTCAATCCGGGGCATGCACCAGTCGACCGTTAATCCTCAAAAGGCCATTCGAATCAATGAATGGGTTCAACGCCAGTATAGCACTCTTCGGGGGTAAAGGTAGTCCTTTTAGTAAGTACGTATATTCGGGGAAATATGTCTTCTGACATACGAGGATGAGCCGATCTCTAACGAATTTCATTTCCCCATGGGTAAGATCGTGTTTATCGTGCAGACGTTGTTTTGTTCGTAAAACATTTAGAAATCGGAACCAAAACGCAATTATTTTCATTGCCCGTGGCAGATCTGAAAAACGGCTAAGTATATTATCGTGTATACATGAAGTAGCGTACGAATGTAGGCCAAATGCTAACGTACAGCGTCATGTATACAAACAATGGGGTGGCTCTCATTTCTATGGCACGAGCCATACACACATACTACATATGGTCAATGTACTGAATGGAATGCGGCAGCACTTGTATTCTCAGTGAGTAATAATGAAACTGAGAGTGAAGCCGCGCGCCACTAGACATTGATTCAATGAGTATCCAGTTTTCCAAACTAAGCCACACCCCATTAACTAATTGAATGTAGAATTAAATTATAGAGAGCATATTAGAACATCTCTCTTAGTATTAAAGATTATAAACCACACCTAGCTAAATAATTAAAGATAGACTTAAAATTATCGAGAGCATGTTAGAACATCTCTCTTAGTATTAATAATTATTAAGAGTACTTTGGAAAGTTCTCTTTAGCGAAGAAGTCTAGAACTTCTCATAAGTTCTTTATAAGCAGGGTTATTGTTTGTAAATAAAGGATTGGCGTTTTAGACTTACAAACGAAAACAACAAGTGTTTTTAATTTGCTTCGACCATTATAGGCGATCTACTTCGAACATTATATGACGATCCTTTTAGTCGATCCTGCAATCTTCTGATCCTACCAAATTGCTGATAGATATAAAGCAACAGCAATTGTTCTTTCGCGTGACTCAATACACTCTAAATGAGAATGAATATTAATAGACTTCGCCGGCCATCAATCCTTTGACATTGTTAGCCACTTAGGACCATGCCACCATAACGAATTATCGATTAAGTCACGAGCGAGAGATCCACGACTTGCCAAATCGGCGGGGTGGTCTTTGGAACTAACATGGGACCACCTCTCATTTCCAACTTTTCTCTCAATGAGTGCAACTCTATTCGCAACGAAAGTGGGCAAATGGCACGTGGTTTTTGAAGCCAAGTCAAAACAATTGTAGAATCAGTCCACAGAAAAATCTTTTCTTTCCCAAGATTTAACTGACCACATAGAGATTCTACCATATTTGCCATTAGCACCGCACCACAGAGCTCTAATCGGGGTAACGTCTCAAATTTAACGGGAGCTACTTTTGTTTTGGATGCAAGTAAATGCGATGTTATCTCAAACGGGTAAGAGACGGAGCGAACATAGAGTGTTGCAGCATATGCTTTTTTAGAAGCATCACAAAATCCGTGAATTTCAATATTCTTATCGGGAGTAAAATTCACCCATCGGGGTATTTCAATTTTCTCAATATTCGGGCAATCATCGAGAAAAGAGTGCCATTGAGTCAACGTGGAATAATTCAAGCACTCATCCCAATCTGTCTTGTCTTTCCATATTTGTTGCATTATCATCTTGGCAACAATAATTTTCGGCGAAAGCCAACCGGCGGGATCAAACAATTTAGCAATTTCCGACAAGACAGCACGCTTTGTGACCACAATTCTACCTGGTTGCGAAACGAGTTTAAAATAGAAGCCGTCTTTTACAGCGTTCCACCGCAGACCTAGGGTTTTAGTTGTGCTTGCGTCTGAGAATTTTAAGAAATCTGTGTCAAGCAGGTTCTCATCGGGTAAATCTTCTAAAAGCCGTATATTATTAGCCGTCCATTTACGGAGAATGAATCCAGCCGATTTCAGAACCTCTAGGTCGTGGGAGCCAGCTAGTACATCATCGACATACATATGGTCTTTTAAAATCTCAGACGCAGCGGGACTATGATCTTTACAATCACTGGCCAACTGAAAAAGTGTCCGTATAGCGAAGTAAGGAGCACAATTCACACCAAAAGTAACGGTATTTAATTCATAGTCCTTTATATCATGATCAGGATTACGACGGAAAAGAATCCTTTGAAATGTGGTTTGATTGGGATGTACTAATATCTGCCGATACATTTTCTCGATATCGGCATTAAAAACGAAACGATAAAATCGCCAACGTAGAATTAACACCGTTAGATCGGCTTGTAATGTTAGGCCGGGGTATAATATGCCATTCAAACTGACGCCATTCGAAGACGGGTTTGAAGCGTTAAATACTACTCGAAGTTTTGTAGTAACGCTCTCATGTTTTATAACCGCATGATGAGGCATATAATAACTAGACGATTCTGAAATCGGGGGTTTAATTTCACGAACATGACCTAAATCTATATATTCGTTAATCACGTTATCATATTGTGATTTTAAATCGGGGTTTTTTAGGAGTCTAGTTTCGTTTCTCAAAAATTGAGACAGCGCAACATTACGAGAATTTCCTAAAGATAAATTATTCGGGAACTCCAGTTTAAATGGGAGTGAAACTACATATCGACCATCCGAATTTTTATATGTAGTGGATCGATAAAGTTTTTCGCAAAAATCTTCGGTTTCGTTTAATCGTGATACTGGTGGAACTTCTTCCAGTTCCCAGAATCGAGCCAGTTGAGTATTTAACTCCATATGGTTGAAAAACGATACAACTGATCGATGTGGCACAGGGCTACTTACTTTACCAGTAACAATCCAACCAAAGACAGTTTTTTGGGCAACCAGGTTGCCACTCGGGTGCTTTTTAACATCGGATAATAATATTTTCGGGTAAACATCTCCCCCAAGAAGGAGATCCATTCGAGTGCTATTGACGTCAGCAATATTAATATCAGGAAAATCTGAGCTCATAACATTCATAAGGGAGTACGAGGGTAAACGACCCGTCAGTTTTTCAACAACATAAGCCTCAGTTCGAATATTAAAATCGGGATCAAGTGGGGAACCAATGGATATCAAACAAATTTTTGACGACGTAGCAGCTAAGGCCTGAAATTTCAGCCATTGGAGCAGAAACAGTGGGTATACAAAGTTTCTTTTGCAACCTTTTCGATATAAAGGTAGCTTGAGAAGCGGGGTCAATTAAAGCTCGAGCTGAACTTAAAACATCTTTATTGCCAATTTTACAAATTGCAGTCCCTAATAGCACAGTAGAATGCGAGTTCGAATCTACCTGTGTACTATAAGTTTGATATGAACTTACTCCTGATGAAGTAGACGCTCTATCATCTGAGTTTACGGGGTTGGTCGAGTTATCTTGATAAGTGGCATTAAGATTTCTGATATTAGCTACGGAATTATTCGGAGGATTTTGCTGCACAAAACTACCAGAATTTGCTCTACCAGGCTGATTCTCCCTATGAAGTAACGAATGATGTTTTTGTTTGCACATAAGACAAACGTGAATGCTTTTACAAGCCTTATGTTCATGGGAGGTAGCGAGACAATTTGTACAACATTTTAATTTTTTCACTGTTGATAACCGTTCATCAACATTCTGTTTTAAAAAGGTGGGACATAATCGTAACGGATGCTGTTCTTGACAAAGTACACAACGAGTGACCGATTGACTAGTACTTGCCTTAATCGCAAAACTGTTTATCCTTTTCGAATCATTAAAGGATCTTCTAAAATTACCCACACTTGTGTTTACATTTCTCGGGGGATATATTCGAGGTATTTCGTTTGTTTCCGATAATTTAGAGCGGTTAAAAACACATTCTCTAAAAGAAAAGGCGAATGAAAATTTGCAATTTTCTGCCCCTGCGATTCATTTACCTACGTGCGATACTGAAATTTTCTATGGAGATTATGTAAATTGGCCAACTTTGAGAGACATGTTTTCGGCTTTGTACAAGAATAATCCCCGTTTAAGCCCCGTCGGCGTGTTCACGCACTATACGCGTAAACAGTTACAGTGAATAAACTTTTTCGTAAGTACTGTTAGAACGAACATATCATTCTTGTTGTATATGGTTTACCACTCTGAGACCTTAAGTTTGTATAGAGCTCTAACAACCATTTTTGATATATGATTAACTATACATCAACTTTGTTATTTAAAAACATAAAAACTCGTAAATATTTCAAATTTACCATTTTGTACCAAATTTTTACACTTGACTTTGACTTAGCACACCCAACACTACCACAAATATGTACTGAGGAATATTTGAATACACACCTTTTGTTATACCGATCGACTTAAAATCCTTTTTTGAGTCAATTAAGCGATGTACGTCCGTCTGCCTGCGTACCCATGCGAAATTTATAATTAAACTGTAACTTGCAAATATGAGTATACTTTAATAAAATTTGAAACACTAAAACTAGGTAGTAGTATTAAAAAAAATTAAATTTAATTTTATTTTTTATAAAAATAAAAAATCTTATTTTCGATCTTTATCATTTTTAATGATTGAGTTTGAAATTATTCAGGCTCAAGATTAAATGTTTTTACTCTAAATAAAGCAAAAACATTGGCACATTTGTTTCAAAAAATTTATCTATATTCTGCATGACAGGTTGGTCATCAGTAACCAAAAGCAGTAGATAGTTTGTGTGGTAAAAAGTTAAATTCATATATATTTGCTGAAAACAACCAAATGAGAATTCTACCAAAAGTTACTCTATTTAAGCCTCTTCCTGAAACAGCTGTATAACCGGTCATGCAGAATATAGATCAATTTTTTGAAACAAATGTGCCAATGTTTTTGCTTTATTTAGAGTAAAAACATTTGATCTTGAGCCGGAATAATTTCAAACTCAATCATTAAAATTAAATTTTTCAAAAATCTTGTATGCCTAGACAATTAAATCCTAATATTTTATGGATTTTTTAAATCCGCTTCGTGTATACATTATCGAATTCGAAGTGGTTTGTAGCGTGATTATGTTCATAAAGTGAACCATGACTTCAGTTAGTCACTAAAAAAATGTGTTTTAGTTTACGACTCAAGTCATCAACCAAAATATGTTTAAGTACAAACATTTGCTGATACGGCTATTGTTGATAAGCCAATGCCCGTAATTGTTTACGGAAATGCTTGCGTTTAACCAATTGTCGATACAGCAAATGAATTGTGCAGTACATAAATCACGCCTCACATGAATGTACATATGTATGTTGTTGTTTTTAGGTATTGGACATTAAAATGAAATAACTAAATTGTAAACTTTATGAAAATGAATCAGACTTTAACTTTACAAAGAGCAATAAATGTTATTTCTTTTATATAGTAATTTGAATACCTTTTAAATACTCCTCCTATATAGGTTAAAAAATATGACATTTTTTTTCTTTCTTTATTTTCATTTATTTTATTCTGTTATATTATATAAACTTTCCCACAATTGTAATTTAACCATTTCTGGTAAATCAATAAATTCTAATTCAGTGCCAATATTCAAACATTGTAAATTATTATTGCTACACACGGGTAACCAGCGTTTTCCATTTAATGCTTTATCAGTATGCCCACAGTTGGGATTTGATTTCATGGCAAACGACGACAAAATATCCATCATACGTTTAATGTTTTTATATTCTTCCGTCTCTGGGGATAGTTTCCAAGAGAAATTACCATAGAATGTATATGAAACATCATCGCCGTGTGCTGCACCACGCATTTTCTTTCCGCAGTATTTAATACGTTGATGATTAAAGTCAGGTGAATCGATATCAAAGCGATATAAATATGTTGGTGCTTCATTCCCAGCGTTAAGACGAGCCTTTAGTGTGCGTAAAATTGGATGCCAAACAAATTTGTAGGAAATGTACTGTAAAAAAAAATAGTTAATGGTAGCAAGTAAGACAAGAATAATCCGCCAGACCCATTTTAAAAACATTAACCGTAGAAACAGACTTGGATCATAAAAACGCAAATGCGCAATTACATACAACTAACAATAAGTCCTAAAGATAAAGAATTTCGCTAGTCACCGTAAATCATATGCGCAATCATGCTATCTTACCTCTTCGGTAAGCTTTTCGTTGAACAAATATTTTTTTTTTTTTATTTCCGCGGCATTGTGACGCACCGTAAAAGAACTAATTAAATCTATTTGAGCGTTCGTCGCGTTTATGATTGCGTCGACAATTGTGTGCCTCTATTTATGGTTTCCTATGTTCCAATTTAACGACGTAAATATATCGTACGTCGTTCTGTTCCTACGGTAAATTTTAAAATTAAATTTGGAGCAAAAGAAAGTTAATATCTTGGTATGGCGGCTGGAAAGTTATTATGATTTCTTTATTAATTGTGACACAGAGTGATAACTGTTAAACAATCGATGAAAAAACAAATATCTCCCCAAAAACAAATTATTTTATAAAGGATTAAATTCTGTTAGTGTAATAACTTACATCGCAATAATTTATAGCGTTCTCTAATACTGCTTTCTTATCACCAAAATGTTGAGATTTTATTTTCATTCCTAGCTGTTTTTGCAATTCCAGAGAATATTTTAACTTTAAAGGCAGTGGCAAAAAGTGTTGAGGATTATCATCTAACTCATTTAGTACGAATGGGGCCACATGAACTCTACCATACATCATGAGACCTTCAAATGAGGTGCCGCCGATCATTACAGGTATTTCATTACTCCATGCTTCTGACAAAAGTTCTTCCGGATGTTTTGCTAAAATACACATATTACTATCATACGGTTCCACACATGGTCCGAAAGCGAACACGGCATCATTCATTCTATCTGCCTTATCTGGTAAATATGGTTTTATCAATTCTTCGGCTGGTAATTGTTGTAAATATTCGAATATTTGTTTTTCATCTTTTTCAGGGCCTTCAAATCCACAAGCTTTAGCTAAACGTTGCGGTACGTTTTCTAAAGGGCAATAGGAGCAGGGGCTTAATACAGTACCGGACATTAATATGGCTTTGTGAAAAAGTCCCTTCGCAAGGGGACAGAGCATTAAATAGTGAACCGAAGCAGCACCAGAACTTATACCAAAAAGTGTTATATTATTAGGGTCGCCATTAAAGTTGCTTATATTTTCCTTAAGCCAATTTAAGGCCATAAGTTGATCTTTAAGGCCAGTATTACCAGGAACTTGTAACTGTGGATCCTTAAATGAGATAAAACCTGAAAAATATTTAAAGCTTTAGTGAATATCTGTACATGAGTAAAACTCAAAACACCAACCAATTGCAGAACATTTTCCTAGCTTTTTCACAATAAAAACCGCAATAAACTTGACAACTTAATGTCGTGAAAATATCTTTCAACAAAAACTAGTGACAAATTTGCTAATATCTTTAAAATAAATAAATTTTGAGTACATGAGTACTATGATATCAACTGATTGTATTGTTTAAACAAGATACATATATGCATTTGCTAGAATTAAAGCACTAAATTGGCACCCAAAGTGATTTTGAATCAATCGGTATAATAAAAGACGGTTCTAGACTAAGTAATGGTTATAAAATGGCATAGCTTAAGCTGTTTTTATAGATACTTACATTGTCAATTGTCATTTAATTTAAAAATTTACCTAATGGACCCACACGACATCCTATAGTTACTAAAACCAAATCCTTCATCATAAAATAGTCGGGACCTTGTGAATCTTTACTGGGATCACCTCTTTCAAATCCACCACCAAAAATATTTACCATTACCGGTAATGGTTTTGATGAGATTAACTACAAAATAAATATGAGAGAAAATTTTTCTCACAACTCAAATAAAATTCTCTTAATATTATTAAAACTCTCTTAATAAAACACTTACATGCTTAGCGTAAATATTTACATATAAACAATCTTCACTTCCTTCTATTTGATAATTTGAAATGTTTTTTTGCATTGGCATTGGAGATTGTTGTGTGCAATCCAAAACTTCAGACCAAGACTTTTTGGGTTGAGGTGAGCGAAAACGTAATGATCCCACTGGAACCTCAGCAAACGGAATTTTTTCAAATGAATAATATGTGTCATCATAAACAGTTTTACATTGCTGGCCCTTAACTGGTCCCAAATTCGTTTGCCTAACCAAATCACTTTTGGGAAATATTCTAAACTTGATATAATTTTTATAAAATACAACCATTGTCTTAATATTTACCTTCGTGACATTGTTGTTTCTAGCCAGATTACTCAATCTTTCTTTAGTTTGCAAGTAACTTAATTTTTAAATGTTAACTTTTATCTTATACATAGTTGAAGTTAAACGAAACTTTCAGTAAGTAATCTGGCCTGAATACTACAATAAAATATGATAAACATTTTTTAATAAATCTCTAAATTTTTTTTGTTAAAGTGACTCGAATTCCGCGTTTATAAGCTCATAAAAAATTTAAAATAGATTCAAAAATATTTGCCTTTTTCGGTGTCAGAGAACACAAAACTAGCGGTTATTAAGTGCAAGACAGCCATTTTAAAAGCGTTGAATTGAATATATTGTAAATAGCGAATTATCAGATGAGGTTGGAGCTGTTCTTTATTAATCTATAAATAACTAAAATACTTAGCAAAGAATTTTATGCTACTAGAAAAGAAAAATGCACTAAAATTAAAAATATATACATCTGGAATGTCGTTGTTGTGTACAGATAAAAATTCAGTCCATGTAAGCAAAAATGTAGTAAAAATATTTAGTATTAGAGCTGTTTTAACAAAGTTCTGAAAATGAATTAAAAATACGACATAGAGTGAAAACTCCGTGGTCTCACATAGAGATGGCGTGTCAAAATTTCATGTCATTTCATTTATTAGAAAAAAAAGAGAGTACGACATATATTAAATGAACAATTAAATATGAAGAAGCTGTCTGCTCTATGGGTGCTGCGATTTTTAACAGCTGAAACGTGCTCATGATTCAAAGTATGCTTTACAGATGTTTGAATTGAGTTCAACTAAATTTTTACATTGATTTATAACAATGGATGAGACGTGGATTCATTGTTATACACCGGAGTTCAATAGACAGTCTGCGGAGTGGTTACAAGTGTGCAAAAGTTGACCAAAGCTATCAAAAACTCAACAATCGGGTGGAAAGGTAATGGCCAGTGTTTTTTTGGATAAAGAAAAAACAAGTACCATGTTGAGTTGTTGGACAGATTGGATGAAGAAATTAAGAAGAACGACCCAAGAAAAATAAGAAAAAAATCTTGTACCATCATGAGAATGCATTGGCTCATTCATCTGCTTTGGCTTCAAAAAAATTTAAGTCTTTACATTACGAATTGCATCCTCACCCCCGTATTCTCCAGATCTGGCCCCCAGCGGTTATTATTTGTTCCCAAACTTGAAAAATTGCTTCAGGGAAATGAAGAAGTTATATCAGAGACGTAAGCCAATTTTGAAGAGTTTGACAAATCGTATTGTTTCAGGAGTATCCAGAAGGAAGAAGTGCAAGGCGGTTTGATTTTACCTTCAATATTCTGGAAGTTCTTACCTGATGTCAAATATTTTGTTCCGTCCAAAACAAATAACAAGTGTGAAAAGCTTTTCAATATTAAATGATCATTATGAATTATTGGATTTAATACATATTTGTCAGATATTAGCAAAAAATTCGTTTTTTTTTATTTACTCTTTGAATACATACATACATACATACATATGTATATAAAACAAGTAAGTAAATTATAGTCGGTCTAGACCGACTATACGATACCCTATACCATGCGTTTAGAAACCCAATCTCTTAGGCCCAACTAACTGGACATAGAAAATAAGCAAAAACCAAATTTGAGTGGGATTTTTATTAATTTTTTTGGCTGCAGATATAAAAAAGTTCATATTGGATGCTATATCTATAAAGGGGGTAGGTCCAAAAATGGACCGATCCTGATCATGTTTGGTGAAGTCTCTTGTATTTTGCAAAAATATGTACAAACAAAATTTGAGAAAAATCAGTGCAATATTTTTGTTTTTTAATAGATTTAACTGAAGATCGGGAAGCAGCTCTATATGGGGTCAAAGGGATCATTTTGGGACTACTCATTAGTGGATGTAATGAACGCATACAAACCCAATTTGCGTAAGATCTATATGACAATTTGGATCTTATGGCAATTTATGTCGATTTCATATGGGTAATTTGTATGGGGGCTAGGTCTGAACATGGACCGATTCTCACCAATTTCAATAGCGTTCATCCCATGGCAGATAAAAGCTTATGTACCAAATTTCATCAAAATATATTCATATTTGCGACCTGCAGTTTGATTACAAGCTTTACATGGACACACAGACGGACGGACGGACGGACATTGTTAAATCAACTCAGAAAGTGATTCTGATTCGATCGGTATAATTAAAGATGGGTCTAGGTCAAATATTTTTGGGTGTTACAAACAGCAGCACAAAGTCATTATACCCAAACCACATAGTGGTATAGGGTATAAAAAGAATTTTTTGACTTAAATTGAATGAAATCGCTAATTCTCAGCGCTGAATATTTCTTGCTATTTTAAATATGGGAAAGTCAAAGATTCGTCGATTTGTGCAATAATTTCGTCAATTTTCCCCAAAAAGGTAAAAAATCTACAAAAATGTCCCATGGACAAAAATAAGAAAAAACAAGTAAGAGTGTTAAATTCGGCTGTGCGGAATCTTTGATACCCTCCACATCGGTTTGAGTATTGATAATAAATGTAAACAAAATATTGGAAAAAGTAAACAATTTGTTAAACTTAATACCAAATTATTTCAGAAAATTCTTTGGGTTGGTTTTCGTCTTTTCTATTATTTCGGATTTATTTCGGTGTTTGCTTTTTGGTCATCGTAGTTGCTGATCGGCATGCATTTAGGTTATATACCTATATGCATGCGTTTCCGGTTATATGACATAACTTCTCGTTTAATTTAGTTTTTGCTAATTAAATAGCTCGCCCTAACCTCCATTGCAAAGGTAATGGTTGTGTAGAGTGGCTACATGCATTAAATCGTGCTAATTGGAGATGGCTGTATAGCTTCTTTTAACTGGCCAAATATTTCTTCATTGTGGCCATATAGGTCGGATGGAGTAACAAAATAATAACCAAAAAAAAAAGCTCTCTCAACTTTTTTTAAAATATTGCCATATTTTGAAAACATAGAGAATAAATTTATAATATTAAATAATCAAATTAGGGATGAAAAACGCAAAAAACGAAAAGTCCCAAACATTGTAAATAAAATAATTTAATGTTATCTTTATTTTCTGAAAAATTTTCATCCAAAAAAAATTGTGAAAATTTATATATAAAAATAACATTCTCATAAAATTACGTTTACTTATGTAACAATTTTTATGTTAGCAATTCTTAAATATCATTTGAGGTTTTCTTAAATACATTGAATTTAAATTAATATCGACAAATCTGTTTTTCTATTTATTTAAATTGTAAAGGAGTGGCATCTCTGTCAAAATAAGCGAAAAACACAAAGAATAGAAAAAACAAATTACTTCGTGTTTGACAGGATGATTTTATGTTTATGTTTAATATCTTTATTTTTTTTACTAATGTTTCTGTTTATTTATTTGAAAATGAAATAATGAATTGAATATGCTATTTAATTTTTTTATTTATATAAAAAAGTTTTTTAATTAAAGCAAAATATTTTCACTATTTTATGGTTTTTATTTATGTATGACGACATTTCAACCTAAAAATTTAAATTTTTATCGATTGAATAAACAACACAAAAATGGTTGTCGTTTAGATAACAACAACAGCTGACTTTAACAATAGCGAATATCGTTTAAAAATTTTACTGATAATTTTGCAATTTTCTTTTTTTTACGATTCGACTATCGTTAAAAGAAGTTACTGAATCGCGGTACTGAAAAGTTATTAATATCTCCTGAATGGCAATATTTTTTTTAAATGTAAAAATTTTTAAATGTAAAGATATTTCTAAATTTAAAATTATTATTTCCGACGTTTTGATATGATTTTCTGAAATTCAATTTATATTTTCTAATTTATAATTGGAAAATTTTATTTTAACTTTTTATTATAATTAGATGTAATCGCAATCAGATATTTTATAGGTAAAGCAGAATAATAATTCTATATAACTATGTAGAACTGTTTTGTAGGCAAAAAGCTCATTGACGAACTCGGTAACTCCATTTTGTAAAGACAACAAAAAGTTAATATGCCAAACTTATGTTCATATTTGTAAAAGAATTATGAAAAAACGTATGAAATAAAAGACCAGCCCGTGTATACTCTTAACATTGTTCTGTATGATATCTAGTTGAAAATACTAACATTCATGTTAAAATAGAAATAACTATTGCAAAGCTAATTAGAACAAACAAAAATTATGGCGCCATCTACTGTGGCATAGTCACGCTGAGCAAAATGAAATGACACTCTGTTAATGCAAAAGAAATGTATTTTTCCCACAACAAAATACTGCAGAATTTTATCTAAATAAAATAACCGATTTATTTCTAACATGCAGTTACTATGAATATACATACATACATACATATATATAATATATGTATATTATTTGTATTATTTAATATGTGTATGTATGTATGTATATTTAAATATTACACACAAAAAATACAACATCAAACGTTATTTTTGTGTTTTTCTCTTTAAATAAATTAATACATAAAGTTTTTTGCTAAATTTACATTTGGGCAATTCACAACAGGTGTGTATATTGTATGTTGTATTGAAATACACAATACAATCATTTGTTGTGAACACTCAGTTGTATTTTCATATTGTAAAACGCTTTCTTTAGTAATTTTCGATCCAACGAGGAAAGATCGCTTCGTCGCTTCTGCTATTTTGTATAAGAGAAAACACTTGTCAGTGTTTGCTTTTTGGTCGTGAGATATACCCTGGAGTTTTAGTTACGTACCTCTTGCATTTTAATTTATAATGAAAAAAAAATGTTAACTGTTTTGGTTGGTACTGAAAGAGAAAATACATACTAAAAAAATATAAACATTAATTTTTATATAAATAAACTTATCGATGTATTTGCGTTATTTGCATTATTTGCCATATTTTATTTTATAATTATTTATGCTGATAAAATTCTATGTATTTGTTTTTTCTTTTTCATAAAAACTGGCATTCACTTGGAACTGATATGTTATGATACAATATACAACATTTACTAAACATAGCAAATGAAGTTGGATCGTGTATCAGATTTTTCAGTGAAAATTACCAACAACAATTTTACACTATTGTAAAGTGATACACGATACAACAGATACAACGATACATTACCCATTGTGAATGGCCCAATTGTTTTTTTTTTATTAACAACTAGGTATTTTAGCATTATTTGCTTTAGATGTTGGTGAATTTTTACTCCCTTTATATTAACTCGTGTCTGCTTGTCGAAAAAATTTTGGATCGATTTTAACCACTTTCCCGTGACCCAATCGATCTGAAATTTTGCAGGCAGGCTTGTGGCAATGACAGAAATGATCTAACATATTTTTTAGTGATGCCAAAACAATGGAAACTTTTAAATTTTTCTACCAGAGTTGATAAAAAAATGTACAAAGGGTTTGTTTTTGTTATATTATTACCATAACGACCACAAAAACAACAAGTCCAGCAATGAAAACAATGCAACATTTAGAATAACAACAAGCACAATATAGAAATATCATGTTTTTCATTTTTTTTTACTTTTTCAGAGATTTCCCTGGACCTGTTCCACCGATTTTAATGATTTTTGAAGTAGAAATCTTTCCATGAATTTGGTGAATCACTCACTAAAAATGATCACTGTAGCTTCACTATTGAGGGCGTGATCGTGACAACAACAACATAGAAAATTATTTTTTTTCAAGACTTTTTTTAGTTCTTCATTCAAATCTCGGGCCCTAATCGACCGATTTGGACGATTTTAAATAGCAAACTTTTCAGGATGTTAATGAATCATTTTTTATGCCAACGAGCACCCTAGCTGCCCGATTGATGCCGTCATCGTGATTTCCACAGACGGACAGACGGACAGACGGACATCGCTATATCAACTCCGGTTGTTATAAGGATCACAAATATATAAATTTTATGGGGTCCAAAATTTTTTTTCTAATTATTACAAACGGAATGACAAACTTATATATACCCTCTGCACACTGGAGTGGAGGGTATAAAAAATTGTCTCAGATTATGATGAAACATATATTATTTGATAAATAATAATAATAATAATAATAATAATAATAATAATAATAATAATAATAATAATAATAATAATAATAATAATAATAATAATAATAATCTTTATTGACAAAATTTATTTTAATTACAATTTACAAAGATATTTTCTATAATTAAAATTTTTCTTTTTCATATAAATTTTAATCAACAAAAGATAAATCTATACTAATATTATGAAGAGGTAATGTGTGTTTGTTTGTTTGTTTGTTTGTTTGTTTGTAGGAGGTAATCTCCGTAACTACCCATGCGATATTCCTGAAATTTTCACGGAGTCTTACTGGGGATATGGGAAGTGCTATAGGCTATAATTTTTTAAATATTTTTAGTGGGCGTGGCACCACCCACACAAAGTAAATTTTTAAAATCATATACATATATTGAGTATTATTTTGCAAATTTTTGTGAAGTCACCTATTTTTAATATTAGTGGCTACGCCGGAAATGGGCGTGATCGGAGCAGTGGGCGTAGCACCGCCCGTACAAAGTATCATATAACTTTGTATCATATAACTGGTATACTAAAAAATGGAAGCTTTGACAGTTTGCACGACACCATCAGATCTTAGTATGAGTAGTCGTTGCACCGCCCATACAGGTAAATATGTACATGATATCATATAACAGGTGTACCAAAAAAGGGAAGCTTTGACACTTTGCACGACACCATCAGATCTTAGTATGAGTAGTCGGACAAAAAATTGGCGTGGCACTCCCCATGCAAAGTCCATCAGATATTAATGTGAGTAGTCGAATAAAAATTGGGCGGGATGGATGGATCTTCAAAAACAAAAATGGGCAAAATCAAAAATCGCTAAAAAGAAAAACTGCCAAATTATATTCTAAGTTCAAGGCCAATAGTTAGGTGTTGCCAGATCTAATTTTGATAATCCATCATCTTCTCATGGGCAGCTACATGTACCTTGCTCCAGGCTGGGAATGCCGAAAAATCTGACAATTGTTGTACCGAATGAAAAAACCACAAAAACATTGTATATCAGCAACTATTCGAATAAAAAATCTATGCTAATAATCTATACTAACATAATAAAGAGGTAATATGTGTTTGTTTGTAGGAGGTAATCTCCGTAACTACTCATCTGACCTTCCTGAAATTTTCACAGGGTCTTACAGCGGATATTTATTTTAAATATCATATATATTAATATGATAGAGAAAGATTTGCAAATTTGTCTCAGGTCATCTATTATTAACGTGAGTAGTCCGACAAAAAAATGGGCGGGATTGGACAAGTGCGCGTGGCACCCCTACACAAACTTAATATTAAATGTGATATATGTGAATTACTGTATTAGTGAGAGCCTTGGGACTTTGCGTGAGCATCTCATAACGATTCGTTGGGGGGCGGGGGGGAGGGTGTAGCGAAACACACCGGGTTACATCTAGTATAATAATAATTGACAATGTTCATTTAAACGTCTGTCGGTCTAATTAAGTAGTCAACTTTAATTAATTGTATTCAGATATCATTAGCTGTCTAAATTGCAATGCAGATTTCAAGAAATTTAATAACTTGAACCAGTCATCTTCTGCGCTGCCATCAAGAATGCATATCATTTCGGTTTCATTTAATAAGGGTTGGCGAAAACAACGGATTCTAAATTCTTTAAGAACTGGACAAATTCCCAGAAAGTGTTGAAGTGATTCCTTTTCTCGAAGGTTACATAAAGTACATAGCTTTTGATCTTCTCCTGTACCAAATCTATTACCATTATGAATATAAAATAATTGTTTTGGTTCGATTTCGTTTTACGTCACAAGAGGGCGCCAAACACAGAGTTTTAAGCAAAAATTAATGAACAGAATAATGCATTTCAATTGTTGCACGAAAATAATTGTCAAAAATTTACTTCTGTAAACAACGGTTTGAAGTTTCTTTTTAAGTACATTGATATATTTGAAATAAACCAAAATAAAGTTTCAAATATACGTTTTCAATAAAATTATTCCAAAAAATTCTCTTTTTTCGTTCGATATCCAATAATTACAAAAGTTTGATGGAGTATAAAAAAATACGTCTAAATTACGTCTATTTTTTTATTTTGGTTTTGATAAGTATATACTGTTATCTTATAAACTTTAAAAGAAATAGTGCCTATTTTTTGCCACAAATTATAAATGATTTTTCCTAAAATTTGTTGCATTTAAGAGCGTTTATCATTCACATGAAGTTAAATAATTATTAAAATTAATTCTTCAATATAAATTAAATTAAAGAAGCATTTGAAATTGGACTATATAAGCTTTATACAGGGTTTATTTTGTTACAATTGGATGTCGCGTTGAAATGATACACTTGTTTAAAAATCAGGTATAATTGTATAACTTTCAAACATCAAAAGTGTTAAATTTGTAAACATTTTTTAACTACCTTGTTTTAAGTAAGTTTTGCCACAATGTTAAATAGCTTTTAATGCATCTTAAAAGCACTATTATAAAAAATTATGAAAAAGAATATGCTAATGGCTTGGAATATATGTCTTTCAACATATATTTTCAACAAACTTTATGAAAATTGGATATTTTTTATAGGATATATAGCGTTCTTACGATAAAGGACAATGACAGGAAAACAAGTCCTATCATTGGTTGAAATAAAAATATGTTAGTATAGTAATTTTATAATGTTGATGATGTGTTTTGATCATTTTTGTAGCTTTAACTAGGATTTTTTAATTCCAGGACATACGAGAGGTATAAATATCCTTCCAAAAATTTTGTTAACATTTTGCATTTAGTCTTGCTATAGTTGTAGAAAAATAATGTACAAATTTTCATAATTTTATGATAAGATATTCTATTTTTGCAACATTTTTAAGAAAAAGGACATATGTCAGGTTAGCGAGTACTTGCTTGAATTAAAGGAAAGATTGTCACAAATAGTAAAATCTTTGATTCTGTAACCAATTTTGGATATATTTTGAGAACTTTTGTAGCTTTTATTACTCTTGCCAATATTAAGGATATATAGGAGGTATGCGTGTCCTTGCTCTATTTTCTTTTTGATTTTGCATTTATAGACGCGCTTCTATTATGAAAACCAATATTCTTCATATTCTAACTATTTGGGACACTATAATTACGTTTTTAAAATTCAAGATATATGGGAAGTATGAGAATCCTTGCATCGATTTTTTTCAAATTTCATATTTTTTCTAATTTGCGTCATTTACAATAGTGTACCAAATTTCATTAGTCCACGATAACTCCTTCTATTTTGTCCATTCGTTATATGGGAACGAAGCACTGTGCGCCCCTGGCGGCTGTTAAAAATAAAAACAAATGTGAAAAATGTATTTCCCGACCCCAAAAACCCCCGGTATACACATTTTCAATAATTTTTTTTTACATTTGAATGAGTATTATGGAAAATATCATGAAAATACATTCGTTGAAATTTTGGCAGGCTCGAGAATGATTTTAGGTCTATGGTTTCTTGGGCATATATACTTTTTAAGGCCCATAGTACCAGAATCGCGATGAACCCATGGAGATTTTTTCGGCCCCATACAATTTGACCCACCCTAATATACATATATGTTTTACAGCAACGAAAATGGATGTAGAAATTCTTCGCGTTATCTTATATATATTTACGCTGATCCCTGACTCACTGACTGACTGACTGATTCTGTAACGCTGAAATAATACACACACATAGCACTCCATACAAAGTTATGCGAAATACACAAACAAAATTTAATCTCTCTCATTTTATACAAACCCACACACAATTTTCTGTCTTCTTTGTTACCGAACAGTGCTGCTAATAAAATCTTCTGAAAATCTACAATTTTGGAAACTAAATCGCCAAAATTGTCATTTTTAAAACAAGAAATTGTCAAGAAAATTTTACCGCTTATAAAACTCGAAAAAATATTACAAAAGGAAGCAATAAAATTTATTTATATCATTCATATTACGAATATTATTACAGCATTGGTTATTTCTCTATATGTATTAGTGATGAAATTTCACCGAAAAAAATTTAACACCGCAATCAACTAAATAATTTTATTGACATGTATCTAAAGTTGAAACATATAATATAGGTTTAAAGTATAGCCGTAATTAAAACTTAAATCTTAAATGGAGATGATATTCAAGGTGTTTCCGTTTTGAAGCGACTTGACCCAGAATTAAATCTATACATATTTTGTAATTTACATTTACACTGAACTAAAACTATCAATTTTCGATTAACAACCCATTTATTATTAACCCTTGAAATCCTAATTTTTATACTACTGAAAATTTAAAATTTTAACAAATTGAAAAATCATCGAAATTAAAATAAGTTGTCAAAATTAGCAGCACTGCTAACGACAATAGCACTACATATGCAGATTTCGTGTTACATATGGAATAAGATGAACGCAAAAAATGCATCAAAAAACTAATATCTATTCAAGTTCTTCTTTAAATTCCCTCTGTATGTCATTGAAAAAATTCTGCAAAAAAAGTAATGAAGGAAATTTTAACCATTTTTATTTTTCTCATATAACGTCGTCCGATATGAATACATACTTCTTTTATCGAACTAAACTTTTCCGTTTGTCTGTTTTGTTTTTTATTTTAAAATTGTTTTGTATTGTTAGGAGTGCTTTCGCTCAGGTTCTCTGATGGCCAGCACTTACCAAAGAGTATTCTTTTTTTTAATAAATATTTGAGAAAAAAGAGATTTTGTTGTTGTTCAACGTGTGATTTCGTTTAAAGCTCTATATTGAAAAGCACTTGAAAGATAGTCCAATATTAAGTTTAAAATTTAAATTATTCTAACTTTGCATAATTAAATTAAATTGTAATTTTAGAAGATAGGTGGGAAAATAATTTTTTTTTCACTCATAATATTAATTTTTCATAGATTGCTTTCAAAAAAATTAGATAAACACAAATTACGTAAATAGGTATATTAAAGATTTTAATTTGAATCATTTATTAAAATTATCATGGAAGAATTAAAGGCGATTTGGAATAATAAGTTCTTTTTAAAGTAAAACTAATACGCCTTATTTATTATTTTTTAGATTTATAGATAACTTTGCAAAAAATATAGTTCTCTTTTTTCATACATGTATGGTGAAATATGAAATATTTTTTTCTCTTTTGTGTAGGTGTATTGGTGTTTGCACTTCCTTTAGGAGTGGTAGGTTATAAAACCTTTTTTGCATTTCTCTTTCTTAATGCACAACATGTCGAGCGTGTTGTGTCAAAATTTTAAGTAAATCAGAGCGAAACTTAAGAAGATACAGCGTTTCCAGCGACCAGCCTCATACGGTATATAGTATATAAATCAGTTTTTAGAAAACTTTAAACCGATTTTCTCGCAATTAAATGTTCGAAGTCCGTGAACATCATAACTCAAAATCTACTTGACCGATTCTTTTGAAATTTTAGACACTATATAAATATAAATCATCAGGTTACCACGAAGAGTTTTTTTTTAATTGCATTTTCTTCCCCATTTTTTAAAAACAAATTCCCGAAATTGTATAGCAAAAATCGTTTTTCACTTCAAAATGCTGCCAAAAAAAAAGTTGAAAAACTCTTCGTCACTACCACAGGAAACATGTCACCTTTGAAACGCGTTTCGATTTTTTATTTCACATGATCCGGTAACGAGTTATGATGTTCACCGCAAAACAACAACGCCTCCGGAGATTCGCTGTCACGGACTTATTTATTAAAATTTTTAATTGAAATTTTTTTCAAAGATTCTTCGAATATTATGCTATAATGTATATATGAAATAAATAATCCAACGTTATTCATATCTTCAAAAAAGAATTATGAATATACCACTTTTTTTTAACTTTTAAAACCTTACCCCCCTTAAGAAACTTTTAAGAACCTTGCTCTAAAACGTTTTTTTTTTCTATGCTATTCTATTTTTTCTACAATAAAATGGAGTTAGTTCATAGCGAACTCGGCGGGACCGGCCAAATTAGTTCCTTATAGACTAAGTTCGTTATAACCGTAGTATTTTTTGATTTGTCCGAAAGGTTTAAAAAGTTTTTTTTAGTTGAATAAGTTTATTTATTTTGGGGCATTTTAAAAAGTTATAAAACATAAATTAAATTGCTAAAAAGATACATATTAATTGTTTGTTTAAATGAGACTAAAATTACCGAGTTTCTATCAAAATAAAATATTTTTTTAAAATCAAATAATATGAAAAACTCCTTATGTATAGAAGCAGAAAGTTCAAAGCAAAGGTTGGCTATTGGCAAACTTTTACGAAAATATACATAAAAGCACCTTTTACAAAACTTCATTTGAAAATCGAAGTTTTTGTTTTGTATTAAAATTAAATGAAAATAAAATTAAATTAAATTGAAATTTATTATTTTAATTTTTATCGACCTTTTTCTATATAATATTAATGTTTTTGGAATTTCCATCAGGCTATCAAGGTCAAATTCTATCCTATATGCAAATAAAAGACTTATTTCATATTTTTCTCCGACGTTTCGTAGGCTGTTTTCCTACCTCTTCAGGGATTATTTTTATTGAATATAAAATCTTAGATTTGTTTCACATTTTAATTTTCAATTTAAATTTGAATTGTAACAATACACACAGTACAATTAAACACAAAAATAAAACAAAAATATAAATGTATAATTACTAAAAAATAAAAAATATCACAGGTTAAACTTTTCTTATTGCCAGTATCACAGTTGAAAATGGACTGATTAATTTAATTTTTTTTAAATATATGAAATATACGAAATTTCTCAAATGGAAAAAAAAAATTATTTGTTAAAGTCAAAAGTTTGATATAACCACTGTTCGCTATAAGAGAAGCAATTTGTATGGAAAATGTGATTAGAACTCTTGGGACCGAAGAAATTCTTCGCATAAACAAAAATTTATTACAACCAGGGTTCGTTATAAGCGAACTCCGTTGTATTAAATTTTAATAATTTTGGGAATCTCCAATCTGCTCACTTTACCCGGCCTTCCCACGTTCAAGTCACATACAATAGTCAAAAAATTTTTAAGAAACTGTCCCATTGAAAAATTGAAAGAGAGAATTGAAACGTATGATTGTTTAGTAAAAAAGAGTAAAAAATTATGGGTGCATTACAACCTGAAAGCTAAACATTTAACGTGTGAAGGCCGGGTAATATCTTAAATATATTTACGCTGATCCCTGACTCACTGAATGACTAACTGGTTCTTTAGCGCTGACCAAAATGATATGGTTCTAATTCCTAGGATTGATCTCGCCCCAACCGACACCACATTACGTTTCATATTAAAACGCCGCCAGTTTCCAGTAATTCCTGCATACGCAATTACCATAAACAAGGCTCAAGGCCAGTCATTTGATTTGGCATTAATTTGGAGACCGCGGTATTTTCACACGGCCAACTGTATGTGGCTTTGTCACGATCAAAAGTTGCAATCCAAGTTAAGATACGTATTCAATCGAACCCACAGCAAGGAAAACTATTGAATGACCAACGATATTTCACACGAAATATAGTTTTTCAAGAGATTCTAAATTGAAAAACTTTTTTGCCATATATTTCTTATCTGTTTTGATACTTATGTATACAATTTCTACAAACACAATCTTTTTTCATATGTACATACATATGTAACAATATAATTTTCAATTTACTACTATATTAAAAGGAATTTAATTTATTATAAATTGTTCGTGTATTTAAATTTAAACTGTTTTATTCATAATTTTTAAACGGGCGCCTAGGCGCCACACAATCAACTGGTTATAAATAATAGACCTATTGTTGTATCTTCGTTATATTCACCAAGATATACCCATAACTTCTGTGCTGATATCTTGAACCTAACACCTTCCACCAAAGAATATATAGTTTTTGGTGACCTAAATGCCAAACATTGTTCATGGAATTGTCGTTCAAATAATACTGCAGGAATCGCACTCAACAACCTACAGCAATCAAGCAATTTTTTTATAGTAGTCCAACCCTATTCCCCCATCAACACAATCGCGAAGCATCCACAGGCGATATTATTTTAAGCAACTCCGCTTTAAATATAGACGTAAAAACAATGGATTACGAAATACCATCAGACCATCGCCCCATTATATGTACACTTAAAACGTCAATGGGCTTGCAGGTAGACCTCAATTATTATGATTATAGTGCAACCAACTCCAACATTTATATCAATTTTTTAGGCAATAAACTCACGTTATATTCGGATATATACAATACCAAGGTACTTATTGATCAGGAAATCCAAAAATTTATAAATGTAGTTTTCGAAGCAAGGGATGTGTCCACACCTAAAATAACCCAACAAAATAATTACACATTACCAGAAAGTACTGTGAAATATATTAAACTAAGAAGAAGCTTTAAAAGAAAAAGCCAACGATCTTCAAATATAGCCGAGCAAACTTTTTATAATCAATGTACTAAGTTTCTAAGTAACATGATTGATAAAAGTATTAATTCGGAGCGCAATAAGAAATGATCTCAATTATTATCCAATTTAAAACCAGGTGATAAATCATTTTGGAAAATAAGCAGTAACTTACGAGGAAAAGGAAAAAAATCAAATCGCTCACTTCAAAGTTGGAAATACAAAAATAACATCTGATAAGGACAAGGCTGAAGTCCTGGCAAATACATTTGTCCAAGCAAATAACCTCACTTCGAACTATAACCACTCGACAGATACACTAATAAATACAACAGTAAATAATTTTAAAAAGGAAAATCCCAGTTCTGAATCTGCAATTTATACATCTCTTGAAGAAGTAATGAATATTGTCTCATCAATAAAACCCTCAAAATCCCCTGATTTTGACAATGTTCCGAACCTGCTCTTAAAGAAACTACCACTCAAAGCTCTAAAATTACTGGTTATAATATTTAACAGCTGCATCAAACTCAACTATTTCCCAAACCATTTCAAAAATGCTAAGGTTATAGCTGTCAACAAACCTAATAAACCAAAAAATAACCCAAATAGCTATAGACCTATCAGTTTATTAAGTAACTTAGGTAAAATATTTGAAAAATACTACATTCTCGTCTTAGTGAATTTGTACGACCAATTCTATTGTTGCTAAAGAACAATTTGGATTTAAAAAAGGGCATAGCACTACTCACCAAATAAACAGAATTAAAAATCAAATAATCAGCAATAAAAACAATAAACGTTCAACGGGTCTAATATTGTTGGATATCGAAAAAGCGTTTGACACCGTTTGGCATAATGGCCTAGTATTTAAACTTCTTGATGCAAATATACCAAAATATTTATGCAAACTTATTTCAGATTTCATTCACGGCAGATGCTTTAAAGTTGCGATTAATAATGAAACATCATCTCCAAAAACCATCACCACAGGGTTACCTCAAGGATCAGTCTTGTCGCCATTGCTTTACTCGATATATACATCCGATTTCAAAGTTCCGAAGTATATGAAAGTTGCTTACTACGCAGATGACACTGCGTTAATTTCTTCAAACAAACTTACAAGTGCACTCCTGAAGAAAATGGAAAAGGGACTTGTAAATTGCAGTAAATATTTCCACAAATGGAAAATCAAAATTAATCCAAACAAGACCCAAGCAATAATTTTTCCATTCAACAAATCTCCCAAAAGACTGCCAAGACGTCATCTTCTTATTGGAAATAATACCATAAATGTACTTAACGATGTCAAATATCTCGGAGTTGTCTTGGACAAAAAGCTTACATTTAAACAACATATTATGGCTACGTGCCAAAAAGCTATAAAATCTTTTAAAGCATTATGGCCACTACTAAATAGAAGGTCATTTCTAAACCCCAAAAACAAAAATCTACTCTTCAAAAGTGTTATAAGGCCGATATTAACATACGCGTGTCCTATTTGGAGTGACGCTGCCAACTGCCACCTAAAACGCTTACAAATTATACAAAACAAATGTCTTAAAATGATAAATAAAAAGCCCTGGAGGT
This sequence comes from Cordilura impudica, assembly GCA_963682025.1. Lineage (NCBI taxonomy): Eukaryota > Metazoa > Arthropoda > Insecta > Diptera > Scathophagidae > Cordilura > Cordilura impudica. The sequence continues at coordinate 258,248,852 of OY821517.1, read as the reverse complement.
ATCCTACAAATCTTCTTCATGAAGAAACAGGTTATGAAAAAATTATCGATTTCATAACAAGGATTAATAAGAATTACTTTGCCAAAATTGAAAATTCCTCTTACCCACTGATAAGAGATTGTAGAGAAATAACGTAAAATTAAAAAAAAATCACCAAATTGAAAATTATGTGCTTATAGAGGTCTATTATTTCTAATAAACCTCCTATAAGCCCATAAATATTTTCAGATAGTATTTGAATTTATTAAATCATATAAAGGTTTTTTCCCCCCATTTTCCTTTAAAAATCATTAAAAAATAATATAAAAACTATTTAATATCTTTAGATCCTATGTATTATTTGTTGCAATATCTATATGTAAAGATAAGATCTCATATGTAAATATCAAAATTTGTTAAAATATGTAGATAAAGGAAGAATATTTAATTGAATTGAAATACGAAAATTTTGTTTTTAACAATTGTTGTTTTTAAAATGAATGGATAAATCGAGTGAGAACTTTTTTTTTTTTAATAAAGTCCTTAACTTCAAAAAGTCAGTCAATGAATATGCTTTATTTTGAATCATGAAGTTCCATTATAGATATATTTCCATAATCAAACGCTGAATTTGAAAGAGCTTTCAGTGCAATGTAATGCTAATTATTTAATACCTATTAAATATGGACTGAAATGTCCGTGTTAATTCTTATTATTAGAGAAATTTGTTTTGAATATAAACAGTCTGTCGCTTTGACATTAAAAGTTTCATAAATCAGAATGTGGAGTTAATTCATTTAGCAAGTAAACCATCCATGTGATGCCTGTACATATATGCATCGTAAATCTGTGTTAAAATTCTTGATCAATGCTAGAAAGAATATTCTGTTATACCTAAACGTTGTGTTAAGCATTTTCATACCCTATACCACTATGTGGTTTGGGTATAATGACTTTGTGTTGCTGTTTGTTACTACCAAAAATATTTTACCTAGACCCATCTTTTATTATACTGATCGACTCAGAATCACTTTCTGAGTCGATTTAACGATGTCCGTCCGTCCGTCAGTGTGTCCATGTAAACTTTGTAATCAAACTACAGATCGCAAATATGAATATATTTTGATGAAATTTGGTATATAAGCTTTCATCGGCCATAGGATGAACTATATTGAAATTGGTGAAATTCGGTCCATGCTGAGACCTAGCCCCCATACAAATGGCCCCTATGATCTCGTCATAAATTGCCATAAGATCCAAATTATCGTATAGATCTCAGTCAAATTGGGTTTGTATGTGTATATTATATCCACTAATCAGTAGTCCAAAAATAATCCCTATAGGACAATTCTTAGCCATATGCCCCATATAGAGCTGCTTCCCGATCTTCACTTAAATCTATCAAAAAACGAAAATATTTCACAGATTTTCCTCAAATTTTGTTTGTATATATTTTTTCAAAATATAAGTAACTTTACCAAATATGGTCAGGATCGGTCCATTTTGCGACCTAGTCCCCGTAAAAATATAGCACCCGATGTGAACTTTTTCATATCTGCAGCCAAAAATTAATAACAATGCAACTCAAATTTGGTTTATGCTTATTTTCTATATCGAATTAGTCGGGCTAGACCGACTATAATTTTCTTACTTGTTTCAATTTAGGATTTCCTTTTGCTTAGGGCTGCTTAACAATATGTGTTAAACACATTTTAGTAATGTGCTTTTACCGTAGATACTATCTACTTTATGCACGGATGACGAAGTTAACAAAAATCTGTCAGAAAATAGTCTCTACGTATTTGTTATAAAAAATCGGTTACCGCAATAACATTTATTGATGTTGCTTTTCGAAAACTTTATTATTAAGTAATATAGGCACATGCATTTTGTTTGCCAGAAATTCAAAAGTATTCGTTTTAAATTATTTTTTCAATTAGTTTTCACTATATACATACATATGTATTTCCTAATGTATATGATAAAACATATTGTATATGATAAAACTGTTGTATTATGTTTACAGTTTAATTCAAAAACAATTCATTGTTATATAAACTATTCCAAACATCCAATTTATTTTTGAACTCCTCAGGCATCTCTTCAAATATTAATTCATCCGCTATTCTAAGCCAGTGGTTACTACTACTCTCGTTCAGAGTTAGCCAAGTAGAATCTTTAGTATATTCACAATTTGGATTAGAAGTTATAGCAAAGTTTGTCCACATTTTGACCACACGTTTTATAGTTAAGTATTCTTTTGATTCTTTTTCGAATTTCCACGAATAAAAGGCGTACCAAATATAGGACAAATCATCAGCATGAGCCACACCCTTTTTAATATCCTCGCCACAAAACATTGTACGATGATGATTAAATGTGGGTGAGTCAAAGTCAAAGAGATATTGATAGGTGGAAGCTGAGGAATATATTTGCCTGCATTTTATAAAACGATGAAAGCCATGCCAAAATGAAAAGAAGGAAGCGTGCTAGAAAAAACAAAACATTTTGTAATATATTTTAAGCAAAATTTCAAATTAAACTCACATCCATAAAATTCATAACATCTGTCGAATGTTTAAAATGGATTGCTTTTAACTGCTCAACAAGAATTTTTTTAAATTCTTTTGGCTGTTGGTTTTGAACTTCTGTAGGTAAAAGCATTTCAGGATTTCTTTTATACAAATCCATAATTTGTGGCTTACTTTTAAGTTGGGAATATCTTACTAAACCTTCAAAAGAGCATCCTCCTATCATCATAGGTATATTGTTACCCCATGAGGAATTTAACATGGCCTTTAAATTGTTTCTTATTACTGAATCATCAGTGTCGTAAGTTTCAAGAGATGGTACAAAAGCATAGAATCCACCTTGTAGAGCTGCCGCTGAATTCAAGTTATCTATTTGTACAAGCTGTTCTGCTGGTAATTCGTGTAAAAATTTCAGTATCATTGAATCTTCATTCGGACCATTATATCCCTTATCACAAGCTAACCGATATTCCAACTCTGTAGCATCTCCACTGAAAGCCCAACTGTTCAGAAGACAACCCGACATACAAATGGCTTTGTGGAAGAGGCCCTGAGTTTGAGGCGTTGCTAACATGAAATGAACCGAAGAAGCGCCAGCACTTTCACCATATAATGTTATGTTATCAATATCGCCGCCAAAATGGGAAATATTTTCTTTAACCCATTTAAGAGCTAATACTTGATCCTTTAAACCGGCATTACCAGGTACTTCACATATAGGATCACTAAGGCTAAGATATCCCAAGGATGACAAACGATAATTAAAGGTCACTACTACAACATTTTCTGCCATAAAATAATCGGGGACCATATTTTGGTCTAATGCAAGAACCAGTGTTAAAGGCACCACCATAAATCCACACCATTACTGGTAACTTTTTCTGAGCACTTAACTGCAATGAAACAATTATTAAAAACTACATTATTGTATACGTTCCACACTTACATTTTTTGAATAAACATTGAGATATAAACAATCTTCAGATCCTTCAATTTCTCCTCTATGATTCTTTTGCAATGGCTTAATATTCGAATCGCGACAGTCTTTAATATCTGTCCAATGAACGGCAGGTAATGGTGCCTTGAATCGTAAATTCCCCACAGGCGGTTGACCATAAGGAATTCCCTCAAAACTGTAATAGTTATCATAAATAGCCTTACGTTTTAAACCTTTAATCAATCCCTGGGGTATTCTCAAAATATGTTCTCTAACATAAACAAAAAATAACTTAACGTTAGTTTAAGCCTAGAAATATTGAATTTAGATCTTAAACGAATTAGTGAAATACTTACTCCGGCTCCATAGCTTTCGAAGACCAGTTGTGTTTTCTATAAAATTTAGTTATGTATCTGCTTGTTATAATACTTTTCAGAAGAGAAGTTTGGCTCTCAGATTTTAGATTGTATAGAGTAAATTTAGTGAAAAGCATTAGCATTATTGCCTAAAATAAAAAAATAACAAAAATATCATTTATAGAAAAGAGTGTAAACATTATTTGATTATTTAAGCTAAGAATAATAAGGCAGAGGAAAATATGATAATAATGTGATTGGACCTGCAGTTTTATTACTTAGACATTTTTTTTTAATTTTTTCGATTTGATTTTGAACATCAAAATTCTGTGGTCTCAGGGCAAAACATACTATTCTGTTTTCGTAACTTCTTTGAAGACGTGTTTTGATCTCATTCGTAATCTAGTGTAAGATGTGCTGCGAGTTTTTTCTACTTATTAACATCACTAAAAAACAGGTAAATGTGTTAAAATTAAAAGGGGATACTTTTTCAAAAATGGCAATTTTTTAAAAAATTAACTTTTTTAAAATAGGGTACTTTTTAAAATAAATGCGACTTTTTTAAAAGAATTAACCTCATTAAAAGGGTACTCTAAAATGGGGTATTTTTTTAAGGGGTGATTTTTTAAAAAAGGGGTACTTTTATATAACGAGGTACTTATTAAAAAAGGGTACTTTTTAAAAACGATAACTGTTTGAGAAAGGGTGCTTTTTTAAAAAAAGTGTACTTTTTTAACAAAAGGTGTAATTTAAAAAAATTGTATTAATTTTAGTTTTTTGTCGACCTTTTTTATTGTATTTTTCTGATATATTTAGAAGCTCTTTTAAGGTCATAATAAATGTAAATAAAAGATTATTTATTTAATTATTTCACCCTACGTTTCGTTGGGATTTTTCCAACTTCTTCAGGGATATTATAATTTATTAGATCTGGTAACGACATAGATATACAAAGGGATAACATTTAGTAAAACATCAACAATATGATTATTAATTAGACACTCTTGGAAAACATATAACTTACATATGTATAATCTTTTTGTCAATTTTTCACATTTAATATTAAAACATTTTTCCTTGTTTTTATACGACATAACGACATAAAATACATAATTGAATAATAATAATTGTAAAAATAATCTAAAAGTAAATATCAAAGTATAATTTTTTCTTTATGTTTATGTATATCATGTTGAACAGTTTTTTTTCTCTACACTAAACTAATGCTAAAATGTAACTTGCATTCGTCCCATCCTTTTCTTCTTTTTTATTGACTACATTGTTTGAGTTATGTTGTATTCTAAGAGGCTCAAGAGTATATCCTTTGAATTCCCTTTTCTCCTTGCCTATATTTTGATATTCGTAAGGTCTGCTGTGTGTCCACTATCAAAACAATGCTGCGCTACCGCAGTTGTTGTTTTACCATTTTTTACATCGTTTTCATGTTCATTTAATCTTGTGTTTAAATTTCTTTTTGTTCTGCCTATATACACTTTACCACACTTTTCATTCGTCGTCCCCATACACGTTATTTCATAAGCAAAATTGTACTTTCTTTAAAAATGACGTATTTTTTTAAATGCATACGTACTTAAAAAAAACATAATTTAGAAAAGGGGTATTTTTTAAAAGCGTACTTTAAAAAAATAAGAAAAGGATAATTATTTGAAAATAGTGTACTTTTTGAAAAAAGGGTACATTAAAAAACGGTAGTTAAAAGACAATTTTTAAAAAAGGATAATTTAACAAAAAAGTTATTTTTTATTTATATTCTATGCGAGCTTACTGGTCCTTACTAGTGATGCAAATAAAAAAACATTTATTTCATCATTTGCCCAACGTTTCGGTACTTTTTGGGAACATTTTCAAGAGCGTTTTATTGAACTAGGGGGAACAAATTTTCTCATAATTGATTACAGTTTTATAATGTATAAAAATTAGTTAGGTTTACATTTTTTTCTGTTATTATTGCATTTGTCAAAAATATTTGTTGTTATTTTCAGAAAAATTATAATTTAAAAAATATTAAAAATTTTTTTTCAATGTTGTCAAGAAATAAAAATAAATAAATAAATAATTACAACAATAATCAAAAAAGAAAAACTTGACTTCACAAAACAAAAATATTACAGATGCGTAGCCCACAAGATCACAGTATAAACTAAACTAATTTTGTCTTTGTCCTCCTTATTATTCATACATGTTTCTATTTTTTGATGTATTCTTAAGCTCTCTAAAGTTAATCGTTTATTCTCGTTACATTCATAATTTAAAATCTTAACGTGGTCAAAGTCCGAACAATGTTTTCGCTTTATCAAATGTTGATTTAGCGCTGTTGTTGCTCTTCCTTTTTCTCTGTCCTTTTTGTGCTCTGCAATTCGTGTTTTCAATGCGCGTTTGTTGTTCCTATATAGTTGTTTTTGTAGTTTTTGAATTAATTTCGTAGACAACGTTGTTTTCTTTAGCAGCAGAGTTTTGTCTTTGGTTTTTGTGAAAAGTTTATTTATTGTTTGAGTTGGGCGGTCTGCTACTTTTATGTTTTCTTGGTCGATGAGTGATCTTAGATGTTTGTATTCCCTCAAATTTGGTATATATTGGACTCCTATGAATATTTTAGGTTCGGCGTTTTGATTTATATTTTGTATTATTAACATTTTAATAATATCTATTATTAGTTTCGTTTCCTTTTTAATTATCGTTATCTCGATACATTGAAAAAAATATGAAAATAAAAATTTTCCTTTAATAGAGTACATTTTATTAAAAAAGTACAATGTAATACGATAGTCTTTTCCTAAAATTTAACCTTTATAACCTTTTCTAAAAAAATTAACTTTCTTAAAAAACTTTCTTAAAAAATTCTTATCCTAAAAATTTACCCCTTTTAAAAAAGTATTTTTCAGTAGGCGCCCTATTTATAATATATGCATTTAGCATAAAAAACTTTAGGGAATGATAATACTTTTAATAGTTAGTCCAAAGCCCTTTACTACGTAAAATATTTTCTGCACGGTTTATCATACTCTCCACAAATTTTTCGATTACTTCATTTATAATAGTCCACCATTCGCTCGTAATCCGCTAACAAAGCCCGTCCAAATTGGTTGGAACCATTCCAACTTGACTTTGGGTATTATCTTCGGTATCCTTTCAAGAACTAAGGAACTTATAGGCTTTCTACCATCTTAAGAGATAAAAAATGTAATTTTACAGATAGAGACACGACTACGATTTTTTATAGAAACTGGTCAAAAAGAAAAGCAATCAACTTAAAATTTAAGTGGTATTAAAATTTGAAGGTTTAGTATTGGCAACTGTATTAAAATGGTAGCATACTCAATTGTGTGTGTAATAGTGTTTAAGACACAGGTGGAAAGGATCAAATATTCGGAACAGTGGAATATATAGTTTTGTTTGCAATAAATTGTGTTTATATACTTTTGTTAAACGGTATTTACCTAATTGTTTGTTTATTTGTAATTCTATTAACGCAGATCTAACCCAACTTTTAAGTGTATTTCATACTTTAGAGATAAACTTATGTTACCTAAAAAATTTTAAAATTAAAATTATTTTATTGAATAGAATCTCAAATGATTAAATACTCAATCTAGAGGTCATAAGTTTTAAATGTTTTTTTACTTATTTAAATATTTCCAATATTTCGATATTCTTTGAATATCTTCATCAGGGACAGTCTAATGTTTCACAAAAATATAAATAAGAAAAACAAACAACAAAATGAGTTAAAAACATCAATACAAAAAACAAAGTTCACAAAAAATTTTAAAACAGTAATAACAATAACAATACGAACTTACTAAATTTTATAAAAATCACACAAAAATTTTTTCTTATTAGCTATGTAGTTTCCACTACCATCGTCATGAGTGCACTGAATTTGTGTATTGCTTGGTCTTACTAACTAGATATCTATAATGTTTTGCACAGCCACTCTCCACATCGCTCTTAAAATTCATAGTTGTTCGTGTATTGATAATGTTCAGCATCTCCAACATATAGCGTCGTTTGTAATTTTGTTCTTGTTGTAATATTCGTACCTCATCAAAGTTTGGCGATTGATTAGTACTGGCACAATGGGCTGATAGTGCAGTTTTTTGTGAAGAACTATTTAAAAAACGTTGATCGGATTTATGGCCTGATATTCTAGTTTTAAGTTTATTTTTAGTAGTCCCTATAAAAAAACAAACTTTTATTTTATTGAATATTTTGGGTTTATTTTATTTATTTTAACAAGACCTGCTACTAGTAGCTGTATTGATCAATTATTCCGTTGCAATATGCACTCTTTCTTGTTAACAAAATTATTTTAAGGGTTTCATTATACTCTTATTCACATATCAACATCAGTGCTGTGAATCGAAATGAGTTAGTAGTAGTGTTTATGAGCATAGGTTAGTTGTATTACAATGATCAAATCCATGGACGTAACACAATGCCGATATTGCATTTGTTTGTTGTTTTAAAATTTTAAATCTTACATTCAGAAATTTTAAACAAAATGTAAATCAAATTTAATCTTTGTTATCCATAAGTTTAAAATTAATTAAATATTTTAAAACATAAATAAAATATATCAAAACTTAAAAAGACATGTTAATGAGTAGTTACCGCACCTCGCCACATTTAGCGCGGTTAAGCAAAAGCAAAAATTGCCCATTCTTCACACCACATGAATACTTTAATTTTATAAAAAATAGATATATTAAATATATTTACGCTGATCCCTGACTCACTGACTGACTGACTGATTCTGTAACGCTGAAATAATACACACACATAGCACTCCATACAAAGCTATGCGAAATACACAAACAAAAATTTAATCTTTATCATTTTATACAAACCCACACACAATTTTCTCTCTTCTTTGTTACCGACCGGTGCTGCTAATAAAATCTTCTGAAAATCGACAATCGCCAAAATCGTTAAGAAATTGTCAAGAAAATTTTACCGCTTATAAAACTCGAAAAAATACAAAAAAAAGGAAACAATAAAATTTATTTATATCATTCATATTACGAATATTATACATATATATATAAATGAACCTATTAGTGATGAAATTTCAACGAAAAAACTTTAACACAGCAATCAACTAAATAATTTTATTGATATGTATCTATAGCTGAAACACATAATATAGGTTTAAAGTATCACCGTAATTGAAACTCAAATCTTAAATGGAGATGCTAAATGTCAAAAAAATGCAAATATATGATTTTTACAAGATCAATTCCAATTAATGGTCGGCATATCATGAATAATGCTGTGCTTGATTTAGTGGATTCATTCAATGACCTTGGCGTACTTCTGGATAAAAAAATTAGACTTTAGAAGTCATATTTCGCTAACAATAAATAAAGTTACTGGTGTACTTGGATTCATTAAACGGTGGGCTAAAGAGTTTTCGGATCCGTATACGACAAAACAATTGCTTACTACCTTGGTAAGACCAATACTCGAATATGGGTCTGTTGTCTGGGATCCGCAATATCGTATACATTTGAATAAAATTGAATCAGTTCAAAAACAATTTTTGTTATTTTGTCTTCGTGGTTTGGGCTGGGATCCTAATATGAGATTGCCATCTTATGAAAATCGTCTGGCTCTAATTAAGCTTCCTCCATTGAAAAGTCGCAGACATATGCTAAATGTTACTTTCCTGTTAAAACTGTTAAATGGCAGTCTTAAATCTGAATTTCTTATCAACAAAATAAATATAAATATTCCTTTTCGATCATCAAGAAATTATAACTTTCTAACTATCAAATATTATTGTACAAACTATGCTAATTTTAATCCACTACGTCGAATTTGTGATGAGTTTAATATGCTGTATCAGTTTATTGATTTTAATAAAAGTTTGGATATTGTGAGAAGAGATATTATATTACACTTAAATGCATTAAATCAACTGAATTAAATAAATGTTATATATCAATTTTGTTAAATGTTTAATTATATATATAAATTATAATATAAATGTACATATACTTTAAGTAGTCTGTAAGGATGATTCCATAGACTGAAAAAAAAATAAAAGGTATTTCCGTTTTGAAACGACTTGACCCAGAATTAAATCTATACATATTTTGTAATATACATTTACACTGAACAAAAACTATCAATTTTCGATAAACAACCCATTAACTGTTAACCCTTGAAATCGTAATTTTTATACTACTGAAAATTTGAAATCATCATTTTAACAAATTTAAAAAATCATTTTAACAAATTGAAAAATCGATTACAAGTTGTCAAAATTGCCAGCGCTGCTAACGACAATAGCACTACATATGCAGATTTCGTATTACATATGGAATAAGTTGAACGCAAAAAATCCATAAAAAAAAATAATATCTATTCAAATTCTTATTTAAATTCCATTTGTTGGTCAATGAAAAAATTCTGCAAAAAAAAAAAAGGAAGAATGAAATTTTAAACATTTTTATTTTTCTCATTTAACGTCGTCCGATATGCATTACATACTTCTTTTATCAAACTAAACTTTTCCGTCTGTCGTTTGTCTCAAAATTGTTTTGTATTGTTAAGAGTGCTTTCGCTCAGGTTCTCTGATGCACAGCACTTACAAAAGAGTATGTTTTTTTTGAAAAATATTTGAGAAAAAAGAGATCTTCAATGTGGATTTTGTTTTTGTAGAACGTATGATTTCGTTTAACCCTCTAACCGTTATAACCGTCTGTAGACGGTCATTGCTTTTTTGCTTATATAAATGATTCTCATGCGACAGTACCTTTAAAAACCGTTATAACGGTTTTTAGTGGTCATGTTGTATGTGAATTCAAATTATAATGCTCACTTCTCTTTCTATTTTGAGTAGCAGTGCCAGTTGGATGTTGTAGGTCAGTGCAAAAAGTGAAATAAATTATTGTGAAAAAGAGTGCATTTTAAATTGCAAAAATTATATATTTATTATTTTTCTAAAGGCTTGAAAAATTTATGGTAAGTGTTAAATATTATATATTTTCATAATATATGGTTTTACTTCGAATAAAAAAAATATATATGTATATTCATAATGTTTTCTGATGACCGTTTGTAGACGGTCATAACGGTTAACGCCAACTTTTATATATTCGTGTGCGTACCGTATTAGGAGACGTTTCAAAGCTCTTTGATTGACATATCACATTTTTTCACTGCGTTTGTAAGCAATGGATAACGAAGGGTCAAAATTTCATAAAATGAAATCTCCAGAAGGCAACTATCGAAAAACTAAGCTATCCAGGATGTCTGATGAAGAAATAAACGCATTTATGTTGTCTCTTGATGTTGAACTAAGCGGTGATGATTTTGATAGTGACGATGATTTTTCTGACCCGGACTTTCAACCTGAAGATTGCATGGAGAGACTACTAACACAACAACATCGGAGTGCTTGAATGAAATGGAACATTGTGATACAAGCTCCGCACTGTTGAATGATATAAATTTTTCTTTGAATGACAGCTCCATAGAACAAGGTAACATTTTGATAAATTGTTCATTTGTTATGTGTTGAATTCAAATTTTAATTATTGAAGCACCAGTTCCTACCACATCGGCAGCAGCGTCTTTCAAACAATCCAAGCGACCTCGATCTCCACTACCAGAAATTGAAACTGATGGCCCTACATCAATTCCATCTACTGGCGACTTCAATCGCAAAGATTTGACCGAAATTGATATAAAATCAAAAGAATTTCAACAAATTGTGTGGAAAAAAAGCCATTACAGCTTCATGTCAATGAGGTTGATTTCGAGGTAATAGTTCTTTGCCACAAGCTATTAAGAATTTAGAAACGCCATTACAATGCTTCAAATACTTTTTCACATCTGAAGTAGTCAAACTAATTGTTTCAGAAACAAACCGTGCTGCGCATCAAGAAAATATCAATACTCTGTTTTCAGTTTCAGAGGCAGATGTTCACAAGTTTATAGGAATTCTTCTGTATATGTCGCTATATCGATACCCAAGCATGGAAAGTTATTGGAGCAAGAATGCATTTCAACCAATACGAAGCACGATGTCTTGCAGGCAATTTGAAAACATAAAACGATATTTATCTTTTGCCGATGAAGAACAACGTATAAAGAGAGGTGTAGATGGTTATGACCCTTTATATCGTATCAGGAGTATTTCTGAACTTTTCAACCAAAGATTTGACTCTGTGCCGAAAACAGCACGCCTTTGTGTAGATGAGCAAATGTGTGCAACAAAAATGAAACATCATCTACGACAGTATATGCCGAATAAGCCTCATAAGTGGGGTATAAAATTGTTTGTTTTGTGCGATACTTTTGGATCTTCATATAGAATTGAAATTTTTATCGGAGCTGGCGACAATACTCTCTTGCCAGGAGTACCAGACCTTGGTCCCACAGCAAACGTGGTTGTGCGTCTCACCCAATCAGTTTCTGAATTTCAAAACCATATTGTCTATTTTGACAATTTTTATACCTCACTACCTCTTCTAATTTATATGCATGCAAAGGGAATTTTTAGTCTGTGCACTATTCGTTCGAATAGAATTTCGAATTATAAGTTGCCAAATGAAAGACACGAAGAGTTTAAAAAGGCTGTCAGAGGATATGCCGTTGAGTTTGTTGGCACAGCATATGGTGTAGACATATCGACTGTATTATGGAAGGACAACCGAGGAGTTCGACTTGCATCGACATACGTTGGGGCCATGCCATTTTTGAAAAATATCCCTCCAATACATCCAAACAAAGCACCACGTTACGATCGAAAACGAAAGCAATACGTCGAAGTGGATTGTCCGCAAATAATAAAAGAATACAATAGGCATATGGGTGGAGTGGATTTGATGGATGGTTTGATGGGACGATACCATATTCGTCTAAAGACACGCAATCCAATGAATCGATTATTTTATCATTTCATCGATATGACCGTATCGAATGCATATATTCTTTACCATCGCATTAATCCAAGCAGCAAGATTAAATTGCCAGACTTCCGTGAGCAAATCGCACATGGGCTTTGCACTTTTTCGCTAACAAACAAAGTGGGAAGGCCATCAACAACTCCCTGCCAACCATCGCCAAGTACAGGGAAAAAGTGTATTAGACCATCAGCCGATGTCAAATTTGACAATATTGGACATATTCCAGGCATGTTCGATAAATCGGGAAAAAAGAGATGCAAACATTGCAAAAAATCAGACACTCAAATATATTGCATGAAATGCCTGATAAATTTGTGTTTGACGCCAAATAAAAACTGTTTTTTGGATTTTCACACCCAATAAATTAAATGATAATGGTCTTTTTCTATCTTTATATTTACTTCATTGAATAACATTTATTTTTATTTTTTAGTTAACCATTGTCAAATGAATTTTTACTTTAATTTAAGAAGAAATAAAATATCCATCATGCTCAACATGCAAACTTATTATCCCAATTTTTTTACCTTAAACCGTTTTGACCGTCTACAGACGGTGTAAGTAATTTTGCACCTGGCGCACATATTTTCATAGGTAAATTGAAACTGAGTTAAGATTATTTCTCAGAATGCTTTAATTGCTAAAAATTTAAATTATGGTCGATTTTAAAACATTATTGAAAAAAAAACGGTTAGAAAACGGTTTGAAAAGCACTTGAAAAAATAGTGCAATATTAAGTTTAAAATTTAAATTATTCTAACTTTGCATAATTAAATTACATTGTAATTTCAGAAGAGAGGTGGGAAAATAATTTTTTTTTTCACTCATAATATTAATTTTTGCACAAGTATAAATTACGTAAATATGTATATTTAAGATTTTAATTTGAATAATTTATTGAAATTATCATGGAAGAATTGAAGGCGATTTGGAATACTAAGTTTTTTTTTAAGTAAAACTAATATGCCCTTATTTTTTATATTTTTTTTTTGGATTTATAAATAACTTTGCAAAAAATGTAGTTCGCTTTTTTCAGTTTACATGTACAATATGTATGATGAAATATGAAATATTTTTTTCTTTTGTGTAGGTGTATTGGTGTTTGCACATCCTTAAGGGGTGGTAGGTTTTAAAACCTTTTTTGCATTTCTTTTTCTGAATGCACAACATGTCGAGAGTATTGGGTCAAAATTTGAAGTAAATCAGAACAAAACTTAAGAAAATACCGCGTTTCCAGCGACCGGCCTCATACGGTAGGTATATAGTATATAAATCAGTTTTTAAAAAACTTTAAAACGATTTTCTCGCAAATAAATGTTCGAAGTCCGTGAACATCATAACTCAAAATCTACATGACCGATTCTTTTAAAATTTTAGACGTTATATCTACACATAAATCATCGGGTAACCACGAAGAATTTTTTTAATTCCATTTTCTTCCCCATTTTTTAACAACAAATTCCCAAAATTGTATAACAAAAATCGTTTTTCACTTCAAAATGCTGCGAAAAAAAAAATTGAAAAAAATCTTCGTCACTACCTCAGGAAACAACACCACCTTTTAAACGCATTTCGACTTTTTTATTTCACATGATCCGGTAACGAGTTATGACGTTCACCGCAAAACAACAACGCCTCCGGAGATTCGCTGTTACGGACTTATTTATTAAAATGTTTAATTGAAAATTTTTTCAAAGATTCTTCAAATGATATGCTATAACATGTATATGAAATAAGTAATCCGGCATTATTCATATCTTCAAAAAAGACCGTAGTATTTTTTTGTTTTGTCCGAAAGGTTTAAAAAGATTTTTTTAGTTATTTATTTAGTTTGATGCATTTTAAAAAGTTATAAAACATAAATTAAATTATTAAGAAGATACGTATTCGTAGTTTGTCTTAATAAGACTAAAATTATCGAGTTTCTATCAAAATAAAATATTTTTTTTTAATTCATATAATATGAAAAACTCCTTATGTATAGAAGCAGAAAGTATAAAGCAAAGGTTTGTTACTGGCAAACTTTTGCCAAAATATACATGTATTTGTATTTGCATTTTTTACAACAGTTTTTCGATTTTTTTTTTTTAAGAAATTTTAAAAACATTAAAATTAATTTTTCAAAAATATATAAAAATAGGAAAATTTTGAAATGGAAAAAAAATTTGTTTATTAAGGTCAAAATAAACGGGCGCCTAGGCGCCACACAATCAACTAGTACAAAATATTAATAAAACTAAAAAATTGTGCGTTGCTGTAAATATTCTCCGTGTACCTATTAAAAAACAATGTCAGAATTTCAAAAGGCAATGCGACATAAGCCCACTTTTTTGAAAAGCTTTCATAAGACCTAATGAAATTGTTGTTTACTTTTACTTTTTGGTAAGTATTTTTTGTTTTAATTCGGCTGTATAGACATAAGAAGCCAATTAGGGTTCAGCTCTCTGGAGCCGGTAGGACCGGCGCTGATCAACATGTATTCATATACATATGTATACAATAAAAAATCTCACCTTATAAAGTCTCTTTCAACTCGTTTTATTCAGTTTCCCAAACAATTAATTATAAACACGCATTTCACCCAAACACTTGCTAAATACTAAAAAAGCTTTTGTTATTGAATTGGTTAATATATATATTTATAAAAAAAATTTTTTTTTTTATTCTGAGAGAATTAAGGCCTAGTTAGACACACGTAACCTTAACCAAACGTATCAGCTGTTTGTTTCTGTTACATGAAAAAGCATTTAGAGCAGTTACCGAACTCAACTGTCACGTAACCGGAACGTCCCAATCTGTTGAAAATAGATTTTTGCTACGTTTGTACGTGAGATTTATGAACAGCTGATAAAGTTTGATTATTTTACACAGCAATATGCTGGTTCGTTTTTTACTTTCTATAATTGCACCAAATGCCAACGTTACATTTACGGTACAGATACATTTTACCAACGTGTGGCTAACTAGGCCTTTAGTCTTGGCGTTATGTTCTGTTACGAATCAGCTGTTCATTTATACACAAACATTTCTAAAAGAAGCAGAAGTGGCAGAAACTAAAAACAAAAGAAGCACATAGTTATTAAATTTTTTTTAAATAAAAGTGAAAATGGAGGATGACAAGCAACATGTCGCTTTCTATAATAAATTAAATAAAAAGTACAGGCTACCAGAAACAAAGACAGGGTGTCTGGCCCCAAATAACAAAAGAAATGGTGATACCAGTGTAGTGTGTAAATGAATTGTGTAAAGAAGTTATTGAGTAGACTTTTAAAAGTCTCTCAATACTAGAAATTAAGGAATAACGGAGTTTGAAGTTAGAACTTAAACAATAAGGTTGTTTTCATCATTGAAGAAGTGTATAAGATATGTGTGGTAACTGTGGTAAGAAGACTTCACATATTTATAACATGTCGATCCCTTTTTGGACATATTTATTGCACCAGGTAAGTTCTAAAAAATAATAAAAAACTCACTAACAATATTTAAATTTAAAGAGGAACAACATTGGTGGACGTCACTGCGGGACAAAATGCTAAAGAGAAGAAGCAAGTGATTGCATCTGCTAATGGGGCAGTTTTTAAACATCGTTGGCATTTGATAGACCCACCGCAGGTACGAAATTAATTTTGAAGTTAAACAGAAGTAAAATTAGTTTTAACAAATTAAAAACAAGTAAGAAAATTATAGTCGGTCTAGACCGACTATACGATACCCTATACCATGCGTTTAGAAACCCTATCTCTTAGGCCCAACTAACTGGACATTGAAAATAAGCAAAAACCAAATTTGAGTGGGATTTTTATTAATTTTTTTGGCTGCAGATATGAAAAAATTCATATCGGATGCTATATCTATAAAGGGACTAGGTCCAAAAATGGACCGATCCTGATCATGTTTGGTAAAATCTCTTGTATTTTGCAAAAATATGTACAAACAAAATTTGAGAAGAATCAGTTCAATATTTTTGTTTTTTAATAGATTTAAGTGAAGATCGGGAAGCAGCTCTATATGGGGTCAAAGGGATCATTTTTGGACTACTCATTAGTGGATGTAATGAACGCATACAAACCCAATTTGAGTAATATCTATATGACAATTTGGATCTTATGGCAATTTATGTCGATTTCATATGGGTAATTTGTATGGGGGCTAGGTCTGAACATGGACCGATTCTCACCAATTTCAATAGCGTTCATCCCATGGCCGATAAAAGCTTATATACCAAATTTCATCAAAATATATTTATATTTGCGACCTGCAGTTTGATTACAAGCTTTACATGGACACACAGACGGACGGACGGACGGACGGACGGACGGACGGACGGACGGACAGACATTGTTAAATCAACTCAGAAAGTGATTCTGATTCGATCGGTATAATTAAAGATGGGTCTAGGTCAAATATTTTTGGTTGTTACAAACAGCAGCACAAAGTCATTATACCCAAACCACATAGTGGTATAGGGTATAATTATAATTTGCTGTTGAACTGATTAACAGCTTCGATGTACTAGATGAGGGAAACTTTCCAAAAACTCTGGATATTGAAATATAGTAGGGCCCCCATTTCTGGAATTAACACAATCAGATGGCAATAGAAAAAAATAACTGACCATGATTTGCATGAGGTATTTTCAGCGGAAGTGGATATATTTAAAAAAATTTTCAAAACAAGGATGATGTAAGAAACCGAAAGGAAACTGACGCCATTTATACATTTGGAAAAGTGGTTGCAAAGCAAACTAATGAGATGGCTTTAATAACAGATATTCTCACAAAACTAAAACAAGAGCCAGCGTAAATTTCAATTTCAACCTTGGTTGATACGTACTGAAGTTATAAACTAAGGTTGAAATTTACTCAATTATTATATTTTCTAAACTATTTATTTATTTATTTAAATTTTTATTTCGTTTTCCAAAAAATTTTGTATTATGAAACATAATTAGTATGTTTATTTAACTTTTAGCTACAATTTTTTAATTTGTATTTCAGAATTACTAATTGTGTTTAATTGTACTAGCTGTTTTTACCCGGTCTTGTCCGGGATCTAGAGGCCTTTGACTTGAAAAACGGTTCACTATGCTTACCAGTCGCTGAGTACTTAGTCCCCAATGAACCATTCCTCAAAAAAATTATGTTTCTCCCCAAAAATTTTTATGGGATTGGGGAATTTGTGCACGGTGAAAAAATTCATTTTTTATTTTAATTTAAAATTTTGTGATTTTTTAATTTAGAAGTGTTTGTTATAAGACGCTACAGCAAAAATGCTTCAAAAATAAGCTTCGAAACCGCCTAAAGTTTTTTTTTTTAGTTTTATTTATTTTGTAAACATAAAATACAACGGAATCGTTTGCAAATTAAAGGAATCAGAACTTTTAAAAATTTAACTACTTCATTCAATAAGTGATCATCATAGAGCAGAGACGTCAAAGAAAAATGGAAAATGAATGCGACGTTTAAAATTGTGCCACAAGGTTGCTTTAAGCAACTGCTTATAGTATAATTATTGCACATATGTACGTAGATAAAATTTATCATTACATTTTTCACTGGGCTGTGCTCCGTGAGTGAGCCGCGTCCGCGCATTTGGCAGCTACACCCGTGCTGCCGCGCAGTTGTCAACTTATTTTAATCGGCAAAATATATTTTGCAGATCGTTGCGATATTTTAGCTGAGCTGAGTTCGCGAGCGCGTTGCGTCCGCGTCTGAGCGCCGCTTCCGCGCGTTTGGCAACCACACCAGTGCTGCCGCGCAGTTGTTGTCGACCTATTTAAATTGCTAAATTATATTTTTCAGATCATCCGATATTTTAGCTCAGCTGTGTTCTGCTAGCGCATTGCGTCGCGTCCGCGCGCCGCTTCCGCGTGCCGAAATTATGCTATTGAAAAGAGTACAGATTTTAAATTCGTTTATTGCAGGACATATATTGAGAGCGGTATGGAGAATTTGTTCATTTCTTTTGGGGACATTTTTTTTTAAATTTGGGGAATTTGTTCACCGTGAAGTTATTCCCCAATTTTTTGGGGAATAAGTTAATTTTTTTGGGGGAATTTGTTCATTGGGTACTAACTGCTCAGCGCCTGCTTACCATTACAACAAAGCATGGATTATTTTGAGTGTATGATGTCTAAAAGTTACGAATTTTAGTTATTCCCTGTTTTTCCTTCTGGTACATATACGAATAGTCTGTGCTGGCTCCCAACTCTGGAGAAGGCGACATACATATAATTGTCTATGAGAAAAACAGGGAGATTCTAAGTTGATACCTGCTACCGTAAGATATTGTCCTCTTATGTACTTATGTTAGGAACCTTTTTGTACCATCTCTTGCGAAGAAGAACCACCTTACAAGTCTTCTGGTAGGGATATAACAGTCGTTTCAGGAGTTTCACATATCCTCGACTAAGCTTGTCTTAGCCGCTAGATTTCTAAATGCACTTGAGCAGATCAGGCATTTCCGCTTTTCTTACAAAGCTTGCTTTGTTCTTTGGGCTTCGAGACGTTATTGGGTTTGCTCAGGTGTTTAAGCATTTCTCGACTCAGATTATCTAACTCGTTGAGACTCGATACGAATTTGGGTCTGATCAGATTCTCTAGAGTTCTGGTTAGCATAAGCCTTTATGCATTTGAGATAGTACGGCCTATATGCTATGCTTTTATGTGCAAATCACAATTGCAAATAGTTCTTTTGAAACTTTACAACTCATTTATATAGTGAAAAGATGAAATGAAAATATTTGTAAAAGGTTGCTTTCCAATTAAGCCAAAAGGCGGGATGGAAATAAATGTAATATTTTGTTTTCCATTGTAGTTAAAAAGGCGAGATGCAAATATTTATAATCGGAGTAATCCTACAGCGGTAGTCAACCTGTATCTGTTCACCCATGAAATAAATCTGCTCTAATTTTGGGGTGTTGCAACTCATATAGTAAAAAAGGCAAGACGGGAGAATTTGTAATACGTTGATTTAAAATATTTATTTCATAATGGTGTAAACTCGTGTGTACCAAATTTCAGAGAAATCCGTCAACAAATAAAAATTTGTATAGCGTACAAACATACCAAAAAGCAGAAAATGAATTGCATATAAAAAGTGAGCGTAAAAGTATGTGTGGCCGGTAAGCAGCATATGGAGACCTTCCCTGGGGTACAGAGATCGTGTGTACCAAATTTCAGAGAACTCCGTTAACAAATTAAAATTTGTATAGCGAACAAATATACCAAAAAGCAGAAAATTAATTGTATAAAAAGGCAGGCGCGAAAGTAGTACCCTTGGGGTACAGAGATCGTGTGTACCAAATTTCAGAGAAATCCGTTGAAAAATACAAATTTGTGTAGCGAATAAATACACCAAAAAACAGCGTGGCCGATAAGAAGCATATGGTGACCTTACCTGGAGTTAAAGATCGTGTGTACCAAATTTCAGACAAATCCGATAAATAAAAATTTGTATAGCGAACAAGTATACCAAAAACAGAAAATTAATTGTATATAAAAAAGTGGGCGCAAAAGTAGGCGTGGCCCATAAGAAGTATATGGTGACCTTCCCTGGGGTACAAAGATCGTGTTTACCAAATTTCAGAGAAATCCGTTGAAAAATACAAATTTGTGTAACGAATAAATATACCAAAAAACAGAAAATTAATTGCATATAAAAAGTTGGTGCAAAAGTAGGCGTGGCCGATAAGAAGCATATGGTGACCTTCCCTGGCGCACAGAGATCGTGTGTATTAAATTTCAGAGAAATCCGTTGAAAAATAAAAAATTTGTGTAGCGAGCAAATATACCAAAAACCAGAAAAGGAATTGTATATAAAAGGTAGGCGAAAAAGTAGGCGTGGCCCATAGAATCATATGGTGAACTTGCCTGGAGTACAAAGATCGTGTGTAACAAATTTTAGAGAAATCCGTTAACAAATTAAAATTTGTATAGCGAACAAATATACCAAAACGCAGAAAATTAATTGTATACAAAAAGTGAGTGTAAAAGTAGGCGCGGCCGATAAGAATCATACTGTGGCCTTAACTGGAGTACACCTGAGCAGACCCAATAATGTCTTGAAGCCTAAAGATCAAGACAAGCTTTGTTAAGAGAAGCCGATATGCCTGAATCTACTCAAGTGCGTCTAGAAATCCAGCGGCTAAGACAAGCTGAGTCGAGGGAATGTGAAACTCCTGAAACGACTCAACAACGACTTGAGGCCCAACCGATAACATAAGCTGAGTCCAGGGAATCTGAAACTCCTGAAACGACTCAACAATGTCTTGAGGCCCAACGGATAAGACAAGCTGAGTCCAGGGAATGTGAAACTCCTTAAATGACTGTAATATCCCTACAAAAAGATTTTTGTAAGTTGGATCATTCATTGCAAGAGATGGTACAAAAACTTTTTCTTAAGATAATGTACATAAGAGGACAATCCCTAACGGTAACAGGTGTCAACTGAGAATATCCCTGTTATTCTCATAGACAGTTATATGTCGCCTGCTCCAGAGTTGGGAGCGAGCACAATTTTTTCGTATATGTATTAGAAGGAAAAACCAGAAATGTTGTATATCCCAAAGCTCTAGAATAAATAAAATTCGTAACTGCTAGACATCGTACACTCATAATAATCCATAAACATAGTTAGTTTTATGGTAAGCAGGCATTGCGTACTTAGTCCCCAATGAGCAAATTCCCCAAAACAAATGAACTTATTCCCCAAAAAATTGGGGATAACTTTACGATGAACAAATTCCCCAAATTTTTAAAAAAGGTCCCCAAAAGAAATGAACAAATTCCCCATACTCCTCTCAAAATCTGTCCTGCAGTAAACGTATTTAAAATCTGTATTCTTTTCAATACCAGCATTTCTGTGCGCAGAAGCGGCGCGCGGAAGTAGCGCGCGAACTTAGTTGAAATATCGGAATGATCTGAAAAGTATAATTTAACAATTAAAATAGGTTGACAACAACTGCGCAGCAGCACTGGTGTGGTTGCCAAACGCGCGGAAGGGACGCGCTCGCGGAAAGAAGCTCAGTGAGAAATCTTATGATAAATTTTATCTACGTATGTATGTGTAATAAATACTATACATATACTATAAGCAGTTGCTTAAAGCAACCTTGCGGCACAATTTTAAACGTTGCATTCATTTTCCATTTTTGAAAGTTCTATGAATTTGACGTCTCTGCTCAATGATGATCACTTATTGAATGAAGTAATTCAATTTTTAAAAGTTCTGATTCCTTTAATTTGCAAACGATTCCGTTATATTTTATGTTTACAAAATAAATAAAATTAAAAAAAAAAAACTTAAGGCGGTTTCGAAGCTTATTTTAGAAGTATTTTTGCTGTAGCGTCTTATAAAAAAACTTCTTAATTAAAAAATCCAAAATTTTATATTGAAATAAAAAATGAATTTCCCCAAAAAACGTGATCATTCGGGAACTTCTTCATCATGAACAAATTCCCCAATCTCATACAAATTTTGGGGATACAGTTCAACTTTTTAGGGAATTTATTCATTGGGCACCAAGTACTCAGCGCCTGGTAAGCATAGTGAACCATTTTTCAAGTAAAAGTCACTTGAATCCCGGGCAAGACCGGGTAAAAACAGCTAGTTTTATTTAATATTTATGCATAATTTCTTTAAATTGAATATGTGTTAACTTAATACTTTTAAATATTGACACGTTCTGCTATTTGATTAGATATTCTAAAGATTCTACTCTTAATAATTTAAACATTAAATAGGTTTTTGTATATAGTGTGAAGAATTGTGATAAATTATTATGTGTAAAAAGATTAAATCTTATAATGAAATAATGTAAATAATATTTAACATATAAATAAATTGAATTGAAAAATAAAAAAGATAATTTGAATTTACATTAACTCATATATTTTTCTGGATGCGAAAAATATACTAAAGCAGATTACAAAAAAGACATGAAACTAAAAATCATCGTATGAGTGCAATAGGTTTTTGGTAGCAGCTTCAAAAAAGAATTAAGAAAAAGCGCGGCGTCAAAAATCGTCGCTGAATTGGGCCTTAGTATATAATATTCTTAAGTTATTGTCTGTTTTGTGCGCCATTCTATATATTTCTGATATTCCAGGGACATACGTTAGAGATTTATATATTACAGGGGGGGGGGGGTCTCCTGGTTAATACCTATTGTGTGATTTTGTTTTCCATAGTCGTAATAAATTGTTTGGCAGTTTTTGTAGAAAGTGAGCGGCGATTGTTGCAGTAAAAAGAGAAACTACTGCTAACATCGAAAATTTTCTGAAAAATTTGGTTGATTGTATGTGCTACTTTGTTATTTAAAAACATAAAAACTCGTAAATAATTTAAATTTACCATTTTGTACCAAATTTTTACTCTTGACTTTGACGTTGCACATCCAACACTACCAAAAATATGTACTGAGGAATATTTGAATACACACCTTTTGTTATACCGATCTACAAACTAATACTTAAAAAACTATACTTATAAACTAAAAGGCTTAAATCTAAATATTTACATAAAAAAAGAAAAATTATTTACAAAAGATAAAGAAAGTAATAAAAGAATGAAAGAAACAACTTCTAATGTGCGGTGTTGTACACCAGATCACACATGTCAAAAGACCTAATTCTCCTGTGGTAAAACAAGAGGTCTGCACCATCGAATAAATAGCCACCATCCCTCAGAGTCAAGAGATCTACCGGAGACATATACCCGTTACCTAAAATAACCTCAACATTCCTATTCCGTGTAAAGCACCCCGGCCACCAAACCATTGTCAAGGGTAGATGCCCTCTCCAAAAATCTAATAGCACAGTTCACCAGGAAAACATCTATCCTCGGAGACGCTACACCGTTGTAAATCACCCTACAGGAAGGCCTACGTACCACCCTGGCCATGTGGCCCAATCTCAGGTCTCATTCCCAGGCATGCCGTAAAGATACGCCGTTCCCATATCCTAAGCCTCTCCATCTGGCTCGAAGAAATTCCAAACCAGGTAGTTTGTTTGGTAAAAAGTTAAATTCATATTTGCTGAAAACAACCAAATGAGAATTCTAGCAAAAGTTATACTATTTAAGCCTCTTCCTGCAACAGCTGCATAACCTGTCATGCAGAATATAGATCAATTTTTTGAAAGAAATGTGCCAATGTTTTTGCTTTATTTAGAGTAAAAACATTTGATCTTGGGCCTGAATAATTTCAAACTCAATCATTAAAATTAAATTTTTAAAAAATTTTATGTGCCTAGACAATTAAATCCTAACATTTTGTGGATTTTTTAAATCCGCTTCGTGTATACAATATCGAATTCGTAGTGGTTTGTAGCGTGATTATGTTCATAAAGTGAACCATGACTTCAGTTAGTCACTAAACAAATGTATTTTAGTCTACGACTCAAGTCATCAACCAAAATATGTTTAAGTACAAACATTTGCTGATACGGCTATTGTTGATAAGTCAATGTCCGTAATTGTTTACGGAAATGCTTGCGTTTAACCCTCTCATGCACCAAACTTCGTTAGGCTAGCTAAATTTTTTTTTTAGCATTTTTTCTGACTATACTGGGTTCAAATAACACAAAAAGCTAAAAAAAAAAAAAAATTACTGTCCTCGTAAATTTTAGAAAATGTTGTACACATACAACATGGCGCATAAACGGATTAAAAAATATCAACCTTTTTAATAAAATAAAACAATGTTTTTATATATTTTTGCTTGTTTTATTTACAAAAGAATAGGTATAAAATATTTCAAGACTTTTGAGAATATACTTAGATTTAATTATTTAATATGGTATTCACTGAAACAGTTTTTTTTTGGAGTAAAACATATGGATATATTTCATTTAGTACATATGACAGTTGTGAATCCATTTTTACAAAATTTGCAACGCGATTGTGTAGGTTTGTAAGACGGTAAATGACCCATACCATCGTACCTGGCATCTCCTACTTGAATTGAGGGTGCGGAACGTTTTGAAGTAGATGGAGACGATTCTGAAGCATCTGATGGATGGCCACGCTTTCTTGGAGCGAAAGTATTAGTGTAAATTAGACCAGCTGCAATTTTTGTTTGGAACTGTATGAGGGTTAGAGTTTCCTTATCACTGACTTTTGTAAGCTGACAATGACGCCTATACAGTAGCCAACTATTCGTAACTGCGGAGTTAAGAACCCAAAAAAAATTCGCATATAATATTTTCGGGATCGATGGTTGATTCTATATAACTCACAGAGCAATCTGCTAAGTCTACACCTCCCAATTATATTGTTGAACAATATTTGGCATTGGAACTTCTAAAAACTTTTTATCTTTTTGATTCCATCGGCGGCACGAAGATAATGGTTCAATACCATAGTCCATGGACAACAGCTGTACTGCTTTGTTGTCATACCATTTTACAACTATTATATCATGATCTGATTCTACTCTATGGTCGTACGAACCACGGCCTTTCGTTTTCAACTTTGCGTCTGAATCCAACTCAACCTTTCCTAAACGATTACTTCGCACTGTTCCAGTTGCCACAAAGCCTTTGTCCTTGAGAGTCTTCATCAAATGAAATGATGTGAACCAGTTGTCAAAAAAACCTCATAGTTTTGATGTTCGGATAAGCCTTTTAGCAAGTGAATAACAATGTCTGACGAAATACCTAAACCATAATTCGGGCATGTTCCTTCTCCGATATACATAGCGAAGTCATATATAATGCCCGATTTTCCACATCTGGTGAACATTTTAAAACCCCATTTGTGAGGCTTTTTCGGGTTATATTGTTTTAAATGTTGTTTTCCTTTAAATGGTATAATCTGCTCATCTATACAGTGGTGGTGCTCTGCAGGAACTTTTAGACAATTATTTCGGAATCCCTCTAAGATCGGCTTTATCTTTTGCAACTTATCATACCCTTTCTCACCTTTTTTCTTGTCGTCAAGTACTGTTTTATTTTTTCAAAACGTTTTCCAGTCATAGCTGCATCTATTAACGGAATTCTAAAATCTGCCTGCCATAACATTCTCATTTCTGGATATTTTACGATCCCCATGTAAAGAAGGATTCCCAAATACTGCTCCATTTTCTTAAAAGCTACATTCACAGAAGAGCCACTTTGAAGAACTGAATACAGATTTGTCTCTTGAACAATTTTATTTATCATATCATCAAAAAACATTTTAAAATATTGCAATGGAGATTGTACTTCTACATCATTATCAATAGACTCATTCCAAAGCTTGTCATTAGATTTTTAGGTTTTGTGTTATCAATTTCCTCCAACTCTAAGCACTGAAGTTCCATGTCTTCATCGAGTTCAACACTCTGAAAATCTGCAGCCGTTATATCTTCACATATTTTATTTAGAACGCTAGCTTCATCAACTGAAACTTCTGGTTCTGCTTCAGCCTCTGAATCATCCCAGTCGAACTCAAGAATTTTATTAATTTCTTTATCAGTTAATCCCCTTTGGCGGTCCATAGCAGATTAAACAGAAAAACCAAGCAAATAGCTGGAAATGAAGCAACAATTGTACTGCAAAAAAGCGAAATAATAACAAAAAAAAAAAAAAAAATACATACCCGTTCATGCACCATGTTGTATATCTACAACAGGTGCATTAATGCATAGAAAAGTTATCTGAATAATATTTTTACCTTTTTTTTGTTTTATTTCACTTCTTTACTAAATAATCTAATTGGAAAAAAATCGTCACTAAATTATTGTAAGTTCTTCTTAAAAAGTTAAGCACTTATTTTTTCACAAAATTTACAGATAAAAAATCGATCGATTTTAGCGAATGAAAACTTAAATATAAGGCACAAAAACTTTATAATAATGATCAAGCAAAAAACAAAACTAAAGTAAAGGCCTCTAATACCTGTTTGTAGTACTTGGTTTTGCAAAATTAACCGTTAGAAATGAGTAATGTGCTCTCAAAAAGTGTTGTTGTATACATACAACAAATACATGAAAGGGTTAACCAATTGTCGATACAGCAAATGAATTGTGCAATACATAAATCACGCCTCACATGAATGTATACATTATTATATATAATATACATTGTATATGTATGTTGTTGTTTTTAGGTATTGGAATTAACATGAAATAACTAAATTGTAAACTTTTATATAAGAGAAGGCATTAATTAAAAATAAAATGAATCAGACTTTAACTTTACAAAGAGCAACAAATGTTATTTCTTTTATATAGTAATTTGAATATCTTTTAAATACTCCTCCTTTATACATACATATGTTAAAAAATATGACATTTTTTTTTTCTTTCTTTATTTTCATTTATTTTATTCTGTTATATTATATAAACTTTCCCACAATTGTAATTTAACCATTTCTGGTAAATCAATCAATTCTAATTCACTGCCAATATTCAAACATTGTAAATTATTATTGCTACAAACGGGTAACCAGCGTTTTCCATTTAATGCTTTATCAGTATGCCCACAGTTGGGATTTGATTTCATGGCAAACGACGACAAAATATCCATCATACGTTTAATGTTTTTATATTCTTCCGTCTCTGGGGATAGTTTCCAAGAGAAATTACCATAGAATGTATATGAAACATCATCGCCGTGTGCTACACCACGCATTTTCTTTCCGCAGTATTTAATACGTTGATGATTAAAGTCAGGTGAATCGAAATCAAAGCGATATAAATATGTTGGGGCTTCATTCCCAGCGTTAAGACGAGCCTTTAGTGTGCGTAAAATTGGATGCCAAACAAATTTGTAGGAAATGTACTGTAAAAAAAAAATATTTAATGGTAGCAAGTAAGACAAGAATAGTCCGCCAGACCCATTTTAAAAACATTAACCGTAGAAACAGACTTGGATCATAAAAACGCAAATGCGCAATTACATACAACTAACAATAAGTCCTAACGATAAAGAATTTCGCTAGTCACCGTGCAAGTATGTAAGATAGCATGAGTATCTTACCTCTTCGGTAAGCTTTTCGTTGAACAAATATTTTTTTTTATTTCCGCGGCGTTGTGACGCACCGTAAAAGAACTAATTAAAACTATTTGAGCGTTCGTCGCGTTTATGATTGCGTCGACAATTGTGTGCCTCTATTTATGGTTTCCTATGTTCCAATTTAACGACGTAAATATATCGTACGTCGTTCTGTTCCTACGGTAAATTTTAAAATTAAATTTGGAGCAAAAGAAAGTTAATATCTTGGTATGGCGGCTGGAAAGTTATTATGATTTCTTTATTAATTTTGACACAGAGTGATAACTGTAAAACAAACGATGAAAAAACAAATCTCTCCCCAAAAACAAATTATTTTATAAAGGATTAAATTCTGTTAGTGTAATAACTTACATCGCAATAATTTATAGCGTTCTCTAATACTGCTTTCTTATCACCAAAATGTTGAGATTTTATTTTCATTCCTAGCTGTTTTTGCAATTCCAGAGAATATTTTAACTTTAAAGGCAGTGGCAAAAAGTGTTGAGGATTATCCTCTAACTCAGTTAATAAAAATGGAGCCATATGAACTCTGGCATACATCAACAGACCTTCAAATGAGGTGCCACCCATCATTATAGGAATTTCATTACTCCAGGCTTCTAACAAAAGTTCTTCCGGATGTTTTGCTAAAATACACAAATTACTATCATACGGTTCCACACATGGTCCAAAAGCGAACAGGGCATCATTCATTCTATCTGCCTTATCTAGTAAATATGGTTTTATCAATTCTTCGGCTGGTAATTGTTGTAAATATTCGAATATTTGTTTTTCATCTCTTTCAGGGCCTTCAAATCCACAAGCTTTAGCTAAACGTTGCGTTGCGTTTTCTAAAGGGCAATAGGAGCAGGGGCTTAATACATTACCGGACATTAATATGGCTTTGTGAAAAAGTCCCTTCGCAAGGGGACAGAACATTAAATAGTGAACCGAAGCAGCACCAGAACTAAAACCAAAAAGTGTTATATTATTAGGGTCGCCATTAAAGTTGCTTATATTTTCCTTAAGCCAATTTAAGGCCATAAGTTGATCTTTAAGGCCAGTATTACCAGGAACTTGTAACTGTGGATCCTTAAATGAGATAAAACCTGTAAAATATTTAAAGCTTTAGTGAATATCTGTACATGAGTAAAACTTAAAACACCAACCAATTGCAGAACATTTTCCTAGCTTTTTCACAATAAAAATCAGAAATAAACTTGATAACTTAATGTCGTGAAAATATCTTTCAACAAAAACTAGTGACAAATTTGCTAATATCTTTAAAATAAATAAATTTTGAGTACATGAGTACTATGATATCAACTGATTGTATTGTTTAAACAAGAAATATGCATTTGCTAGAATTAAAGCACTAAATTTACACCAAAAGTGATTTTGAATCAATCGGTATAATAAAAGACGGTTCTAGACTAAGTAATGGTTATAAAGTGGCATAGCTTAAGCAATCTTTATAGATACTTACATTGTCAATTGTCATTTAATTTAAATATTTACCTAATGGACCCACACGACATCCTATAGTTACTAAAACCAAATCCTTCATCATAAAATAGTCGGGACTATGTGAATCTTTACTGGGATCACCTCTTTCAAATCCACCACCAAAAATTAATACCATTACCGGTAATGGTTTTGATGAGATTAACTATAAAATAAATATGAGAGAACATTTTTCTCACAACTCAAACAATAAAACACTTACATGCTTAGCGTAAATATTTACATATAAACAATCTTCACTTCCTTCTATTTGATCATTTGAAAGGTTCTTTTGCATTGGCCTTGGAGATTGTTGTGTGCAATCCAAAACTTCAGACCAAGACTTTTTGGTTTGGGGTGGGCGAAAACGCAATGATCCCACTGGAACCTCAGCAAACGGAATTTTTTCAAATGAATAATATGTGTCATCATAAACGGTTTTACATTGCTGGCCCTTAACTGGGCCCAAATTCGTTTGCCTAACCAAATCACTTTTGGGAAATATTCTAAACTTGATATAATTTTTATAAAATACAACCATTGTCTTAATATTTACCTTCGTGACATTGTTGTTTTTAGCCAGATTACTCAATCTTTCTTTAGTTTGCAAGTAACTTAATATTTAAATGTTAACTTTATCTTATAGTTGAAGTTCGACGAAACTTTCAGTAAGTAATCTGGCCTGAATACTATAATAAAATTTGATAAACATTTTTAATAAATCTCCAAAAAATTTTTTTATGTTAACTTAACTTGATTTCCGCATTTATTAACTCATAAAAATTTAGAACTCAGTCAAAATATTTGCCTTTTTCGGTGTCGGAGAACACAAAACTAGCGGTTATTGAGTGCAAGACAGCCATTTTAAAAGCGCTAAATTGAATATATTGTAAATAGCAAATTATCATATGAGGTTAGAGCTGTTCTTTATTAATCTATAAATAGCTAAAATACTTAGCAAAGAATTTTATGTTACCAGAAAGGAAACATGCACTAAAATTAAAAATATATACATTTGGAATGTCGTTGTTGTGTACAGATAAAAATTTAGTCCA
Organism: Cordilura impudica; assembly: GCA_963682025.1. NCBI lineage: Eukaryota > Metazoa > Arthropoda > Insecta > Diptera > Scathophagidae > Cordilura > Cordilura impudica. Next base: position 258,218,580 of record OY821517.1, on the reverse strand, counting down.
TGTAAACAAAAATGTAGTAAAAATATTTAGTATTTGAGCTGTTTTAACAAAATTCTGAAAATGAATTAAAAATACGACATAGAGTGAAAACTCCGTCGTCTCACATAGAGATAGCGTGACAAGTGCCAATTTTTTTTTATTTATTTAGGAGGGCCAACTATTAGAAAATCTGTGTCAAAATTTCATGACATTTCATTTATTAGAAGAAAAGAGAGTACGACTTACATATATTAAGTCTGTTTCTTTACTTTTTGTGTAAAGGTTGTGCAAATGAGAGTAAGGGCTAAAATCTCTCTCAAATGCTAAAAATTACTCTCATTTACACAAAAGTAAAGAAACGCAAAAAACCACATTTCTACCTCAAAAACAAAAAACATATGTTTGACAACAAGTGCATGTAAAACAAAATTATTTTCAAATTTATTTCATCAATACAAGAAAGTTAAAGAAAGCTAAAATGAACAGCGGCAGAAAATTAGATGTTAAGTGTTCGCCAGGAAGATTTAAAATGGTTGAAGATGGTAAGTATAATGGATATACAAACAAATATTTGTAAATACATACATATGTATATTTTTCACTTACAGATGAAAACTACAGGGATGCTGTGGCATCTCAAGCGGCAGGGAACGAAACGTACGATGAAATTGTTTTTTCCCCCCGCGAAAATGACGATATGGATGATATTTTCACTCCCTTAGGTGACAGCGCGAAGCAGTTTTGGTCGGAAGGAGCTGTTAAGCTTATGCTAGCTTTGGTCGATGAGGTGCAACCTAAGGTGGATAAAAGTATTGCCGTGAAAACAAGGTCGAAAATGTTCAAAATTGTGTCAGAGCGGATGGCTGCTGAAAAGCATACGTTTACTCCGGAACAAATTCAAAACAAATTTCGCGCCTTGGAGCGGCAATATAAGAAAATGGTCATCAACAATCGCCAAACAGGAAGGAGTCGGCAAACCTGCCCGTATGAGAAGTAAGTAATATAATATAATTAATATTATAAAATATAAATTTTTCTTTTTTTTTATAGAGAGTTAGCGGACGTACTGGGAAAGAAGAAAGGAATCAACCCGGAATACGTTATTGATAGTAGCAGTGCCGTGAGCAAATCGCGGGTTGATTCCTTTGAAGAGGAAATGAGCTCTGAGTTGGATGAAGTTGCCTCAGGTATGCGAAACTTAATAGTAACAAACAAAACATTTGTTGATAACACTTTTTTTGCTTCTTTTTTATTGCAGACAATATTGTCAGTTGCTCACATCAAGCCGCATAACGCCAAATGCCATCGTTCAAGAAATGGCAAAGATGAGGGAAGCAAAATTGAAGTTGTTGGAGGAAGTGAAGAAGAAGCAGGAAGAAAGAACGATGGCAAAGGAGGAAAGAGCTAGGCAGAGAGAACAAAGAGCTGAACAAAAAATGGAATTGCTGAAGAAGCTAGTGGAGAAACACATTAATAAATAACGTATAAAGATTATTATTATATAATTTGGAAATGAAATTGTTTACAAAAACTCAATATTGAATATATAAATAAATATAAAATTGCCCTGCGCTTTACTTAATTTTTTTTTCTTTAGAATCTCATTACAAATAGCATTTCTAACAGCGTTCCCCTTTGACGTTTCACCGTACTGCTCATTGTCAAGAATGTCGTCATCTTCAACTTCGTTTGTTGAAAACTGTAAATCATCTTCATTTGCTAGGTTGTGGAGAACGCAGCAACTTCTTATAAAGTGACAAAGCTTTATATTTCCTCTGAGCTTGCAGTAGTATAGCTGCCTGAAACGTTGCTTCAGTATCCCAAAAGTATGCTCAATTCCCACGCGTGCAGAGCTTAGCTTAATATTAAAATTTATTTGGTCCCTTGATAAACGGTCGTTATATTTATATGGAGTCAATAAATATTGGGTACAACCATAAGCAGAATCACCCAACAAGTAGTAATCTATTGTAGAAAGTAAAATATATATATATATGAATGCCAATTTTATTAAATGATCACATACCTCCACAAGTCGATGCCGTCCTCTGACATTACGATGAATTTTGTAAAAATCCATCTATCATGGGATGATCCTGGATGCCCAATGAATACATCTATGAATTTTTTCTGTTCATTGCACACACCTTGTATGCAAACAGTAACATTGCCCTTACGGTCAATGTAGTCATCCTATGTTTTGGAGGATCAATAACAATATGACTTCCATCAATGCATCCTGTGTTAAAATTAAATTAGAATTGTTTTAACTGTTTTCATAAGACACCACTTACCTACAGCTTTTGGAAATCCACATTTGTTAAAAAAGAATTTTGCAGATTTCATTTTTTTCTCTTCGTTAGGCCATTTTATGACATCTGGACTCAAACTGCTGATGAACATCGTCACCTTTTCAATAACACGACTGATAGTCGCAATGCATATATCGAAGCGATCGGCTAGATCCCGAAAACTGCACGCCTCGTGCCCAGCAAACCATAAGAAAACTGCCAAATATGTTGTTGCTGGCAGCCTCTTGCCGCTACGAAGTTTTTGGTAAAACTCATCGTCGTTGATACGTTTAGACATGTTTTTAAACAACACTTTGGATATCCGAAAATGTTGCTTAAACTCAATATCCGTGTATGTTGGCACAACGTCATCAATATAATTTTTAATGCTGTTCCTTTTCTTTGGCTTTAACGCCTCATAGCTCGATAGTAAGAGCTCATTTTCCTCGCTGCTTGGCTCTTCGGCAATGAATTCCCACAGCTCGTCATCACTTGATGAACTTAAGGAATCCATCAGTTCAGCTATTAAGTTACCAATCTCTTCAATCTCTGCCGGGCCAGAAAGATCCACCTGTTAAAAAAGCAAATGTTATTTATATTTTTACTAACTCATGCACATTCACTTACTTCCATAAGAGTATCAGCAACTTAGCATCACCAAATATTTTCAAATTTGTAAAATTTTAAATTCACAAACAAAACATTTGTTTTCGATCAGCTGATTGATTGTTTGACACTTTACCCAAAGTTACTCAAAGAAAAAGTCTGTGTAAATTTGTGTAAAAGAGAAACGCAGTTTGACGTTAAGAGAAAAAAAATTCTCTCTCTTCTACACAATTTAAAAGTAAAGAAACGCGTTTGAGTAACTTTGAGTAAGTTTGGGTAACTTTGGGTAAGTAAAGAAACAGACTTATTGATCCATCCTTTATATTTTATTCCTCCCTAAAACTGAATTTAATATAACATTTAATATTTTTTAACCTGTTCATTAAAATTAATTATTTATTTTACTTAGATATTTAAACACAAAATGCTTTGGTTGTGGATGTTTTGGGTGAAAACACCGCTGCTATAAAAAATGTTATAAAAAGCCAAACCTCAAAATATACCACAACTAGTTGATTGTGTGGCGCCTAGGCGCCCGTTTAAAAATTATGAATAAAACAGTTTAAATTTAAATACACGAAAAATTTATAATAAATTAAATTCCTTTTAATATAGTAGTAAATTGAAAATTATATTGTTACATATGTATGTACATATGAAAAAAGATTGTGTTTGTAGAAATTGTATACATAAGTATCAAAACAGGTAAGAAATATTTGGCAAAAAAGTTTTTCAATTTAGAATCTCTTGAAAAAGTATATTTGGTGTGAAATATCGTTGGTCATTTAATAGTTTTCCTTGCTGTGGGTTCGATTGAATACGTATCTTAACTTGGCTTGCAACTTTTGATCGTGACAAAGCCACATACGGTTGACCGTGTGGAAATACCGCGGTCTCCAAATTTATGCCAACGTAATCAAATGACTGGCCTTGAGCCTTGTTTATGGTAATTGAGTATGCAGGTATTACTGGAAACTGGCGGCGTTTTAATATGAAAGGTAATGTGGTATCGGTTGGAGCGAGATCAATCCTAGGAATTAAAACCGTATCATTTTGGTCAGCGTTACAGAATCAGTCAGTCTCTCAGTCAGTCAGTCAGTCAGTGAGTCAGGGATCAGCATAAATGTATTTAAGATATTACCCGGCGTTCACACGTAAAATTTTTGGCTTTCAGGTTGTAATGCACTCACACTTTTTTGCTCTTTTTTACTAAATCATACGTTTCAATTCTCTCTTTCAATTTTTCAATGGGACAGTTGCTTAACAATTTTTTGACTATTGGATGTGTGATCAATTTGACTTGAACATGGGAAGGCCGGGTAAAGTGAGGAGATTGGAGATTCCCAAAATTATTAAAATTTAATACAATGGAGTTCGCTTTTAACGAACCCTGATTGTAATAAATTTTTGTTTATGCGAAAAATTTCTTCGGTCCCAAGAGTTTTAATCACATTTTTCATACAAATTGCTTCTCTTATAGCGAACAGTGGTTATATCAAACTTTTGACTTTAACAAACAAATTTTTTTCCATTTCAGAAATTTCGTATTTTTATATATTTAAAAAAAATTAATTTCAATTTAATTAAATTTTATTTTCATTTAATTTTAATACAAAACAAAAACTTCGATTTTCAAGTGAAGTTTTGTAAAAGGTCCTTTTATGAATATTTTCGTAAAAGTTTGCCAATAGCCAACCTTTTCTTTGAACTTTCTGCTTCTATACATAAGGAGTTTTTCATATTATTTGATTTTAAAAAAATATTTTATTTTGATAGAAACTTGGTAATTTTAGTCTCATTAAAACAAATAATTAACATCTATCTTTTTAGCAATTTAATTTATGTTTTATAACTATTTAAAATGCCCCAAAATAAATAAACTTATTCAACTAAAAAAAACTTTTTAAACCTTTCGGACAAATCAAAAAATGCTACGGTTATAACGAACTTAGTCTATAAGGCACTAATTTGGCCGGTCCCGCCGAGTTCGCTATAAACTAACTCCATTTTATTGTAGAAAAATAGAATAGCAAAAAAAAAAAACGTTTTAGAGCAAGGTTCCTAAAAGTTTCTTAAGGGTGTAAGGTTTTAAAAGTTAAAAAAAGTCGTATATTCATAATTCTTTTTTGAAGACATGAATAATGTTGGATTATTTATTTCATATAAACGTTATAGCATAATATTTGAAGATTCTTTGAAAAAAATTTCAATTAAAAATTTTAATAAATAAGTCCGCGACAGCGAATCTCCGGAGGCGTTGTTGTCTTGCGGTAAACATCATAACTCGTTACCGGATCATGTGAAATAAAAAAATCGGAACGCGTTTCAAAGGTGACATGTTTCCTGTGGTAGTGATGAAGAGTTTTTTCAATTTTTTTTTTTTTTTTTTTTTGGCAGCATTTTGAAGTGAAAAACGATTTATGCTATACAATTTCGGGAATTTGTTGTTAAAAAATGGGAAAGAAAAAGGAATTAAATAAAACCCTTCGTGGTTACGTGATGATTTATGTATAGATATAGTGTCTAAAATTGCAAAAGAGTCGGTCAAGTAGATTTTGAGCTATGATGTTGACGGACTTCGAAATTATATACTATGATTTACATACTATATACCGTATGAGGCCGGTCGCTGGAAACGCTGTATCTTCTTAAGTTTTGCTCTGATTTACTTAAAATTTTGGCACAACACTCTCGACATGTTGTGCATTCAGAAAGTGAAATGCAAAAAAAGGTTTTAAAACCTCCCACCCCTTAAGGAAGTGCAAACACCAATACACCTACAAAAAAGAGAAAAAAAATATTTCATATGTCATCATAAATGTAAACTGTAAAAAGCGAACATTTTTTCCAGTTACCTATAAATCCAAAAAAAAAAAAATAATATAAGGGCGTATTAGTTTTACTTAAAAAACAAAATTATTATACCAAATCGCCTTTAATTCTTCCATGATAATTTCAATATATTATTCAAATTAAAATCTTAAATATACCTACATGTTTACGTAATTTATGTTTGTCTAAATTTTTTGAAAGCAAATTATCAAAAATTATTATTATGAGTGAATATTAAATATTTTCCCACCATTCTTCTGAAATTACAATGTAATTTAATTAAGCAAAGTCAGAATAATTTATATTTAAAACTTAATATTGCACTATTTTTTCAAGTGCTTTCCAATACAGAGCTTTAAACGAAATCATAGGTTGGACAACAACAAAATCCACATTGAAGATCTCTTTTTTCTCAAATATTTACAAAAAAGCATACTCTTTGGTAAGTGCTGGCAATCAGAGAACCTGAGCGAAAGCTCTCCTAACAATTCAAAACAATTTTGAGATGAAAAACAAAACAGACAAACGGTAAAGTTTAGTTTGATAAAAAAAAAGTATATATGCATATCCCAACAAAGGGAATTTAAAGAAGAATTTGAATAGATATTAGTTTTTTGATGCATTTTTTGCGTTCATCTTATTCCATATGTAATACGAAATCTGCATATCTAGTGCTATTGTCGTTAGCAGTGCTGCTAGTTTTGACAACTTATTTTAATTTCGACGATTTTTCAATTTGTTAAAATGATTTGTTAAATATGTTAAAATGATTATTGAAGATTTTAAATTTTCAGTAGTATAAAAATTGGGATTTCAAGGGTTAATAATTAATGGGTTGTTAATCGAAAATTGATAGTTTTAGTTCAGTGTATATGTAAATTATAAAATATGTATAGATTTAATTCTGGGTCAAGTCGTTTCAAACCGGAAACACCTTGAATAGCATCTGCATTTAAGATTTAAGTTTTAATTACGGCTATATTTTAAACCTATATTATATGCTTCAGCTATAGATATATGTTAACAAAATTATTTAGTTGATTGCTGTGTTAAATTTTTTTCGTTGAAATTTCACCACTAATACATTTTAATATAGAAATAATCAATGCTGTAATAATATTCGTAATATGAATGATATAAATAAATTTTATTGCTCCCTTTTGTAATATTTTTTCGAGTTTTATAAACGGTAAAATTTTCTTGACAATTTCTTGTTTTAAAAATGACAATTTTGGCGATTTAGTTTCCAAAATTGTAGATTTTCAGAAGATTTTATTAGCAGCACTGGTCGGTAACAAAGAAGAGAAAATTGTGTGTGTGTTTGTATAAAATGAGAAAGATTAAATTTTGTTTGTGTATTTCACATAGCTTTGTAGGGAGTGATATATGTGTGTATTATTTCAGCGTTACAAAATCAGTCAGTCAGTCAGTCAGTCAGTGAGTCAGGGATCAGCGTAAATATATATAAGAATGTTTCCAATTACAACATTGGAAGAATTTAAAAAGTTAGAAGAGAATATAAACGAGGACAATGAAAAGGAATATGTAAGTACCTATAAATCATAATATATTCATAAACTTTTGTTGATCAAATAATAAATTTTTAAGTTTTATTATTACATATTTTAACATTTAATTTCAACAAAAATTAATTTAATTCCTCATTTAAAGTGCTTGAATTAGAGCAATTACAGGACCCCGTGGGGTAAAAAGGGACTATGTGATATTGTTTCACTGGAAGTATTAGTGGAATTCAATGTAGACGGAAGCCACAATAAAAAACGGCTTTTGAACTACCCTAAATTTATAAAAATATTATTGGGTAAGTAATATATCAACTGTAATTTTTATACCCTATGTGGTTTGGGTATAATGACTTTTAATTATTTTCTATATCCAATTAGTTGGACCGAAGAAATAGGGTCTCTAAGCCATGGTATAGGGTATCGTATAGTCGGTCTTGACCGACCATTATTTTCTTACTTGTTATACATATTTTAATGGGAAATTAAATACTAAATATTATTTTATTTGTATTTATAGGTGGAACTTGTTACGAAAATAATTCCGACAAATCTTTCAAAAGTGATTTAAGATCTGCTTTAAAACTCGGAAAAAATCGCCACTTCAAAGAAAAGCATATTTTGAAGAAAAAAAATATAATTCCAAAGGAAAATATGCCGCAACCAGATGCTTCTGTTAATGAAGTTAACAGTTTACTATCAAATTTGTTAGAAGATAGTTTCTAAAAATTTTATTTCTTTATAATACATTTTTAATTTAATATTGATCTCCTTTAAAAAAAATAATTGTTTTTTGACAAAAATATTAGATTTTAGTAAATCATATAAAAAAATATTTGCCTCATTTTCTTCTATTTTTAATTTTTTGAAATGCTTCGGATGTGTTTCTAATAATAGGACAAAAAGTAATTGAACCAATTCATAAGAAATCTTTTTTCATCGCATCTTAAATACGCAAAAGAATAGATTCTTTTACAATTATTAAGAAGAACATCCAATCATCGAAACTTAGTTGCATCTAAAAACCCTATTATATTAAGTGGAAAGTAGCTATTTATGAACAACTTCTTTCCTAGGACACGCCAATGTTAAAATCATTGGTTATTCACCTAATTTTGAACCACTTCGGATTCATTAGATGCGGTTTTTTTATTACTTCTTTGGAAGTTCTTTTTTTACTGGGTTGTCTTGTTCTTTGGTCTTCGAGACGTTATTGGGTTTGCTCAGGTGTTTAAGCATTTCTCAACTCAGATTGTCTAACTCGTTGAGACTCGATACGAATTTGGGTCTGATCAGATTCTCTAGAGTTCTGGTTAGCATAAGCCTTTATGCATTTGAGATAGTACGGCCTATATGCTATGCTTTTATGTGCAAATCACAATTGCAAATAGTTCTTTTTAAACCTTTACAACTCATTTACATAGTGAAAAGATGAAATGAAAATATTTGTAAAAGGTTGCTTTCCAATTAAGCCAAAAGGCGGGATGGAAATAAATGTAATATTTGGTTTTCCATTGTAGTTAAAAAGGCGAGATGCAAATATTTATAATCGGAGTAATCCTACAGCGGTAGTCAACCTGTATCTGTTCACCCATGAAATAAATCTGCTCTAATTTTGTGGTGTTGCAACTCATATAGTAAAAAAGGCAAGACGGGAGAATTTGTAATACGTTGATTTAAAATATTTATTTCATAATGGTGTAAACTCGTGTGTACCAAATTTCAGAGAAATCCGTCAACAAATAAAAATTTGTATAGCGTACAAATATACCAAAAAGCAGAAAATGAATTGTATATAAAAAGTGAGCGTAAAAGTATGTATGGCCGGTAAGCAGCATATGGAGACCTTCCCTGGGGTACAGAGATCGTGTGTACCAAATTTCAGAGAACTCCGTTAACAAATTAAAATTTGTATAGCGAACAAATATACCAAAAAGCAGAAAATGAATTGTATAAAAAGGCAGGCGCGAAAGTAGTACCCTTGGGGTACAGAGATCGTGTGTACCAAATTTCAGAGAAATCCGTTGAAAAATACAAATTTGTGTAGCGAATAAATACACCAAAAAACAGCGTGGCCGATAAGAAGCATATGGTGACCTTACCTGGAGTTAAAGATCGTGTGTACCAAATTTCAGACAAATCCGATAAATAAAAATTTGTATAGCGAACAAGTATACCAAAAACAGAAAATTAATTGTATATAAAAAAGTGGGCGCAAAAGTAGGCGTGGCCCATAAGAAGTATATGGTGACCTTCCCTGGGGTACAAAGATCGTGTTTACCAAATTTCAGAGAAATCCGTTGAAAAATACAAATTTGTGTAACGAATAAATATACCAAAAAACAGAAAATTAATTGCATATAAAAAGTTGGTGCAAAAGTAGGCGTGGCCGATAAGAAGCATATGGTGACCTTCCCTGGCGCACAGAGATCGTGTGTATTAAATTTCAGAGAAATCCGTTGAAAAATAAAAAATTTGTGTAGCGAGCAAATATACCAAAAACCAGAAAAGGAATTGTATATAAAAGGTAGGCGAAAAAGTAGGCGTGGCCCATAGAATCATATGGTGAACTTGCCTGGAGTACAAAGATCGTGTGTAACAAATTTTAGAGAAATCCGTTAACAAATTAAAATTTGTATAGCGAACAAATATACCAAAACGCAGAAAATTAATTGTATACAAAAAGTGAGTGTAAAAGTAGGCGCGGCCGATAAGAATCATACTGTGGCCTTAACTGGAGTACACCTGAGCAGACCCAATAATGTCTTGAAGCCTAAAGATCAAGACAAGCTTTGTTAAGAGAAGCCAATGTGCCTGAATCTACTCAAGTGCGTCTAGAAATCCAGCGGCTAAGACAAGCTGAGTCGAGGGTATGTGAAACTCCTGAAACGACTCAACAACGTCTTGAGGCCCAACCGATAACATAAGCTGAGTCCAGGGAATTTGAAACTCCTGAAACGACTCAACAATGTCTTGAGGCCCAGCGGATAAGACAAGCTGAGTCCAGGGAATGTGAAACTCCTTAAATGACTGTAATATACCTACAAAAAGATTTTTGTAAGTTGGATCATTCATTGCAAGAGATGGTACAAAAACTTTTTCTTAAGATAATGTACATAAGAGGACAATCTCTAACGGTAACTGGTATCAACTTAGAATCTCCCTGTTATTCTCATAGACAGTTATATGTCGCCTGCTCCAGAGTTGGGAGCCAGCACAATTTTTTCGTATATGCACCAGAAGGAAAAACCAGAAATGTTGTATATCCCAAAGCTCTAGAATAAATAAAATTCGTAACTGCTAGACATCGTACACTCATAATAATCCATAAACATAGTTAGTTTTATGGTAAGCAGGCATTGCGTACTTAGTCCCCAATGAGCAAATTTCCCAAAACAAATGAACTTATTCCCCAAAAAATTGGGGAATAACTACGATGAACAAATTCCCCAAATTTTTAAAAAAGGTCCCCAAAAGAAATGAACAAATTCCCCATACTCCTCTCAATATCTGTCCTGCAGTAAACGTATTTAAAATCTGTATTCTTTTCAATACCAGCATTTCGGTGCGCAGAAGCGGCGCGCGGAAGCAGCGCGCGAACTTAGTTGAAATATCGGAATGATCTGAAAAGTATAATTTAACAATTAAAATAGGTTGACAACAACTGCGCAGCAGCACTGGTGTGGTTGCCAAACGCGCGGAAGGGACGCGCTCGGGGAGAGAAGCTCAGTGAGAAGTCTTATGATAAATTTTATCTACGTATGTATGTGGAATAAATACTATACAAAGCAACCTTGCGGCACAATTTTAAACGTTGCATTCATTTTCCATTTTTGAAAGTTCTATGAATTTGACGTCTCTGCTCAATGATGATCACTTATTGAATGAAGTAATTCAATTTTTAAAAGTTCTGATTCCTTTAATTTGCAAACGATTCCGTTATATTTTATGTTTACAAAATAAATAAAATTAAAAAAAAAAAACTTAAGGCGGTTTCGAAGCTTATTTTTTAAGCATTTTTGCTGTAGCGTCTTATAAAAAAACTTCTTAATTAAAAAATCCAAAAATTTTATATTGAAATAAAAAATGAATTTTCCCCAAAAAACGTGAACATTGGGGAACTTCTTCATCATGAACAAATTCCCCAATCTCATACAAATTTTGGGGATACTGTTCAACTTTTTAGGGAATTTATTCATTGGGCACCAAGTACTCAGCGCCTGGTAAGCATAGTGAACCATTTTTCAAGTAAAAGGCACTTGAATCCCGGGCAAGACCGGGTAAAAACAGCTAGTTTTATTTAATATATATGCATAATTTCTTTAAACTGAATATGTGTTAACTTAAAACTTTTAAATATTGATACGTTCTGTTATTTGATTAGATATTCTAAAGATTCTACTCTTAATAATTTAAACATTAAATAGGTTTTTGTATATAGTGTGAAAAATTGTGATAAATTATTGTGTGTAAAAAGATTAAATTTTATAATGAAATAATGTAAATAATATTTAACATATAAATAAATTGAATTGAAAAATAAAAAAGATAATTTGAATTTACATTAACTCATATATTTTTCTGGATGCGAAAAATATACTAAAGCAGATTACAAAAAAGACATGAAACTAAAAATCATCGTATGAGTGCAATAGGTTTTTGGTAGCAGCTTCAAAAGAGAATTAAGAAAAAGCGCGGCGTCAAAAATCGTCGTCTGAATTGGGACTTAGTATGTAGTATTCTTAAGTTATTGTCTGTTTTGTGCGCCATTCTATATATTTCAGTGTCATATATTTTTGATTTTTCAACTCTTTCTGATATTCCAGGGACATACGTTAGAGATTTATATATTGCAGGGCGGGGTCTCCTTGTTAATACCTATTGTGTGATTTTGTTTTCCATAGTCGTAATAAATTGTTTGTCAGTTTTTGTGGAAAGTAGCACAGCTTGTAGTGCTTACTCTGACGCGTCATGACGTGAGCGGCGATTGTTGCAATAAAAAGAGAAACTAGTGCTATCATCGAAAATTTTCTTGATTGTATGTGTATAATTTGGTTGATTGTATGTGCTACTTTGTTATTTAAAAACATAAAAACTCGTAAATATTTCAAACATTCAAAAGTGAATTTCTAAGTTTGTATAAAATTTCCTATGTTACAAAAGTTCATTCAAAAATGTATGTTCTATGTTATGAAGTTGAAATCCCCAACTTTGACGAGCATTTCCAATCATATGCAGTAGGCAAGTTAAGGGAGGGAATAATTTTAAAAGAACTCCATGAATTTACAAGTCCACCTTTACATCTTTTCCCAATTAATAATGGCAAAATATATTTAAGAAATAAATTTTTGTAAACTTTACTAAACTATATACATACATATATATACATATATGGGTTTTTAAACAAATGAATAAATAAATAAAAAATAAAAACAAATTGTTTTTTTATAAAACAACATCCCTGCTAAAGTAGTTCTATTTGGACCACATAATCCATATTCAAAAATGGAGGATATATGTGAATATATAAGCTCCATATATCCTCAACTTTTAGATATGGATATATATGGTCCACATATAATAATTTTGGCAGATACTGTAGGAATGTAGGAATCATTTCAAATTAACATGAAATTTCATGTTATTTCAATATGTTTTCATGTTATTTTAATATGACCGTCATATTCATTTTAAATGATTTCATTGTTAATTCAACATTAAATTCGTATTGATTCAACATGAAATTCATGTTATATTAACTTTTCACAAAGTTGATTAATTATGAACCTCACATTATTTCAACATATTGTCACTTTGATTCAACTAGAACTACAAAATTAATTTAACATGATTTCTAGTTGTTTTTAAATGAAAAAATTTTATTTTTCTTTTATTGTAAAATCATGTTAAATCAACATGAAACGTTAATGAAGCAAAATCATTATTAAAAAATGTTGAATCAACCTTGTTTTAGTTGATTTTACAATGATTTTTTTCTGTGTGTAGTAGTAATAAATAAAATTTAATTTAATTTTATTATTTTCTATAAAAATAAAAAATCTCAAGATTAAATTTTTTTACTCTAAATAAAGCAAAAACATTGCCACATTTGTTTCAAAAAATTGATCTATATTCTGCATGACAGGTTATACAGCTGTTTCAGGAAGAGTCGCCAACCCTCATGAGTAACCAAAAGCAGTAGATAGTTTGTTTGGTTAGTTAGTTGGTTTCATTTATTTCCCAAAAATTCAGTTTACAAAATACTTTTAAAGAATAATATTTTCTCATAACATCTATTCCTTACGTACTAAGATACTTTTCAAGGACTTACCAAATAATACATAAAAATCCAGCTTAGCTGGGGCACTTAATCATATAAATAATTTTAACACACTTAATCACATTCCTCAAAAAAGGGATATAAAAAAATCATGTGAGTCCGATCACAAGGGAGATGTGTAAACATCTAATAATTAAAGAAAACATCAACATCATATTTTCCAGTGCATAAAAAATAAGTCGATTATGCTGTTTTCTGAAATTCAATTGATGTTTTCTGAAATGCAATTGATGTTTTCTGAAATTCAATTGATGTTTTCTGAAATACAATTAATGTTTTCAGCAATTCAAATGATGGTTTTTGAAATTCTTTTGATGTTTTCTGAAATACAATTAATGTTCTCAGCAATTCAAATAATGCTTTTTGAAATTCAGTTGATGTTTTCTGAAAATCTATTTATGTTTTCTGAAATTCAAATGATGTTTTCTGAAATACAATTGATGTTTTCAGAAATACAATTGATGTTTTCTGAAATTCTATTGATGTTTTCTGAAATTCAATTGATGTTTTCTGAAACCCGAATGATGTTTTCTGAAATTCTATTTATGTTTCCTGAAATTCAAATGATGTTGTCTGAAATTATATTGATGGCTTCTGAAATACAGTTGATGTTTTCTGAAATTACATTGATGTTTTCTGAAATTCTATTTATGTTTTCTGAAATTCAAATGATGTTTTCTGAAATTATATTGATGGTTTCTGAAATACAGTTGATGTTTTCTGAAATTACATTGATGTTTTCTGAAATTCTATTTATGTTTTCTGAAATTCAAATGATGTTTTCTGAAATTATATTGATGGTTTCTGAAATATAATTGATGTTTTCTGAAATTCTATTGATGTTTTCTGAAATTCAATTGATGTTTTCTGAAACTCGAATGATGTTTTCTGAAATTATATTGATGTTTTCTGAAATTCTATTTATGTTTTCTGAAATTCAAATGATGTTTTCTGAAATTATATTGAAGGTTTCTGAAATACAATTGATGTTTTCTGAAACTCGAATGATGTTTTCTGAAATTATATTGATGTTTTCTGAAATTCTATTTATGTTTTCTGAAATTCAAGTGATGTTTTCTGAAATTATATTGATGTTTTCTGAATTTCAATTGATGTTTTCTGAAACCCGCATGATGTTTTCTGAAATTATATTGATTTTTTCTGAAATTCTATTTATGTTTTCTGAAATTCAAATGATGTTTTCTGAAATTATGTTGATGGTTTCTGAAATACAATTGATGTTTTCTGGAATTATATTGATGTTTTCTGAAATTCTATTTATGTTTTCTGAAATTCAAATGATGTTTTCTGAAATTATATTGATGGTTTCTGAAATACAGTTGATGTTTTCTGAAATTACATTGATGTTTTCTGAAATTCTATTTATGTTTTCTGAAATTCAAATGATGTTTTCTGAAATTATATTGATGGTTTCTGAAATATAATTGATGTTTTCTGAAATTCTATTGATGTTTTCTGAAATTCAATTGATGTTTTCTGAAACTCGAATGATGTTTTCTGAAATTATATTGATGTTTTCTGAAATTCTATTTATGTTTTCTGAAATTCAAATGATGTTTTCTGAAATTATATTGAAGGTTTCTGAAATACAATTGATGTTTTCTGAAACTCGAATGATGTTTTCTGAAATTATATTGATGTTTTCTGAAATTCTATTTATGTTTTCTGAAATTCAAGTGATGTTTTCTGAAATTATATTGATGTTTTCTGAATTTCAATTGATGTTTTCTGAAACCCGCATGATGTTTTCTGAAATTATATTGATTTTTTCTGAAATTCTATTTATGTTTTCTGAAATTCAAATGATGTTTTCTGAAATTATGTTGATGGTTTCTGAAATACAATTGATGTTTTCTGAAATTATATTGATGTTTTCTGAAATTCTATTTATGTTTTCTGAAATTCAAATGATGTTTTCTGAAAATATATTGATGGTTTCTGAAATACAATTGATGTTTTCTGAAATTCTATTGATGTTTTCTGAAATTGAATTGATGTTTTCCGAAACTCGAATGATGCTTTCTGAAATTATATTGATGTTTTCTGAAATTCTATTTATGTTTTCTGAAATTCAAATGATGTTTTCTGAAATTATATTGATGGTTTCTGAAATACAATTGATGTTTTCTGAAACTCGAATGATGTTTTCAGAAATTATATTGATGTTTTCTGAAATTCTATTTATGTTTTCTGAAATTCAAGTGATGTTTTCTGAAATTATATTGATGTTTTCTGAATTTCAATAGATGTTTTCTGAAACTCGAATGATGTTTTCTGAAATTATATTGATTTTTTCTGAAATTCTATTTATGTTTTCTGAAATTCAAATGATGTTTTCTGAAATTATATTGATGGTTTCTGAAATTCTATTGATGTTTTCTGAATTTCAATTGATGTTTTCTGAAACTCGAATGATGTTTTCTGAAATACAATTGATGTTTTCTGAAATTATATTGATGTTTTCTGAAATTCAAATGATGTTTTCTGAAATTATATTGATGGTTTCTGAAATACAATTGATGGTTTCTGAAATTATATTGATGTTTTCTGAAATTCTATTGATGTTTTCTGAAATTTTATTGATGTTTTCTGAAATACAGTTTATGTTTTCTGAAATTCTATTGATGTTTTCTGAAATAAAATTGATGTTTTCTGAAATTATATTGATGGTTTCTGAAATACAATTGATGTTTTCTGAAATTATATTGATGTTTTCTGAAATTCTATTTATGTTTTCTGAAATTCAAATGTTTTCTGAAATTATATTGATGGTTTCTGAAATACAATTGATGTTTTCTGAAATTATATTGATGTTTTCTGACATTCTATTGATGTTTTCTGAAATTCAATTGATGTTTTCTGAAACTCGAATAATGTTTTTTCAAATTATATTGATGTTTTCTGAAATTCTATTTATATTATCTGAAATTCAAATGATGTTTTCTGAAACTCGAATGATGTTTTCTGAAAATATATTGATGTTTTCTGAAATTCTATTTATGTTTTCTGAAATTCAAGTGATGTTTTCTGAAATTCTATTGATGTTTTCTGAATTTCAATTGATGTTTTCTGAAACTCGAATGATGTTTTCTGAAAATATATTGATGTTTTCTGAAATTCTATTTATGTTTTCTGATATACAATTGATGTTTTCTGAAATTCAATTGATGTTTTTTGAAATTTTATTGATGTTTTCTGAAATACAGTTTATGTTTTCTGAAATTCTATTGATGTTTTCTGAAATTCAATTGATGTTTTCTGAAACTCGAATGATGTTTTCTGAAAATATATTGATGGTTTCTGAAATACAATTGATGTTTTCTGAAATTCTATTAATGTTTTCTGAAATAAAATTGATGTTTTCTGAAATTATATTGATGGTTTCTCAAATACAATTGATGTTTTCTGAAATTCTATTGATGCTTTCTGAAATTATATTGATGTTTTCTGAAATTCAAATGATGTTTTCTGAAATTATATTGATGGTTTCTGAAATACAATTGATGTTTTCTGAAATTATATTGATGTTTTCTGAAATTCAATTGATGTTTTCTGAAATTATATTGATGGTTTCTGAAATACAATTGATGTTTTCTGAAATTCTATTGATGCTTTCTGAAATTCAATTGATGTTTTCTGAAACTCGAATGATGTTTTCTGAAAATATATTGATGGTTTCTGAAATACAATTGATGTTTTCTGAAATTCTATTAATGTTTTCTGAAATAAAATTGATGTTTTCTGAAATTATATTGATGGTTTCTGAAATACAATTGATGTTTTCTGAAATTATATTGATGTTTTCTGACATTCTATTGATGTTTTCTGAAATTCAATTGATGTTTTCTGAAACTCGAATAATGTTTTTTCAAATTATATTGATGTTTTCTGAAATTCTATTTATGTTATCTGAAATTCAAATGATGTTTTCTGAAACTCGAATGATGTTTTCTGAAAATATATTGATGTTTTCTGAAATTCTATTTATGTTTTCTGAAATTCAAGTGATGTTTTCTGAAATTCTATTGATGTTTTCTGAATTTCAATTGATGTTTTCTGAAACTCGAATGATGTTTTCTGAAAATATATTGATGTTTTCTGAAATTCTATTTATGTTTTCTGAAATTATATTGATGTTTTCTGAAATTCAATTGATGTTTTTTGAAATTTTATTGATGTTATCTGAAATACAGTTTATGTTTTCTGAAATTCTATTGATGTTTTCTGAAATACAATTGATTTTCTATGAAATTATATTGATGGTTTCTGAAATACAATTGATGTTTTCTGAAATTATATTGATGTTTTCTGAAATTCAATTGATGTTTTCTGAAATTATATTGATGGTTTCTGAAATACAATTGATGTTTTCTGAAATTATATTGATGTTTTCTGAAATTCAAATGATGTTTTCTGAAATTATATTGATGGTTTCTGAAATACAATTGATGTTTTCTGAAATTCTATTGATGCTTTCTGAAATTCAATTGATGTTTTCTGAAACTCGAATGATGTTTTCTGAAAATATATTGATGGTTTCTGAAATACAATTGATGTTTTCTGAAATTCTATTTATGTTTTCTGAAATTCTATTTACGTTTTCTGAAATTCAAATGATGTTTTCTTAAATTATATTGATGGTTTCTGAAATACAATTGATGTTTTCTGAAATTCTATTTATGTTTTCTGAAATTCAAATGATGTTTTCTGAAATACAACTGATGTTTTCTGAAATTAAATTGATGTTTTCTGAAATTCAATTGATGTTTTCTGAAATTTTATTGATGTTTTCTGAAATACAGTTTATGTTTTCTGAAATTCTATTGATGTTTTCTGAAATACAATTGATGTTTTATGAATTTATATTGATTTTTTCTGAAATTCTATTTATGTTTACTGAAATTCAAATGATGTTTTCTGAAATTATATTGATGGTTTCTGAAATACAATTGATGTTTTCTGAAATTATATTGATGTTTTCTGAAATTCTATTTATGTTTTCTGAAACTCAAATGATGTTTTCTGAAATTATATTGATGGTTTCTGAAATACAATTGATGTTTTCTGAAATTATATTGATTTTTTCTGAAATTCTATTTATGTTTACTGAAATTCAAATGATGTTTTCTGAAATTATATTGATGGTTTCTGAAATACAATTGATGTTTTCTGAAATTATATTGATGTTTTCTGAAATTCTATTTATGTTTTCTGAAATTCAAATGATGTTTTCTGAAATTATATTGATGGTTTCTGAAATACAATTGATGTTTTCTGAAATTCTATTGATGCTTTCTGAAATTCAATTGATGTTTTCTGAAATTCAAATGATGTTTTCTGAAATTATATTGATGGTTTCTGAAATAAAATTGATGTTTTCTGAAATTCTATTGATGCTTTCTGAAATTCAATTGATGTTTTCTGAAACTCGAATGATGTTTTCTGAAAATATATTGATGTTTTCTGAAATTCTATTTATGTTTTCTGAAATTCAAGTGATGTTTTCTGAAATTCTATTGATGTTTTCTGAATTTCAATTGATGTTTTCTGAAACTCGAATGATGTTTTCTGAAAATATATTGATGTTTTCTGAAATTCTATTTATGTTTTCTGAAATTCAATTGATTTTTTTTGAAATTTTATTGATGTTTTCTGAAATACAGTTTATGTTTTCTAAAATTCTATTGATGTTTTCTGAAATACAATTGATTTTCTCTGAAATTATATTGATGGTTTCTGAAATACAATTGATGTTTTCTGAAATTATATTGATGTTTTCTGAAATTCAATTGATGTTTTCTGAAATTATATTGATGGTTTCTGAAATACAATTGATGTTTTCTGAAATTCTATTGATGCTTTCTGAAATTCAATTGATGTTTTCTGAAACTCGAATGATGTTTTCTGAAAATATATTGATGGTTTCTGAAATACAATTGATGTTTTCTGAAATTCTATTAATGTTTTCTGAAATAAAATTGATGTTTTCTGAAATTATATTGATGTTTTCTGAAATTCAATTGATGTTTTCTGAAATTATATTGATGGTTTCTGAAATACAATTGATGTTTTCTGAAATTCTATTGATGCTTTCTGAAATTCAATTGATGTTTTCTGAAACTCGAATGATGTTTTCTGAAAATATATTGATGGTTTCTGAAATACAATTGATGTTTTCTGAAATTCTATTAATGTTTTCTGAAATAAAATTGATGTTTTCTGAAATTATATTGATGGTTTCTGAAATACAATTGATGTTTTCTGAAATTATATTGATGTTTTCTGAAATTCTATTTATGTTTTCTGAAATTCAAATGTTTTCTGAAATTATATTGATGGTTTCTGAAATACAATTGATGTTTTCTGAAATTATATTGATGTTTTCTGACATTCTATTGATGTTTTCTGAAATTCAATTGATGTTTTCTGAAACTCGAATAATGTTTTTTCAAATTATATTGATGTTTTCTGAAATTCTATTTATGTTATCTGAAATTCAAATGATGTTTTCTGAAACTCGAATGATGTTTTCTGAAAATATATTGATGTTTTCTGAAATTCTATTTATGTTTTCTGAAATTCAAGTGATGTTTTCTGAAATTCTATTGATGTTTTCTGAATTTCAATTGTTGTTTTCTGAAACTCGAATGATGTTTTCTGAAAATATATTGATGTTTTCTGAAATTCTATTTATGTTTTCTGAAATTATATTGATGTTTTCTGAAATTCAATTGATGTTTTTTGAAATTTTATTGATGTTTTCTGAAATACAGTTTATGTTTTCTGAAATTCTATTGATGTTTTCTGAAATACAATTGATTTTCTCTGAAATTATATTGATGGTTTCTGAAATACAATTGATGTTTTCTGAAATTATATTGATGTTTTCTGAAATTCAATTGATGTTTTCTGAAATTATATTGATGGTTTCTGAAATACAATTGATGTTTTCTGAAATTCTATTGATGCTTTCTGAAATTCAATTGATGTTTTCTGAAACTCGAATGATGTTTTCTGAAAATATATTGATGGTTTCTGAAATACAATTGATGTTTTCTGAAATTCTATTAATGTTTTCTGAAATAAAATTGATGTTTTCTGAAATTATATTGATGGTTTCTGAAATACAATTGATGTTTTCTGAAATTATATTGATGTTTTCTGAAATTCTATTTATGTTTTCTGAAATTCAAATGTTTTCTGAAATTATATTGATGGTTTCTGAAATACAATTGATGTTTTCTGAAATTATATTGATGTTTTCTGACATTCTATTGATGTTTTCTGAAATTCAATTGATGTTTTCTGAAACTCGAATAATGTTTTTTCAAATTATATTGATGTTTTCTGAAATTCTATTTATGTTATCTGAAATTCAAATGATGTTTTCTGAAACTCGAATGATGTTTTCTGAAAATATATTGATGTTTTCTGAAATTCTATTTATGTTTTCTGAAATTCAAGTGATGTTTTCTGAAATTCTATTGATGTTTTCTGAATTTCAATTGATGTTTTCTGAAACTCGAATGATGTTTTCTGAAAATATATTGATGTTTTCTGAAATTCTATTTATGTTTTCTGAAATTATATTGATGTTTTCTGAAATTCAATTGATGTTTTTTGAAATTTTATTGATGTTTTCTGAAATACAGTTTATGTTTTCTGAAATTCTATTGATGTTTTCTGAAATACAATTGATTTTCTCTGAAATTATATTGATGGTTTCTGAAATACAATTGATGTTTTCTGAAATTATATTGATGTTTTCTGAAATTCAATTGATGTTTTCTGAAATTATATTGATGGTTTCTGAAATACAATTGATGTTTTCTGAAATTCTATTGATGCTTTCTGAAATTCAATTGATGTTTTCTGAAACTCGAATGATGTTTTCTGAAAATATATTGATGGTTTCTGAAATACAATTGATGTTTTCTGAAATTCTATTAATGTTTTCTGAAATAAAATTGATGTTTTCTGAAATTATATTGATGGTTTCTGAAATACAATTGATGTTTTCTGAAATTATATTGATGTTTTCTGAAATTCTATTTATGTTTTCTGAAATTCAAATGTTTTCTGAAATTATATTGATGGTTTCTGAAATACAATTGATGTTTTCTGAAATTATATTGATGTTTTCTGACATTCTATTGATGTTTTCTGAAATTCAATTTATGTTTTCTGAAACTCGAATAATGTTTTTTCAAATTATATTGATGTTTTCTGAAATTCTATTTATGTTATCTGAAATTCAAATGATGTTTTCTGAAACTCGAATGATGTTTTCTGAAATTCTATTTATGTTTTCTGAAATTCAAGTGATGTTTTCTGAAATTCTATTGATGTTTTCTGAATTTCAATTGATGTTTTCTGAAACTCGAATGATGTTTTCTGAAAATATATTGATGTTTTCTGAAATTCTATTTATGTTTTCTGAAATTATATTGATGTTTTCTGAAATTCAATTGATGTTTTTTAAATTTTATTGATGTTTTCTGAAATACAGTTTATGTTTTCTGAAATTCTATTGATGTTTTCTGAAATACAATTGATTTTCTCTGAAATTATATTGATGGTTTCTGAAATACAATTGATGTTTTCTGAAATTATATTGATGTTTTCTGAAATTCAATTGATGTTTTCTGAAATTATATTGATGGTTTCTGAAACACAATTGATGTTTTCTGAAATTATATTGATGTTTTCTGAAATTCAAATGATGTTTTCTGAAATTATATTGATGGTTTCTGAAATACAATTGATGTTTTCTGAAATTCTATTGATGCTTTCTGAAATTCAATTAATGTTTTCTGAAACTCGAATGCTGTTTTCTGAAAATATATTGATGGTTTCTGAAATACAATTGATGTTTTCTGAAATTCTATTTATGTTTTCTGAAATTCAAATGATGTTTTCTGAAATACAACTGATGTTTTCTGAAATTGTATTGATGTTTTCTGAAATTCAATTGATGTTTTCTGAAATTTTATTGATGTTTTCTGAAATACAGTTTATGTTTTCTGAAATTCTATTGATGTTTTCTAAAATACAATTGATGTTTTCTGAAATTATATTGATGGTTTCTGAAATACAATTGATGTTTTCTGAAATTATATTGATGTTTTCTGAAATTCTATTTATGTTTACTGAAATTCAAATGATGTTTTCTGAAAATATATTGATGGTTTCTGAAATGCAATTGATGTTTTCTGAAATTATATTGATGTTTTCTGAAATTCTATTTATGTTTTCTGAAGTTCAAATGATGTTTTCTGAAATTATATTGATGGTTTCTGAAATACAATTGATGTTTTCTGAAATTCTATTGATGCTTTCTGAAATTCAATTGATGTTTTCTGAAACTCGAATGATGTTTTCTGAAAATATATTGATGGTTTCTGAAATACAATTGATGTTTTCTGAAATTTTATTGATGTTTTCTGAAATACAGTTTATGTTTTCTGAAATTCTATTGATGTTTTCTGAAATTCTATTTATGTTTTCTGAAATTCAAATGATGTTTTCTGAAATTATATTGCTGGTTTCTGAAATACAATTGATGTTTTCTGAAATTCTATTGATGCTTTCTGAAATTCAATTGATGTTTTCTGAAACTCGAATGATGTTTTCTGAAAATATATTGATGGTTTCTGAAATACAATTGATGCTTTCTGAAATTCTATTTATGTTTTCTGAAATTCAAATGATGTTTTCTGAAATACAACTGATGTTTTCTGAAATTATATTGATGTTTTCTGAAATTCAATTGATGTTTTCTGAAATTTTATTGATGTTTTCTGAAATACAGTTTATGTTTTCTGAAATTCTATTGATGTTTTCTGAAATACAATTGATGTTTTCTGAAATTATATTGATGGTTTCTGAAATGCAATTGATGTTTTCTGGAATTATATTGATGTTTTTTGAAATTCTATTCATGTTATCTGAAATTCAAATGATGTTTTCTGAAACTCGAATGATGTTTTCTGAAATTTTATTGATGTTTTCTGAAATACAGTTTATGTTTTCTGAAATTCTATTGATGTTTTCTGAAATTCTATTTATGTTTTCTGAAATTCAAATGATGTTTTCTGAAATACAACTGATGTTTTCTGAAATTAAATTGATGTTTTCTGAAATTCAATTGATGTTTTCTGAAATTTTATTGATGTTTTCTGAAATACAGTTTATGTTTTCTGAAATTCTATTGATGTTTTCTGAAATTCTATTTATGTTTTCTGAAATTCAAATGATGTTTTCTGAAATTATATTGCTGGTTTCTGAAATACAATTGATGTTTTCTGAAATTCTATTTATGTTTTCTGAAATTCAAATGATGTTTTCTGAAACTCGAATGATGTTTTCTGAAAATATATTGATGGTTTCTGAAATACAATTGATGTTTTCTGAAATTCTATTTATGTTTTCTGAAATTCAAATGATGTTTTCTGAAATACAACTGATGTTTTCTGAAATTATATTGATGGTTTCTGAAATGCAATTGATGTTTTCTGGAATTATATTGATGTTTTTTGAAATTCTATTCATGTTATCTGAAATTCAAATGATGTTTTCTGAAACTCGAATGATGTTTTCTGAAATTTTATTGATGTTTTCTGAAATACAGTTTATGTTTTCTGAAATTCTATTGATGTTTTCTGAAATTCTATTTATGTTTTCTGAAATTCAAATGATGTTTTCTGAAATTATATTGCTGGTTTCTGAAATACAATTGATGTTTTCTGAAATTCTATTTATGTTTTCTGAAATTCAAATGATGTTTTCTGAAACTCGAATGATGTTTTCTGAAATTATATTGCTGGTTTCTGAAATACAATTGATGTTTTCTGAAATTCAATTGATGTTTTCTGAAACTCGAATGATGTTTTCTGAAAATATATTGATGGTTTCTGAAATACAATTGATGTTTTCTGAAATTCTATTTATGTTTTCTGAAATTCAAATGATGTTTTCTGAAATACAACTGATGTTTTCTGAAATTATATTGATGTTTTCTGAAATTCAATTGATGTTTTCTGAAATTTTATTGATGTTTTCTGAAATACAGTTTATGTTTTCTGAAATTCTATTGATGTTTTCTGAAATACAATTGATGTTTTCTGAAATTATATTGATGGTTTCTGAAATACAATTGATGTTTTCTGAAATTATATTGATTTTTTCTGAAATTCTATTTATGTTTACTGAAATTCAAATGATGTTTTCTGAAATTATATTGATGGTTTCTGAAATACGATTGATGTTTTCTGAAATTATATTGATGTTTTCTGAAATTCTATTTATGTTTTCTGAAATTCAAATGATGTTTTCTGAAATTATATTGATGGTTTCTGAAATATAATTGATGTTTTCTGAAATTCTATTGATGCTTTCTGAAATTCAATCGATGTTTTCTGAAATTCAAATGATGTTTTCTGAAATTATATTGATGGTTTCTGAAATACAATTGATGTTTTCTGAAATTCTATTGATGCTTTCTGAAATTCAATTGATGTTTTCTGAAACTCGAATGATGTTTTCTGAAAATATATTGATGTTTTCTGAAATTCTATTTATGTTTTCTGAAATTCAAGTGATGTTTTCTGAAATTCTATTGATGTTTTCTGAATTTCAATTGATGTTTTCTGAAACTCGAATGATGTTTTCTGAAAATATATTGATGTTTTCTGAAATTCTATTCATGTTTTCTGATATACAATTGATGTTTTCTGAAATTCAATTGATGTTTTTTGAAATTTTATTGATGTTTTCTGAAATACAGTTTATGTTTTCTGAAATTCTATTGATGTTTTCTGAAATACAATTGATTTTCTCTGAAATTATATTGATGGTTTCTGAAATACAATTGATGTTTTCTGAAATTATATTGATGTTTTCTGAAATTCAATTGATGTTTTCTGAAATTATATTGATGGTTTCTGAAATACAATTGATGTTTTCTGAACTTCTATTGATGCTTTCTGAAATTCAATTGATGTTTTCTGAAACTCGAATGATGTTTTCTGAAAATATATTGATGGTTTCTGAAATACAATTGATGTTTTCTGAAATTCTATTAATGTTTTCTGAAATAAAATTGATGTTTTCTGAAATTATATTGATGGTTTCTGAAATACAATTGATGTTTTCTGAAATTATATTGATGTTTTCTGAAATTCTATTTATGTTTTCTGAAATTCAAATGTTTTCTGAAATTATATTGATGGTTTCTGAAATACAATTGATGTTTTCTGAAATTATATTGATGTTTTCTGACATTCTATTGATGTTTTCTGAAATTCAATTGATGTTTTCTGAAACTCGAATAATGTTTTTTCAAATTATATTGATGTTTTCTGAAATTCTATTTATGTTATCTGAAATTCAAATGATGTTTTCTGAAACTCGAATGATGTTTTCTGAAAATATATTGATGTTTTCTGAAATTCTATTTATGTTTTCTGAAATTCTATTGATGTTTTCTGAATTTCAATTAATGTTTTCTGAAACTCGAATGATGTTTTCTGAAAATATATTGATGTTTTCTGAAATTCTATTTATGTTTTCTGAAATTCAATTGATTTTTTTTGAAATTTTATTGATGTTTTCTGAAATACAGTTTATGTTTTCTGAAATTCTATTGATGTTTTCTGAAATACAATTGATTTTCTCTGAACTTATATTGATGGTTTCTGAAATACAATTGATGTTTTCTGAAATTATATTGATGTTTTCTGAAATTCAATTGATGTTTTCTGAAATTATGTTGATGGTTTCTGAAATACAATTGATGTTTTCTGAAATTCTATTGATGCTTTCTGAAATTCAATTGATGTTTTCTGAAACTCGAATGATGTTTTCTGAAAATATATTGATGGTTTCTGAAATACAATTGATGTTTTCTGAAATTCTATTAATGTTTTCTGAAATAAAACTGATGTTTTCTGAAATTATATTGATGGTTTCTGAAATACAATTGATGTTTTCTGAAATTATATTGATGTTTTCTGAAATTCAATTGATGTTTTCTGAAATTATATTGATGGTTTCTGAAATACAATTGATGTTTTCTGAAATTATATTGATGTTTTCTGACATTCTATTGATGTTTTCTGAAATTCAATTGATGTTTTCTGAAACTCGAATAATGTTTTTTCAAATTATATTGATGTTTTCTGAAATTCTATTTATGTTATCTGAAATTCAAATGATGTTTTCTGAAACTCGAATGATGTTTTCTGAAAATATATTGATGTTTTCTGAAATTCTATTTATGTTTTCTGAAATTCTATTGATGTTTTCTGAATTTCAATTAATGTTTTCTGAAACTCGAATGATGTTTTCTGAAAATATATTGATGTTTTCTGAAATTCTATTTATGTTTTCTGAAATTCAATTGATTTTTTTTGAAATTTTATTGATGTTTTCTGAAATACAGTTTATGTTTTCTGAAATTCTATTGATGTTTTCTGAAATACAATTGATTTTCTCTGAAATTATATTGATGGTTTCTGAAATACAATTGATGTTTTCTGAAATTATATTGATGTTTTCTGAAATTCAATTGATGTTTTCTGAAATTATATTGATGGTTTCTGAAATACAATTGATGTTTTCTGAAATTCTATTGATGCTTTCTGAAATTCAATTGATGTTTTCTGAAACTCGAATGATGTTTTCTGAAAATATATTGATGGTTTCTGAAATACAATTGATGTTTTCTGAAATTCTATTAATGTTTTCTGAAATAAAATTGATGTTTTCTGAAATTATATTGATGGTTTCTGAAATACAATTGATGTTTTCTGAAATTATATTGATGTTTTCTGAAATTCTATTTATGTTTTCTGAAATTCAAATGTTTTCTGAAATTATATTGATGGTTTCTGAAATACAATTGATGTTTTCTGAAATTATATTGATGTTTTCTGACATTCTATTGATGTTTTCTGAAATTCAATTGATGTTTTCTGAAACTCGAATAATGTTTTTTCAAATTATATTGATGTTTTCTGAAATTCTATTTATGTTATCTGAAATTCAAATGATGTTTTCTGAAACTCGAATGATGTTTTCTGAAAATATATTGATGTTTTCTGAAATTCTATTTATGTTTTCTGAAATTCAAGTGATGTTTTCTGAAATTCTATTGATGTTTTCTGAATTTCAATTGATGTTTTCTGAAACTCGAATGATGTTTTCTGAAAATATATTGATGTTTTCTGAAATTCTATTTATGTTTTCTGAAATTATATTGATGTTTTCTGAAATTCAATTGATGTTTTTTGAAATTTTATTGATGTTTTCTGAAATACAGTTTATGTTTCTGAAATTCTATTGATGTTTTCTGAAATACAATTGATTTTCTCTGAAATTATATTGATGGTTTCTGAAATACAATTGATGTTTTCTGAAATTATATTGATGTTTTCTGAAATTCAGTTGATGTTTTCTGAAATTATATTGATGGTTTCTGAAATACAATTGATGTTTTCTGAAATTCTATTGATGCTTTCTGAAATTCAATTGATGTTTTCTGAAACTCGAATGATGTTTTCTGAAAATATATTGATGGTTTCTGAAATACAATTGATGTTTTCTGAAATTCTATTAATGTTTTCTGAAATAAAACTGCTGTTTTCTGAAATTATATTGATGGTTTCTGAAATACAATTGATGTTTTCTGAAATTATATTGATGTTTTCTGAAATTCTATTTATGTTTTCTGAAATTCAAATGTTTTCTGAAATTATATTGATGGTTTCTGAAATACAATTGATGTTTTCTGAAATTATATTGATGGTTTCTGAAATACAATTGATGTTTTCTGAAATTCTATTGATGCTTTCTGAAATTCAATTGATGTTTTCTGAAACTCGAATGATGTTTTCTGAAAATATATTGATGGTTTCTGAAATACAATTGATGTTTTCTGAAATTCTATTTATGTTTTCTGAAATTCAAATGATGTTTTCTGAAATACAACTGATGTTTTCTGAAATTATATTGATGTTTTCTGAAATTCAATTGATGTTTTCTGAAATTTTATTGATGTTTTCTGAAATTCTATTGATGTTTTCTGAAATACAATTGATGTTTTCTGAAATTATATTGATGGTTTCTGAAATACAATTGATGTTTTCTGAAATTATATTGATGTTTTCTGAAATTCTATTTATGTTTACTGAAATTCAAATGATGTTTTCTGAAATACAACTGATGTTTTCTGAAATTATATTGATGGTTTCTGAAATACAATTGATGTTTTCTGAAATTCTATTGATGCTTTCTGAAATTCAATTGATGTTTTCTGAAACTCGAATGATGTTTTCTGAAAATATATTGATGGTTTCTGAAATACAATTGATGTTTTCTGAAATTCTATTTATGTTTTCTGAAATTCAAATGATGTTTTCTGAAATACAACTGATGTTTTCTGAAATTATATTGATGTTTTCTGAAATTCAATTGATGTTTTCTGAAATTTTATTGATGTTTTCTGAAATTCTATTGATGTTTTCTGAAATACAATTGATGTTTTCTGAAATTATATTGATGGTTTCTGAAATGCAATTGATGTTTTCTGAAATTCTATTTATGTTTTCTGAAGTTCAAATGATGTTTTCTGAAATTATATTGATGGTTTCTGAAATACAATTGATGTTTTCTGAAATTCTATTGATGCTTTCTGAAATCCAATTGATGTTTTCTGAAACTCGAATGATGTTTTCTGAAAATATATTGATGGTTTCTGAAACACAATTGATGTTTTCTGAAATTTTATTTATGTTTTCTGAAATTCAAATGATGTTTTCTTAAATACAACTGATGTTTTCTGAAATTATATTGATGTTTTTTGAAATTCTATTCATGTTATCTGAAATTCAAATGATGTTTTCTGAAACTCGAATGATGTTTACTGAAATTCTATTTATGTTTTCTGAAATTCAAATGATGTTTTCTTAAATTATATTGATGGTTTCTGAAATACAATTGATGTTTTCTGAAATTCTATTTATGATTTCTTAAATTCAAATGATGTTTTCTGAAATACAACTGATGTTTTCTGAAATTAAATTGATGTTTTCTGAAATTCAATTGATGTTTTCTGAAATTTGATTGATGTTTTCTGAAAGACAGTTTATGTTTTCTGAAATTCTATTGATGTTTTCTGAAATTCTATTTATGTTTTCTGAAATTCAAATGATGTTTTCTGAAATTATATTGCTGGTTTCTGAAATACAATTGATGTTTTCTGAAATTCTATTGATGCTTTCTGAAATTCAATTGATGTTTTCTGAAACTCGAATGATGTTTTCTGAAAATATATTGATGGTTTCTGAAATACAATTGATGTTTTCTGAAATTCTATTAATGTTTTCTGAAATAAAACTGATGTTTTCTGAAATTATATTGATGGTTTCTGATATACAATTGATGTTTTCTGAAATTATATTGATGTTTTCTGATATTCAATTGATGTTTTCTGAAATTATATTGATGGTTTCTGAAATACAATTGATGTTTTCTGAAATTATATTGATGTTTTCTGACATTCTATTGATGTTTTCTGAAATTCAATTGATGTTTTCTGAAACTCGAATAATGTTTTTTCAAATTATATTGATGTTTTCTGAAATTCTATTTATGTTATCTGAAATTCAAATGATGTTTTCTGAAACTCGAATGATGTTTTCTGAAAATATATTGATGTTTTCTGAAATTCTATTTATGTTTTCTGAAATTCTATTGATGTTTTCTGAATTTCAATTAATGTTTTCTGAAACTCGAATGATGTTTTCTGAAAATATATTGATGTTTTCTGAAATTCTATTTATGTTTTCTGAAATTCAATTGATTTTTTTTGAAATTTTATTGATGTTTTCTGAAATACAGTTTAT
This sequence comes from Cordilura impudica, assembly GCA_963682025.1. Lineage (NCBI taxonomy): Eukaryota > Metazoa > Arthropoda > Insecta > Diptera > Scathophagidae > Cordilura > Cordilura impudica. Next base: position 258,188,084 of record OY821517.1, on the reverse strand, counting down.
GTTTTCTGAAATTCTATTGATGTTTTCTGAAATACAATTGATTTTCTCTGAAATTATATTGATGGTTTCTGAAATACAATTGATGTTTTCTGAAATTATATTGATGTTTTCTGAAATTCAATTGATGTTTTCTGAAATTATATTGATGGTTTCTGAAATACAATTGATGTTTTCTGAAATTCTATTGATGCTTTCTGAAATTCAATTGATGTTTTCTGAAACTCGAATGATGTTTTCTGAAAATATATTGATGGTTTCTGAAATACAATTGATGTTTTCTGAAATTCTATTAATGTTTTCTGAAATAAAATTGATGTTTTCTGAAATTATATTGATGGTTTCTGAAATACAATTGATGTTTTCTGAAATTATATTGATGTTTTCTGAAATTCTATTTATGTTTTCTGAAATTCAAATGTTTTCTGAAATTATATTGATGGTTTCTGAAATACAATTGATGTTTTCTGAAATTATATTGATGTTTTCTGACATTCTATTGATGTTTTCTGAAATTCAATTGATGTTTTCTGAAACTCGAATAATGTTTTTTCAAATTATATTGATGTTTTCTGAAATTCTATTTATGTTATCTGAAATTCAAATGATGTTTTCTGAAACTCGAATGATGTTTTCTGAAAATATATTGATGTTTTCTGAAATTCTATTTATGTTTTCTGAAATTCAAGTGATGTTTTCTGAAATTCTATTGATGTTTTCTGAATTTCAATTGATGTTTTCTGAAACTCGAATGATGTTTTCTGATAATATATTGATGTTTTCTGAAATTCTATTTATGTTTTCTGAAATTATATTGATGTTTTCTGAAATTCAATTGATGTTTTTTGAAATTTTATTGATGTTTTCTGAAATACAGTTTATGTTTTCTGAAATTCTATTGATGTTTTCTGAAATACAATTGATTTTCTCTGAAATTATATTGATGGTTTCTGAAATACAATTGATGTTTTCTGAAATTATATTGACGTTTTCTGAAATTCAATTGATGTTTTCTGAAATTATATTGATGGTTTCTGAAATACAATTGATGTTTTCTGAAATTCTATTGATGCTTTCTGAAATTCAATTGATGTTTTCTGAAACTCGAATGATGTTTTCTGAAAATATATTGATGGTTTCTGAAATACAATTGATGTTTTCTGAAATTCTATTAATGTTTTCTGAAATAAAACTGATGTTTTCTGAAATTATATTGATGGTTTCTGAAATACAATTGATGTTTTCTGAAATTATATTGATGTTTTCTGAAATTCTATTTATGTTTTCTGAAATTCAAATGTTTTCTGAAATTATATTGATGGTTTCTGAAATACAATTGATGTTTTCTGAAATTATATTGATGGTTTCTGAAATACAATTGATGTTTTCTGAAATTCTATTGATGCTTTCTGAAATTCAATTGATGTTTTCTGAAACTCGAATGATGTTTTCTGAAAATATATTGATGGTTTCTGAAATACAATTGATGTTTTCTGAAATTCTATTTATGTTTTCTGAAATTCAAATGATGTTTTCTGAAATACAACTGATGTTTTCTGAAATTATATTGATGTTTTCTGAAATTCAATTGATGTTTTCTGAAATTTTATTGATGTTTTCTGAAATACAGTTTATGTTTTCTGAAATTCTATTGATGTTTTCTGAAATACAATTGATGTTTTCTGAAATTATATTGATGGTTTCTGAAATACAATTGATGTTTTCTGAAATTATATTGATGTTTTCTGAAATTCTATTTATGTTTACTGAAATTCAAATGATATTTTCTGAAATTATATTGATGGTTTCTGAAATGCAATTGATGTTTTCTGAAATTCTATTTATGTTTTCTGAAGTTCAAATGATGTTTTCTGAAATTATATTGATGGTTTCTGAAATACAATTGATGTTTTCTGAAATTCTATTGATGCTTTCTGAAATTTAATTGATGTTTTCTGAAACTCGAATGATGTTTTCTGAAAATATATTGATGGTTTCTGAAATACAATTGATGTTTTCTGAAATTCTATTTATGTTTTCTGAAATTCAAATGATGTTTTCTGAAATACAACTGATGTTTTCTGAAATTATATTGATGTTTTTTGAAATTCTATTCATGTTATCTGAAATTCAAATGATGTTTTCTGAAACTCGAATGATGTTTTCTGAAATTCTATTTATGTTTTCTGAAATTCAAATGATGTTTTCTTAAATTATATTGATGGTTTCTGAAATAAAATTGATGTTTTCTGAAATTCTATTTATGATTTCTTAAATTCAAATGATGTTTTCTGAAATACAACTGATGTTTTCTGAAATTAAATTGATGTTTTCTGAAATTCAATTGATGTTTTCTGAAATTTTTGTTTTCTGAAATACAGTTTATGTTTTCTGAAATTCTATTGATGTTTTCAGAAATTCTATTTATGTTTTCTGAAATTCAAATGATGTTTTCTGAAATTATATTGCTGGTTTCTGAAATACAATTGATGTTTTCTGAAATTCTATTGATGCTTTCTGAAATTCAATTGATGTTTTCTGAAACTCGAATGATGTTTTCTGAAAATATATTGATGGTTTCTGAAATACAATTGATGTTTTCTGAAATTCTATTTATGTTTTCTGAAATTCAAATGATGTTTTCTGAAATTCAAATGATGTTTTCTGAAATTATATTGATGTTTTCTGAAATTCAATTGATGTTTTCTGAAATTTTATTGATGTTTTCTGAAATACAGTTTATGTTTTCTGAAATTCTATTGATGTTTTCTGAAATACAATTGATGTTTTCTGAAATTATATTGATGGTTTCTGAAATACAATTGATGTTTTCTGAAATTATATTGATTTTTTCTGAAATTCTATTTATGTTTACTGAAATTCAAATGATGTTTTCTGAAATTATATTGATGGTTTCTGAAATACAATTGATGTTTTCTGAAATTATATTGATGTTTTCTGAAATTCTATTTATGTTTTCTGAAATTCAAATGATGTTTTCTGAAATTATATTGATGGTTTCTGAAATACAATTGATGTTTTCTGAAATTCTATTGATGCTTTCTGAAATTCAATTGATGTTTTCTGAAATTCAAATGATGTTTTCTGAAATTATATTGATGGTTTCTGAAATACGATTGATGTTTTCTGAAATTCTATTGATGCTTTCTGAAATTCAATTGATGTTTTCTGGAACTCGAATGATGTTTTCTGAAAATATATTGATGTTTTCTGAAATTCTATTTATGTTTTCTGAAATTCAAGTGATGTTTTCTGAAATTCTATTGATGTTTTCTGAATTTCAATTGATGTTTTCTGAAACTCGAATGATGTTTTCTGAAATTTTATTGATGTTTTCTGAAATACAGTTTATGTTTTCTGAAATTCTATTGATGTTTTCTGAAATTCTATTTATGTTTTCTGAAATTATATTGATGTTTTCTGAAATTCAATTGATGTTTTTTGAAATTTTATTGATGTTTTCTGAAATACGGTTTATGTTTTCTGAAATTCTATTGATGTTTTCTGAAATACAATTGATTTTCTCTGAAATTATATTGATGGTTTCTGAAATACAATTGATGTTTTCTGAAATTATATTGATGTGTTCTGAAATTCAATTGATGTTTTCTGAAATTATATTGATGGTTTCTGAAATACAATTGATGTTTTCTGAAATTCTATTGATGCTTTCTGAAATTCAATTGATGTTTTCTGAAACTCGAATGATGTTTTCTGAAAATATATTGATGGTTTCTGAAATACGATTGATGTTTTCTGAAATTATATTGATGGTTTCTGAAATACAACTGATGTTTTCTGAAATTATATTGATGTTTTCTGAAATTCAATTGATGTTTTCTGAAATACAATTGATGTTTTCTGAAATTCTATTGATGCTTTCTGAAATTCAATTGATGTTTTCTGAAACTCGAATGATGTTTTCTGAAAATATATTGATGGTTTCTGAAATACAATTGATGTTTTCTGAAATTCTATTTATGTTTTCTGAAATTCAAATGATGTTTTCTGAAATACAACTGATGTTTTCTGAAATTATATTGATGTTTTTTGAAATTCTATTCATGTTATCTGAAATTCAAATGATGTTTTCTGAAACCCGAATGATGTTTTCTGAAATTATATTGATGTTTTCTGAAATTCTATTTATGTTTTCTGAAATTCAAATGATGTTTTCTTAAATAATATTGATGGTTTCTGAAATACAATTGATGTTTTCTGAAATTCTATTTATGTTTTCTGAACTTCAAATGATGTTTTCTGAAATGCAACTGATGTTTTCTGAAATTAAATTGATGTTTTCTGAAATTCAATTGATGTTTTCTGAAATTTTATTGATGTTTTCTGAAATACAGTTTATGTTTTCTGAAATTCTATTGATGTTTTCTGAAATTCTATTTATGTTTTCTGAAATTCAAATGATGTTTTCTGAAATTATATTGCTGGTTTCTGAAATACAATTGATGTTTTCTGAAATTCTATTGATGCTTTCTGAAATTCAATTGATGTTTTCTGAAACTCGAATGATGTTTTCTGAAAATATATTGAAGGTTTCTGAAATACAATTGATGTTTTCTGAAATTCTATTTATGTTTTCTGAAATTCAAATGATGTTTTCTGAAATACAACTGATGTTTTCTGAAATTATATTGATGTTTTCTGAAATTCAATTGATGTTTTCTGAAATTTTATTGATGTTTTCTGAAATACAGTTTATGTTTTCTGAAATTCTATTGATGTTTTCTGAAATACAATTGATGTTTTCTGAAATTATATTGATGGTTTCTGAAATACAATTGATGTTTTCTGAAATTATATTGATTTTTTCTGAAATTCTATTTATGTTTACTGAAATTCAAATGATGTTTTCTGAAATTATATTAATGGTTTCTGATTTACAATTGATGTTTTCTGAAATTATATTGATGTTTTCTGAAATTCTATTTATGTTTTCTGAAATTCTAATGATGTTTTCTGAAATTATATTGATGGTTTCTGAAATACAATTGATGTTTTCTGAAATTCTATTGATGCTTTCTGAAATTCAATTGATGTTTTCTGAAACTCGAATGATGTTTTCTGAAAATATATTGATGGTTTCTGAAATACAATTGATGTTTTCTGAAATTCTATTTATGTTTTCTGAAATCCAAATGATGTTTTCTGAAATACAACTGATGTTTTCTGAAATTATATTGATGGTTTCTGAAATACAATTGATGTTTTCTGGAATTATATTGATGTTTTCTGAAATTCTATTTATGTTTTCTGAAATTTAAATGATGTTTTCTGAAATTATATTGATGGTTTCTGAAATACAGTTGATGTTTTCTGAAATTACATTGATGTTTTCTGATATTCTATTTATGTTTTCTGAAATTCAAATGATGTTTTCTGAAATTATATTGAAGGTTTCTGAAATACAATTGATGTTTTCTGAAACTCGAATGATGTTTTCTGAAATTATATTGATTTTTCTGAAATTCTATTTATGTTTTCTGAAATTCAAATGATGTTTTCTGAAATTATATTGATGGTTTCTGAAATACAATTGATGATTTCTGAAATTATATTGATGTTTTCTGAAATTCTATTTATGTTTTCTGAAATTCAAATGATGTTTTCTGAAGTTATATTGATGGTTTCTGAAATACAATTGATGTTTTCTGAAATTCTGTTGATGTTTTCTGAAATTGAATTGATGCTTTCCGAAACTCGAATGATGTTTTCTGAAATTATATTGATGTTTTCTGAAATTCTATTTATGTTTTCTGAAATTCAAATGATGTTTTCTGAAATTATATTGATGGTTTCTGAAATACAATTGATGTTTTCTGAAACTCGAATGATGTTTTCTGAAATTATATTGATGTTTTCTGAAATTCTATTTATGTTTTCTGAAATTCAAGTGATGTATTCTGAAATTATATTGATGTTTTCTGAATTTGAATTGATGTTTTCTGAAACTCGAATGATGTTTTCTGAAATTATATTGATTTTTTCTGAAATTCTATTTATGTTTTCTGAAATTCAAATGATGTTTTCTGAAATTATATTGATGGTTTCTGAAATACAATTGATGTTTTCTGAAATTATATTGATGTTTTCTGAAATTCTATTTATGTTTTCTGAAATTCAAATGATGTTTTCTGAAATTATATTGATGGTTTCTGAAATTCTATTGATGTTTTCTGAATTTCAATTGATGTTTTCTGAAACTCGAATGATGTTTTCTGAAATTATATTAATTTTTTCTGAAATTCTATTTATGTTTTCTGAAATTCAAATGATGTTTTCTGAAATTATATTGATGGTTTCTGAAATACAATTGATGTTTTCTGAAATTATATTGATGTTTTCTGAAATTCAATTGATGTTTTCTGAAATTTTATTGATGTTTTCTGAAATACAGTTTATGTTTTCTGAAATTCTATTGATGTTTTCTGAAATACAATTGATTTTTTCTGAAATTATATTGATGGTTTCTGATATACAATTGATGTTTTCTGAAATTATATTGATGTTTTCTGAAATTCTATTTATGTTTTCTGAAATTCAAATGTTTTCTGAAATTATATTGATGGTTTTTGAAATACGCTTGATGTTTTCTGAATTTATATTGATGTTTTCTGACATTCTATTGATGTTTTCTGAAATTCAATTGATGTTTTCTGAAACTCGAATGATGTTTTCTGAAATTATATTGATGTTTTCTGAAATTCTATTTATGTTATCTGAAATTCAAATGATGTTTTCTGAAACTCGAATGATGTTTTCTGAAAATATATTGATGTCTTCTGAAATTCTATTTATGTTTTCTGAAATACAATTGATGTTTTCTGAAATTATATTGATGTTTTCTGAAATTCAATTGATATTTTTTGAAATTTTATTGATGTTTTCTGAAATACAGTTTATATTTCCTGAAATTCTATTGATGTTTTCTGAAATACAATTGATTTTCTCTGAAATTATATTGATGGTTTCTGAAATACAATTTATGTTTTCTGAAATTATATTGATGTTTTCTGAAATTCTATTTATGTTTTCTGAAATTCAAATGTTTTCTGAAGTTATATTGATGTTTTCGGAAATTCAATTGATGTTTTCTGAAATTTCATTGATGTTTTCTGAAATACAGTTTATGTTTTCTGAAATTCTATTGATGTTTTCTGAAATTCAAATGATGTTTTCTGAAATACAATTGATTTTTTCTGAAATTATATTAATGGTTTCTGAAATACAATTGATGTTTTCTGAAATTATATTGATGTTTTCTGAAATTCTATTTATGTTTTCTGAAATTCAAATGATGTTTTCTGAAATTATATTGATGGTTTCTGAAATACAATTGATGTTTTCTGAAACTCGAATGATGTTTTCTGAAATTATATTGATGTTTTCTGAAATTCTATTTATGTTTTCTGAAATTCGAGTGATGTTTTCTGAAATTCTATTGATGTTTTCTGAATTTCAATTGATGTTTTCTGAAACTCGAATGATGTTTTCTGAAATTTTATTGAGGTTTTCTGAAATTCTGTTTATGTTTTCTGAAATTCAAATGATGTCTTCTGAAATTATATTGATGGTTTCTGAAATACAATTGATGTTTTCTGAAATACAATTGATGTTTTTTGAAAGACAATTGGAAAATGTTTAGAAAAGAACATATCATAATTTTTTCACAAATGCAATCAGATAAAGTCACACCGATTTACGCTTCAGCTCACACCGATGTGTTACGCTGTTTTTGTGATTGTATTGTGAAATAAAAATTTACCCCCCTGCGCGTATAGATGTTTACACATCAAAAAGGAGACATTTAATACAAACTAATACTTAAAAAACTATACTTATAAACTAAAAGGCCTAAATCTAAATATTTACATAAAAAAAGAAATAATATTTACAAAAGATAAAGAAAGTAATAAAAGAGTGAAAGAAACAACTTCTAAATGTGCGGTGTTGTACACCAAATCACACATGTCAAAAGACCTAATTATCCTGTGGTAAAACAAGAGGTCTGCACCATCGAATAAATAGCTACCATCCCTCAGAGTCAAGAGATCTACCGGAGACATATACCCGTTACCTAAAATAACCTCAACATTCCTATTCCGCGTAAAGCACCCCGCCACCAAACCATTGTCAAGGGTAGATGCCCTCTCCAAAAATCTAATAGCACAGTTCACCAGGAAAACATCTATCATCGGAAACGCTACACCGTTGTAAATCACCCTACAAGATGGCCTACGTACCACCCTGGCCATGTTTCCCAATCTCAGGTCTCATTCCCAGGCATGCCGTAAAGATACGCCGTTCCCATATCCTAAGCCTCTCCATCTGGCTCGAAGAAATTCCAAACCAGGTAGTTTGTTTGGTAAAAAGTTAAATTCATATATATTTGCTGAAAACAACCAAATGAGAATTCTAGCAAAGTTATACTATTTAAGCCTCTTCCTGCAACAGCTGTATAACCTGCTATGCAGAATATAGATCAATTTTTTGAAAAAAATGTGCCAATTTTTTTGCTTTATTTAGAGTGAAAACATTTGATCTTGGGCCTGAATAATTTCAAACTCAATCATTAAAATTAAATTTTTCAAAAATTTTATGTGCCTAGACAATTAAATCCTAACATTTTGTGGATTTTTTAAATCCGCTTCGTGTATACAATGTCGAATTCGTAGTGGTTTGTAGCGTGATTATATTCATAAAGTGAACCATGACTTCAGTTAGTCACTAAACAAATGTATTTTAGTTTACGACTCAAGGCATCAACCAAAATAAGTTTAAGTACAAACATTTGCTGATACGGCTACTGTTGATAAGTCAATGCCCGTAGTTGTTTACGGAAATGCTTGCGTTTAACCAATTGTGGATACAGCAAATGAATTCTGCAGTACATAAATCACGCCTCACATGAATGTACATATGTATGTTGGTTTTAGGTATTGGATATTAACATGAAATAACTAAGTTGTAAACTTTTATATAAGAGAAGGCATTAATTAAAAATAAAATGAATCAGACTTTAACTTTACAAAGAGCAACAAATGTTATTTCTTTTATATAGTAATTTGAATATCTTTTAAATACTCCTCCCTTATACATATGTTAAAAAATATGACATTTTTTTTTCTTTTTTTATTTTCATTTATTTTATTCTGTTATATTATATAAACTTTCCCACAATTGTAATTTAACCATTTCTGGTAAATCAATAAATTCTAAATCACTGCCAATATTCAAACATTGTAAATTATTATTGCTACAAACGGGTAACCAGCGTTTTCCATTTAATGCTTTATCAGTATGCCCACAGTTGGGATTTGATTTCATGGCAAACGACGACAAAATATCCATCATACGTTTAATGTTTTTATATTCTTCCGTCTCTGGAGATAGTTTCCAAGAGAAATTACCATAGAATATATATGAAAGATCATCGACGTGTGCTACACCACGCATTTTCTTTCCGCAGTATTTAATACGTTGATGATTAAAGTCAGGTGAATCGAAATCAAAGCGATATAAATATGTTGGTGCTTCATTCCCAGCGTTAAGACGAGCCTTTAGTGTGCGTAAAATTGGATGCCAAAAAAATTTGTAGGAAATGTACTTAAAAAAAAAAAATAGTTAATAGTAGCAAGTAAGACAAGAATAGTCCGCCAGACCCATTTTAAAAACATTAACCGTAGAAACAGACTTGGATCATAAAAATTCAAATGCGCAATTACATACAACTAACAATAAGTCCTAACGATAAAGAATTTCTTCGGTAAGCTTTTCGTTGAACAAATATTTTTTTTTTATTTCCGCGGCGTTGTGACGCACCGTAAAAGAACTAATTAAATCTATTTGAGCGTTCGTCGCGTTTATGATTGCGTCGACAATTGTGTGCCTCTATTTATGGTTTCCTATGTTCCAATTTAACGACGTAAATATATCGTACGTCGTTCTGCTCCTACGGTAAATTTTAAAATTAAATTTGGAGCAAAAGAAAGTTAATATCTTGGTATGGCGGCTGGAAAGTTATTATGGTTTCTTTATTAATTGTGACACAGAGTGATAACTGTTAAACAATCGATGAAAAAACAAATATCTCCCCAAAAACAAATTATTTTATAAAGGATTAAATTCTGTTAGTGTAATAACTTACATCGCAATAATTTATAGCGTTCTCTAATACTGCTTTCTTATCACCAAAATGTTGAGATTTTATTTTCATTCCTAGCTGTTTTTGCAATTCCAGAGAATATTTTAACTTTAAAGGCAGTGGCAAAAAGTGTTGAGGATTATCATCTAACTCATTTAGTACGAATGGGGCCACATGAACTCTACCATACATCATGAGACCTTCAAATGAGGTACCGCCGATCATTACAGGTATTTCATTACTCCATGCTTCTGACAAAAGTTCTTCCGGATGTTTTGCTAAAATACACATATTACTATCATACGGTTCCACACATGGTCCGAAAGCGAACACGGCATCATTCATTCTATCTGCCTTATCTGGTAAATATGGTTTTATCAATTCTTCGGCTGGTAATTGTTGTAAATATTCGAATATTTGTTTTTCATCTTTTTCAGGGCCTTCAAATCCACAAGCTTTAGCTAAACGTTGCGGTACGTTTTCTAAAGGGCAATAGGAGCACGGGCTTAATACAGTACCGGACATTAATATGGCTTTGTGAAAAAGTCCCTTCGCAAGGGGACAGAACATTAAATAGTGAACCGAAGCAGCACCAGAACTGAAACCAAAAAGTGTTATATTATTAGGGTCGCCATTAAAGTTGCTTATATTTTCCTTAAGCCAATTTAAGGCCATAAGTTGATCTTTAAGGCCAGTATTACCAGGAACTTGTAACTGTGGATCCTTAAATGAGATAAAACCTGTAAAATATTTAAAGCTTTAGTGAATATCTGTACATGAGTAAAACTTAAAACACCAACCAATTGCAGAACATTTTCCTAGCTTTTTCACAATAAAAACCGCAATAAACTTGATAACTTAATGTCGTGAAAATATCTTTCAACAAAAACTAGTGACAAATTTGCTAATATCTTTAAAATAAATAAATTTTGAGTACATGAGTACTATGATATCAACTAATTGTATTGTTTAAACAAGAAATATGCATTTGCTGGAATTAAAGCACTAAATTGGCACCCAAAGTGATTTTGAATCAATCGGTATAATAAAAGACGGCTCTAGACTAAGTAATGGTTATAAAATGGCATAGCTTAAGCTGTTTTTATAGATACTTATATTGTCAATTGTCATTTAATTTAAATATTTACCTAATGGACCCACACGATATCCTATAGTTACTAAAACCAAATCCTTCATCATAAAATAGTCGGGACCATGTGAATCTTTACTGGGATCACCTCTTTCAAATCCACCACCAAAAATTAATACCATTACCGGTAATGGTTTTGATGAGATTAACTACAAAATAGATATGAGGGAAAATTTTTCTCACAACTCAAATTAAATTCTCTTAAAATTATCAAAACACTTACATGCTTAGCGTAAATATTTACATATAAACAATCTTCACTTCCTTCTATTTGATCATTTGAAAAGTTCTTTTGCATTGGAATTGGAGATTGTTGTGTGCAATCCAAAACTTCAGACCAAGACTTTTTGGGCTGAGGTGAGCGAAAACGCAATGATCCCACTGGAACCTCAGCAAACGGAATTTTTTCAAATGAATAATATGTGTCATCATAAACAGTTTTACATTGCTGGCCCTTAACTGGTCCCAAATTCGTTTGCCTAACCAAATCACTTTTGGGAAATATTCTAAACTTGATATAATTTTTATAAAATACAACCATTGTCTTAATATTTACCTTCGTGACATTGTTGTTTTTAGCCAGATTACTCAATCTTTCTTTAGTTTGAAAGTAACTTAATTTTTAAATGTTAACTTTATCTTATAGTTGAAGTTCAACGAAACTTTCAGTAAGTAATCTGGCCTGAATACTATAATAAAATTTGATAAACATTTTTTAATAAATCTCTAAATTTTTTTTGTTACAGTTACTTGATTTCCGCGTTTATAAACTCATAAAAATTTAAAATACATTCAAAAATATTTGCCTTTTTCGGTGTCGGAGAACACAAAACTAGCGGTTATTGGGTGCAAGACAGCCATTTTAAAAGCGTTGAATTGAATATATTGTAAATAGCAAATTATCATATGAGGTTAGAGCTGTTCTTTATTAATCTATAAATAACTAAAATACTTAGCAAAGAATTTTATGCTACCAGAAAGGAAACATGCACTAAAATTAAAAATATATACATTTGGATAAAAATTCAGTCCATATAAGCAAAAATGTAGTAAAAATATGTAGTATTTCAGCTGTTTTAACAAAATTCTGAAAATGAATTAAAAATACGACATAGAGTGAAAACTCCGTGGTCTCACATAGAGATAGCGTGACAAGTCTAAATTTTTTTTAGAAAAAAAGAGAGTACGACATATATTAAATAAATGAACAATTATATATGAAAAAGCTGTCTGCTCTATGGGTGCTGCGATTTTTAACAGCTGAAACGTGCTCATGATTCAAAGTATGCTTTACAGATGTTTGAATTGAGTTCAACTAAATTTTTACATTGATTTATAACAATGGATGAGACGAGGATTCATTGTTATACACCGGAGTTCAATAGACAGTCTGCGGAGTGGTTTCAAGTGTGCAAAAGTTGACCAAAGCTATCAAAAACTCAACAATCGGGTGGAAAGGTAATGGCCAGTGTTTTTTTGGATAAAGGAAAAACAAATACCATGTTGAGTTGTTGGACAGATTGGATGAAGAAATTAAGAAGAACGACCCAAGAAAAATAAGAAAAAAATCTTGTACCATCATAAGAATGCATCGGCTCATTCATCTTCTTTGGCTTCAGAAAAATTTAAGTCTTTACATTACGAATTGCATCCTCACCCCCGTATTATCCAGATCTGGCCCCCAGCGATTATTTGTTCCCAAACTTGAAAAGTTGGCTCCAGGGAAATGAAGAAGTCATATCAGAGACGGAAGCCAATTTTGAAGAGTTTGACAAATCGTATTGTTTCAGGAGTATAAAGAAGTTAGAGGATGAAGTACAAGATGACTTCACTATTATTTTTGGCGGTTTTAATTTGCCTTCAATATTCTGGAAGTTCTTACCTGATGTCAAATATTTTGTTCCGTCCAAAACAAATAACAAGTGTGAAAAGCTTTTCAATATTTAATGATCATTATGAATTATTGGACTTAATACTTATTTGTCAGATATTAGCAAAAAATTCGTTTTTTTTATTTACTCTTTGAATGAACATACATACATATGTACATATGTATATAAAAAAAGAATTTTTTGACTTAAATTGAATGAAATCGCTAATTCTCAGCGCTGAATATTTCTTGCTATTTAAAATATGGGAAAGTCAAAGATTCGTCGATTTGTGCAATAATTTCGTCAATTTTCCCCAAAAAGGTAAGAAATCTACAAAAATGTCCCATGGACAAAAATAAGAAAAAAAAATTGTCTCAGATTATGATGAAACATATATTATTTGATAGACCGTAAAGTATCTCATATGAATAATAAATAATAATAATAATAATAATAATAATAATAATAATAATAATAATAATAATAATAATAATAATAATAATAATAATAATAATAATAATAATAATAATAATAATAATAATAATAATAATAATAATAATAATAATAATAATAATAATAATAATAATAATAATAATAATAATAATAATAATAATAATAATAATAATAATAATAATAATAATAATAATAATAATAATAATAATAATAATAATAATAATAATAATAATAATAATAATAATAATAATAATAATAATAATAATAATAATAATAATAATAATAATAATAATAATAATAATAATAATAATAATAATAATAATAATAATAATAATAATAATAATAATAATAATAATAATAATAATAATAATAATAATAATAATAATAATAATAATAATAATAATAATAATAATAATAATAATAATAATAATAATAATAATAATAATAATAATAATAATAATAATAATAATAATAATAATAATATTTATTGACAAAATTTATTTTAATTACAATTTACAAAGATATTTTCTATAATTAAAATTTTTCTTTTTCATATAAATCTTAATCAACAAAAGATAAATCTATACTAATATTATGAAGAGGTAATGTGTGTTTGTTTGTTTGTTTGTTTGTAGGAGGTAATCTCCCTAACTACCCCTGCGATATTCCTGAAATTTTCACGGAGTCTTACTGGGGATATGGGAATTGCTATAGGCTATAATTTTTTAAATATTTTTAGTGGGCGTGGCACCACCCACACAAAGTAAATTTTTAAAATCATATACATATATTGAGTATTATGACAGGGAGAGCTTTGCAAATTTGTGTGAGGTCACCTATTGTTAATATTAGTGGCTACGCCGGAATTGGGCGTGATCCGAGCAGTGGGCGTTGCACCGCCCGTACAAAGTATCATATAACTTTGTATCATATAACTGGTATACTAAAAAAAGGAAGCTTTGACAGTTTGCACGACACCATCAGATCTTAGTATGAGTAGTCGTTGCACCGCCCATACAAAGTAAATATGTATATGATATCATATAACAGGTGTACCAAAAAAGGGAAGCTTTGACACTTTGCACGACACCATCAGATCTTAGTATGAGTAGTCGGACAAAAAATTGGCGTGGCACTCCCCATGCAAAGTCCATCAGATATTAATGTGAGTAGTCGAATAAAAATTGGGCGGGATGGATGGATCTTCAAAAACAAAAATGGGCAAAATCAAAAGTGGTTAAAAAGAAAAATTTCCAAATTATATTCTAAGTTCAAGGCCAATAGTTAAGTGTTGCCAGATCTAATTTTGATAATCCATCTTCTTCTCATGGGCAGCTACATATACCTTGCTCCAGGCTGGGAATGCCGAAAAATCTGATAATTGTTGTACCGAATGAAAAAACCAAAAAAACATTGTATATCAGTAAATATTCGAATAAAAAATCTATGCTAATAATCTATACTAACATAATAAAGAGGTAATATGTGTGTGTTTGTAGGAGGTAACTACTCATCTGACCTTCCTGAAATTTTCACAGGGTCTTACAGCGGATATTTATTTTAAATATCATTATATATTAATATGATAGAGAAAGCTTTGCAAATTTGTCTCAGGTCATCTATTATTAACGTGAGTAGTCAGACAAAAAAATGGGCGGGATTGGACAAATGCGCGTGGCACCCCTACACAAACTTAATATTAAATGTGATGTATGTGAATTACTGTATTAGTGAGAGCCTTGGGACTTTGCGTGAGCATCTCATAACGATTCGTTGGGGGGCGGGGGGGAGGGTGTAGCGAAGCACACCGGGTTACATCTAGTATAATAATAATTGACAATGTTCATTTAAAACGTCTGTCGGTCTAATTATGTAATCAACTTTAATTAATTGTATTCAGATATCATTAGCTGTCTAAATTGTAATGCAGATTTCAAGAAATTTAATAACTTGAACCAGTCATCTTCTGCGCTGCCATCAAGAATCATTTAATAAGGGTTGGCGAAAACAACGGATTCTAAATTCTTTAAGAACTGAACAAATTCCCAGAAAGTGTTGTAGCATATCACAAATAATGTAAAAATTGTTGTTATGTAGAAGTTGTTGTTAGGGATAATCCGAAGCAGGGCACGCTACGACCACCGGCCTTATTGCTCGTCGAAATGGGGGAGGTTCATTGCTCCAATACACCCAGGACCACCATACTACTTATAAATATTTTGAAGAGCGTGCAATTGGTAACGAAGAGGAAATCGATAGGTAATAGAAGGATTGAGGAAAAGTAAGTAAGAGAAAAAAAAAAAAATACCAACACAAAAATAAGTTTGAATAACGATACAAGGTGTTACTGTTATCGTATATAGCCCTCCCAGCCATGATCAAAATAAAACACTACATTCCAAAACAAATATTTAAATAATGATCCCAATTTCGAGTTCTACAACCGCTTGGTTTACCTTAGCTTAAAATCAAACAGAATATTTTATTGTTTAGCCCGAACTCATAGTGATTTTATTGAAACATTAACAAATTCATTTAATTGTGTTACTAAAGTTTAATTCAAGTTTTAACACTATTCTCAATATCTATCTTAGCTGGACATATGCAGATAAGTTTCATTTAGTATATTAATAAATTTTGAAACAAACCATAGTTAGGTAGGTGAGTAAAAGTAAGGGAAAAGTATATGTTTAAGTCTAAATGATTTATGATATATGTTTAAATAATAATGTACGAAATTAAAGATAGAAAAAAAAATAATATTAAAATAAAAATTTTACTGGTTGTGTCTCAAGGTTTTGCAATTATGCTTATAATTTTAATGTTTTTATTTCCTTTGTATTGATCATATTTCAAAATTATAACAAAAAAAGAGATCAAATTGGAGTTAAAATATTTATAACAATCTCATGCATAATTTATAGCATGGTAGAAATAGTTCAAATAAAAGCTTTATTAAAAAAAAGAACTTTATCTGGTCACCCAAAAACAAAAGTTCGTACTTTATAAATTAAATAAGTTAGAATATCCATCCATGAGAACAGATGAAAAAGATCGAATAAAAAAAAATTTATATAATTGTTACGCGAGAGAACAGCACCACAAAAAAAATATATAAAATAATAAATGAGATTAAAATACACTTACATTAACGAGTATTTACGTTGCTCCCTCGTCGAAAGATCTTTCGATGCAGGTATTTCTTTTTGGGCTGTTGAAGAATATTTTATTTTGCAGGTTCTCTTAATTAAGAAATGTTGCTAGTCAAAGTTTAGCAACATAGTCGTAACGTATAACCAATTAATTTCTGAAACATTGACTTAAGAGAATGTACTTGGTATTTTCAATTGTTTTAAATAGTTTATAGACTCCTTTTTTTTTCCTCTCTCATTATTATGTATTATTAAATGCAATTTCTACAGCGAATTGTTAACCAATACATAGCTCATACATGCCTCACACAAGATCGCTGTTAGTTTAATTCATAGCAAAAGGACAGTTATTGTCATAAGCGAACGTTCATTGATCAATATATATGAAACAATGTATGTTGTATGAACTTTGCTTTGGTTACAAAAAAACTAAATAAAAAAAAAATTAAATCACGATACCGCAAATTGAAATGAAAATAGTTATAAGCACGAAAAAGTAAAAATTTAGGAATCACTAATTATTAAGTGCTTTGGGTTTATAATATTCTGTTTTCTGTTTTTTTTTTTTTTTTTTTTGCAAATACATTC
Organism: Cordilura impudica; assembly: GCA_963682025.1. Classification (NCBI taxonomy): domain Eukaryota; kingdom Metazoa; phylum Arthropoda; class Insecta; order Diptera; family Scathophagidae; genus Cordilura; species Cordilura impudica. The sequence continues at coordinate 258,170,693 of OY821517.1, read as the reverse complement.
TTTTCACACCTTACTGACGCTAGTATTTGTTATTATTCTTTTCTGGTTTATTTTCAAAAAGATTCTTTTTTTTTTGGTTTTTTTTTTCCTTAAGACAATGTTTTCTTCCCTGTAGCTTATATTAATGCATATTTCGTAAAAAAAAATTGGTTTCGGAGTAGTGACTCGATGTACGGATCTGTTTTAAGCCTTGGGTGAACTGCTGTCGTACGACTTTTAACACTTGCGATAAACTTCCAAAATAACACAAGCGACTGTTTTTTTTCTTTTTTTAGTTTTTACTGTTCTTCTAGGCTCGTGTATGATGTATTATAACCTTAGCTATTTTTTCTTTGTTGTTACTGAACACAAGGTGCCAAATCTATACAAATTAAAAGTTGTATGAGAAAAAAAATTTGTTCTAAATAAATTGTTATTATTATTTAATGTTACCATTAGAGATGGCACCAGAGGGATGAATGTGGAAACAGCTGGGGAGTAGTTAAATGTCCAAAGCAAAGTGATCTCTGTTCTACAATCTATAAATTGAGCATTTGTCTATTGATTCGAATGAAACCTCGGATTTAGTCTGTTAACCATACCTGGTAGTTCTTCTGTAAAATCAAATGTTGGTTGGTGCTGAAGTTACCAAAATGTACCCTGACAAAAAGGCATTCCACAGCAGTGGAATAAATAATCTGGCCAATGCTGTTATGTATAACAGAAAGAAATGCAAGGTTCATTCTCTTAGCAGAATGTAACCACCTTATTTGTAATGCAGAGGAAAAGGTAGAATACTCACATTTAATTGTTGGCAAATATGTTAATACGAATTTTGGTGTAAATTTCGTCCCAAATTACTATGGGTTATTGATTTAAATATAATATATGAATTATTACACAAACTTGAAGACAAATATAGTTTTTGCTTCCCTTTTTTTATATAACTTTATTTAGCAAATATATTAGATTTATGAAAACTTATGTTTTTTTTTTACACTGGCTTACTAGCTCTTTCACCGTAGGTTGTACGAATTACCAATGGCAGAGATTTTTGTCCTTTCGTTGCATGTAAGCTCGTATTCTTAAGCATGATTTAGCATATTTGATCAAATAACATTGTATTTCCAGAATTATAGTAAAGTATAAAGGGGAGAAAATAAAAAAAAACGTAAGCGTCAAGAGCACACTACGTAAACAAGGTATTAATAAATTCAGAGATGGCGTTGTATTCACCAAGCAATTTATTAGTCAGTATATTTGAAAACATTTTGATAAGAAAAATTTTCGAAAGTTAATGCAAGCGCCATTACAGTGTTGAAGTGTTTCCTTTTCTCGAAGGTTACATAAAGTACATAGCTTTTGATCTTCTCCTGTACCAAATCTATTACCATTATGAATATAAAATAATTGTTTTGGTTCGATTTCGTTTTACGTCACAAGAGGGCGCCAAACACAGAGTTTTAAGCAAAAATTAATGAACAGAATAATGCATTTCAATTGTTGCACGAAAATAATTGTCAAAAATTTACTTCTGTAAACAACGGTTTGAAGTTTCTTTTTAAGTACATTGATATATTTGAAATAAACCAAAATAAAGTTTCAAATATACGTTTTCAATAAAATTATTCCAAAAAATTCTCTTTTTTCGTTCGATATCCAATAATTACAAAAGTTTGATGGAGTATAAAAAAATACGTCTAAATTACGTCTATTTTTTTATTTTGATTTTGATAAGTATATACTGTTAAAAGAAATAGTGCCTATTTTTTGCCACAAATTTAAAAAATTACCAAATTCATGATTTTTACTAAAATGTCTTGCATATAAGAGCGTTTAACATTCACATGAAGTTAAAAAATTATTAAAATTAATTCTTCAATATAAATTAAATTAAAGAAGCATTTGAAATTGGACTCTATAAGCTTTATACAGGGTTTATTTTGTTACAATTGGATGTCACGTTGAAAGGATACACTTGTTTAAAAATCAGGTATAATTGTATGACTTTCAAACATCAAAATTGTTAAATTTGTAAACATTTTTTAACTACCTTGTTTTAAGTAAGTTTTGCCACAATGTTAAATAGCTTTTAATGCATCTTAAAAGCACTATTATAAAAAATTATGAAAAAGAATATGCTAATGGCTTTGAATATATGTCTTTCAACATATATTTTCAACAAACTTTATGAAAATTAGATATTTTTTATAGGATATATAGCGTTCTTACGATAAAGGACAATGCCAGGAAAACAAGTCCTATCATTGGTTGAAATAAAAATATGTTAGTATAGTAATTTTATAATGTTGATGATGTGTTTTGACCATTTTTGTAGCTTTAACTAGGATTTTTAATTCCAGGATATACGAGAGGTATACATATCCTTCCAAAAATTTTTTTAACATTTTGTATTTAGTCTTGCTATAGTTGTAGAGAAATAATGTACAAATTTTCATAATTTTATGATAAGATATTCTATTTTTGCAACATTTTTAAAAAAAAGGACATATGTCAGGTTAGCGATTACTTGCTTGAATTAAAGGAAAGATTGTCAAATATAGTAAAATCTTTGATTCTGTAACCAATTTTGGATATATTTTGACAACTTTTGTAGCTTTTATTACACTTATCTATTTTCTTTTTGATTTTGCATTTATAGACGCGCTTCTCTTATGAAAACCAATATTCGTCTTATTCTAACTATTTGGGACGCTATAATTACGTTTTTAAAATTCAAGATATATGGGAAGTATGAGAATCCTTGCATCGATTTTTTTGAAATTTTTATATTTTTTCTAATTTGCGCTATTTACAATAGTGTACCGAATTTCATTAGGCTGCGATAACTCCTTCTATTTTTGTCCATTCGTTATATGGGAACGAACCACTGTGCGCCCCTGGCGGCTGTTAAAAATAAAAACAAATGTGAAAAATGTATTTCCTGACCCCAAAAACCCCCCGGTATACACATTTTCAATAATTTTTTTTTACATTTGAATGAGTATTATGGAAAATATCATGAAAATACATTCGTCGAAATTTTGGCAGGCTCGAGAATGATTTTAGGTCTATGGTTTCTTGGGCATATATACTTTTTAAGGCCCATAGTACCAGAATCGCGATGAACTCATAGAGATTTTTTCGGCCCCATACACTTTGACCCACCCTAATATACATATATGTTTTACAGCAACGAAAATGGTTGTAGAAATTCTTCGCGTTATTTAAATAGATTTTCGCATGATGGCAATGCTCAAATTTATTTTCTGAAATAGAATTTCTATTGATGGCGAGCTCGAATTTGATCTACTTATAGATTGAACAGAGTTGCAAATTTGAATTTGTAAAAAATTAATGTTTTTTTTGTTTATACCTTTTATACATAGTATTTTTTCTTGAAGTTTTAAAGTATTTTAAACAGTATTTTTCTATTGGGTGAAAATTATTTGCAAAAAGGTGAATTTGATTTGCAAAAGGGTGAATTAGATTTGAAAAAAGGTGAATTTCAAGTGCAAAGGTGTGAATTTGGAGTTCAAAGTTTGTATATAACCTCTGCATACCGTTGTGTAGGGTATACAAAAATAGCCTATTTTGGAATAGTAAAGAGTTTTGTAAAAAATCTTTACATGCTGACTTAAATATACGTTTGCGAACGCCAAACAATTTTAAGCATTTAATGAACATTTTATAAAAGTTTTCGTAACCATCCTATTTTAACAACAAATAATTAAAAAAAAAATTGTATCTCAAGAAAATATCAAAACAATTAAAGTAAATAAGTGACGTACCTATAGATATAAAATTTAAAAAAAACGTATGTGAGGTTACTTTACTTTTGTTTTAAAAGCTATCTATAAAAACTGAATAGTCAATTTATTGTTATTTCTAGGCTTTTAAGTTATCAAGTTAGTAACAACATGAGCGTTAACGAATTTACCTACTGTGGAGACATTTTAAATAGCACATTTTGTAAAAAAAATATGAATACATTTATTTCTTTTTATACCCTCCACTCCAGTGTGCAGTTTGTCATTCCGTTTGTAATAATTAGAAAAAAAATTTTGGACCCCATAAAATATATATATTTGTGATCCTTACAACAACCGGAGTTGATATAGCGATGTCCGTCTGTCCGTCTGTGGAAATCGCGATGGCGGCATCAATCGGGCAGATAGGGTGCTCGCTGACATAAAAAGTGATTCACTAACATCCCAGAAAGTTTGCTATTTTAAATCGTTCAAATCGGTCGATCAGGGCCCGAGATTTGAATGAAGAACTAAAAAAAGTCTTGAAAAAATATAATTTTCTATGTTGTTCTTGTCACGATCACGCCCTCAATAGGATAGCTAAGGTAATCGTTTTTAGTGAGAATGATTCTCCAAATTCATGGGAAGATTTCTATTTCAAAAATCATTAAAATCGGTGGAACAGGTCCAAGGAAATCTCTGAAAAATAAAAAAAAAATGAAAAATATGATGTTTCTATAGTGTTCTTGTTGTTATTCTAAATGTTATATTGTTGTCATAGCTGGACTTGTTGTTTTTGTGGTCGTTGTGGTAATAATATAATAAAAACTAACCCTTTGTACATTTTTTATCAACTCTGGTAGAAAAATTTAAAAGTTTCCATTGTTTTGGCATCACTAAAAAAATTTACTAGATCATTTCTGTCATTGCCACGAGCCTGCCTGCAAAGTTTCAGATCGATTGGGTCACGGGAAAGGGGTTAAAATCGATCCAAAATTTATTCGACAAGCAGACACTACGAGTTAATATAAATAATGCTAAAATATCTAGTTGTTAATAAAAAGAAAACAATGTAAATTTAGCAAAAAAAAATTTTTATGTATTCATTTATTTAAAGAGAAAAACACAAAAATAACGTTTGATGTTGTATTTACATATTCATACATACATACACATATTAAATAATACAAATAATATACATATATTCTATATATGTATATCCATAATAACTGCATGTTAGAAATAAATCGGTATATTATTTTATTTACATAAAATTCTGCAATATTTTGTTGTGGGGAAAATACATTTCTTTTGAATTAACACAGTGTCACTTCATTTTGCTCAGCGTGACTATGCCACAGTAGATGGCGTCACAATTTTTGTTCTAATTAGCTTTGCAATAGTTATTTCTATTTTAACATGAATGTCAATATTTTCAAATAGATATTATACAGAACAATGTTAAGAGTACACACGGGCTGGTCTTTTATTTCATACGTTTTTTCATTTTCCTTTACCAATATGAACATAAGTTTGGCATATTATCTTTTTGTTGTCTTTACAAAATAGAGTTACCGAGTTATCAATGAGTTTTTTGCTTTCAAAAAAGTTCTACATAGTTATATAGAATTATTATTCTGCTTTACCTACAAAATATCTGATTGCGATTACATCTAATTTTTTAAAATTGTTTATAATTATTAAAGCATTATTATTCACATAAATACAAAATTGCATTTTTTAAATTTTCCATTCAAATTTAAGAAAATATCAATTCTAAAAACTGGAATTAAAAATTCCAATTATAAATTAGAAAATATTAACTGAATTTCAGAAAATCATATCAAAACGTCGGAAATAATAATTTTAAATTTAGAAGACATCAATTGCATCTTTAATATACATATAAATTTTATTCGTTAAACACAAATTGAAATTCCAAAAAAAAACACCAAATATGTTTACATTTAAAAAATGTTTACATTAAAAAAAATATTGGCATTCAGGAGAAATTAATAGCTTTTCAGTAACTTCTTTTAACGATTATCGAATCGTTACAAAAGAAAAGCAAAACTATCAGTAAAATTTTTAAGCGATATTCGCTATTGTTAAAGTCAGCTGTTGTGTTATCTAAACGACAACGATAAAAACTTAAATTTTTAGGTTGAAATGTCGTCATACATAAATAAAAATCATAAAATAGTGAAAATATTTTGCTTCTATTAAAAAACTTTTTTATATAAATAAAAAATTAAATAGCATATTCAATTCATTATTTCATTTTCAAATAAATAAACAGAAATATTAGTAAAAAAAAAAATAGAGATATTAAACATAAACATAAAATCATCCTGTCAAACGCGAAGTAATTTTTTTTTTCTATTCTTCTTTGTGTTTTTCGCTTATTTTAACAGAGATGCCACTCGTTTACAATTTAAATGAATAGAAAAATAGATTTGTCGACTGTCGTTAAGATGTCTGTACTTAGTGAATCACTTAATCCTCAGTGCAAACAACAATAGCTGTCGATATATTTTGCGATTGTCGGATCGTTGAAATTCTGTCGGATCGTTGAATTCGCACTACAGAAAACATTAATTTAAATTCAATGAATTTTAGAAAACCTCAAATGATATTTAAGAATTGCGAACATAAAAATTGTTACATAAATAAACGCAATTTGATGAGAATGTTATTTTATATATAAATTTTCACAATTTTTTTTTGGATGAAAATTTAAAGTTTTTCAGAAAATAAAGATAACAAATTATTTTATATAAAATGTTTGGGACATTTGGTTTTTGCATTTGGCATCCATAATTTAATTATTTATTATTATAAATTTATTCTCTATGTTTTCCAAATATGGCAATATTTTAATAAAAAAGTTGAGAGAGCTTTTTTTGGTTATTATTTTGTTACTCCATCCGACCTATATGGCCGCAATGAAAAAATATTTCGCCAGTTAAAAGAAACTATACAGCCATCTCCAATTAGCATGATTTAATGCATATTGCCACCCTACACAAATCATTACCTTTGCAATGGAGGTTAAGGCGAGCTATTTCATATAACCGGAAACGCATGCATATAGGAAACGCATGCATATTTTTCCAATATTTTGTTTACATTTATTATCAATACTCAAACCGAGGTGGAGGGTATCAAAGATTCGGCACAGCCGAATTTAACACTCTTACTTGTTTTTTTTTTTTTTTTGTACTATTTTTTAGACCCTTTTATATCCTTGTTAACCATGACGACATTATTTATCAAATGGAAACAAAATGTTTAAAATTTTCTCAGGCCTTTATTTTTTTTTCTTTAAATTCATCGGAACGACTTACCCATTTAATCGACATTAGTTATATTTAAAAATCCTTTTATTTCCTTAAAAAAGACGGTGAAATCCATTTAATTAATTAATTTGACTAGTACCTACTTTTTTGGATGACCCTTATTTTTAATAACGGCAGTGCATCGATGCTGCATTGGTAATATTAATTTCCGAAATCTTTGCAAAAGATTTAGAGGTTTAGATCCGGTGATTGGGAGGGCCATTATAAAAAATCGATTTTGTTGTCACTGAGCCATTTTTTGTACAGACTTTGCGGTATGTTTAGGATGTTTATTTTGTGTCAACTTCCATTTAAAAGGCATTTTTCCTCTACATAAGACGAACCGCCTGCTAAAATGTGTTTGTATACTATGAGATTCATAGTGCCCTCCATACACGTGTAAGTGGACCCACCATATACCAGGAGAAGTTTCTCAGACTAATACACATCCCTCCATTTTTCACCGCTTTTAATTGGTGTAGAGGATCAAATTCTGTGTTTGGATTACATCTCACATACCTTTTCCCATCTGATCCCAAACGGTTGAACTTTGATTCATCTGTAAAAAGTTTTTGTTTTTACATATTTCAGGTCTTTTTAAATGCTACTTAGCAAATCTTAAACATTTCGTTCCGTTTTTTTTAGACAGGTGTAACTTTTTCTGGCAATCCGCCCAAACAAATTATTTTCATTCAGTTTGTTTTTAAATGTGCTTGTGGATAAATTAATGTACAATTTTTCCAGAATTTGTTCCCTAATTCTGGGTGCAGTCAAAAAGGGATCCGTCTTGCACACTCTTTCCACGCCTTTTTTAGTAATGTTGCTTGTGGTTTTAATTTTTCTATAGTGTTTGATAGCATTATACAATTTTTTACTTGGAACATTTTATTTTGAGGGCTATTTCGGTGTGCGTCACCGTGAGTGCTTTCCTCGTCCCATCGTTTAGAAAAATTATCAAATTTTTTACATTGACTCCTTAATTAATTTTCTTGCCTTTTAAAATATACAATTTTTACAAAAAATATGTTTTTTTTATGAAGAGAACTTTCACATACGCTCTTTTAAATGCCCGCATTATTTGTACAATTGATTTAACTTTAACACTTTTATTAATTTAATTTATTTATTTATTAATTTGGAATTCTATACACAAGACTAATGTCTCTTATTACAGTATAGAATTATTAATTTGTTGAAAAAAAAAAATTATACATTACAAATAATTTATAAAAAGAAAGGAAAAATAAATTACAAATAGTTACAATATTAACTTAAATCTAAATGTATTAGACATAAGTTTAATTTTGACTCAAAGAAAGATTAAAAAAAAAAACAAAAGATTTACTAAATTAAATACTTTGTAATAATAAAGTTTTAAAGTTTTACAAATCAAAGTTTTCAAAATGATCAAATGACAAAGGAGAAAAAAGAATTTTTATCCAATCAAACAATAAAGTTCAAAATAGTTAAATCGAGAACAGACTAACAATGCTTTTTTTTGAAAATTTGTGCGTTACTTATAGTTTGTACATTGTATGGAATTGAATTCCAAAGACGGACAGCATTAATGAAGAACTGCCAGCTGGTAATTAAATAACGACGTTTGGGAGGTATAATTCTGTTTCCTCTATTAGAATTGGAAAAAGTTAAACGTTTTGTATAGATGTTCCGGCTCCTTACTGTAGATTACCTTATGTAAAAATATTAAAACTCTGGTTTTGAGTAATTCATCAAACTGAAAACCATAGAGCTTAGCTGTTGTAATTGGTGAAATGGAATCATACCTTCTCTTGCCGTACACGTAAAGTGTTATGTTTTTAAATGCAGAGTTGAGCTTATCTCTGCTAGCAGCATCGCAAACAATTCACATCTATATATCGGAATTGGCATTAAATAGGTTTTTGCAATAATTGATCTAATATTGATGGGTGTGCAATGCTGCGTTGACCAAAGTGTTCTTAGCATCGAAAAAGTATTGTTGAAGCAGATTCCTAGATTTTTTTTTGCTGAATTTACAGTTTCTATACCTTCATTATTAAGATTTAGGTCAGGTATATAAACAGTTCTATTATATAGCATAAAATATTGTGATCAACAGTATCAAAGGCTTTCGAGTGATTTAACAGTATTAAAAAATTTGTCTTCCCTGCATCAATCTCTTTCCTTACATCCTCCGCTACTTCTACCAAAGCAGTAATACAGCTATGGTTTCTTCGAAACCCGGACTGACGATCTGTTAATAGATTTTGTGTATTTAGATAAAGTGATATTTGTTGTGAATGATGCTTTCAAAAGCTTTAGATAAAAATGGTAATATTGCAGTTGGTCTATAATCGGATTTCGTTTCGGGTATTGGGATAATTTTTGAACTTTTCCATTCAGTAGCATAGCAGCTAGTAGCTATAATGCTATTAAATATATGTGTTACGAATGACAAAATTTGAGGGAGAAGAATTTTAAGAAATTTAGGATGAATTCCGTCCGCTCCAACAGCATCTGATTTAATAGACATACAACTTTTCAAAACAACAATCTCATTTACACAATCAAAACTAAATTGGTTAATTGAGGGATCAAAGTGATTAAAAAAGTAATTGTTGTAGTAACTCATGTCTGCTACCACCATAGGAATATTAACGAACTGTTCATTTACAACGTCAAGATCAAAGGACACCGTTTCGTTTTTCATATCTTTGCCGATGCCAATTTCTCTAATCGTTTGCCACATTTTTCTGGATCCTAAGGCTGATGAGAATTATCATTAATTATCTTGCGAGTTTAATTTCTTGCAGCACAGTATTCAATATGTAAATTTGTTGTTTTAAACTTTTTCAGAACCTATCTTTTTATACCCTATACCACTATGTGGTTTGGGTATAATGACTTTGTGCTGCTGTTTGTAACAACCAAAAATATTAGACCTACACCCATCTTTAATTATACCGATCGAATCAGAATCACTTTCTGATTCGATTTAACGATGTCCGTCCGTCCGTCCGTCCGTCCGTCTGTGTGTCCATGTAAAGCTTGTAATCAAACTGCAGGTCGCAAATATGAATATATTTTGACGAAATTTGGTATTTGATCTTTTATCAGCCATGGTGAGAATCGGTCCATGTTCAGACCTAGCCCCCATACAAATGACCCCTATGAATTTAACATAAATTGCCATAAGATCCAAATTATCATACAAATCTTAGTCAAATTGGGTTTGTATGTATATATTACATCCATTAATCAGTAGTCCAGAAATGATCCCTATTGGATAACTCTTAGTCATAGGCCCCATATAGAGCTGCTACCCGACCTTCACTTAAATCTATCAAAAAACAAAAATATTGCACTGATTCTTCTCAAATTTTGTTTGTATATATTTTTGCAAAATACAAGAGACTTTACCAAATATGATCAGGATCGGTCCATTTTTGGGCCTAGTCCCCATATAGATATAGCATCCGATATGAACTTTTTCATATCTGCAGCCGAAAAAATTAATAAAAATCCCACTCAAATTTGGTTTAAGCTTATTTTCTATATCCAGTTAGTTGGGCCTGAGAGATAGGGTCTCTAACGCATGGTATAGGGTATCGTAGAGTCGGTCTAGAGCGACTATAATTTTCTTAATTGTTTCTATTTAAAAATAACAACAGCACTTAAAAGAAAAAATAACTGTAAAAACAATTACATCCTAAAAATAAAATAACAAATTTTTGTATAATTTAATGTTCATTAGTAAGCGAACTATTTAAAATGTCGCCACCGTATGTACAATATTAGAATCTGACAAATATTTAGGAACAACATTTCAACGTATTGAATAGGAAATATATTTAAAATGCTTAAACCAAGATTATGGGCCTAGTTTTAGATCAATTGGATAAGGGGGAATGGGGTTGCCCCATGACAGACAGACAGAGAGATTGAGTTAAAAGAAAGAGTTTAAAAACAAAGTAGACTTTGCTGAAAAGAATTTTTATATTGATGGTTTAGCAATGACTACAGTCGTCTTACTACTCAGGTCTGAAAGGGTGAAACAATTTCATTACCGCCACTTTTGCCGGCCTTTACTTACCTTGACTCCTGATCACAATTTTTCAAATTCCTAAAACTTCTTCTATTTGTCGCATTCTTATACAGTCCTCTTTTCTTTATTTCATTAGTTGAGATACCTCTTCGTGCAAAGCTTTATTTTCCGTAGCCAGTCGATTTGTTTCTGCTTTGTTTTCTTGTATCTGCTGTTGCATTTCTAAAAAATGGGATTTCGTAGGCAGATTTTTTAATTTTTCATCTAACAGTGATGACATCAGGCCAAGAAGTTCATTTGTAGACATCTTTCCGACTTCTATATTAGTTTCAACATCATTTGGAGACAAATTATTTAACTTTCTTTTTGGATTATAACTCTTTGAGCCAACTGTACTCGCAGGTGTGGATGATAAGTTCACCTTATGTTGTGCCACTTTAAGGCGCAAAGTTGGAAACGAAGGCTTCGTTTAATTACAAGTTATTTTAAAACATATCAAGTTTCCATTAATATTTATATGAATTTTCAAAATTATCAAACTTTACAATTACTTATATTCTATATCTAACTAGTTGTATCATATAGTCGGTCTAGACCGACTATAATTATCTTACTTGTTTTATGTTTTTGATGTGTAAACATCTATACGCGCAGGGGGTAAATTTCTATTTCACAATTCAATCACAAAACAAATAAAAAGTTATAGTCGGTCTATATACAAACAAAATTTGAGAAGAATCAGTGCAATATTTTTGTTTTTTGATAGATTTAAGTGAAGATCGGGAAGCAGCTCTATATGAGGCCTATGACTAAGAGTTGTCCCATAGGGATCATTTTTGGCCTACTGATTAATGGATATAATAAACACACATGGATTTTATGGCAATTTATGTCGATTTCATAGGCTAGATCTAAACATGGACAGATTCTCACCAATTCAATAGCGTTCATCCTATAGCCGGTAGAAGCTTATATACCAAATTTCATCAAAATATATTCATATTTGAGACCTGCAGTTTGATTAAAAGCTTTACATGGACACACAGACGGACGGACGGACGGACGGACATCGTTAAATCGAATCAGATAGTGATTCTGATTGGATCGGTATAATAAAAGATAGGTCTAGGTCAAATATTTTTGGTAGTTACAAACAGCAGCACAAAGTCATTATACCCAAACCACATAGGGTATAGGGTATGAACAGTGAAACACGTAATAGGTGAGAGCTGACACATAACGCTGTGTGATTGTATTGGTGAAAAAATTATGATATAAAATTGTTTTTTATGTGACTTTTTTAAAAGCGTCATCTATGTATCACTTATATACGTTTATATTGGGATATTTTTAACGTTTTACAGCAAAGGGTTGTTGAATTAGCCGAAACAGTTTTTGCTATAAGTGATACATAGATGACGCTTTCTGTTTGATTTTAAAATATAACATACTAGATGTTTTCACATATTCCCTGTGATCAGACACACATGATTTTTTTTTTAACTATAAACCCAAAAATTTTAATAATTTTTTATTTTATATGGTGAAAGCTTCTGGCGAAAGCAAAAAATGGTATTGAACGAAAATTGTATTTAAAAAGACCAATTGCAGAAAAGTGAAATTTCTATATCAAAAATTTTTTGTAAATGTGCTTTGTGCTTTTACCATATTTAATATTTCTTTTAAAAACCATTTTTCCATATTATATACAAAATATTTTAAATGTTTTGCTAATTAGTTATTTTTATACCGTCAACACTACTGTGTCACTCATCGAAATAAATTACGGAGACATCATAAACTATATATATTCTTGATCCTTATAAAAGGAAAAGTCGATCTGGCGATGTTCGCCTGTTTATCTGTATGTCGGTCTGTTGAAACTATTTTCCTATCCGCAATAGTCGATTTGGTCGCACTACTAAATAGGTAATGAATGATGTGCGAAAATATAATTTTGGTTCCACATCATTTGGAATAAACGGCTCCCACTCATCACTAAATATTTATTGGTTCCTCGAAATGGTTTTTGTTGGTGGAAGATCAAACTGTTTAATATAAAATATATCAAGGAATTTAAGTTAAAGTACCTTTAATTTGTTTTCAAGTGCACTTCAAATATTTCCCAATAATATTTTCCAAAAAAATTACTGAAAAATGTATTAGTTAATTAAAAAGTAACATAGTACACGGTAATACTACTTAAGGCCCATTTACACGATACCACTCAATCGTATGATTTTTCGAAATAAAAATCCGATGAGATTCATCGGACTGTCATATAGTCGTACCAACATTATTTCTGCATACTTAGGTCGTTTACAGCACACAAATCAAGCAAATTTATTTTGAAATTTATATTTTATTTCCACTTTCTTTGTTTTTGTTTACCTGTTTTTTTTTTAATATTACCAAAAGAAAACAACTCTGGTCCTGTGAAAATGGCTAGTTTTTAGAACTGTTTCTAAAACCATCGGACTTCGAAAATAAAATCTAACAGATTGGTAATCTCATAACATACCCTTTTTACATGATACGACTTTTTCATAATGCTCGACTTTTTAACAGGTCGTATTAAAAAGTGTGATAGTGTAAACTGGCCTTTAAGAAACAGGAGCGTATCCACACTGTTTTAAAATATACTTACCAATATTCGCGTATTGCCCACCAGACCACTATGCAGAGAGTGTATATAAGTTTGTCATTCCGTTTGTACCGCATCGAAAAAATTTTTTTCGACCCCAAAAATGGAAGTAGCTTTGATTTTTTTATTAACCAGAGGACTTCTGACAAATTGTGGGATTTCTTTGGTCATTGATGAAATTTTACTGAAAAGGTTAGAATCATTGGATTGTTTTTTCTTGAGTTTTCTATTTCTTAAATCGTAATATCAAATCTTGAATGAATTTTTGAGTCTTCAAATAAAAGATATACTGTTTTGGTAGAATACTTTTGACATTCTTTTTTCATTTGAAACAATAATTGATATATCAGGTTTTTTAGTGTTGTAACTGATTTTTAAATCGCTTGAGCATTGATATTCTTGTTTTGATGGAATTTTTAAAATGTCGTCAACTTCATTTCAGTTCAGGATATTTCAGATATTAGTGAACTAGTGATTGATAAAGTATCATTTTTGTTTCAGTATTAAATTTCCACTTAAATTTTTATAATATACCAATTCTTGATGACACTATCGATTTTAGGTAATTAATGTGGTTTTCCCAGATAAGGTTATAGTTCAAATTTATTTCAAGTTATTTAACACATTATGCTTCTTTAAATTACATTGCCGTCAGTGTGCATACTCATAAGCTAATCATTGATTAAGATATGCCGTTTAAATCTAATGAACTTTGTTTTTTTTTTTTGGAACTGAGTATTCATATATTCAATCTTAGTTATGACAAAATTGCAACATCATACACCATCTGCGTTTATAGAAATATTTTATCTCTATAATTGAATAACCCTTTCAGACCTGAGTAGTAAAACGAATGTAGTCATTGTAAAACCATCAATATAAAAATTCTTTTTAGCAAAGTCTACTTTCTTTTTTTAATTTTCTTTAGTAAACAGCACGCAAGAGAACTCGCAATCACTGAATACCGGAAAAAATTTGTTGCGAAAATTAAAAAAAAAATAAAAATTATAAAAAATACAAGAACTCGCTCGCACAATATAGCTTATAGCATAGCATAGATTGTAGTGCGTACTCTGACGTCACGTTAGGCTGACCGACGATCTAGACCAAATATGAGTGGAATTTTTATTAATTTTTTGCCTTCAGATATGAAAAAGTTCATATCGGATGCTATATTTCTATGCGGACTATGTTGAAATATGGATCGAACATGATCACAATTGGTAAAGTCACTCACATTTTGCGAATACATTACAAACCAAATTTGAGGAAAATCTGAGCAATATTTCTGTTCGTGTAGATTTAAGTGAAGATCGTAAAAAAGCTTTATAGTGAAGATCAGGAAGCAGGTTTGTATGGGATTCCTGACAGCCATGAGGCACTGAAACAAGAAACTAGAGCAATCATCCAAAATGTTGTGAAAAATTGCGTTGAGTGTATGTGCTACTGCAAGTTCAGGCGAGGAGATCAGTGAAAATAAATAATCGCGAGGATTGTACTTTCGAATAAAAGAACACGTAGGAAAAAAAAGTTATGAGTTTTTATTTATAGCAATATCGAAATAAAAAACTTATATGGTCCACCTGTATATCCAATTAATAATCTTTTCCGTAAGTGCTGTTAGACCGAAAATATCGTTCTTAAATCCCTTTTTGAGTCAATTTAGCGATGTATGTCCGTCTGCCTGCGTACCCATGCGAACTTTATAATTAAACTATAACTCGCAAATATGAGTATATTTTAATAAAATTTGAAACACTGAAAATAGGTAGTAGTCTTAAATAAAATTAAAATTTTCAAAAATTATATGTGCCTAGACAATTAAATCCCAATATTTTGTGGATTTTTTAAATCCGTCTCGTGTATACAATATCGAATTCGTAGTGGTTAAAAAATATAATTTTTTTTCTCTTTATTTTCATTTATTTTATTCTGTTATATTATATAAACTTTCCCACATTTGTAATTTAACCATTTCTGGTAAATCAATCAATTCTAATTCACAGCCAATATTCAAACATTGTATATTATTATTGCTACAAACGGGTAACCAACGTTTTCCATTTAATGCTTTATCAGTATGCCCACAATTGGGATTTGATTTCATGGCGAACGACGACCAAATATCCATCATACGTTTAATGTTTTTATATTCTTCCGTCTCTGGGGATAGTTTCCAAGAGAAATTACCATAAAATAAATATGAATGGTCATCGACGTGTGCTACACCACGCACTTGCTTTCCGCAGTATTTAATACGTTGATGATTAAATTCAGGCGAATCAAAATCAAAGCGATACAAATATGATGGTGCTTCATTCCCACCGTTAAGACGAGCCTTTAGTGAGCATAAAATTGGATGCCAAAATAATTTGTAGGAAGCGTACTGTAAAAAATAGATAGTTAATAATAACAAGTAAAGCCCATTTTAAAAAAGTTAACCGTAGAAACAGACTTGGATCATAAGAGTTCAAATGCGCTCTGCATACAACTAACAATAAGTCCTAACGATAATAGATTTCGCTAGTCACCGTGCAAGCAAATCATATACGCTATCATGCTGTCTTACCTCTTCAGTAAGCTTTTTATTGA
This sequence comes from Cordilura impudica, assembly GCA_963682025.1. Classification (NCBI taxonomy): domain Eukaryota; kingdom Metazoa; phylum Arthropoda; class Insecta; order Diptera; family Scathophagidae; genus Cordilura; species Cordilura impudica. The sequence goes on along the minus strand of OY821517.1, from coordinate 258,154,367 downwards.
ACAAATATTTTTTTATTTCCGATACTTTTTGAGCTTTCGTCGCGTTTTTGATTGTATCGACAATTTTGTGGGCCTCTATTTATGGTTTCCTATGTTCCAATTTAACCACGTAAATATATCGTACGTCGCGATGCGTAGTTCTGTTCCTACGGTAAATTTTAAAATTTAATTTTGGGGCAAAAGAAAATTAATATTTAATTGTCAAACGGGAATAAAGAATTCTTTCCCCAAAAACAAATTATTTTATGAAGTATTCCATTCTATTAATGTAATAACTTACATCGCAATAATTCATAACGTTCTCTAATACTGCTTTCTTATCACCAAAATGTTGAGATTTTATTTTCATTCCTAGCTGTTTTTGCAATTCCGGAGAATATTTTAACTTTAAAGGCAGTGGCAATAAGTGTTGAGGATTATCCTCTAACTCAGTCAATAAAAATGGAGCCATATGAACTCTGGCATACATCAACAGACCTTCAAATGAGGTGCCACCCATCATTACAGGTATTTCATTACTCCAGGCTTCTGACAAAAGTTCTTCCGGATGTTTTGCTATAATACACAAATTATTATCATATGTTTCCACACATGGTCCGAAAGTGAACAGGGCGTCATTCATATTATCTGCCTTATCTGGTAAATAAGGTTTAAATAATTCTTCGGCTGGTATTTGTTGTAAATATTCTAATATTTGTTTTTCATTTCCTTCAGGACCTTCAAATCCACAAGCTTTAGCTAAACGTTGCGGTAAGTTTTCTAAAGGGGAGTATGCCCAAGGGCTTAATACTGTACCGGACATTAATATAGCTTTGTGAAAAAGTCCCTTCGCAAGGGGACAAGACATTAAATAGTGAACCGAAGCTGCACCAGCACTTTCACCAAATAGTGTTATATTATTAGGGTCACCATTAAAGTTGTTTACATTTTCCTTAAGCCAATTTAAGGCCATAAGTTGATCTTTAAGGCCAGCATTACCAGGAATTTGTAACTGTGGATCCTTAAATGCAATAAAACCTGTAAAATATTTAAAGCTTTAGTGAATATCTCTGCATGAGTAAAACTAAAAACACCAACCAATTATAGCACATTTTCCAAGCTTTTCACGATAAAAATCCGCAATAAAGCTGTAGAAAATCGATAACTTAATATCTTTAAAGTATTTTATAACAGAAACTAGTCACATATTTGCCAATTTCTTTAAAATAAATAAATTTTAAGTACATTGTTGTTATGTTATCAACTGATTGCATTGTTTAAACAAGTAATATTAATTTTGCACAAAATAGCGCAATAAATTGACACCCAAAGTGATTTCAAATCCATCGGTGTAATAAATGACCGATGCGCTTTGGGTAAGTGAGCTGCAATGTCTCTCTTACTCAATGTATTTAGATAAACTTATAGTTAAAATAAGAAAACGTACGTAAATAAAAAAAATAATTAACCTATTTTAAGGTTTTTGTTGTATAACGCAATCAATATCAATATCATATGGGCAACATATGATGCTAACAACATCCTCAAAAAATGCATCTGTTAGACGATTTCTATTTTTGTTTTTAATCAATTTTAACGAGGAAAATGAACACTCACAAATATATGTTGGCCCAAACATCTAATATCATCATTTGATGATATGAAGTTTCACTAATATATTTCTAAAACTCAATACCAGTTGTAAGTGGTAGATTCAAGTTAGTTCTCATTTTTAAAAGTTCTTCTTTACTCTGCAATATTGCATAATAGAGGATTATTATATAATTGAATTGTGTTTTCTATTTTATCAAAAACTTTGTAATTTACTAGCAAAGTTGTCAGTGTGTTAACATAGTCACGTAATTTGTTCAAATTATATGGAAATGTATTAAAAACTTCTGAAGTTATTGTTAAATTAATCAATTTTTTTTCCAAATACATTAATATTTAAATTTTTCGTATAAATCAGTAGTCGGCAAGAACATTCCATCCATACCTTGCCATGTCATATGTGGCGCAACGTGACAACGTACTTTGACATACTAGCCATTTTGGTTAACCGAAAAAATTCTCGCTCAACAGGAACTGACATTCAAAATTGTAATTCATTCTCTCAGTAGTTTTTAAACACAAAGCGTCGAAGCAACCTCTTCGTTTGAATGCTTATGCGAGACTGATTGATTTTTTCATTTGGTTTAATGTGTGAGCGGATGTACATAGGTGTGAGAACAACAACACCGCGTAGTGTCTTTACCGACCGCTGATTTAAGCTAAGTATTGATTATAAAATGGCATAGGTAAAGCTATCTTTATAGATACTTACATTTTCAATTGTCATTTAATTTAAATATTTACCTAATGAACCCAAACGATATCCTACAGTTACAAAAACCAAATCCTTCATCATAAAATAGTCTGGACCATGTAAATCTTTAGTGGGATCACCTTTTTCAAATCCACCACCAAAGAGAAATACCATTACCGGTAATGGTTTCGAAGAGATTAACTACAAAATAAATATGAGAGAACATTTTTCTCACAATTCAAATAAAATTCTCTTAATATTATTAAAACTCCCTTAATAAGACACTTACATGCTTAGTGTAAATATTGACATATAAACAATCTTCACTTCCTTCTATTTGATTATTTAACGGGTTCTTTTGCATTGGCTTTGAAGGTTGTTGTGTGCAATCCAAAACTTCAGACCAAGACTTTTTGGTTTGTGGTGGGCGAAAACGCAATGATCCCACTGGGACCTCAGCAAACGGTATTTTCTCAAATGAATAATATGTGTCATCATAAACAGTTTTGCATTGCTGGCCCTTAACTGGGCCCAAACTCGTTTGCCTAACCAAATCGCTTTTGGGAAATATTCTAAACTTGATATATTTTTTATAAAATAAAACCATTGTCTTAATATTTACCTTCGTGACATTGTAGTTGAAATTCAACGGAACTTTCAGTAATCTGGCCTCAATACTCTATAATATAATTTGATAACAATTTTTTAATATATCTCTAAATTACAGCACTGTTTTTTTGTTAACGTGACATGGTTTACGCAAACCTCTCTGACAATGACTGCAACTGTACTGCTATGCAGTTTAGATACTCATAAAAATTCAAAATACATTCAACAACATCGATGTCAGAGAACACAATTGAGCGGTTATTGAGTGCAAAACAGCCGTTTTAAAAACGCTGAATTGAATATATTCTAAATGGCAAATAATAAAATGAGGGTCGAGCTGTTCTTTATTAACCTATAAATAACTAAAATACTTAGCAAAAAAAGTTATGCTACCAAAAAGGAAAAAATTCACAAAAATCAAAAGTACCTATATACATTTCATATGCCTATGCATAAATAGATAAAAAATTAGTCAATTGTGAACAAGTAAATACAATATGTATTCGAATACGTAGGAGCTAAGCAAAGAAGCATTTATATAAACAAATAAATAGTTTTTGTTTTTGAAAGTGAAGTGATTCGCGCGAAAGAACTCTTGTACACTTAGAAAAACAGATCAATCTCTACTGAGAAATGGAAGTATACTTATTCGAGAATTGTGTTAAAAATCTTGAATTTTAGTACGAAGTAACAATATTTACTTATGCCGTTTTCTTTTCTGACAAAACTGTCGCACTTTATTTGCACTTTTTCGAAAAGTGTATTTTTTTTTTAATTGCAGCCATTGACTTTTTTCAGGTCATAGTGTGAGAATATTTCCCCATTTTTCCCCTTTTTTGAATATTTTAACCCTATAACTTCAAAGAGGAGAATAAACATTTTTTTTGCTTTTTATGAACACAGCTCTTTGAGACCTTTTGATTAGTGTATAAGATAAGGTTGTTCTTAATTTAGAATATATAAAAAAAATACACTTTTTGAATAGAGTGGCATTAGTATTAGAGCTGTTTTAACAAAATTTTGAAAACGAATTACAAATATATATAGGAAACATAAAAAGTTTACATAAATTATTTCTTAACGAATACTGTGTTGAATAAATATTGTATGGACTGACGAGCTACATATACAAAAGATATATTTTTTAATGGAAAAATAAAAAATAATTCAGGAAATTTTTTTTTTTCAAAATTAACAAAAATATGTAAAAACATACAATTTCATTAACAAATTAATTTTTTCGAATATTGAACCAATATATCATGTTCACTATCCAGTGAAAACATACATTTGCATGCTATTTTTGCCCTACTCTAAGACCAACATCATATTTTATAGCCGCTAATACAAGTTAAGTTAATTATTTTTATTAAAAATAATTAGTTCGGCACTTAAGATCGGATGCACTTTTTTTATAGTTATTGGATCGTCAATATTTTATATTTCAAAATTTTACGATCATTATGAATAAGTGGATTTAATATCTGTCAGCGATAGCTCGGAATGTTACATCAAGCATTCAATCCCGATTTCTTATCCTGAAGATACATTTCATATTACTACTGGACTTTTAAAAACACCTCCGAAAAATTATGATTATGATTTTTGTTTCACACAATCAAATTACCGTTTCTTGAACAAACTCCTTAGCAATACAAACTGGCACACCGTATTATCAATTTCTATTGGATCTACAAATGCTATTGTTCATATTGCTGAAATTTTTTACAGTACGATATTTTCTGCAGTGGATTTATGTATTCCGAAACAAATTTTTAATAAACTTTCCGGCCTTCCTTGGAATACTATGCAACTGATAAGAGTCAAAAAAATAAATATTACCAGAAATACAAGCTATCCGGTTCTCCTGTGGATCATGGAAAATACTCAATTAGCCACGCGGAATATGCTGCACTTAATAAATTGTATTACTCGTTTTTCTTAATCAAAATGAAAAATAGTTTCAAAGGTAATCCAATGTCTTTTTACAAAATTGTCAACACTAAGAGAAAAACAACTGGTTGTCCTGCTATTATGAAATTTCAACATACTTGTGATTTTACTATTATAAGTAATTTGTTTGCTGATTTTCTTTAACAACTTATTCCGATGCAACTTTTGATTATTCCACCACTTACCCATCTATACTGACTGCTAATAATTCATTCCCTAATACGTGGAAGAATTTTTTCATTATTCCGTTATTATAATCTGGCAACAAGTCTGACATTTCAAATTATCGTGGTATTGCCAAATTAAATGCTATACCTAAGTTCTTTGGTAAAATTATAACTGCTCAACTGTGTCATCATGTCAACACATTAATTTCTCCGTTCTAACATGGCTATCAAAAACGGTGCTCAACTTCAACGAACCTTTAAAATCTTACAGCAATATTCAATCGTGGTTTTCTTCAAACAAAGCAAACTGATGCAATTTACGCTGATTTCAGCAAGGCATTTCATAAAGTCAACCATAAACTTCTTATAAGAAAATTACATCTCATAGGATTTTCTGATCTTAGCATAAAGTGAATATACGCTTACTTAACAAATAGAAAGCAAAGCGTACGTTTTAATAATATATCTTCGAAAAATATTAATGTTTTATCTGGAGTCATCTTAGACCGCTTTTATTTTCATTATTTATAAATGATTTACCTCAAGTTATTCAGTTTTCTAATATCCTGATGTATGCTGAAGATGTTAAGCAATATTCCGACCATATTTATCTACAAAAGGATTTGGTTTTGTTTCACTTATGGTGCATTTTAAATTTAATCCAGCTGAATCTTAAAAAGTGCAAATATATGCGTTTTGTTTGAAAAAGAGCAATATCTGTAAATTATGTTTGGGCGGCTTTCAACCGGAGAAGGTTGATAACTTCTTAGATCTTGGTGTTTTTAGACTCAAAGCTTAGTTTTGTTCCCTAAATTACAATTACGGTAAACAAAGCCAGAGGAGTACTTGGTTTTATAAAACGTTGGTTTAAAGAGTTTAATGATCCGTATATAAAAAAACAAGTCACTTGTGAAACCGATTTTGGAATATGCCTCTATTATAATGGCCTCTTATATTGATAGCATTGTATCCGTCCATTAAATCTTCAATTGTATTACCACCCTTGTTAAGCCGCCAACTTTAAAAAGCCGCAGATCTATGCTAAACACTTAATTTCTTTTGAACATAATTAATGGCGGTGTTTGTTCTGGTTTCCTGATCAACAATATTTCATTTAACATCCCAACATGTTTCTTCTCGCCTTCAGCCGTCCAGTTTTATAGATCAAATTATGCGAACGGTGATCCACTTAGACGAATGTGTACTGAATTTAATAATTTTAATAGATTTACTGATTTGTCATCAAATACTAATGTCATAAAAAGTAAAATAATTTTTCTGAAGAACTATGAAATTTTTTCATGTAAGGATTAATTCTATAGAATTATAAATGAAATAAATAAACAAACTACATCTTGAAAGTTGACATCACTGTTCTCATGTAGTTGTTATTGTTATTCAATGTTGTCATTCTTTGGAAATTTATCAATATTTATATGTGACACCATACTGCTTATCTGGATACTATCCGTTTAGTGAGACTTTTGAGCAATGAAGGCCATCGAGAGAAATGAGTTAGTAGCAGGGATGCTAAATCAGATTACCAGTTCTGTATCAAAAAAAATTTTTGGAGAGTTCTTTTTAACTCTCAGAGCACTAAATAAAATTTTTGTTTTCAATTTCAATTTATTTATTCAATAACCTAGCCAAAAAAAATAACAAATAAATTCATATACATTTTTTAATAAACACATAACGAATTAAAATATTCATTAGCACATAAATGTAAACGCCATATTTTTACTGAGATAAAAAAACAATTAAATGCATATAATTTTACAAAGTGTTTAATAAATTTCATAGCTTATTAGAAAGATCGAAATTAAAACAAGAAGAGTTTAGAGATTTTAATAAGTTTTTGGTTTGTATAAGACTAGATACTGTTAGAACGTGAACTCTGTTTATTTCTTTTGTTTTTATTAGATTTTGAGAGGAAAAAATTCGTTCTACATTTGTAGATGCTATTATTGAAATATCAGGAAAAATGTATGCATTTAATTTGATCTTAATTTTTGCCACAGTTGACCAGAAAATGCTTATACTTTCATTTATTAAAGGTTCTTCCATATCAGCCCAGGCTCTATATCTATAATATTAATAGGCTAGGCGATTTCTTGTGAACGATGTTTTGTTCTACCGTTTTATCCCGATTTGGACCAAACGTATATTATTTGAAAGGTATTTCTTTTTAGCTGTTTACCAGATTTACAGATTTTTAAATTTTTTCCTTTATTTGAGTAAATTGCATTTAAAGTTGTTTTATTAAATTTGTTAATGAGTTTGTTATCTTCATTCACAATAATAATAAACCATAAAAGTGTTGGTTTGTGAATTGGCTCTGTTGAAAAATAAAGCTGCCTAGAAATTGCACTCGAATTTCGAGCGCTGGAATCTGCTAATTGGGTATTAATGTCTTAAAAATTTGGTTTCTGATTTGGAAAAATTTTAATTCAAAATGGCACAATGCTGTTGGCTTTGTCAGATAAAACATTTTCGGGTGACTTTTGTCCTCAGAACTTCGGAAAATTTAATATAAAATTTTTTTAAAACTGTTTTATGACACTGGGTTCAATTTTATTTGTGTTTATATATAAATCAACTTCTATACAACAAAAAATTTCATCCAATGGAATGTGGTTTTCATTAGTTTTAAATTCGGAAAGATTATAATATGCCGAAATAATAAGTTGATGGTTTTGTCTATTTTTTGTCTATTGAATTAACAAAAAGGTAATTTAAAAAAATGGGTTCATAAAACCCGATTTTAATAATTGTATTCTTTCATTTCTTGAATTACTTTGAAAATCATTTAATGTAAAATAGTATTTTAAAAGTTTCCATTGCTCAAAAATTCTATTTTACTACTTCTTGTCTGGAAAGCTACCTTGTCGTATGATATGTGTTTCTGTTCTAAAGTACTCCAGGAATTCTACAAAGTCCACCCTTCTGCTTGCACTGTTACAGAAATGATAATTTACATCCTTCTTAAATTTGTCAATGTCCTCTGGGATTCCAAATTTTGATGTAGTAAATGATGTTAAATTTAAAATATGAGATATACAGCCGTTAGCGGACTCCATTAGAGACTCTAACATAACTACACAGTTATCTCTCGTAATGCCGATAATATTCTTTTAAAGGCATATTGCAATCTTCTAACACCTTGACGATGGCTTCGGAAATACCATTTGCAGAGCTATCTTCTATTTGCTGTGAGATAGAAAAGTGACTTTTTCTCAGTTTCGCCGTCATGTACATATTATAACGGAACTTGGAATAATTTTTTTTGTTGTTTTCAAATAAAAGGGATTTTGTGATAAAATAAATAAAAACTGAAATTTATTTGCTTGCATCAAAACATAGATACTGCGACTAGAAATGTTGTCATGCGTCTGCCCGACTTTAAATGTGACTGACTGTATACATATCGCTCATTCGCGAGAAGACTGGCATAACTCAAAAAAAGCTATTCCGAGGTAAATGTGTTTAAAGTTTTCAATTATGCCTAACTGCTCAGTAAAGTGCTCGCCACTCTATGTGAGAAAGAGATATCAATACCATTTTTTGATATTTTTTAGAAAACGGCGTAACCCATATATATGCATCATTAACTCAAAAATCGCGTTTTTTGAGTTATGCCGGTCTTCTTGCAAATTAGGGATATATTCTGAGAAAATTTTGATTTAAACTCTTTTTCACATCCATAAAGCATAAATCCAGAAATAAAATTATATCCGATCTTCACTTAAATCGATCAAGGGACTACAAATGACATAAATTTATCGCAAATTTTGTCAGTATATAATTGATTTTCCTAAATACCGTAATGGTCTGTGCAGTATTTTCCGGTGTAGTGGACACAGCGATGCCAACTTAGCGCATTTCGCATTAGATTTAGCGCCTTTAAACTATCCAAAAATCAAATTTTATCCTTAAGCGGCTTTTTAGAAAAACGCTAAATTGGCGCTGTCCATTTTTCGTTTTGAGTAGTTTTTTGAAAAATGAATGTTTTTGTTACTCTTCTAGTAACACTCATGAGTCATGACACACTCTTTCCTTTGTTCTCTACTCTTTTTATTTTTTGGTATATTATATATATTGTAACACAGATGGTAATACACTCTTTGTTTTATTTTATTCTATAATTTTGTCTATTATATAATCCACAAAATACACGATCCCTCTTTAATCAAGTATCAGTTTTAAATTCGGCTGTATCGAATCATTGATACCCTCCAGCAGTGTTATAAACTCAATACTATAACCTATGCCTATACTTAACTTTTAAATTATAATAGAATTTAAATTTAATTGCTTTTTTATCAGTATTTATTATAATTTCTAATTTATTGTTTTGTTTTATATACAAACAATGATATTTTTGCGGGTTCAAATCACGTAAGCATCTTAAAATATCTTTTTAATGGAAAATAAAGCTCTAAAGAATAAGAACAAGAAAATATTACAAACTATAAATTTTTCATACATCAACAATTTTCTCAATTTCAGTTTATTTGCTAAATTTCATACGATTTTCTTTTTTTCTCAATGAAATTTGTCAAACATACTTAAATTGCCAAAATTGTAATTATACCCTCCACTCCAGTGTGCAGAGGGTATATATAAGTTTGTCATTCCGTTTGTAATAATCAGAAAAAAAATTTTGGACCCAATAAAATATATATTTGTGATCCTTATAACAACCGAAGTTGATATAGCGATGTCCGTCTGTCCGTCTGTGAAAATCACGATGACGGCATCAATCGGGCAGCTAGGGCGCTCGTTGACATAAAAAATGATTCACTGACATCCTGAGAAGCTTGCTGTTTAAAATCGTCGAAATCGGTAGATTAGGGCCCGAGATATGAATGAAGATCTAAAAAAAGTCTTGAAAAATGTAATTTTCTTTGTTGTTCTTGTCACGATCACGCCCTCAATAGGATAGCTAAGGTGATCATTTTTAGTGAGAATGATTTACCAAATTCAAGGGAAGATTTCTATTTCAAAAATCATTAAAATCGGTGGAACAGGTCCAGGGAAATCTCTGAAAAAGTAAAAAAAAAAATGAAAAATATGATGTTTCTATATTGTTCTTGTTGTTATTTTAAATGTTGTATTGTTGTCATAGCTGGACTTGTTGTTTTTGTGGTCTTTGTGGTAATAATATAATAAAAACCAACCCTTTGTATATATTTTGATCAACTCTGGTAGAAAAATTTAAAAGTTTCCATTGTTTTGGCATCACTAAAAAAATTCACCAGATCATTTCTGTCATTGCCACGAGCCTGCCTGCAGATCGATAGGGTCACGGGAAAGGGATTAAAATCGATCCAAAATTTTTTCGACAAGCAGACATTACGAGTTCATATAAAGGGAGTAAAAATTCACCAGCATCTAAAGCAAATAATGCTAAAATACCTAGTTCTTATTAAAAAAAAAATCATGTGAGTCCGATCACAAGGGAGATGTGTAAACATCTAAAATTAAAGAAAACATAAACATCATATTTTCCAGTGCATAAAAAATAAGTCGATTATGCTGTTTTCTGAAATTCAATTGATGTTTTCTGAAATGCAATTGATGCTTTCTGAAATTCAATTGATGTTTTCTGAAATACAATTAATGTTCTCAGCAATCCAAATAATGCTTTTTGAGATTCAATTGATGTTTTCTGAAATTCTATTTATGTTTTCTGAAATTCAAATGATGTTTTCTGAAATACAATTGATGTTTTCCGAAATACAATTGATGTTTTCTGAAATTCTATTGATGTTTTCTTAAATTCAATTGAAGTTTTCTGAAACTCGAATGATGTTTTCTGAAATTATATTGATGTTTTCTGAAATTCTATTTATGTTTTCTGAAATTCAAATAATGTTTTCTGAAACTCGAATGTTTTCCGAAATTATATTGATGTTTTCTGAAATTCTTTTTATGTTTTCTGAAATTCAATTGATGTTTTCTGAAATACAATTGATGTTTTCTGAAATACAATTGATGTTTTCTGAAATTCTATTGATGTTTTCTGAAATTCTATTTATGTTTTCTGAAATTCAAATGATGTTTTCTGAAATACAATTGATGTTTTCTGAAATACAATTGATGTTTTCTGAAATTCTATTGATGTTTTCTGAAATTCAATTGATGTTTTCTGAAACTCGAATGATGTTTTCTGAAATTATATTGATGTTTTCTGAAATTCTATTTACGTTTTCTGAAATTCAAATGATGTTTTCTGAAACTCGAATGATGTTTTCTGAAATTGTATTAATGTTTTCTGAAATTCTATTGATGTTTTCTGAAATTCAATTGATATTTTCTTAAACTCGAATGATGTTTTCTGAAATTCTATTGATGTTTTCTGAAATTCTATTTATGTTTTCTGAAATTCAAATGATGTTATCTGAAATTATATTGATGGTTTCTGAAATACAATTGATGTTTTCTGAAATTCTATTGATGCTTTCTGAAATTCAAATGATGTTTTCTGAAATACTGTTAATGTTTTCTGAAGTAAATTGATGTTTTATGAAATTCTATTAATGTTGTCGAAATTCAAATGATGTTTTCTGAAATTCTGTAGATGTTTTCTGAAATTGTATTGATGTTTTCTGAAATTTAATTGATGTTTTCTGAAGTACAATTTAAGTTTTCTGAAATTCTTTTGATGTTTTCTGAAATACAATTGATGTTTCTGAAATGCTTGATGTTTTCTGAAATTTTATTGATGTGTTCTGGAAAACATTTTTTTTTTCTGAAATTCTATTGATGTTTTCTGAAATACAATTAATGTTTTCTGAAATTCTATTGATGTTTTCTGAAACTTGAATGATGTTTTCTGAAATTCTATTGATGTTTTCTGAAATTCAAAAGATGTTTTCTGAAATTATATAGATGATTACTGAAATAGAATTGATGTTTTCTGAAATACAATTGATGTTTTCTGAAAGACAATAGAAAAATGTTTAGTTGTTTTATAAGGTTTTGAGTTATTTTCTTAATGAGACTTTTTTATGGGGTCCCAATTCACCATTAAACAAATAATTTTTAGTTGCGTCGCGAAAACTATTTTTTATTACTAATCGTGAAGTTTTTTTACGATTTTTTTGTATGAGTTTTTTTAATGCGGTCCCTAACCCTCGCACAAAAACAAGTTTGAGTGTATTTTGTTATGATACGATTTTCCTACGCTTTTCCTTACTTGGATGACGGTATTATATATTGCATTTTATATTAAGATGTCGTCATATGTTAAATTGATTTATGATGTACAATGGAACTTAAAGCTATTACTAACTAATTAAATTTAATTAAAATTTCAACTAACAAAATTTATTTATATTATATCCTAGTTATTGGAAAATATTCCAAATTTATATCAATTTAATGCTTAGTAAGAATCAATTTAATGCTTAATAGTAATAATTACTAAAAATGTTTATTAATGAAAGTTGTTAACATATAATTGTTTATATGATCTGAGGCGTTGCCAACTAACTATATTGAAAAAAGTACGAACAAAGACAACCATGTCAGTTAACACTGCTTTTGCATTATCTTTACTTGCATTCTATTATTACATCGTCATTCGTACTTAATAAAAACAGAAAAAAAGATTTCTTTAGAACTCAAATAAAACTTAAGAAAATACAGAAATATTTTGGTGGAATTCTACAAATCGTTGTGGTTTGTGAATAAAAACTTCGTTATAGTTTATTGAGGAATAAAGTATTTATAAAAATACACATCAAAAATTCCACAAAATGCAGTCGGCTAGTAAAATAAATAATGTGTACACTATTTGACAAATAGTTGGTCAGGTAGTGTTTAAAAAGAAAAAATGGTATCAAATATTTAGTCTATGGAGCTAATTTGAAAATTAAAAAAAGTGTTAAAAACACGAGTTACTTAGGTTTGTCTCTCCTACCACAATTCCAATTTCGAATGCATTGGGTAATTGCCCATGAACAGTTTCTCTTGAAAATATTTTTTCACCAATACAATCATAAGTCACACAGCGTTATCTCCTTCAGCTCACACCGATATAAGTTACGCTGTTTTTGTGATTGTATTGTGAAATAGAAATTTACACCCCTGCGCGTATAGATGTTTACACATCAAAAAACAATATAAATTTAGCAAAAAAAATTTAAAGTATTAATTTATTTAAAGAGAAAAACACAAAAATAACGTTTGATGTTGTATTTTTTGTGTGAAATATTTACATATACATACATACACATATTAAATAATACAAATAATATACATACATATATTCTATATATAATAATAACTGCATGTTAGGAATAAATCGGTATATTATTTTGTTTACATAAAATTCTGCAATATTTTGTTGTGGGGAAAATACATTTCTTTTGCATTAACAGAGTGTCACTTCATTTTGCTCAGCGTGACTATGCCACAGTAGATGGCGCCACAATTTTTGTTCTAATTAGCTTTGCAATAGTTATTTCTATTTTAACATGAATGTCAATATTCTCAAATAGATATCATATAGAACAATGTTAAGAGTATACACCGGCTGGTCTTTTATTTCATACGTTTTTTCATTATTCTTTTACAAATATGAACATAAGTTTGGCATATTAACTTTTTGTTGTTTTTACAAAATAGAGTTACCGAGTTCATCAATGAGTTTTTTGCTTTCAAAACAGTTCTACATAGTTATATAGAATTATTATTCTGCTTTACCTACAAAATATCTGATTGCGATTACATCTAATTTTTAAAAATTGTTTATAATTACTAAAGCATTATTATTCACATAAATACAAAATTGCACTTTTTAAATTTTCCTTTCAAATTTTAGAAAATATCAATTCTAAAAACTGGAACTAAAATTTCCAATTGTAAATTAGAAAATATTAATTGAATTTCAGAAAATCATATCAAAACGTCGGAAATAATAATTTTAAATTTAGAAGACATCAATTGCATCAAATTCCAAAAAAAAAACACCAAATATGTTTACAATTAAAAATGTTTACATTTAAAAAAATATTGGCATTCAGGAGAAATAACTTCTTTTAACGATAATCGAATCGTTAAAAAAAGAAAAGCAAAATTATCAGTAAAATTTTTAAACGATATTCGCCATTGTTAAAATCAGCTAAACGACAACCTAGAACGACTATAATTTTCTTACTTGTTTTCTATTCTTCTTTGTGTTTTTCGCTTATTTTGACAGAGGTGCCACTCCTTTACAATTTAAATAAATATAAAAATAGATTTGTCGACTGTGGTTAAGATGTATGTACTTAGTGAATCACTTAATCCTTGTGCAAACAACAATAGCTGTCGATATATTCTGCGGTTGTCGGATCGTTGAAATTTACAGAATCGGACTACAGAAAATATTAATTTAAATTTAATGAATTTTAGAAAACCTGAAATGATATATAAGAATTGCGAACATAAAAATTGTTACATAAATAAACGCAATTTGATGAGAATGTTATTTATATATAAATTTTCACAATTTTTTTTTTGGATGAATATTTGAAGTTTTTCAGAAAATAAAGATAACAAATTATTTTATTTAAAATGTTTGGGACTTTTGGTTTATTGCGTTTGGCATCCCTAATTTGATTATTTATTATTATAAATTTATTCTCTATGTTTTCCAAATATGGCAATATTTTAATAAAAAAGTTGAGAGAGTTTTTTTGGTTATTATTTTGTTACTCCATCCGACCTATATGGCCGCAGTGACAAAATATTTCGCCAGTTAAAAGAAACTATACAGCCATCTCCAATTAGCACAATTTAATGCATATAGCCACCCTACACAACCATTACCTTTGCAATTGAGGTTAGGGCGAGCTATTTAATTAGCAAAAACTAAATTAAACGAGAAGTTATGTCATATAACCGGAAACGCATGAATATAGGAAACGCATGCATATTTTTCCAATATTTTGTTTACATTTATTATCAATACTCAAACCGAGGTGGAGGGTATCAAAGATTCGGCACAGCCGAATTCAACATTCTTACTTGTTTTTCTTGTCCTTTTAAGAAAATTTAAACTTCTATATAAAAATGAGCTGGTACGCCGCTGTGATTTCAACCAGCAACCACAGATCTTGAAGGCAGGAATTACGAATTGCACAACAAAACGAGTTGCCGAGTACAAATAACTCCGTACCAAATACGGCTCTTCTTTCCCCTCTCTCCTACAAACTCAAGAAATGCGCAACAAAACTTGCCTTGTGTGAACTCAGACTAACCATTGGCCTACGAGGAGTTGTTGAATTGTGTTAAATAGTAACGATTTAGTAAAAAAAACTGTAATATAGTTCACTGTGCAAACACTCGGAGAAACCTTTTTTTTTGCTTGCTTCGTGTAAAATAAATAATGCAGAGAAATCATGCAAATTTTGAAATATTATGCAATGATCATAAACCAAAACAATCAAAATATAACAATTTAATCAATTCATAAATGACGGATTTTATAATTTATTTTTATTCGAAATTTCAAAATAAAACTTTAAAATTATTATTTTATTTATTAATGTCTTTTTTATTATTTTAAGGGAATCCAAAAATTCAAAAGTTATTATTTTTTTCATATATCGATTTTTCGATTAAAGTTGGAAACACAACTGGGACGAACGACGAATTTTTCGTTCCGAATATTCGTCGTCAGAAATAAAACGCATTTGTGCATCTGAAAATGCACACAATCAGTGCGTCGAACGAAATACGTAGGGCGTAACGAACTCTGCAATAGGTTTATTTCTATTTCTTACGCCGCACAGTGGACCATATTTTGAGAAGGCGGCCAAAAATCATTTTTTTTTTTTTTACCGATTTTAAAGTTATTGTCCAGTTTCAAAGAAGTCTACCATACGTTTTTGTTTTAGTTATTCTACATTTTAAATTCAGTTTGTTTATATTTTATTTGACACATATACTTTTGTAATTATTATTAAGCCACATTTATTTTACTCCACATTTACTTCCGCATATTTTATTGTTACCAAACATAATAATGCTTAATCAGAATAAAACAAAATATAGGTCAATCCGTCAGTGAAATCATTTAACCATTTATGACTAACGACACTAGTAAGCATTATTATGGTTGAAGATACAACAACAAAATACACTGTTTTTAATTTATAATAATTTAAGTATCAATACACAACAACAAAACACATTTATTATTATTTTGTTTTCAGCGTTTTTTATACTGTTAACCAAAATACAATAACAAACACATTAATTACACTATTTAGTATTAAGCATTTTTGATTATTGTTTTGGGTATAAAAACCCAAACAAAATAAAGAATCAGTCTAGTAATACAGCATATCTCATTGTTTTATTTACTGGCCATCACCTTTCAAGTTACAAGTGCTTGAAGGGAAAAATAAAAGGACTAAAGCTTAGTGTCAGCACCGATTTATGTGTCGGGGTTGAATCCACATTAACTTTATCCTTACAACACATCTACACTGCCATAACATTGGCAACCGACGTTTCAAGTAAAATTCTGACCATTTGTACAAGACATTTGGTTAGATATTTACATTTTGGTGACCCCTAGACGTTTTTGGAAAAATTAAGTTTCCCCCCACCAGTGGTAAGGAACTGTAATAACCTGAAAACGCATTGAACACGCAAACAAGGGATCGACTACCAATTCTACATTTGGTAATCCCTAAAAACATCAAGCAGATCCGGCTCAGTAGCAGATCCAGCTTGAACGACAAATCAATCTACACTGAGGAAGCCTACAATTGGTGACCCTCGACATTCAACAATCGAATTATTACCATAGCATTAGTAGTAATTGCCTTTTGGGACACCACATATTGGTTACCCCTACAAACATTTTGAACTCGCATCCAAGCGATTGAACACCAAATTTACGTTCAGGTGGCTACAGTACACTACAATACTACAGCAGATTCAGCTATAACACTAGCAGGTCTAACACTAACAACAGTCATTGGGTTCATCAGAACCGTGACGCTTTCGTCAAATTAATCAACATTGAGTCAACACTAAATTTGACCAATTACTATACACAAGAACTAGTCAAACATCAATTAGTCTGTCCTCACAAGTGGCTACCAATTTGAAGAACATGGCTACGTTCGAACATTTATTACAAGCCCAATCAAAAACGGGTGAAGAGATTCAACAAATCGTTCGAAACTATAAAAAAGATTCCGCAGAAAGGAAAACAAAGATAGAATACTTTGATGAACGATTACGACGGCTCAGCGAAGCATGGGATTTATTTGATGCCCAAGATTTGAAACTACGCACACTGGTAGATAAAGCGACAGATCATGCATATTTCACAGAAGAATACTATTTGAAAATTAGTGATATAGCCAACAATTACTTAGAAATTTTCAAAAAAGAAATTGATAAGTTAAGACAATCAGCAGAAAAGCCAATAATTATAGAAAGGAGAAGTATTGAGATACCTACAAGGAAGTCTATTATTCAACATGAAGGTCATGAAGACATCCATAACACTAATAGTCTCATCCGAAGGCTTAAGGTTCGTTTGACTGCTCTAAACCGGCTGTTAAATGGTATAACAGATGAAGATGACCATCCCTTGCAGTACTTTGAAGTGGAAATCAACACCATTGAAAAGTTGTGGAATCAAGCTGAAGTATTACACGATGAAATTTATGATAAATTAGAAAACCCTGCTGATTCTGGTCTGGATCAGAACGAATATGACAGAATATATGATTTAGTGCGACAAAACTTAGTCAGTCTGTCCGTCAAAAAACAAAAACTTTTATCTAATGGTGATTCCAGTCAATATAATGAAATACAATCAATGACAAAAGATTTGAACAAATGCGCATTACATCTACCAAAAGTCACTATACCACGATTTGATGGCGATTATTTAAAATGGCGTCAGTTTCATGATTTGTTTACTGAGATGGTGGACAAACAGCCAATACCATCTATTCAGAAAATGTGGTATTTAAAAAGCAATGTATCTGGAGAAGCTGAACACTTAATCAGTCAGTTTTCTTTATCAGAGACAAATTACAATACTGCATGGAAAACACTTCAGGATCGCTACAACAACAAAAGACTACTGGTAGCCAACTTGGTTGAAAAAATTATTAACCAACCACCAGTTTCATCATCTACATCATCTATCAAAGCTCTGCATGACACCACCAAGGAGTGTTTGCTCGCATTAGACAATCTGGGTATTGTAACAACCTCTTGGGATGCGATACTCATTCAATTATTAATTAAAAAACTCGACAGGGGAACACACATCAGGTACATGCAGTCGTTGGCCAACCCAAGAGAAGTACCAGTAATTGCTGAATTTTTATCATTTCTGGAAATTCAGTTTCAATCAATGGAGGCAATTATTCAAACCGGAAAATTGCCACAGAAAACAGTATCTTCAGTTACAACCTCCAATAAAGTCGATAATGGCACCTGCAAAATG
This sequence comes from Cordilura impudica, assembly GCA_963682025.1. Taxonomy (NCBI): domain Eukaryota; kingdom Metazoa; phylum Arthropoda; class Insecta; order Diptera; family Scathophagidae; genus Cordilura; species Cordilura impudica. The sequence continues at coordinate 258,135,880 of OY821517.1, read as the reverse complement.
TGCAATAACGGTGGCCATAAACTATATTACTGCAGCAAATTTCATCACTTATCAGAAGCAGAACGACTGAATTGGGTACAACAACACCATTTATGCGTCAACTGTTTCAGAAGTGATCACGTTTCAAAAGAGTGCAAATCAAGTGGCTGCAGAAAGTGCATGAAGAAACACAATACGCTGTTACATTTAGAAAAGAAACAGAACAACATAAAAAAAGATTCAAAACCATCAATCAACACAACTATGGGTTCGAATAGTCAAAGAAACACATCATCTTCTAACGCCGTCGCAGTTACATCTTCAGCTACAAAAGCAGCCGAAGGGGGCCAGGGTTATGTTTTGCTAGCAACAGCAAAAGTTGTTATTTCTGCCCAAAATGGTACTTCCAATGAGTTCAGAGCAGTATTAGATTCTGGCTCTCAAGTGAACCTTGTCTCCAAGCGACTTTGCCAAAGGTTATCTACTTTCCCAACCAAAACTTCACTTCGCATAGATGGTGTTGGCAACGTACAAAAAAGGTCAAACTACCGCATTAATGTTGAAATGAAGTCCAGAGATCACAGTTTCTCTACAAATTTGGAAGCATTTATACTCCCAAACATCATTCCACCTCAGCCGAGTCAACATATTGATACATCTACATGGGAAATTCCAAGCAACATACAACTAGCAGATCCCAATTTCAACAACCAAGAAAAAATTGATATTCTATTGGGTGCAGAGTTTTACTACAAGTTAATTCAAGCGGGAACAATACAACTGTCTGACGGCCTTCCAACACTTCAAAATACGTCACTTGGCTGGATCGTGGGTGGTGCAATTGGCAAAAATTCAACTCCCAAGTGGTCATTATCTGCTTTAACATGTGCCATACTTGACAACACAGCATCATTGGAAGAAGCCATTGAACAGCTCTGGAAATTAGATGAAATTGAACCCAGCGACAAAACTCTATCACCATCAGAAAGACAATGTGATTCACATTTTACTCAGCATGTCCACACCAACAATCAAGACCGTCTAGTAGTCAGTCTACCATTCCGGGACAATCCAGCAGCATTAGGAGAATCACATGCAATGGCCTACAATCGATTCATAGCTCTAGAACGACGATTGTTAAAAAATGAAGAAATTAGAACTCAATATATTAAATTCATGCAAGAATATGAAAATCTGGGACACATGCAGAAGACCAACATAGATGCGGTACCGAATCCAAAATACTTCATCCCTCATCATTGTGTGCTCAAACCCGACAGCACCACAACAAAGCTAAGAGTAGTATTCGACGCATCAGCAAAAACATCAATGGGCCATTCATTAAATGATTTGATGTATGCGGGGCCAACCGTTCGAAGTGAGTTATTTTCAATCTTACTTCGTTTTCGGTTGCCGAAATTTGTATTTACCACTGACATCGAAAAAATGTACAGACAAATACTAATTCATCCAAATGATCAACAATACCAGTTAATTATTTGGAGAGAAGATCCATCGCTGCCTATTCAATACTACAAACTTCGTACGGTCACATATGGAACGCGAGCAGCACCCTATTTAGCTACCAGATGTTTGCAAAAGATTGCTGATGAAAACGCTACAAAATATCCATACGGTTCACAAATGCTTAAACATAACTTTTATGTAGATGACGGCCTGGGAGGTTCAGATAATCTCACCATCACACTTCAAACACAAAAAGAACTCATTACAATGCTAAAAAAACATGGCTTCATACTAAAAAAGTGGTGTGCGAATCATCCACAATTATTAAAAGATATCCCACTCGGCGACCAGGAGGTAAATTTAGATTTCAACAATGACAACACGAATACAGTGAAAACATTGGGATTGTTATGGCTGCCTACGACGGACCAGTTTTGCATCAAGGTAAAACTGAATCATATGCAGACAATTTCAAAACGTACAGCAACGTCCGATCTCGCAAAATTGTTCGACCCTCTTGGACTATTAGCACCTGTAATTGTAAAGGCAAAAATGTTTATTCAACTCCTATGGCAATACAAATTAGACTGGGATGAGCCGCTACCTGATGACCTTCACGCTATATGGACAAAATTCAGAAATGATTTAGAAAACTTAAACAACTTCAATATCCCTCGAGACATTTTTAAGGGTGAAATCCCAACAAAAACCGAGCTCCATATATTCTCAGATGCATCCGAAAAGGCTTTTGGTGCAGTTGCCTACATCCGAGCAACTCTTAAAGATGGAAGAGTGATTGTACAACTACTTTGTGGCAAGACACGGGTTGCTCCATTGAAACAACAAACGTTACCTCGCTTAGAACTATGTGCCGCAGTTATGGCAGCCCAACTTGCACACAGAATCAAAACGGATCTCCAGATTAAAGACCAACCTTTATTCTTGTGGACTGATTCCGAAATAGTATTAAATTGGTTAAACGCTCAATCTACTGCATACCATACGTTTGTAGCTAATCGAATCTCGAAAATTCAAACATGGACGTTGCCCGAACAGTGGCGCCACGTCCGATCAAACGACAATCCAGCTGATGTACTGTCCAGAGGTTTAACAGCACTTCAACTATCTGGATGTAACTTATGGCTGTATGGACCATTATTTCTGCATGGTCGACAAGAAATTTGGCCACCTACATTTTCACAAAAACACTTAATTACCAATGACATTGAGAAAAAGAAGACAACTTTACTCGCAGCAGCTGTCACTTCCGCTAATGATTTCATATACAAAATCCCACATAGAAACTCCTTCAACAAATTGCAAAGGATACTGGGATATGTCATCAGATTTATCAACAATACAAGGTTATTAAACCAACAACGCCCATCACATAAGGCGCTAACACCAGACGAATTGAATGAAGCACTTTTCGCAATTATGAAAACGATTCAATTGGCCGACTTTTCACCAGAAATTAAACAGTTAAAGAAATATAACCAAATCGACAAAAACAGCTCCATTAGCAGTTTATCCCCATTTATCGATGACAGGGGTATTCTTCGAGTTGGAGGGCGCTTGGAATCATCAGAATTGTCGAGCGATGCAAAACACCCAATGCTGCTCCCATATAACGACCCAATTGCCAAACTGTTATTTATATCAAAACACATTGAAAATAAACATTGTGGACCTCAGGCGTTACTGAACATAATGAGACAACGATTTTGGCCAATAAAAGGCAAAATAACGGCAAGAGCAATTGTACAAAAATGCATAACATGTACTAGAGCCCGACCACAATTATGCCAACAAATCATGGGCAACCTACCACAAAACCGAGTTACACCAGCACGACCTTTCATCAACGCAGGAGTAGATTACTGCGGACCATTCTGGATACATTACAAAATCAGAGGCAAAAGACCAACTAAGGCCTACATAGCTGTCTTTTGCTGTTTCGCCACGAAAGCTGTACATTTCGAATTGGTAACCAATTTATCAACAGAAGCATTCATCGGTGCGCTAAAACGATTCGTTGGTCGGCGAGGTCGGTGTCAAAACATATACTCCGACAACGCTACAAATTTGTCGGCACCAAAAATCAATTATCCGAATTAATTCAGACCGTATATTCAGATAAAGGTCAAGATGAAATAATTGCAGCATCCAGCTCTAAAGGAATAAATTTTCACTTCATTTCCCCCAGAGCACCACATTTCGGAGGGTTATGGGAAGCTGCTGTAAAATCAGCAAAACATCTACTACTTCGGAGCGTCGCTACAGCATCACTAACATATGAAGAGCTCGAAACAGTTATCGTAGAAATTGAAGCAATTCTAAATTCTCGTCCATTAACCCCAATGTCAAGTGATCCTACCGACTTAACAGCGTTAACACCAGGACATTTCCTAATTGGAGAAGCACTAACTTCACAAATAGATAGCCGAGCACATTCACCAAAACTAACATTATCATCACGCTGGGAACAAGTTTCTAATTTAAAGCAGAGTTTTTGGAAACAATGGTCCAACGAATATTTGAATGAACTCCAGCAAAGACATAAATGGAAAACACAGTGCGTCAACCTCAAACCGGGAGACATGGTCATTATAAAAGAAGATAATGTTCCAATAATGCAATGGCCATTGGGTCGAATCATGAACGTACACCAAGGATCAGATGACTCCACACGAGTCGTTGATGTAAAAACCTCCAGAGGAATTTTCAAGCGTGCAATACACCGACTTGCCCGTTTACCCATTGATACGAATTTAGAATTGGCTACGGTCCCTGGTAATAACGACCACGAAACCAATACTTTTGAGTCAGTTGATGAACCCGAGGTTAAGAGAAAGAAATTGAAAACAAATCATCTTTGCCTAACTTTACTCGCATTAATATTTCTACTACCAATAATTTCTGGAACTCCAGTCAAAAATACAAAATTCGGACCAAAACTCGGAATTCATTTCGAAGAAGTGGGTACAGCATCTATCTCAACTACTGAATGGAATCTATTGGTATACTATGATCTAGATACATACTGGTCAGAAACATCAATTCTAGCCAATGGAACGAGGTCATTAAGGACTCTTTGTAACATGATGACCCTTAACGAATCCTGTCGCAATATAATTAATCATTTTGAACATATGGAAAATGATATGCAACTGGACAATCGATTGCTCCGAATTAAAAGAGGAGCATTAGATGTAGTCGGCAACGTTGCTCATTCACTATTTGGCATATTGGACGCTGAATATGCTAACCACATGTCCAATACAATACTTGAAGTCAAGGAAAACGAATCATATTTATTAAGGTTACTCAAAAACCAAACCACAATCGTTGATTCAACAATTAACATCATACGTCAGACCCAAATTGCATCTAGAACAAGATTTGAAGAATTAGAGCAGGAAATTAAATATTACTCATCACAAATGCACGACATCGACCAAGTACTACTTCAAATACACTTTAATCAACTATTCACCTCTGGGGTTTTACAATTAACTTTAATTGCGAACAATCTACAAAAAATACAATCTTCAATCCTGGATAGTCTTACGGATACACATCATGGAAAAATCAATCCATTACTACTTACTCCAGAACAATTGCAAAATGAAGCAAACCAAATCACATTACATGCACCTCCTTCTGTAGCTCTTCCATCCTCAGACTTGTGCAATTATTTAAAATAATGAAGGTTAAAGGCGGACTAACTCCTCAACACGCAGTTTTCGAAATCACCATACCATTGATTGACCGTGATCAGTTCAAAATATTTCACCTAATACCTATACCTAACTTAATAAATAACACCATGATAATCATCAAGCCATGTGCTACGTTCCTTGGCACAATGGCATCCCGTCAACAATACATTGTCCTTACAACGTCAGAGCTGAATTCCTGTTACACAATGAAACAAGACGAATTTTTGTGCTCTAACGTCCAAATTCGATACCATTATGATTCCGAAGTATGCTCTTGTGAAATAAATTTATTCAACAACAAAACATCACCAACTTGCAGCTTGGAAAAAACAACAACGAGGCAAGATCAGTTGGAGTTGAAACAATAAAAATGACACCTATACCAATGCCACGCCAGCATCCTCTTCAATTCACTGTAGACCTTTAACTACACTCCACGGAACAATCACTATAATACATCAATTTGTTGAACATCCGTTCAACGTGGGGGAGAATGTCCAGTTTCAAAGAAGTCTACCATACGTTTTTGTTTTAGTTATTCTACATTTTAAATTCAGTTTGTTTATATTTTATTTGACACATATACTTTTGTAATTATTATTAAGCCACATTTATTTTACTCCACATTTACTTCCGCATATTTTATTGTTACCAAACATAATAATGCTTAATCAGAATAAAACAAAATATAGGTCAATCCGTCAGTGAAATCATTTAACCATTTATGACTAACGACACTAGTAAGCATTATTATGGTTGAAGATACAACAACAAAATACACTGTTTTTAATTTATAATAATTTAAGTATCAATACACAACAACAAAACACATTTATTATTATTTTGTTTTCAGCGTTTTTTATACTGTTAACCAAAATACAATAACAAACACATTAATTACACTATTTAGTATTAAGCATTTTTGATTATTGTTTTGGGTATAAAAACCCAAACAAAATAAAGAATCAGTCTAGTAATACAGCATATCTCATTGTTTTATTTACTGGCCATCACCTTTCAAGTTACAAGTGCTTGAAGGGAAAAATAAAAGGACTAAAGCTTAGTGTCAGCACCGATTTATGTGTCGGGGTTGAATCCACATTAACTTTATCCTTACAACACATCTACACTGCCATAACATTGGCAACCGACGTTTCAAGTAAAATTCTGACCATTTGTACAAGACATTTGGTTAGATATTTACAGTTATGTTATTCATTTGAAAGTAAATACTAGTTAACCTCGGGAGCCAAAAAATTGCGACTCTATCTCAACTATATCAGAGCGAACAGGGTCTTCGAAAATGGGCTTTCTCAGTATTTTGCTAAAATTAAAAATTTCTTTGTAAATTTTTATTTTTGAATGACTGTAACTTTTTTGATTTAAAAGATTTTGAAGTGAAATAAATTTTGTATAATTTTGTGGGATACTATTAATGTTAAAAATTTAAAATCACTGAGTCATTCTGAAATTAAAAAAAAAAATTTTTTTAAAAAAGGTCAAAATTTTCCGAAAATCTCCAACTTAATAGAGCATAACTCCTGCCACTCAAAAGCAGTCAGAAAAAATCTTGCACTCTTCTATAGTCCGAACCCTCCCCTATACTCCTATACGCCATTATACACCCGCCAGTTTCCGCCCGTGTGCACCAGAACAATTTTTCTGACCCGAGGTTAGATATTTTCTGCAAAATTTATGAATACAAAAGTTGTCCACTATGTGGTTGCGATATATTAAGTTTGAGGTGATTTTTGTAACTGCCAAATATATTGCACCTTTATCCATCTTTTATTATACGGATCGACTCAAAAACACTTTCTGAGTCGATTAAACGATGTCCGTCCGTCCGTTTGAGTGTTATGAATACAAAAGTTGGTCGTACCGGTGCACCGCGGTGTATTTTTTGCGTAGCGGTAGTGTTGTCAGGAGTTGTTATATACTTATAAAAAGGGTTGAGATATAATGCGCTTAATTTTTTCAGGTACATTTACATAGGTATCTTTCAAAAACATTAATAGTCTGAATTAGAGTTATATAGTTTAAATACCTGACAAAATGGGAACCAATTTAAATAACAGGTAAATGGTAAAAAAAAACTATTGCGACATAGCCCTTTAACATATGAGCAGGTATGCTTCACATTTTAAAAGGGGTTAGGGTGTGGGTTTTTTATGCTTCTAAAAGTGGTAATAAAAGTTAAAAATTTGTAATTTTTAAATGGTAAAGAAAATCAGGGAGATGTGTATCCCTTGTGATCGGACTCACATGACTAATCGGACTAATAATTAAAGAAAACATCAACTTCATATTTTCCAGTGCATAAAAAATAAGTCGATTATGCTGTTTTCTGAAATTCAATTGATGTTTTCTGAAATTCAATTGATGTTTTCTGAAATTCAAATGATGTTTTCTGAAACTCGAATGATGTTTTCTGAAATTATATTGATGTTTTCTGAATTTCTATTTATGTTTTCTGAAATTCAATTGATGTTTTCTGAAATACAATTGATGTTTTCTGAAATACAATTGATGTTTTCTGAAATTCAATTGATGTTTTCTGAAACTCGAATGATGTTTTCTGAAATTGTACTGATGTTTTCTGAAATTCTATTTATGTTTTCTGAAATTCAAATGATGTTTTCTGAAACTCGAATGATGTTTTCTGAAATTATATTGATGTTTTCTGAAATTCTATTTATGTTTTCTGAAATTCAAATGATGTTTGCTGAAATTATATTGATGGCTTCTGAAATACAATTGATGTTTTCTGAAATTCTATTTATGTTTTCTGAAATTCAAATAATGTTTTCTGAAATTCAATTGATGTTTTCTGAAACTCGAATGATGTTTTCTGAAATTATATTGATGTTTTCTGAAATTCTATGGATGTTTTCTGAAATTCAATTGATGTTTTCTGAAACTCGAATGATGTTTTCTGAAATTATATTGATGTTTTCTGAAATTCTATTTATGTTTTCTGAAATTCAAATGATGTTTTCTGAAACTCGAATGATGTTTTCTGAAATTATATTGATGTTTTCTGAAATTCTATTTATGTTTTCTGAAATTCAAATGATGTTTGCTGAAATTATATTGATGGCTTCTGAAATACAATTGATGTTTTCTGAAATTCTATTTATGTTTTCTGAAATTCAAATAATGTTTTCTGAAATTCAATTGATGTTTTCTGAAACTCGAATGATGTTTTCTGAAATTATATTGATGTTTTCTGAAATTCTATTTATGTTTTCTGAAATTCAAATGATGTTTTCTGAAACTCGAATGATGTTTTCTGAAATTATATTTATGTTTTCTGAAATTCTATTTATGTTTTCTGAAATTCAAATGATGTTTTCTGAAATGCAATTGATGCTTTCTGAAATTCTATTGATGTTTTCTGAAATTCTATTTATGTTTTCTGAAATTCAAATGATGTTTTCTGAAATACAATTGATGGTTTCTGAAATACAATTGATGTCTTCTGAAATTCTATTGATGTTTTCTGAAATTCTATTTATGTTTTCTGAAATTCAAATAATGTTTTCTGAAATACAATTGATGGTTTCTGAAACTCGAATGATGTTTTCTGAAATTATATTGATGTTTTCTGAAATTCTATTTATGTTTTCTGAAACTCGAATGATGTATTCTGAAATTTTATTTATGTTTTCTGAAATTCAAATGATGTTTTCTGCAATTATATTGATGGTTTCTGAAATAGAATTGATGTCTTCTGAAATTCTATTGATGTTTTCTGAAATTCTATTTATGTTTTCTGAAATTCAAATGATATTTTCTGAAATACAATTGATGGTTTCTGAAACTCGAATGATGTTTTCTGAAATTATATTGATGTTTTCTGAAATTCTATTTATGTTTTCTGAAACTCGAATGATGTTTTCTGAAATTATATTGATGTTTTCTGAAATTCTGTTTATGTTTTCTGAAATTCAAATGATGTTTTCTAAAGTACAATTGATGGTTTCTGAAATACAATTGATGTCTTCTGAAATTCTATTGATGTTTTCTGAAATTCTATTTATGTTTTCTTAAATTCAAATGATGTTTTCTGAAATACAATTGATGGTTTCTGAAACTCGAATGATGTTTTCTGAAATTATATTGATGTTTTCTGAAATTCAATTGATGTTTTCCGAAACTCGAATGATGTTTTCTGAAATTATATTGATGTTTTCTGAAATTCTATTTATGTTGTCTGAAATTCAAATGATGTTTTCTGAAATTATATTGATGGTTTATGAAATACAATTGATGTTTTCTGAAATTCTATTGATGCTTTCTGAAATTCAATGGATGTTTTCTGATATACAGTTTATGTTTTCTGAAATTCTATTGATGTTTTCTGAAATACAATTGATGTTTTCTGAAATTTTATTGATGTTTTCTGAAATACAGTTTATGTTTTCTGAAATTCTATTGATGTTTACTGAAATTCAATTGATGTTTTCTGAAACTCGAGTGATGTTTTCTGAAATTATATTGATGTTTTCTGAAATTCTATTTATGTTTTCTGAAATTCAAATGATGTTTTCTGAAACTCGAATGATGTTTTCTGAAATTATATTGATGTTTTCTGAAATTCTATTTATGTTTTCTGAAATTCAAATGATGTTTTCTGAAATTATATTGATGGTTTCTGAAATACAATTGATGTTTTCTGAAATTCTATTTATGTTTTCTGAAATTCAAATGATGTTTTCTGAAATACAATTGATGTGTTCTGAAATTCAATTGATGTTTTCTGAAATTTTATTGATGTTTTCTGAAATACAGTTTATGTTTTCTGAAATTCTATTGATGTTTTCTGAAATTCAATTGATGTTTTCTGAAACTCCAATGATGTTTTCTGAAATTATATTGATGTTTTCTGAAATTCTATTTATGTATTCTGAAACTCAAACGATGTTTTCTGAAATTATATAGATGGTTTCTGAAATACAATTGATGTTTTCTGAAATTCTATTTATGTTTTCTGAAATTCAAATGATGTTTTCTGAAATACAATTGATGTGTTCTGAAATTCAATTGATGTTTTCTGAAATTTTATTGATGTGTTCTGAAATACAGTTTATGTTTTCTGAAATTCTATTTATGTTTTCTGAAATTCAAATGATGTTTTCTGAAACTCGAATGATGTTTTCTGAAATTATATTGATGTTTTCTGAAATTCTATTTATGTTTTCTGAAATTCAAATGACGTTTTCTGAAATTATATTGATGGTTTCTGAAATGCAATTGATGTTTTCTGAAATTCTATTTATGTTTTCTGAAATTCAAATGATGTTTTCTGAAATACAATTGATGTGTTCTGAAATTCAATTGATGTTTTCTGAAATTTTATTGATGTTTTCTGAAATACAGTTTATGTTTTCTGAAATTCTATTGATGTTTTCTGAAATACAATTGATGTTTTCTGAAATTATATTGATGGTTTCTGAAATACAATTGATGTTTTCTGAAATTATATTGATGTTTTCTGAAATTCTATTTATGTTTTCTGAAATTCAAATGATGTTTTCTGAAATTATATTGATGGTTTCTGAAATACAATTGATGTTTTCTGAAATTCTATTGATGCTTTCTGAAATTCAATTGATGTTTTCTGAAACTCGAATGATGTTTTCTGAAATTATATTGATGTTTTCTGAAATTCTATTTATGTTTTCTGAAATTCAAAAATGTTTTTTGAAATTATATTGATGTTTTCTGAAATTTTATTTATGTTTTCTGAAATTCAATTGCTGTTTTCTGAAATTATATTGATGCTTTCTGAAATTCAATTGATGTTTTCTGAAACTCGAATGATGTTTTCTGAAATTATATTGATGTTTTCTGAATTTCAAATGATGTTTTCTGAAATTATATTGATGCTTTCTGAAATTCAATTGATGTTTTCTGAAATTCGAATGATGTTTTCTGAAATTATGTTGATGTTTTCTGAAATTCTATTTATGTTTTTTGAAATTCAATTCTGATATACAATTGATGTTTTCTGAAATACAATTGATGTTTTTTGAAAGACAATTGGAAAATGTTTAGAAAAGAACATATCATAATTTTTTCACAAATACAATCAGATAAAGTCACACCGATTTACACTTCAGCTCACACCGATGTGTTCCGCTGTTTTTGCGATTGTATTGTGAAATAGAAATTTACCCCCCCTGCGCGTATAGATGTTTACACATCAAAAACAATTGCGACATAACCCTTTAAGATATGAGCAGGTATGCTTCACCTTTTAAAAGGGGTTAGGGTGTGGGTTTTTTATGCTTCTAAAAGTGGTAATAAAAGATAAAAATTTTTATTTTACATAATTTACATAATGTTTCCACAATTATTAGTCATTACAATTTGTGCAATGGCTAAGTACTGTTACAAAGATATGGCAGATATTTATTTTCAACGAAATGATGTAGACGATGTAATTTTGCACATAGTGATCAACGATTTCTTTAAGAATTGTAACCTAGAAGACATTGAAATGCACAAAGGTAAAATTACTAATTTTGCATCGAATTTGAAAAGACGGTACATTGAATGCTCTCATAGCAAGGCAAAGATGTACAAACGTTACCAAGACTGATTAATAAAGGAACTTATTTTTGAGAGTACATCTACAACTGCCAACGAAAGTGGAAAAAAGGGTCGACCAGCAAAACCAATTGATGGATGTAGTGAAAGATCTCGAAGGCGCAAGCTGGAGAATATCAATGAAGAAATTTCTCAAAGAATTATTAAGGATTCATTTTTGCACCAAATTCAACCAACCCAAAATAAAAAAAAATAAAATTGAAATAATTGAAAAAATAGTAGAAGCGCACAAAGAGGATTTTGAAGAGCATTCCTACACCAATTGAAGATAAGAAATTTACGCCGGAAGAAGCGTTCGCCCTATTTTTGGATTTGAAATTGACCAAAAATCAATATAAGGAATTGAGGAAGCGAACCAATGAAAAGAATTGTGGGATTTTTCCAGAGTATCGAGATTTAGTTACTGCCAAAAAAGAATGCTTACCTTCACAATCTGCTATTAGTGTTACCTCAACATCAGCAGAAATAAAATTGCAAGATCTCCTTGAAAATACTGCAGAACGATTGCTAAACAGAAATAATACAAGCAATTTAATGCCGAAAATTCATCAGCTGCTAATTTATTTATGGTATCTTTCGTTCCATTGCGCTTAACAAAAAGGTATAGCGTCTTAGAGTCGTCAACTAGTAGAGCAACAGAAATTGATATATGGAAAAATGAAATTCCTTCTTCAACAAAGTATTGCAGACCAATAAAATTTGCATTCAAAAAGGAAACCAAAGATGTCATAACTGAAGAAGTTCAAAAAATAAAAGATCAAATTAAGGAACTTCAACCAGTAATATTTAAATTTGATGACCAAGACATTGAAGTACATTTTAAAATGTGTCTCACAATTATTGATGGAAAAGTTGCACAAGCTTTAACTGGAACAAAGTCAACGTCAAGCTGCATTATATACCAAAAGACATCAAGTCAATTAAGCCAACCCCCACCAGAAGACAATAGTTTTAAGGAAGTATATGAATTTGGAATGTCCCCTCTTCATGCTAGAATACCTTTCATGGAGCATATTCTTAAATTGGGTTATGATTTGAAATTTGGTCCGTTAGGCGAAACAGTGAGAAAAAGCAAAGAAAATGAAGAAAAAATAAAGCAAAAAAAAAAACAAATTCAACAAAAATATCTACAGCTAGGCCTCGTAATCGACCAACCAAAACAAGGGGAAGGAAACACAAATGATGGAAATACTGCAAGGAGATTTTTTTTCCGATCCGGAAACTGCAGCATCTATCACAGGTGTAGATCATGAATTAATTAGACGATTCAAAATCATATTACAAGTTCTAGCATGCAGCAGAAAGATAAATGCAAAAAAATTTGGAGAGTACGCCAATAAAACAGCTATACTTTATAATGAAAAATACTCTTGGAGATATATGCCATCCACAGTTCATAAAATTTTGTACCATGGGGAACAAATAATTCAAAACAATATGCCACCAATAGGAGATCTATCTGAAGAAGCGCAAGAAAAAAGGAACAAGGACTACAGATTCTTTCGCGAGCACAACACAATGAAAATGTCCAGATGTTGTACTAATGAAGACCTTATCACTATTTTGTTGTGCACTTCAGATCCATATATGTCCAACATTCGTCAGAAATGGAAAACTACCTCTATTGAATTAGACGAAGAAGCTAAACAACTTCTAGAAGATGAAAATCAAGGCTATTTAGAAGAAATTTTTACTAAAATTGGTTGATTTAAAGCACTTTTTCATTATACTAACAATAAGTTACAATTTATTTTATATAGTTAAAAAATTTTCTTGATTTAAAAGTTTATGTATTTTGTAAATTTACAATAAAAATTGTTATATTTCATAAATTTACCATAAAAATTGATACAGAAATATTTAAAAAGACAAAAAAAAAAATTTAACTAAAGCAGAAACATACGAGTTTTTCATTGAAACTTCTCTATCTTGAACCAATATAAGGTAACTTTTACGTTCGCTGCTTAATAAATTATATTTTAACTCGGGATCTTTCAAAAAAAAAAAAAAAAAAAACAAGACATTATATTAAAAAAAAACCTTTTTTTACCTTTTAACACTTCACTTTTGTACTAAAATTCAACTACAAATGAAAATGTATTTGAAACCCTCCGTAACTTTTTTATTTTCGGTCGAGAATTTTGTTTTATAGCAAAACTTAAAGGCTAAAGTTTCACCTACCAAACAAAGAAAACCGCATATCAAAATTCCAATACAATCAAAAGTTATAGATTTTTGACCGCCTTCTCGTCAAATGGTCCACTGTGCGCTGACGAACGACGAATAAATTGGTGTAGGGTGGCCGTATTTTATTTTAGTTTTTCAAATGTTTTAGTAAATAAAATTATTTTTTCTTTAAGAATTATTTTATATTTTATTTATTTATAACTTATAAGTTAAATAAAATCTATTTTTAATTATATAATTTTCTTTTACATAGTTTTTTTGTTAATATTTATTCTTATTAGTGCTTCTTTTGGATTAATATGGTCACACTATCAGCTACAACATGTACACAAAAATGACATAAAATTAATTTATTAATGAAAATTTATTTAATTTTTTCTGAATTAAAAATTAAACGCTGCCGTACAAAAATAAAGGCTTTTACCATCGTGAACATGATGTTAACAATTTGCAATAACTCGTACAAAGTTAAAAATTCTTTTATTCATATTTTTCCAATATTAATTTATATAAATCAGAAACAATTTCAAATGACGTTACAGGTGTTATGTGAATTCTTCGTAAATGTTGATTTTTTTTATAATTTAATAAATTTTTCTAATGTATATGTAGTAAATATGAAAACAAGAAATTTGATATGTATGGTTGTTCACTATGGAAACGCTTTTTTTCTTTTATACAAATCTCTTCATTTTTTGCAATGCCTAAATTTTTTTTACTGGCTTCAGTTGTTTTGCTCATGCCTGTATTGCTTGGCATGAGTTTTCTTCAATGCATTCGGAAAAAAATTAAAAAGTACAAATAATGTACTAGCAAGGAGCCCGTCAGATATTTCGGTGGTGGAGTGTGTAGAGCGCTGGCGCTGCAACTTTTTCGTCGATGTTCAATTCCCACTCTTTTTTATTAAACTCTTTCTTTAAACTCATACTCTCTGTCTGTCTGTCGTGGGGCAACCCCATTCCCCCTTATCCAATTGATCTGAAACTTGGCCCATAGTCTTGTTGTGACTACAGATTAATTCTGGGGTAGTCAAGCATAGTGAGGTACAGTCACGGAGTGATCTAAATGTAATTTCCCCTCATCCGATCTAACTTTGACTTAGTCAAGCACAGTCACGGAGTGATTTAAAACCCATTTCCCCTTATCCGATCGATCTGAAACTTGGTCGATAGACTTGCCGTGAAAAAAGATTAACTTTGACATAGTTACGCACAGTCACGCGTAGTCACGCACAGTCACGGAGAGATTGAAATCACTTCCCATCGATCTGAAACTTTGTCCATAGACTTTTCGTGGCCAAAGATTAATTTTAAGATAGTCACGCATAGTCACGCACAGTCACGGAATGATTTAAACCCCATTTCCCCTCATCCGATCGATCTGAGACTTTTTCCATAGACATGTTGTGACCAAGGATTAATTTTAAAATAGTCACGCAGAGTCACGCATAGTCACGGAGAGATTCAAAACTCATATGTATAAGTTAAGAAAGAGTTTTAATAAAAACTTTGTTTTTTTGGGTTAACAATTCCATTTTCTATTATATTTAATTTTTTTTTTCAATAATATTTATAATTATACAAAAAATTCATATACTCTATTAACAAAAAATAACAACAAAATTCATATTTATATTTGCATTAAAATTCTTTCCATAATCCATTTATATTATGTTCCACAATTTTTTTTGGCTCAGCAACATTTCTAAATATTTGGCTACATAAAAGCAGGCTTCATACACATCTAGCTACAAGCTAGAACACAGGCCGAACAGTTTGCACACCCTCATGCTCTATATGATATGGTCACTGGTACTGCACTGTAAAAAATATGTCTGTTTCATAATTATTAGTATCCATATTTTTTGATACTATTTTATAGAAGTTTCGTATTAATATAATACTTTTTAAATGTGTTGAAGTTAGTCTGTTACATTGCTTTGAAGAAATAGTGGGTACTTTGACGTAACTTCGTATCTCAAAAAATACTACTTTACAGGAGAGACAAATAACAGTTTCTTAGAAAATCTAATAAAAATATTTTGATTATTTATTGTTAATTTGAAAGTTTTATAACTTTCTTATAGATATACTATATACATATGTAAACTATTCTTTGGAAAATATTTTAAGTTTAATTTTTTGGTTAAGTTTTGAGATGCGAGTTTACGTGCCGCTAAGTTTTAAATGTCATTTACGAGGTTTTGCATGTATAAATGTAGTTGAAAATAGTCATTCAAAAATAAAATAAATGTTTTCTAAGGTCAAATTCCAATAACTTGCAGCGTGGGATTTTTAAATATTTTAATAAAAAAAGTTAATCAATATCTTTAAACATTAATTGTTATATAAGTCCTTGATTATTATTCTGTATAAATAATAATAATCTGCATGGATTATTGATTTCAATTTTAAATTTTTGAGTTGGTCGAGCTTATTTGTACTTCTTAGTCAATCTTTGATACAGATCCTTCCACTCATCACTAATGATGATTTACACGTTATGCTGTCTTTACTGTACTTTACTGCAGGTAACTGTAACACAGTCGGAGATCCAGGCTTGTTACCTTGTTTAATAGATTTACAAGTTTTCACTTCTGCATAATTATAAAAAAAAACGTATGATCAACATACTTCGCTTTATAAGAACGTTTTAGACTTACTTCAATTTTGCATTATCTTCCCTGCAATAATGAGATTCAAGTGTTGGACAATCAGTCAACAACTTAAGTTATCTATTTTAGGATTTTTTCGTGTATTATACAATTTTGACATTGTTAAAATAATACTTGCCATTCACCAATGCCAATTGTGCTCAAAAACATTTTTTTACATACCTCTGATTTTTTAGACTACAGCTTCGCCGAGATTCAGTATATTCATCAGATCGAGATATTATTTCCTGGTTTACTAATGATCCCAGGTCATGACTTCTGTAATTTCATTACATTTTTATACCCTATACCACTATGTGGTCAGGGTATGACTTTGTGCTGCTCTTTTTAACTACCAAAAATATTTGACCTGGACCCATCTTTTATTATACCGATCCACTCTGAATCACTTTCTGAGTCGATTTAGCGATGTCCGTCCGTCTGTGTGTCCATGTAAACCTTGTAATCAAACTACAGGTCGCAAATGTAAACACATTTTGATGAAATTTGGTATGTAAGCTTCTATCGGCCATAGCACATAGCTATTGAAATTGTGAAAATCGGTTGATGTTCAGACTGGTCCCCATACAAATGAGCCGTGTAAGATCGACGTAAATCAAATAATAATATCATAATATCAAAATTATCGTATGTATCTCGGACAAATTGGGTTTGTTTATGTTTATTACATGCACTTATCAGTAGTCCAAATATGGAGCCTATAGGACAATTATTAGTCGTAGCCCCCATATGAATATAATTCCCGAACTTCACTTAAATCTATCCAAAAACTAAAATATTGCACAGATTTTTCTCAAATTTGGTTTGTATATGTTTTTGCAAGAAATAAGTGGTCTTACCAAATATGAAAGTATCGGTCCATTTTTCGACCTGTACCCATTTGTGTATAGCATCGAATATGAACTTTTTCATATCCAAAGGCAAAACAGTTAAAACAATGCCACTCAAATATTTCGTTGATTTTCTCTCCTAACAAACACCTTTGAATACTTCTATATTGTATTGTATTGATCTGAATATTTCACCTATATTTAAAGCGATTAATATTACATCAAAAATATCCTGTAATGCTTATTTCAATAAATATAAAATTTTGATATTAAAATAAAAACATTTTCGATCCTTATAAATGGAGAAGTAGATCTGGCGTTGTCCAAAACTTTTTGTTAAACTAGCCAATATAAATTTAAATCTAACCTTTTTTATCTTTAGGTGTTGGCAGCCTAGTTATGACATTGTGTTTGACATGGTTTACACGGTGATTTTTTACGACGCCATTTTTCGACATCATTTTTTTTGTTTGTAGGCGAACGCTTACATTTTTTATTTATTTAATATTTATGCGTAATTTCTTTAAATTGAATAGGTTTTAACTCAAAACTTTTAAATATCGATACGTTCTGCTATTTGAATAGATATTCTGAATATTCTACTCTTAATAATTTAATTACTAAATAGGTTTTTGAATATAGTTTTAAAAATTGTGATAAATTATTAAGTAGAAAAAGACTTGAACAATAAAAATAATATATAACAAATAAATAAATTGAATTAAAAAATAAAATAAAAATATATAAATTCATATATTTTTTTATATTTTTCTTAATGCGAAAAATAAACTAAAGCGGATTAAAACTAGACATGCAACTAGAAATCATGAATGCAAAAGGTTTTTGGCAGCAGCTTCAAAAAAGAACTAAGAAAAGCTCCGTCGTAAAAAATCTCCGTGTAAATCATGCCTTTAAAACACGGGTAGAGGGTAGCAAAGATTCGGCACAGCCAAATTTAGTAAAGTTGTTATTTTATAAAATGGTTTTAAGCATGATGCAAATTTTCTTAAAAATGTTTATTAACCTTATAAAGCCTAGAAGCATCAATAAAATGGAAATACAATATTTTTCGACAGCTCATAAGTAACTAATTTTTATACCCTATACCACTATGTGGTTTGGGTATAATGACTTTGTGCTGCTGTTTGTAACAACCAAAAATATTTGACCTAGACCCATCTTTAATTATACCGATCGAATCAGAATCACTTTCTGAGTTGATTTAACAATGTCCGTCCGTCCGTCCGTCCGTCCGTCCGTCCGTCCGTCTGTGTGTCCATGTAAAGCTTGTAATCAAACTGCAGGTCGCAAATATGAATATATTTTGATGAAATTTGGTATATAAGCTTTTATCGGCCATGGGATGAACGCTATTGAAATTGGTGAGAATCGGTCCATGTTCAGACCTAGCCCCCATACAAATTACCCATATGAAATCGACATAAATTGCCATAAGATCCAAATTGTCATATAGATCTTACTCAAATTGGGTCTGTATGCGTTCATTACATCCACTAATGAGTAGTCCAAAAATGATCCCTTTAACCCCATATAGAGCTGCTTCCCGATCTTCACTTAAATCTATTAAAAAACAAACAAAACATTCTTCTCAAATTTTGTTTGTATATGTTTTTGCAAAATACAAGAGATTTTACCAAACATGATCAGGATCGGTCCATTTTTGGACCTAGTCCCTTTATAGATATAGCATCCGATATGAACTTTTTCATATCTGCAGCCAAAAAAATTAATAAAAATCCCAATCAAATTTGGTTTTTGCTTATTTTCAATGTCCAGTTAGTTGGGCCTAAGAGATAGGGTTTCTAAACGCATGGTATAGGCTATCGTATAGTCGGTCTAGACCGACTATAATTTTCTTACTTGTTGCTTTTGAAAATAATCGAACACTCAATTTGTTTCAATTTTATAAACATCAGTTTTTGCCTTTAAATTATTTATATATTTTTTTTTTTTTACAAATTTGTTTTCATTTTTTAAAATAGTTGAGTTCAAAAGAATTTAAAATATATATTCATCTTAGCTTTTTAAGAATAAAATTTTTGACAACAAATGTTGAATAAGTTTGTGTTGATACATACCTGTACCACAGACACACCTCTTATACTAAATCGACTCTAAATCACTTTCTCAGTCGATTTAACGACATAAACCTGGTACGTAAACTAAAGGTCGCCATCATACAAATAAATATATATTTGTATATACGCTTCTATCGGATATATTTTTTGTCTGTGTAGAGCGACTTTAATTTCTTACCTGTATTTATTGTTTTTGTTTTTTGTATGAAATGTTTACTTAAATCGGCATATTATTATTAGCTGATTCAAATAAAAATGTTTTAAATTTGCTTTCTTTTCAACATCTGGATCGGATTCTAGAAACGCTTAAATCTATAAGTTACATTACAACATTTAACATAAAGCTTTGTACAAATATACAGTGACCAAATTTTTAAATTAAACCGTTAAAAATACGCAATTTCATATTCTAACAACATTAAAGCCAAACTAAAAAAGTTTCTCAATAATTGTCGGCTTCTTTAGCTATATTTTGCATTTAACGTGCAGACTTTTTACTTCAATTGGGTAAAAGTCGAGCCAATATTCTCTGTGCAGTTATTTCTGGATATTTTAATACAATAAAATCTATATATTAGAGATCAAATTTTAATAATCCCATATAAGTTTTATTAACTGCAAACAAACATTTTGAAAATCACTACCCTGTATCTCATGTTTAATGAATTCTATTAATTACACTGCTCTGCAAAATAAAATTTTTTTCCAAGCCCCGAATTATTCCTGCTAATTCTTATGTAAAATGACCTCCTGAATCCGAAAATCACACCCATTTTTCCCCATTACATACCGTTTCGCGGGACGCCCCCCCCCCTCTCTCTTTTGATGTCTTATAGTCTTTTGCTTGTCATAACTTAAGAACGACTATTCCGATTTTGCTGAAATAAATTTACAAAAATTAAGAATTACCATTCCTTTCATCTATTCTTACACTATTTCTCTACATAATCAACAGTTTCGCAGATGTAAATAAATTTATGAAAAAAAATATATTTTTTGCCTAAAAAATTTTAATTTTTTGTTTTTTAAAGTCATGAAAAATCCAAAAAGGGAAAAAAATTCAAGGCTTAATACTTTTGCTTAAAGCTACATAGCTAATGAACAAAATGGGACATAGATCATAGACATATTCATAATTAAGTGAAGGTATCTCATCTTGACAAGAATATTGATTTTTTGTTTCAATGAATTTCGATAATCATACTTAATTAATTTCAAAAATTTGCTACAGGATATGTATAAAATTCTTTGGAAAAAGGTTCTCAGGTTAAAAAAAAAACTAATAAACAAAAGGTGATTTGATTTTTATGATTGCGGTAGCAAAGTAATAAACTCGTGCGTGGACGCTGACATACTGTTCTTATTCATATATGATACCTAATCCGGTCACAGTCAATTAAAGGAAAAAAAGGGAAGTCCATTTTTTATTGATATGTGTTTTTCCGTTAGCTACCTGTAACCGATATTTTTTTTTTACAGAAATTCAACTCACATGTATGAGTGGTCATCAGTACCTGTCAGTAAAATATTGAAAAATGCGTAATGTTTATAGTGTTCATTGATTGATTTTTGTCATTCTACAAGTGCCGACGAACGTGAAAAGTATAAGTGATTTTTTCCGGTTTTTAGCGTCAATAACAGTACGCGAATTTTATTATGCCACAATAGTGTAGAAATCATTCAGATAGCAACGAGAACCTCTTTATCCGCTTCTAAAAACTGCTTATCATTTATAATTCAATTTCCAAGTTGGTCATCTAGACAAGGATTGGGCTCCAAAGTACTGCTGAACTACTTGTCATCTTACAGATTGTTACTTTTGTATGACTTCCATCGTCAGAGTCTCTAGGAAAAGAAGGCACAACATTCAGTATCCTAAAATATCTTCAGCTACAACACCAGTTCCTCACAATGAATCTTTGCCAATCCCAGTAGCTTCAAAAACCTATATAATACAGCCAGAAATGGATTTGGAAAACCTTGTACCACAGCCTCGTTCAACGTCCCCCGATGATGATGATGAGTATACAGCTGATTTAGTTAATCGAAATCCTCACTTAATTACTCAGGCAGAATTGAGTGATCTCGTCCGAGAATTGGAGTTACCGAAGAGCAAATCTCAACTTCTTGGGTCGCGAAAATCTCTTCTTATAGGAGCAAATAGTCATCTTTGCAATTACTTTTTTCAGAAGATGAATTAATGATAGAACTACAGATGTCATGTGACCCACACAAATGGAGACAGTTTATAGACTTACCAAAGACTAGATTGAAAGTTGTCCTGTTGGCCAATGGGAATGATTTACCATCAGTCCCGGTTCCATACTCTGTGATTATGAAGGAGACATACGAAAACCTAAACCAAATCCTGGATAAAATCTTTTATCATGATTATAATAGGAAAATCTGCGCAGATTTAAAAGTTGTTGCTCTACTCACGGGATGCAAATTAATAAATAATTTATAATAAATATTATCGAAATTCATTGAAACAAAAAATCAATATTCTTTTCAAAATCAGATACCTTCACTTAATTGTGAATAAAATTGGAACGCGTTAATCGATTTTCATGATCTATATCTCATTTTGTTCATAAGCTATGTAGCTTTAAGCAAAAGTATTAAGCTTTGACATTGTTTCCCTTTTTGGGTTTTTTCATGACTTTTAAAAACAAAAAATTAAAATTTTTTAGGCAAAAAAATATTTTATTTTTCATAAATTTATTTATATCTGCGAAACTGTTGATTATATAGAGAAATAGTATAAGAATAGATGAAAGGAATGGTAATTCTTAATTTTTCTAAATTTATTTCAGCAAAATCGGAATAGTCGTTCTTGAGCTCTGACAAACAAAAGACTATAAGATAACAAATGGGAAGGGGGGCGTCCCGTGAAAACGGTATGTAATGGGGAAAAAGAGTGTGATATTCGGATTCAGGAGGTCATTTTACATAGAAATCAGCAGGAATAATACCGGGCCGATTTTCTTGCAGAACAGTGTTGTTAATTCAGTAGAAGACCTAGATTTTTCTTTGGTTAAATTTTTGCTTTTGTTAACATATCTATATTTTTAACGTAAAGATTAAGCCGGTAGCTTAAGTTGGTAGTGCTTTAGACTTAAGATTTATTGTAATTTTAATTATAATAAATATCTAAATAATAATAACAATAATAACGTAAAGAAAAGGGGCAACAAGTGTGATGAACTTTTATCTTTAGAATTTTGATTTTTAGGAAATTACAATTTTGTTACACAGGTCTGGCAGGTATACACAAATTGACCTTGAAAAGTTATTAATAATATGTATTATATTAGAAAAACCTTTTATATGTATTTTTCATACAACGCAGAAGCTGTTCTTTTGTATTTATATAAATATATTTAAGCTTTTTGTTGCAACTTATTTTTTATTAATATTAAAAATCATTTATTTATTTTTTTTTTAATTTTCACACAGCATCGACACCTGTATGTGTTGATGATGGATGCTACGAGCGCGTTCCTAGAATTTTTATTTTATACAATATTTTGTTCATTTTTTAATATTATTATTAATAAATTTAGTTTTAATAAAAAAGAAATAATTTAAAAAAATTAAAAATATCAAAAGTCTGCGTTCAGCTACATTCCAAGAAATTTTATTATATACAATTTTTTTTTATTTTTGTCCGCGTTCACTTTAATTAATATCAAATATAAAAAAATCTGGTATTTTTGTAGCAAAAAAGCAAAAAAAATTCTTTATAGACCTGTGAAGCATATATGAATTTTAAAATTATTATAACTTTTTATTCATGTTTTTTTAGAATTTTTTGGAAGAAAAAATATTTCGTAATCTTATTATATCTACAGAGAGCCAAAAAACCGTTTATTTTTCTTATATCAAAGAAAATTAAAATTTTTTTTGTACAATATTTATTAAAACTGACTACTTAAAGTACTAAATAATCAATTTTTTTATATTTGCATCACCAGCCGTTAGATAGAGAGTTTTGCATAGTAAAAAAATAATTTTATTTTATTTATGAATTCAACAAATCTTATTAATATATAATAATGCAAAATATAGAAAAGGTGTACTAAAAAAAATAACAATTAAAAGTATAACAAAAAATCGTGAAAGGATTAAAAAAAAAAATATTGTGGATTAATTTTTTCTATTTTATCTATATCACGGTGTTAATTTTTGAATCTATTTTCAAATTGTTATAGAGAAAAATGGTATTCTTGTGGAATCACACATTTCAAATTTTGTAAATTTTTCCATTTATTTGGTATTATTGGAAGTGGAGCAGAATATAAAGGTTTTGGTTCTATATGGCAAGAGTATGATTTAAATGTAGAACTTTATCATCCTTGTAATTTTGAAAAAATCATAATTTAAATATACGACATCACATGGTTTTTTAATAACTTCGTGATTGACTTTAACAGTTTTTCTGGCCTCTTTAGTAACCCGAAAGTAATCAGTTGGCAAGTAAATTGATTGGTTTTTCAATCTGATCTCAATTTTTGCATGGACACTATCACACTTCATTTGTGTATGACCTTTTCAATGACTTTTCTATGTTTTATCGCAAAATTGGATAAGGCATTAGACAAGTAATGGTTTCGGTTTTGATACCCACAACCATCTGAGTAGATTGTTATTGGCAATGAATCTATCAAGCAAAACGTTTCTAAATGATTTATTATGCAGGAAACAAACACTAAGGCTGACAAATCGCCATTGACTTCACTCCACCAATAATTTGTACAATGATGAGTATCTTGATTGTAAACAGTAAAATTGTGTACCTGTAGGCTTTGTTTGAAGTAAATTGCGGAAGCATTTATGTCAGGGCACAATTTTACTGCTTGTGCATCCATTGTGAAAACATGGCGCTTACCGTCCTCAGCTTCAATTTTGTCCAATTTTTTTTCGTACTGTGCTCGATTTTTATTCAGAATATGCACGTTGAAATCATCAGCAGTAATTTGATTAGCGTTAAATCCAGCACAAATGTCGCATTCATCTTTGCGAGGCATATATAAAGCCAAATTCTCTTCTTCAAAAATTTTAGAAAATGTGAATATTGAAACTTTATATATATATATATATATATATATAAGCCTTTATATATATCAGCCTTGGTTCTAAAAGCTGCTCCGATACATAATTTATTAGTGTCCTTGCGACAACAATAACTCTTCATTTTCTCTAATGTGTCAAAATATTCTTTTATATGGGCCTTATTTTCCGAAATTTTGTTTTAAATGGAGTAACTGGCGGTTGTTTGGCTTTTAACAGACAAAGTGGAGAGAAATGTAAAACGGCATACCTGAGAGGATTCCTGGTTGTTAGGTATAGGGTAAATATAAAACTTTCAATTTTTTTTTTGAATTCGCAACAGTTGAATTTCACTTAGTTTTCTCCGTGACATAGCTTTTCACAAACACTTGTTTGGCTGCCCACGACATATTCCAAAACGTTCTAAATATATTGCTTCTAATTTCTTTATCAAATTTTTGGCAGTGTCTTAAATTACTTTTCAGAATTCAGAATTTTGTTTGGATGCTCCTTCTGTAGTAGAAAACCATAAATATTGTTGACTCTTTAATTATGTTTCCGCTTATTTCTTCGGCGATATACCACATTATAATTAATTTCGGAGTCTGTGTAAAAGGATTATTTGCTTATTTTTTTTGTTAACTATATGTTCAAGATAGGCCACATACCTGTTACATACACGCTTTTCGTGTCTTCATTTGAAGATGCATAATCATTTGCTATACGCTACAAGGAATTGTAATTTACTTGATTTTATATACAGTTTGTATAATCAAGACCAGACATTTTTAGCGTTTTAAAAAATAGTTGTTAAAATTCTATTATTAAATTATATGCATATTAATCTTACAGATGGTTATATTTATAACACGCAAATTTTGCCATTCGAAATACAATTATTTTTTGCTTTGACAATAAAGAAGATGTTTGCAAGGTCTACTATTTGTTTACATTAACATAATTATAATTGCAAGTGGTTTCCTGAAAAAAGTAGTGAATTCTATGAAGAGATAGAGGGTTTTGCATTCAAAAAATTAGGTGTGTAAGATAGAGAAGAAACAAAAATAACAATAAAATCCCAAATTTTATTTTCTTTATTTCCCAATTAGTATCATAGATGAGGCTCACTTTATCGAATATTTTAGCATCAAAAAGTCATTCTCGTTAAAATTGAAGATAGAGGGTTTTGAATATAAGCTGTCGATATACAATTTTGTGTATTTTGGTCTGCGTTCCACTTAAATTCAAAACAATTTTTTTTCATACATTTTTGGTATTTTTGTAGGTATCGATGAATATTTAAATAGCTTCAATAATTTTAAATTTATTTGCACCGCCTGAAAGTATGCAATATTATAAATAAAAAAATTTTACAATAATTTAATTACTTATGCCTAAAAGTGTAATCAAATAAAAAACTAATGAAGATTATGAAGATAATCTCTTCACAGACAAAAATTATAATGAGACGGACTAAAAAAACAAAATAAAAACTTTTTAATATTGTATTTTGTAGTTAATATTTTTTTTTAAAAAAGTCTGTATTTGAAAATTTTAGTAGACTTTGTAATATATTTATTTTTTTTATAGATTCTGTAAAAAAAAATTTAAAGCGAATAATAATCATGCAACGAGCCGCATAAAAATACATAAAGGGCCGCATGTGGTCCGCGGTGCTCGGCTTGGCCACGCCTGGTGTAGAGCGACATTAATTTCTTACCTGTGTTTATTGTTTTTGTTTTTTGAATTAAATGTTTCCTTAATGTTTCCTACAGCTAATTCAGATAAAAATGTTTTGAAATTTGCTTTTTTTAAATTTAATATCTGGATCGGAGCCTAGAATGTAGTGCTGTGCAATTTACGATCGCAAGGTTGAAACAAGCCCAAATATATGCTATATCTCTCTCGTAAAACCTTATAATACGATAAACGTTAATGCTGCTGGCAATCTTTCGATAACTACATTTTTCCAAATTTTAAAAATAAAGGCAGACCTGTAGTGCGATTCTGTAAATTTTAACGATCCGACAATCGCAAAATATATCGACAGCTACTGTTGTTTGCACTAAGGATTTATTGATTCACTAAGTACACCTAAACGACAGTCGACAAATATATCTTTCTATTTATTTAAATTGTAAACGACTGGCATCTCTGTTAAAATAAGCGAAAAACACAAAGAAGAATAAAAAAAAAACAAATTACTTCGTGTTTGACAGGACGATTATATGTTTATGTTTAATTTCTTTATTTTTTTAATTAACATTTTTGTTTATTTATCTGAAAATAAAACAATGAATTGAACATGCTATTTAATTTTTTTATTTATATAAAAATTTTTTATAATAAAAGCAAATTATTTTCACTATTTTATGATTTTTATTTATGTATGACGACATTTCAAACTCTTTAACTTTTAATCGATTGAATAAACAACACATAAATGGTAGTCGTTTAGATAACAACAACAGCTGACTTTAACAATAGCGAATATCGTTTAAAAATTTTGCTGAATACCAAAATCGTTAATTTTGTTGTTTTCTTTTTTTACCGATTAAAACTGATCAAAAACAAGTAAGAATGTTAAATTCGGCTGTGTCGAATCTTTGATACCCTCCACCTCGGTTTGAGTATTGATAATAAATGTTAACAAAATATTGGAAAAATATGCATGCGTTTCCGGTTATATGACATAACTTCTCGTTTAATTTAGTTTTTGCTAATTAAATAGCTTGCCCTAACCTCAATTGCAAAGGTAATGGTTGTGTAGGGTGGCTATATGCATTAAATCGTGCTAATTGGAGATGGCTGTATAGTTTCTTTTAACTGGCGAAATATTTTGTCATTGCGGCCATATAGGTCGGATGGAGTAACAAAATAATAACCAAAAAAAAGCTCTCTCAACTTTTTTATTAAAATATTGCCATATTTGGAAAACATAGAGAATAAATTTATAATAATAAATAATCAAATTAGGGATGCCAAACGCAAAAACCAAATTTCGCAAACATTTTAAATAAAATAATTTATCTTTATTTTGTGAAAAATTTATATATAAATAACATTCTCATCAAATTGCGTTTATTTATGTAACAATTTTTATGTTCGCAATTCTTAAATATCTTAAATATCATTCATTGAATTTAAATTAATGTTTTCTGTAGTCCGATTCTGTAAATTTCAACGATCCGACAACCGCAGAATATATCGACAGCTATTGTTCTTTGCACTAAGGATTAAGTGATTCACTAAGTACATACATCTTAACGACAGTCGACAAATCTATTTTTCTATTTATTTAAATTGTAAACGAGTGGCATCTCTGTCAAAATAAGCGAAAAACACAAAGAAGAATAGAAAAAAACAAATTACTTCGTGTTTGACAAGATGATTTTATGTTTATGTTTAATATCTTTATTTTGTTTACTAATATTTCTGTTTATTTATTTAAAAATGAAATAATGAATTGAATATGCTATTTAATTTTTTTTATTTATATAAAAAAGTTTTTTAATAGAAGCAAAATATTTTCACTATTTATGATTTTTATTTATGTATGACGACATTTCAACCTAAAAATTTAAGTTTTTATCGATTGAATAAACAACACAAAAATGGTTGTCGTTTAGCTGATCTTAACAATAGCGAATATCGTTTAAAAATTTTACTGATAATTTTGCTTTTCTTTTTTTTAACGATTCGATTATCGTTAAAAGTTATTATAGTTCAGTTATTTTTCTGAATGCCAATATTTTTTTTAAATGTAAACATTTTTAATTGTAAACATATTTGGTGTTTTTTTTTTTGAATTTGATGCAATTGATGTCTTCTAAATTTAAAATTATTATTTCCGACGTTTCGATATGAGATTCTGAAATTCAATTAATATTTTCTAATTTACAATTGGAAATTTTAGTTCCAGTTTTTAGAATTGATATTTTCTAACATTTGAATGGAAAATTTAAAAAGTGCCATTTTGTATTTGTGTGAATAATAATGCTTTAGTAATTATAAACAATTTTTAAAAATTAAATGTAATCGCAATCAGATATTTTGTAGGTTAATCAGACTAATAATTCTATATAACTATGTAGAACTGTTTTGAAAGCAAAAAAACTCATTGATGAACTCGGTAACTCTATTTTGTAAAAACAACAAAAAGTTAATATGCCAAACTTATGTTCATATTTGTAAAAGAATAATGAAAAAACGTATGATATAAAAGACCAGCCGGTGTATACTCTTAACATTGTTCTATATGATATCTATTTGATAATATTGACATTCATGTTAAAATAGAAATAACTATTGCAAAGCTAATTAGAACAAAAATTGTGGCGCCATCTACTGTGGCATAGTCACGCTGAGCAAAATGAAGTGACACTCTGTTAATGCAAAAGAAATGTACTTTCCCCACAACAAAATATTGCAGAATTTTATGTAAATAAAATAATATACCGATTTATTCCTAGCATGCAGTTATTATGGATATACATATATAGAATATATGTATATTATTTGTATTATTTAATATGTGTATGTATGTATATGTAAATATTACACACAAAAAATACAGCATCAAACGTTATTTTTGTGTTTTTCTCTTTAAATAAATTAATAAAAAAAATTTTTTTTTTGCTAAATTTATATTGTTTTTTTTTTATTAACAACAATTTGAATTTTTACTCCCTTTATATTAACTCGAAGTTGTAGAAAAAATTTTGGATCGATTTTAACCCCTTTCCGTGACCCAATCGATCTGAAACTTTGCAAACAGGCTCGTGGCAATGACAGAAATGATCTAGTAAATTTTTTTTAGTAATGCCAAAACAATGGAAACTTTAAAATTTTTCTACCAGAGTTGATAAAAAATTTACAAAGGGTTAGTTTTTATTATATTATTACCACAAAGACCACAAAAACAACAAGTCCAGCTATGACAACAATACAACACTAGAATAACAACAAGAACAATATAGAAACATCATATTTTTCATTTTTTTTAATTTTTCAGAGATTTCCCTGGACCTGTTCCACCGATTTTAATGATTTTTTATATAGAAATCTTTCCTTGAATTTGGTGAATCATTCTCACTAAAAATGATCACCTTAGCTATCCTATTGAGGGCGTAATCGTGACAAGAACAACAAAGAAAATTACATTTTCCAAGACTTTTTTTAAATCTTCATTCAAATCTCGGGCCCTAATTGACGGATTGGGACGATTTTAAACAGCAAACTTCTCAGGATATCAGTGAATCATTTTTTATGTCAACGAGCACCCTAGCTGCCCGACTGATGCCGTCATCGTGATTTCCACAGACGGACAGACGGACAGACGGACATCGCTATATCAACTCCGGTTGTTATAAGGATCACAAATATATATATTTTATGGGGTCCAAAATTTTTTTTCTAATTATTACAAACGGAATGACAAACTTATATATACCCTCTGCACACTGGAGTGGAGGGTATAATCACACAAAATATTGATACACAATCAGCTAAGCACAGGTTTGAAGATTTGTAACCAGGTAAAAATTTTGGATATTTTGTTCATTCAATGGCTGTTACTGATTTAATCAAGCTTATTTCAACAATTGTGGATAAGGAATATGAAGCAAGACGTCGAGGAAATAAAAATCAATCAACTTTTAAAAAATGAAATCAGGCAACTAGGAGAAGAAAAAGAGAAAGATCATCAAAAAATCGTTAATTTACAAGAACATATTAAACGAAATATTTTAATATTCAAAGGAACAAATCGAAAACAAATCTGTGAAAGACTGCTGCAAGAATAATTTGAAAATATCTAAAGAAATATGACTATTCTGAACCAGGAAATTATAACAGATAGATGGTAAAATAGCTGTTGTGGCTGAGTTTAATTTTCAAAAACATAAAACATGGTTCTAAAATAATGGTTAAATGTGATCTAACAACGGAAAAACAACAAGACAAACGGGTGATTTTAGAACTCAAAAAATTAATTAAGGAAATCAGTAGTAAACATAAAATTATGGTACGTGACGAAAAAATTAATATAAGCGATAATGGCTAATGTGGAGCAACAATAAAATTTTAATGGAAATATAGTTCTTGAAAAGTTATATGGGCAGGTTATAAATTCTGTTGGCTTCCACTATTATGAAATTTTAACTAATTTTGGTTAAAAAACTGTTAGTTATATTGATATAAATAAAAGCAAAATAAATAAAAGGATTGTAAAACCAAATCGTATCTGTAATGATTCATTTATAATGATCTAAACGGAAATAATAAATCATTGTCATTAAATATCTTTTATTATGGATTAGAAAACAAAATCTTATTTAACCCAATTCCGGCCACGAAACATAAATGTCGTCCGCTTTGAGTGAAATTTAAAATCTTAGCTAATTAGAGGTTTCTGAACTCAAATCCGTTGTTAGAATTCATCTAGCTCACCTGAGATCGTCAGAACATGGTGTTCGCAAGCGCGAACGTTGGCCGCTATTCGACATTATTATTCATTGCTGGTAAAAAGTTTAAATGATAATTTTTTCGTATTTCAATACGTAAAACTGATATAAGAATCAATTTTAACACATTTTTATTATGGTTAAAGTATATTTATTAAGAAAAAAGGTTACAGTTTTTGGTATAGAAAATAACTTTTGATGATATGCTTCAAAGAACTTAGGATGCAATGAACATTACATTTTTTGCACATCCATTTTATTGGCTTTCCACATGATTTCAATCTACAGCGTCTGGGTTTGCCGTCTTTCTGCTCGACACTCACAATCCACTCTTGGCATACTACTTGGTGAAAATTCTGGATAATTGTCTTCTCTTTTACATGAGAATAAAAGTTCTTTTGCTACTATCACGCGAAAATTTTTTGTGGCATTGCTTTTTCATTTTTTTTTCCTTTGGAACAAAGCAATATAGCCTCCATACGTTGACAACAGAAGAGCTTAATATAGAAATAAATAAAGTCCAATACCACTTTTTTGAACGGATTTTTATTCTGTAGTTTTGCACCGCGTTGTCATCTTAATCGACGCCCCCCATGCCTTGGTTATAATTGTAAAACATACGTGGCTGATAATATCCGATTTTTTTTTTCTTTTTTTCCATCTCTTTACAGAGTGCATTGGCTCAATTTGGTTAAAGTTTGTACAGACTGTGACTTTATTTTTGTCAGCCCAACGACAAACTAGTAGCTTTGTCGAATTGGAAATCAGACGGTTTGATTGATTTCCTGTTTTTAACGGTGCTTTTCCAATTCTGTTGTTGCGGACAATTCCAGATACACAAATTTGGTTTTCACTCAGAAAACACATCAGCTGATGGGACGTGAAAAAATTGTCGAAGTAAACTCTATCTCTATGAGGATTTTCGATATTTCCCAATAGCCTGAGTACAACGTCTTTGCTCAAACCGATTTGGCGATCATAATTGTCGCTGGCACCGGTATCTGGTAGCCGATAGCTGCTTGCAGAGCAACGACACAACAATGTGTAACCAAACCGAATTGGTTTATTTCGTATGTACATCTTACATTAGTGGCGACCAAAATATGGAACCATTTGTTCATCGATCGACAAATCGGCACTCCATACGCTAAACTGCATAAATTTTTGGTTTGCCATATCAATTAATGGTCTTACCTGGAGAATAAATAAATAAATAACAAGTAAGAAAATTATAGTCGGTCTAGACCGACTAAATGATACCCTATACCATGCGTTTAGGCCCAACTAATTGGACATACAAAATAAGCATAAACCAAATTTGAGTGAGATTTTTATTAATTTTTTTGGCTGCGGATATGAAAAAGTTCGTATCGGATGCTATATCTATATGGGGACTAGGCCCAAAAATGTACCGGTCCTGACTATGTTTGGTAAAGTCTCTTGTATTTTCAAATATATATATAAACAAAATTTGAGAAGAATCTGTGCAATATTTTTGTTTTTTGATAGATTTAAGTGAAGATCGGACAGCCGCTTTATATGGGGCCTATGACTAAGAGTTGTCCCATAGGGATAATTTTTGGACTACACATTAATGGATGTAATAACCGCCTACAAACCCAATTTGAGTAAGATCTATATGACAATTTGGATCTTATGGCAATTTATGTCGATTTCACAGGGGTCATTTATATGGGGGCTAGGTCTGAACATGGACCGATTCTCACCAATTGCAATAGCGTTCATCCTATGGCCGATAAAAGCTTATATACCAAATTACATCAAAATATATTCATATCTGCGAACTGCAGTTTTATTACAAGCTTTACATGGACACACAGACGGACGGACGGACGGACGGACATCGTTAAATCGAATCAGATGGTGATTCTGATTCGAGCGGTATAATGAAATATGGGCCTATGTCAAATATTTTTGGTAGTTACAAACAGCAGCACAAAGTCATTGTACCCAAACCATATAGTGGGTACAGGGTATAAAAAAATGTCATATGCATTTAAATCTCATTAGAAATTATTTTACCTTTGTCATCTTGTCACTTTGGTCCAAATTACTGTTAAAATGTTTTTTTTGTTTTGATTTATTTTCTTTCATTTGATGCTGAAAAATCTGCATACTCGCAATATTTATTTTCGCAAAATTTTTACGTATAAATAGTAAAACAAAAACCTTTGAAAGAGGTGGTGTCACAAAATGCTAATAGCGAAAAAAAATTATTAATAATATATGTATTTATCACTTCGTTAAGCTAACAATATATACAATACTAGATGTAACCCGGTGTGCTTCGCTATTTTTTTATTTCAATGCTTGCTGATGCTGATATACAATGTTTTTTGTTTTTTCATTCGGTACAACAATTATCAGATTTTTCGGCATTCCCAGCCTGGAGCAAGGTACATGTAGCTGCCCATGAGAAGAAGATGGATTATTCATATTAGATCTGACAACACTTAACTGTTGGCCTTGAACTTAGAATATCATTTGGCAATTTTTCTTTTGAGCGATTTTTGATTTTGCCCATTTTTTATTTTGTATATTTTTTTTTGGACAATTTTTATTTTTCGCGATTTTTGGATTTGGTGATTTTTGATTTTGGCGATATATCTTCCACAACAAATCATATTGATAACTAATGAACTTGTCAAAAGAATGTCGCTTTCGTAGTGCTTCATATTTTTTACATAGGAGGTGCCACGCCCACTAATCCCATCCCGCCCAATTTTTGTTGGACTATTCACATTAATATCTGATGGAGTCATGCAAAATGTCGAGTCTTTCCCTTTTATAGTACACCAGTTATATGATATTAGATATCTACTTTGCATGGGCGGTGCTACGCCCACTGCTCGAATCACGCCCATTTTTTTGTTCGACTAATCAGACAAAGAACATATGGGCTCACGCAAAGCCACAAAGCTCTCTCTTTTACAGTACTCCAGATATATGACATTAAATAGTTACTTTGCATGGGGAGTGCCACGCCCATTGTTGTGAACCCGCCAATTTTTTGTTCGACTACACATACTAAGATCTGATAGGCTCGTGCAAAGTGTCAAAGCTTCCTTTTTTAGCACACCAATTATATGATATCATATATTTACATTCTATGGGCGGTGCCACGCCCACTGCTCCGATCACTCCCATTTTTTGTCTAACTAATCAAATGAATAACTTATGGGCTCACACAAAGTCCCAAGACTCTCACTATTACAGTACTCCAGATATATGGCATTTTATATTTAATTTGTATGGCAGGTGCCACGCCTATTGGTCCGATACTGCCCATTTTTTGTCCGACTACTTACATTAATAATAGGTGACATCAGACAAATTTGGAAAGCTCTCTCTATCACAGTACTCGAGATATATAATATTGAACTATTACTTGTATGGGAGGTACCACGCCCACTTATCCGATCCCGCCCATTTCCGGCGTAGCTACTAATATTAACAATAGGTGACCTCACACAAATTTGCAAAGCTCTCCCTATCATAGTACTCAATATATGTATATGATATTAAAAATTTACTTTGTGTGGGAGGTGCCACGCCCACCAAAAATATTTAAAAAATTATAGCCTATAGCACTTCCCATATCCGCAGTAAGACTCTTTGAAAATTTCAGGAAGATCAGATGGGTAGTTACGGAGATTACCTCCTACAAACAAACAAACAAACACACATTACCTCTTTATTATATTAGTATAGATTTATGCATCAAAAATTTAACAATAAAAATTCAATAAGAAAGAAAGTTTTACCGCTCAAAATGAGAAATTTTTTTTGTTCGCAGGTGCGAACAGAGGATGGAATGGGTTAATAATTTGATATATTTTTATTGTTGGAAACTCATATTTTTGATGAAAAAATAGAACGACTTAAAACATATTTTAGTGGCTATGATACAGTATGGAAATCAGCGGTACGAAATAGTAGATACGAGGAATTACAGGATCAGTCTATCGATTCAAAAAGGATTTACGAAAACATAATGTTGCATATGAAACAATTATAATACAAACGGAAAATAAAGTAATTAAATATCAGATTGGAATGAAGATTTTGAAGCTACTACGGATTTTTAATAAATAAAGACGCAGCAAATTTGATCCTAATGGGGGATTTAAAATTAGAATAAGAAAACTGAAGCAGCAATTAGATGCATTTATAAAAGTTGGATTTAATATTAGAAAATCTAGAGACAAAATGAAGATTGCTAAGCTATTTCATGAGCTATGCCAAGATTTTGCATATAATGAATGGGTGTATAAATGACAATGAATATGGTAATTTTACACGTCTATAAGCGGTACCGGTAAATCAGTAAATGATATAGGTATGTGCATTAGGATATGATAACTTGGAATCTGTATAAATAAGGTTGCAAATTCTACGAAATTTTATTGTGTCATTTAATAAATAATGTTATAAGAGCCAATCAATTTTAGCTAATTCAAAATTCAACACTTTTTAAATAAAATTCATTAAATTTCATTATAAATATTTTTTCAACACACAGAAGATAATATAAATTTGATGAAATATATAAACTTAAATGATTTTTTCTAAAAACGATTTTGAAATTACCACCTTTTACACCTATATATGCGAAAATTCTGAAAACTGGAAATAAATACATATATGTACACTGGATTTACATATGCGATATATTATAAAAATATTATATGAATACGCTATAATAGATTACCAAATCAGCTTACAGAAATCATCATTGAAAAAAAATCGTATTGGTATGTGCATATTAACTCCATAGCGAGAGATTTAAATACAATAAATTTAACACAATGCATAGCAAGAGAAAGCTGGGAACGCTTAAGAGTTAATATAATAACTGGTATAAAAAACAAGGAAAGAAAGTTGTATCTAGAGAAAACTCTTTCTTCCAGTCGCTGTTATTCCAAGTTTAATTTTAGTGAGATACAAACTTATTTTCAACACACTAACAACAGCTACGCTATCAGTTTCATCTTTGATGATGTGACCTAATAGAGCTCAATGGAACCAGGTTTCAGCAATAAAGATCTCGCTTATGTTAATTATGCAATCTTCAAGATATTGAGAATATCGCATAAGATATAATCATTTTGGAAAAATCGCTTTCACAGAAAATGAGTTAAAGACAATTTGAAATAACGCTAAAGATATTGTTAAGGAAATATCTAGATATATTATAAATAGATGCGATTGGTTATAGAAAGGATTTGGTCAATGAATTTAAATATTAAAATTTTGTGTAACACAAACCAAATTTTTAAAATTTCTTAAAAGTAAAAACTTTTTCCGACTGACGACATTAAGTCAAAGTCGTATGTTCAATATCTATTTATTATTTGTAATAGATGTAAAACATGGAAATTAATTAAATGACGAACAATTAACTAACTAATTAATATGTGATTTGATTTTTTTTTTATTTGTCGTATGACTTCTAAGAACTCAACACATTCTTATAGGGATCTAAATTTGGGTATTAAGTATAAAGCCATTTGTGTTCTATGAAGTAGTTGGGGAACTTATAGATTTGCTACTCTAGCAAAAGAATAATAATGCAATTTCTCAAATAGTAATTAAGAAATTATAATAGAGACTGGCCAACAAGAAAAGCAATTAACTTTAAATTTAATTGATATTCGAATTTAAAGTTTCAGTATCGGCAGTTTTAATGCAGTAGCCGTAACCAACATTGGGTACAGTCGAATTTAACACTCTTACGAGTTTATATTGATTTCGAATCTGCAGGTTAAATTATGCTTTATTGTTCAATCAATTCACACAAAGTTTAAATGCTAATGTTATTATAATATTTTAAACATATGAAGAGAAATGTTTATTTTGTATAGGAAGTGCCATGGCCGCTGAACCGTATAACTACTCATTTAACGACTTAGGGACACACAAACACGCCCACTTTCTGTATCAATATTATAAAGCCTAAGTTCAATTTTAAATACTGGAGCAAACATTCTTGAAATCGGATGAGCACTTTCAGCGATATAATCCCACATAGTATTAGTATAGAAGTATAAATGATTGAATGTAGATTAAAAAAAAACAAATTAATTTATATATCTTACCGTTCGCCAACAGTTCGAGAAATCCTATATTCATAAATTTCTTAAAAGAATATAAGATTATAATGTTATGTTTAAAATTCTTTAAAAAAATGCTCTCACTTCCGGTGTTCTTGAATTTATTAAGCAATGGGCAAAGGACTTTTTCGATACATACATTACCAAAAAGCTTTTCATATTTGTATCCCTAGTAAAACCTTATAAAAAACTACTAATTTCTGGTGTTAATATTTCAAATAGAGTTATAACTATAACTCAGTTTATCTCTTATAACATTTCTGTTTATCTCATTTTGTTATCTCAAATGTATCGATTACCTTCTTAATCGGAATAAAATACATTGTGCTAGATTTTCATAACGAAATGTTCTACATATAATTCAAGTTTCACAAATAAGATTTCATTATATTGTAAATCATAGAAAGTGCAACAAGATATTATATATAAAAATTAATTGGGTAGCTTTTATAATATGATTACAAAATATATTCGAATTTTGGATATTTTTTTCTTTATAAAGCCATATTACCATTTTGTTTGAATTATTATACCCCACACCCAGGCCCTGATTATCCATCAGGCAATGTATGTAAAGCCTAGGGGCCCACATCGGCTAGGGGTCCACGTACTGAATTTATTTTTTATATATTTCTTTGAGTGAAAACTATATCTGAATATTTGTATGTAAGGAAAGGTTACAATTGTGTCCAGAAAGCGTTGCAGTATATTGCACAAGTGATTCGAAAAAAAAAGAAAATGCTTTAATGGCAGTTTTCTGGGCTGCCACACTAGATCGAATCAATGATGTCAATATATTTCTACGAAAAATTACTACTGAACTTCTAACGGCAGTCGAACTCTTAAAATCACTTTTAGATTTTTAACTTTTTCAGCGAGAATTATTTGACAACCATGAGGTGAAGACGAGATGAAAATCAGTTTATGCGAAGAAGAAAAATGCTTCACGATGACGGATCTGCAGAAGACCTTGTGCACAGAGGAAACGTGAAGTTAAGAATTGAACTTATTTGCATGTACTAGATATGTTCTGTACAGAATTGTCGCGGCAACTAAAAGCTTATCGGGAAATCAATAGTTTGTTTGGATTTTTAAAAGACTTCTCGACAAAGGCCAACAATAAAATTAGAGGCTTCTACTAAGTTTAGGGAATATTTTTTCGAGGACATTGAACCTGAGTTTAGAAATATTAAATTCTACTTGCCGAAGAATCATCTACACATATTTTTGGTAATATGGCACAATCATTTTTCCCAAATGTAATGGCAGCATTGCAAACATATAGAAGTCTGATGATTACAAATGCCATGGGTGAACATAACTTTTTGAATTTAAAACAAATCGAAAATTGTCTTCGTTCATCAATGTCTTAGAACCATATACATAAATTCATTGGCGATAATGGCGATTGAAAACAAATAAGAAAAATATAGTTGGTCTAGACCAACTATCCCATATCATGCGTTTAGAGTATTGATCTTAGGTCCAACTAAATGGGTATAAAAAATCATAACCCAAATCTGAGTGGAATTTTTATTAGGTCGAAGGTATCGTATATTCGGTTTGGACCGTCTTTAATTTTATTATTTGGTTTTAATCAAATTTTTTAGGTTTTTTGTACAAAATATGGAAATTTCCTTTAATTTTGAAGAAATGTTCATTAAAATGTATCAAATATTTAAGATAGGTATCAAAAAATACTTTAGGTCACCAAATATTAAAGTTATTGGTGGTAACTTGTGCTCTTCCAAGAAAATTTTATACTATTTCAGGTTTGTAGAAAGGTATAGCCTATAATAAAATTTTCGGTGACTAACACTGTTTTTTTTTTAAATTTTAATACTCTTATGAGACTGTTTTAATTTTTTATGAATAATCCCGAAAGTCCATATATAACACATTGAATCGGTACAAAAACAAATTCTTATTCTCTTAAACTAACAGGTTTTCTTTAGTAATACTGCATAATTTTTAGAATCGTAGAATCACGTCATTCTACGACTAACTTTAAACTTTATTATCTTAAATATATTTACGCTGATCCCTGACTCACTGACTGACTGACTGATTCTGTAACGCTGAAATAATACACACACATAGCACTCCATACAAAGCTATGCGAAATACACAAACAAAAATTTAATCTTTCTCATTTTATACAAACCCACACACAATTTTCTCTCTTCTTTGTTACTGACCGGTGCTGCTAATAAAATCTTCTGAAAATCGACAATCGCCAAAATCGTTAAGAAATTGTCAAGAAAATTTTACCGCTTATAAAACTCGAAAAAATACAAAAAAAAGGAAACAATAAAATTTATTTATATCATTCATATTACGAATATTATACATATATATATAAATGAACCTATTAGTGATGAAATTTCAACGAAAAAACTTTAACACAGCAATCAACTAAATAATTTTATTGATATGTATCTATAGCTGAAACACATAATATAGGTTTAAAGTATCACCGTAATTGAAACTCAAATCTTAAATGGAGATGCTAAATGTCAAAAAATGCAAATATATGATTTTTACAAGATCAATTCCAATTAATGGTCGGTATATCATGAATAATGCTGTGCTTGATTTAGTGGATTCATTCAATGACCTTGGCGTACTTCTGGATAAAAAAAATTAGACTTTAGAAGTCATATTTCGCTAACAATAAATAAAGCTACTGGTGTACTTGGATTCATTAAACGGTGGGCTAAAGAGTTTTCGGATCCGTATACGACAAAACAATTGCTTACTACCTTGGTAAGACCAATACTCGAATATGGGTCTGTTGTCTGTTCAAAAACAATTTTTGTTATTTTGTCTTCGTGGTTTGGGCTGGGATCCTAATATGAGATTGCCATCTTATGAAAATCGTCTGGCTCTAATTAAGCTTCCTCCATTGAAAAGTCGCAGACATATGCTAAATGTTACTTTCCTGTTAAAACTGTTAAATGGCAGTCTTAAATCTGAATTTCTTATCAACAAAATAAATATAAATATTCCTTTTCGATCATCAAGAAATTATAACTTTCTAACTATCAAATATTATTGTACAAACTATGCTAATTTTAATCCACTACGTAGAATTTGTGATGAGTTTAATATGCTGTATCAGTTTATTGATTTTAATAAAAGTTTGGATATTGTGAGAAGAGGTATTATATTACACTTAAATGCATTAAATCAACTGAATTAAATAAATGTTATATATCAATTTTGTTAAATGTTTAATTATATATATAAATTATGGGTAAAAATATATGAAATCAACCGAAAATATTAACATTTGTGACCTCATCACCTCCAAATTTGATAAGATTTTGTACACATGATCTATGGATCGGCACAATAATATTTGCCAACTTTCAGACATATACCCTTCGAACTTTCAGAATTATGGCCATTCCAAGTTGGCAAAAATCAATAAAAATGCACTCAGATGCCTTAACACAATTTTTAATATCTCGAAAAGTATTCATTGCACGTTAGTAATCAAGGGCTCATTTTACAGACTAAAACATGCGCCATTCCAAAAAAAATTTTTTTTAAAATTTTCGATCAAGGATAATGTAAATAAAAAAAGGACTAAAATTTCCAAAGGATATTTCTCGAAAATCAATATTTTTAAAAATTTCAAAAAAATATATGTTAATTCTTATTATGTTTTGTACAAGTCTGTCAAATTTCAATGTGGAGTCTTTATTACAACATGAGTTATTAAGAAAAAAGCAGGCGAAGGTTTATGTATTTCATGAAATGTACCAAAATACAAAAAGGTGACAAATTACAAAAAGAAGGACAAATCAAATGTAACGGAACTTTTTCGACTTTTCTTTGCTTAAACTCTTTTTCTCCATTGCTAAACCTTTAATAAAAAGTACAACATAATGTATTATCATTATTAAACACTTTATTACAGCATATTTATTTATTTCTGAAGGATTTCAATTAAAAAATCTGCATCTGCCGCGTATCGCTTGACTTTAATTTTTTTTTTATCTACAGGTTCAATAGAATGCAGCTTTTGAGTTCCAGGAATAGTACGCAAATCTTTAAAACGAATTTGAAGGAATCGTTTTTGACCTTGTAATGGACGCTGTAAACTAGCTCGACGTGCCTCTCTCTTTACGGTACCTCCAAGACCGTCACTTGGGCCTTTTCCATGGCTTGTTGCAAAAAAATGCCACTCAGCATTACATCCAAAATCTTCCATATGATAACATAAATTGATAAAGTTCTTTTTATTTTTAAACTGGGCAGCACTACCGTCTGAAAAATACGTGATTTTCTTCGGGGTTGTTTTAAACTTTTTTCTCAAAAATACATTCAGGTGGCGATGGAACAGGTGAACAGCTACAGAATCGTGTACAAGACAATCAGATATTATTATGAAGTTTGTATGTTGTGTTTTTCCATCTGATTTAAAATAAATAGCAATTGGGTATAAAGTGGCCTGAGAGTTGTTCCAGTGAAATCCCTGGACTGCATCCTGAATAGTAAAAGAAGCATTTTCTGAAAAATCGCAAACTGCTATATACTCATTTTCTTCCAAATTTGATTTTCTTTCGCTCAGATATGCTGCCTGCTGTTTTGCAATAAATGAATGAGGTAATAGAATTTCAAGTTTTTCACATAGGGAATCCACAAAAACGTCGGCTTGGCCAATCATGGTCTCCAAATTATCCCTATCTACACTTACCCATTGTTTATATGTTATTTCATCAATATCATTTTGCTCTAGTAATTGATTTAGTTTTGCTTTTAAATTTTCAATTCCTGGACACTTGTTACATTTACGTAGGTGACACTTTGAAGAAGATGGAATGCATGTCATTTGTTCCAAACAATCTTTGTAACATTCAAGCTAATAATTCGGAACACCAGCAGTTAATTTTTTTAAATTTATGGCATCAATCATCAGCTTCACATTTTGATGCTTTGTACAAACACACACGTTATGAGATCCACTCGCATTTGCTAGAATTATATTCCTCGGACGAAGTTGGCAAAACTTGGAAATACCTATTTTTAATCCATCATGTCGTTCCTTGAATAAGGCGTACATTTCTCTTAAGTTTCCAAGCAAAAGTCTTTTATTTTTCCTGACTTTTGTACCATTTTCAAAAAAAGACATGAAATCTTTCTGTCCGGGCATACACCTGCTGACGTCATCGGATTCATAAAAGGATTTTACTAAATTGCTTGTCACTGATGAAATTGGACTTCCCAGTTTTGGGTTAGGCGTACTCATCACACCCTTTGTTTCAACCAAATGCTTAACTTTTCGCGCGATATAGTTTGTAACCAGGAATTCTTCCTCAATTTTATGTATTGCCCAGCTTTTTGGTAAAATTGTTAGCAGTTTGATTTTCTCGCTATTTTTTGTTAATGTTTTAAACTTTTCTTTTAATTGTTCTATTACTTCGGATTGTGGGCACATATGCGAAGTTGATTGTGCTGAACCGTGGAAAATTTTGTCTTGAATCGAATCACTTATTTTCCTGAATTTTCCATCTCTGTACCGTTTTTGATGTAACTTCTTCTTTTTTATCGGAGATTGTTCCAGATACGGTAAAGATTGGTTTAATTTTGAAATAGCAACTTCTTCCGTGCCTGACGCAATGTCATCTTCTTCCGTGCCTGACGCAATGTCATCGAAAGTATCTACATTTTCGTTTATGTCTGAACCTTCTTCCAAATTAGATTTATTAGATTTCTTCAGATGCGAAAATTTTATTCTACATGTCCCACAAATTTTATTTGAGATCGTAATGTTTTTATCCTTAGTATACTGTAGCATCCATTCTTGGACTTGTCTTAAACTTTTATTGCACCAGTGTGACCGGATTTTTTAAAAGGATTACAGCAAAATGTTGAATGGAATGGCATATTTTTGTTTTTAAATACCACAACCGAATGAATTGTGCACGACATTTTTGTATTGACAATAATTATAATTTATTTAAATATTTAGTCTCTTTTTTTTGTTTTTTCAAACGATCAAGTCACTTTAACACTATAACACTTTGACGTTTAGCACTTATGAAACCTAGTATTCAACTGAAGTTTGACTTACAGTCTCTGAACGATTTATACTGTTTTTTTTGGTACAAAAAATAGATTACAGGTAAAAAAATACACGCCTTGCTTTTCTTGAATTGGAAAATTTGCGTGAACTACGGGTCATAAAATATTTTTTAAATAGGGACTGAATTTGCTACTGCCAATAAGCCGACCACAGGTCATAAAATATTTGTAAATTTTTTGTGTGAACAGGCAATAAATATTTCGTCTAGGTTGTAAAGTCGAAAAAGTTCCGTTACATTTGATATGTCCTTCTTTTTGTAATTTGTCACCTTTTTGTATTTTGGTACATTTCATGAAATACATAAACCTTCTCCTGCTTTTTTCTTAATAACTCATGTTGTAATAAAGACTCCACATTGAAATTTGACAGACTTGTACAAAACATAATAAGAATTAACATATATTTTTTTGAAATTTTTAAAAATATTGATTTTCGAGAAATATCCTTTTTTATTTACATTATCCTTGATCGAAAATTTGAAAAAAATTTTTTTTTGGAATGGCGCATGTTTTAGTCTGTAAAATGAGCCCTTGATTATTAACGTACAGTGAATACTTTTCGAGATATTAAAAATTGTGTTAAGGTATCTGAGTGCATTTTTATTGATTTTTGCCAACTTGGAATGGCCATAATTCTGAAAATACGAGAGCTACGACACTGAAAGTTGGCAAACGCTATTATTATGTTTAACTTTCCCTTCGTACCAAAATTCATCCAATTCGAAATCGGTGCGGTCAACTCATTGGTTGATTTCATATGTTTTTACCCTTATAATATAAATGTACATATACTTTTAGTAGTC
Organism: Cordilura impudica; assembly: GCA_963682025.1. NCBI lineage: Eukaryota > Metazoa > Arthropoda > Insecta > Diptera > Scathophagidae > Cordilura > Cordilura impudica. The sequence goes on along the minus strand of OY821517.1, from coordinate 258,091,761 downwards.
TGTAAGGATGATTCCATAGACTGAAAAACAAAAAAAAAAATAAAAGGTATTTTCGTTTTGAAACGACTTGACCCAGAATTAAATCTATACATATTTTGTAATATACATTTACACTGAACAAAAACTATCAATTTTCGATAAACAACCCATTAATTGTTAACCCTTGAAATCGTAATTTTTATACTACTGAAATTTTGAAATCATCATTTTAACAAATTTAAAAAATCATTTTAACAAATTGAAAAATCGATTACAAGTTGTCAAAATTGCCAGCGCTGCTAACGACAATAGCACTAAATATGCAGATTTCGTATTACATATGGAATAAGTTGAACGCAAAAAATCCATAAAAAAAAACTAATATCTATTCAAATTCTTATTTAAATTCCATTTGTTGGTCAATGAAAAAATTCTGGAAAAAAAAGGAAGAATGAAATTTTAAACATTTTTCTTTTTCTCATTTAACGTCGTCCGATATCCATTACATACTTCTTTTATCAAACTAAACTTTTCCGTCTGTCTGTTTTGTTTCTCATCTCAAAATTGTTTTGTATTGTTAAGAGTGCTTTCGCTCAGGTTCTCTGATGCACAGCACTTACCAAAGAGTATGCTTTTTTTGAAAAATATTTGAGAAAAAAGAGATCTTCAATGTGGTTTTTTTTTTGTAGAACGTATGATTTCGTTAAAGCTCTGTGTTGAAAAGCACTTGAAAAAATAGTGCAATATTAAGTTTAAAATTTAAATTATTCTAACTTTGCATAATTAAATTACATTGTAATTTCAGAATAGAGGTGGGAAAATAATTTTTTTTTCACTCATAATATTAATTTTTGCACAAGCATAAATTACGTAAATATGTATATTTAAGATTTTAATTTGTTTAATTTATTGAAATTATCATGGAAGAATTGAAGGCGATTTGGAATACTAAGTTTTTTTTTAAGTAAAACTAATATGCCCTTATTTTTTATATTTTTTTTTGGATTTATAAATAACTTTGCAAAAAATGTAGTTCGCTTTTTTCAGTTTACATGTACAATATGTATGATGAAATATGAAATATTTTTTTCTTTTGTGTAGGTGTATTGGTGTTTGCACATCCTTAAGGGGTGGTAGGTTTTAAAACCTTTTTTGCATCTCTTTTTCTGAATGCACAACATGTCGAGAGTATTGGGTCAAAATTTTAAGTAAATCAGACCAAAACTTTTCTTCCCCATTTTTTAACAACAAATTCCCAAAATTGTATAACAAAAATCGTTTTTCACTTCAAAATGCTGCGAAAAAAAAATTGAAAAAACTCTTCGTCACTACCTCAGGAAACAACACCACCTTTTAAACGCATTTCGACTTTTTTATTTCACATGATCCGGTAACGAGTTATGATGTTTACCGCAAAACAACAACGCCTCCGGAGATTCGCTGTCACGGACTTATTTATTAAAATGTTTAATTGAAAATTTTTTCAAAGATTCTTCAAATGATAGTTATAGCATATCATTTGAAGAATCTTTGAAAAAATGTCTATGAAATAAGTAATCCGGCATTATTCATATCTTCAAAAAAGACCGTAGTATTTTTTTGTTTTGTCCGAAAGGTTTAAAAAGTTTTTTTTAGTTATTTATTTAGTTTGATGCATTTTAAAAAGTTATAAAACATAAATTAAATTATTAAGAAGATACATATTTATAGTTCGTCTTAATAAGACTAAAATTATCGAGTTTCTATCAAAATAAAATATTTTTTTTAATTCATATAATATGAAAAACTCCTTATGTATAGAAGCAGAAAGTATAAAGCAAAGGTTGGTTACTGGCAAACTTTTGCCAAAATATACATGTATTTGTATTTGTATTTTTTACAACAGTTTTTCGATTTTTTTTTTAAAAGAAATTTTAAAAACATTAAAATTAATTTTTCAAAAATATATAAAAATAGGAAAATTTTGAAATGGAAAAAAAAATTTGTTTATTAAGGTCAAAATAAACAGTCAACTAGTAATCTTATAAAAGGAGAACTTTCCTCTAGGATTCTTGTTGACAACATTGGAATTAATATTCCTCAAAGCTTTTCTCGCTATTTAACTTTGCTTATTATGTAATTATAATAATCTTTTGAAATTAACTATTTTTCGAAATACTTGATTTATTTTTTCATGTATTCTTGTAATTAATTAAGGTTTCAACTAAGTAGTCTGTAAGGACTTAATCCATTGATTTGGTAAAATAAATAAATTAATGGTTATATGTTCCAAACTCTTTACAAATGCAAATGGACATAGGTATGTATATCTGTATACATTATTGATATTAATTGTCTGATTTGTAAAAAACAAAATGAATGGTTTGAATAAGCTTTAATTACTTAATTTAAGAAAATTAATTTAAAGCTTCCTGAAGAAACATTGCTTTATAAAATGGTGAAAGTTATTGAGAGAAATATTTAAAAAGAGTAAGTATGAATTCATCTATATACATATGTATATCAAATTCATTTTCTGTTTGTTTGTTTGTTTGACCGCTATAGAAATTTGTATTTTTCAACGGATTTCTCTGAAATTTGGTACACACGATCGCTGTACTCCATGTAAGGTCGCCATATGCTTTTCATCGGCGACGCCTACTTATACGCCCACTTTTGATATAAAATTCATTTTCTGTTTTTTGGTTCGCTATACACATTTTTATTTTTCAACGGAATCCTCTGAAATTTAGTAGGCACGATCCCTTGTACCCCAGGGAAGGTCACCATATGCTTCCTACCAGCCACGCCTACTTTTACGCCAACTTTTCATATAAAATTACTTTTCTGCTTTTTCGTATATTTGTTCACTATACAAATTATTATTTGTTAACGGATTTCTCTAAAATTTGGTACACACGATCTTTGTACTCCAGGTAAGGTCACCATATGCTTCTTATCGGCCACGCTTACGTTTACGCCCACTGTTTATATACAATTCATTTTCAGTTTTTTGGTGTATTTGTTCGCTACACAAATTTTAACTTTTCAACGGATTTCTCTGAAATTTGGTAGACATAATCTCCATACTCCAAGGAAGGTCGGCGTATGCTTTTTACCGGCCACGCCTACTCTTACGCCCACTTTTTCTATATAATTCATTTTCTGTTTTTTGGTATATTTGTTCGCTATAGCAATTTGTATTTTTCAAGGGCTTCCTCCGAAATTTAGTACCTACTCCATGGAAGGTCGCAATAAGGTTTTTACCGGCCACGCCTACTTTAAGCTCTTTTTTTTTATATAAAATTCATATTCTGTTGTTTGGTATATTTTTTTTGAAATTTGGTACACACGGATATAACTTCGCGATGAACAAATTCCGCAAATATAAAAAAAGGTCCCCAAAAGAAATGAACAAATTCCCCAATTTATCTAAAAACGAAATAAAAAAATGACTTACTCCCCAAATTCATTCTTCAATTTTTCCATATTTTTATTTCAAGAATTTTGTTAAATATTTATTTAAATGAAAATTTGCATACTGCTCTCAATATCTGTCCTGCAATAAATCTGTATTCTTTTCAATAGCATCATTTCCAGCGCGAACGCGGACGCGACGCGATCGCGGAACACAGCTCAGCTAAAATATCGAAATGATGTGAAAAATATAATTGGCAATTAAAATCGGTTGACGACAACTGCGCGGCAGCACGGGCGTGACTGCCTAACGCGCGGAATCGGGGCGCGGGCGCGGACGAGACGCGACGCGCTCGCGAACATAGCTCAGCTAATATATAGCAATGATCTGATAAATATATTTGGCGATTAAAATAAGATGACGCTAAACGCGCGTACGCGGCTCGCTCGCGGAACACAGTCTTTGATAAACTTTATCTACGTATGTGCATTAATTACCTGTTAATCAAAATAGGCCAAACATATACTATAAGCAGTTGCTTAAAGCAACCTTGCGGCACAATTTTAAACGTCGCATCCATTTTCCATTTTTGAAACTTCTATAAATTTGACGTCTCTGCTCAATGATGATGAATTTATTGAATTAAGTAATTAAATTTTTAAAAGTTCTAATTCCTCTAATTTCCAAACGATTCCGTTATACTTGGTGTTTACAAAATAAATAAACTTAAAAAAAAGAACTTGAAGCGGTTTCGCAGCTTAAATTGAAATAAAAAACAGGTAAGAAAATTATAGTCGGTCTAGACCGACTATATGATACCCTATACCATGGTTTAGAGACCCTATCTTTCGGTCCAACTACTTCGATATAGAAAATAAGCATAAACCAAATTTGAGTGGGATTTTTATTAATTTTTTTGGCTGCAGATATGAAAAAGTTCATATCGGATGCTATATCTATAAAGGGACTAGGTCCAGAAATGGACCATTTCTGATCATGTTTGGTAAAGTCTCTTGTATATTGCAAAAATATGTACAAACAAAATTTGAGAAGAATCAGTGCAATATTTTTGTTTTTTAATAGATTTAAGTGAAGATCGGGAAGCAGCTCCATATGGGGTCAAAGGGATCATTTTTCGACTACTCATTAGTGGATGTAATGAACGCATACAAACCCAATTTGAGTAAGATCTATATGACAATTTGGATCTTATGGCAATTTATGTCGATTTCATATGGGTAATTTGTATGGGGGCTAGGTCTGAACATGCACCGATTCTCACCAATTTCAATAGCGTTCATCCCATGGCCGATAAAAGCTTACATACCAAATTTCATCAAAATATATTCATATTTGCGACCTGCAGTTTGATTACAAGCTTTACATGGACACACAGACGGACGGACGGACGGACGGACATTTTTAAATCAACTCAGAAAGTGATTCTGATTCGATTGGTATAATTAAAGATGGGTCTAGGTCAAATATTTTTGGTTGTTACAAACAGCAGCACAAAGTCATTATACCCAAACCACATAGTGGTATAGGGTATAATTAATTTACTCCCCAAAAAACGTAAACATTGGGGAATTTTGTCATCATAAACAAACTCCCTAAACCCATACAAATTTTTGGGGAGAAAGATCATTTCTTTTTGAGAAATTTGTTCATTGGGGACTAAGTACTCAGCGCCTGGTAAGCATAGTGAACCAATTTTCAATTCAAAAGCCTTTGGTTCCCTGGCAAGACCGGATAAAAACAGCTGGTTTATGTATAAAATTTCACACAACGAATGCAATAGAAACAGTGAAATGGATATTATAATCGGCCTTAAAAAAACAGACGACCTGTTTATCTTGAATAGCAATCAATGTCCAAATATAAGATATTGGTCTGTTATAAAACTGTTATAAATACCGAAGTTTTGTTTACTCAACCTCACTTTTTGTGGGAAATTCGGTCATATCAATTCAACTCATTTTCATGATTTATCTTAAAAATATGGATCTCTTGGTACATTTCTTAAACAGGTTCTTTAAAAATAAGGTAATTCGTAGAACATATACATGTTTTATGAATCGTACTTTTTCAATAAAGTAAGGAACATTTTCGAATTCGCTAAGCATACTTCTTCCTTTTTCCATAATTATTATTATTATCAAATAATCTATATCTAAATTTGTGTGGATCACTTGCACTTATTTTCATCAAAGTGTAAGGAAAAAACTTCATTATTAATTGTTGATAAAAACACAAAAATTTATTGACTTGTATTAAATTATTTTTTATTACACTATCACATTGGCAACTTCCAGTTCTTAGCATTAGTAAGCACATAAAATTCAGTTTTAAAACAATGACCCGTTTGCATAAAAACTATTCCATAATTCTAGTTTGGTAATCAAAGTCAAATCATTGAATTCCATATCATCGCTTATATTTAAAGCTTTTACAGGTGTTTCGAGATCTTTACTTGCTTCAACTGGATTCCATTTAACTGGTTCTATTTCCTTACAATTAGGATTAGATGACAATGCAAAGTTATACCACATACCCACCATACGTTGAATACATTTATATTCTTTAGATGCGACCGGTAACTTTTCAGAATTGACATTATAAAACAGATACGAAATATCATCAGCGTGAGCAACTCCTCTGACTTTGGTACCACATTTTAAAATGCGATAATGATTAAAGAACGGTGAATCAAAGTCAAATAAATAGCAATACGTTGAAGCTTGGGAAGCATAAGTTGATCTAGCCTTTACAGTCCGATAGACGCCATGCCAAATTGTTCTATAACTCATAAGATCCATATATTCAAAGTTGGTTTCCTTGACACTGGGCTGTTTGATACCAAAATAGGCTTGCTTTAGTTTTAAAGCCATTTCTTTTAATTCATTTTCATTGTGCGATTGTTTTACATCATCCGGTAACAAATTTATACAGTCCGTTATTTCATTTATCAAAAATGGGCTTTTTCGGACAGTACCATAGTAAAACAAGCCTTCAAAGGAATTTCCTCCTATAATAATGGGAATTGCATTGCTCCAAGCATTTGGCATTAACTCCTTGAATGGTTTTGTGGTAATGCTTTCTGCGGTTGCATATGGTTCTACCACTGGACCAAAAGCAAATAACATTCCTTCAAATCTTTCTTGTTTACTCAGTAAACCTGTATCGTTTGCGCTTATTTTTTTAGCATCTTGTTTGGATAAATAACGATAGATTTCTTTGTCATTATTATTTCCTTTATAGCCTATGGAGCAAGCTAATTTATATCCCCAATCGTGTTGTGGTGTATCAGCCCAGGGACATAAGGCGCTGCCAGATTGTAAAATGGCTTTATGAAAAAGATCTTTTGTTTGAGCAGTCAACATAAGGAAGTGAGTGGAAGCACCACCAGCACTTTCACCAAAAATTGTTATATTGTTGCTATCTCCATTGAAATTTTCAATATTTTGTTTTATCCATTTCAAAGCCAAGACTTGATCCTTTAAGCCAGCATTACCGGGAACTTGTAAATCAGGATCGTTTAAGCTGAGAAAACCTAAAAACCAAACAAAAGAAAGATATTAGAAATAACCGCATTTATAAAATATCTCCTTACCAAGAGCACCCAATCTGTAATTAATGGTTACTAATATAACATCTCTTTGCATAAAGTAATCGGGAGCATAAATTTCTCTAGAGGCTTCGCCTATCTGAAAGCCACCACCATATATCCAAACCATAACAGGCAATGGCTTTTCAGAATTCAGCTGAAAAAATAAATAGTTTTTAATAACTCAATTACAACTTTATACACTTCTAATAAACTTACCGTTTTCGCATAAATATTTAAGTATAAACAATCTTCAGAACCTTCTACCAACTTTTTAATAAAATGCTTTTGCATGGGTTTAGATCTGTAATATGTACAATCTAATACATCATCCCAAGGCTCTGGTGGTTGGGGTGCTCGGAACCTTAGCTCTCCGACGGGGGGCTTAGCATATGGAATACCCTCGAAAGCGTAGTATTTATCATTTTCATTGTAGACATTTTTACGTTTTAAGCCCTTTACTTTGCCATAGATGGTTGAAAGAGTATGAAATTCATTACATGCCAGACGATGTTGTTCATATTTATGAGCAATAAGTCTAGATAAAAAATAAAATACAATTAATAATTGAATTAATAAATACAATAATAACAAAACAATTTTAAATGGTACGGTTACTTTGGAATGAATTCACAGAAATGCGAATATATTCATACAGTATAATGGTTTAAATATTTGTATATTAGGATGGGCCGATTTATCAATCGATATTGTACCATTGCTTTTTCGATAGCTTTTGGCATGAGGAAAAAAAGTTACACTACCAGATATCAAAAAAATCATTTTCGAGGCGCCCAAATTTCAATTTTTGATTTTTCTCAACTTTAATTTTAAGGTTTTTAGTAGGCAAAAAAAAAAAAATCGGCCCACCTTAATGTAAATCGAAGTTCAAACGGCTGACTGCAGCGTTTGATTACCGTAAGTATTTTAAATTGAAATTGAAGTTATAAATATTTATAAAATTAATTATGACAAGCATATATAATTAAACGATTTTATATTCACAAATGATTTGGTCATTTCATTTGACACAAATCAAAATCTGGATCTGAAAATAATAACGTTATTTGTAAATCAAGTATTTCAGTCAAGAATTTTCATGCAAAATACAGAATAGAAGTAAAGCAGAAAAATTTACGTTTATATAAAAGAAGTTTGAATGAAGTGCAGTACCAAAACAATTCATTACAAAATCAGCTAAAATCTGCACTTTGGCCCATTAATTATAAAACAAGGAAATATTTATGCATTTTAAAATTATTCATTATTACATATTCCTTTTATAGAAATAAATAATTCAAAACGCTTAAAGATTTAAATGAGAAATTAAGTACACACGCTACAAATTGTCACAACAGTATCTATTTTTATGATGTGTCATTCTATTTGAAGCACATTAAAATTTGGACCTAGGAAGAGTGGAAGAGTGCAAGCCAGATATAAATAGATTTTGCTATTGCTGTGGTAAATAAAGTATGTGGTAAATAAAGAATGTGGATCCCTTATATTTTAAATTCTAAATTTGATTAGATCGGAGTAGTGAACGTGACACATGCCACACCAAGTAATTATTCAGTCTCATATATTGCGAGTACAATGATAGGAAGAGCTTTAAAAAAATGTGCAATGTAATCCGTTACTACAATGAGTAGTTGTGCCGAAAATGGGAGGCATTTCATAAGGAGGCGTGTCACTTCCCATACAAAGTGAATTTTCAATATCCTATATCTTGGTTGATTTCACAGATTGTTAGTGTGAGTAGCCTTGCTGAAAATTGGTGAGATTAGATTAGTAGACGTGGCACCTCCTGTACAAAGTAAATGCTCAATATTAAATAACTCAACAACAGTGACTGGGAAAGCTTTACAAATTTGTGTTACGAAATCCATTACACTGAATCGGGTAATTGGGCATGCCACCTCCCATACAAAGTGAAGTTTTAATATCCGATATCTTGGATAATATAAAAGGGTGACTGACGATACTTTGTGTGATTTCACAGGTTATTAGTGTGAGTAGCCTTGCTGAAAATGGGCATTATCCGATCAATAGGCGTAGCACCTCCAATATATCTGAAGTGCTTTGACAGAGAGAGCTTTACAAATTTCTGTGAAGTCTATCTTTAGACATGTTAAGATTTAATATTTATAAAATCAATAAGTGTACAGCCCAATTCTCAATAACAATTCCCTGGGAATTTTTTCCCTATTCCTTGTTCCCCTATTCTTAATAAAATCTCTCCGGGAATTTTTTCTCTTTTCCCTTTACCCTTATTCTAAAAGAACTTCGAAAATGGGAATCTCTTCCCCGGGAAAAAAGTAGCTATTCTGAATGTCAATAAAAGGGAGAATAATTTGGGAATAATTCCGCCAAAAAATTGAGAGGGAGTGCTGCGAAAAATTTAAGTATTTAATATTTTTATGAAAAATAGTAATAAAGGGTCCGTCAAATAACTTTTTTTTTTGAAAATGCTATAAAAAAAAAAACTACTGAATATTATCTCAAATTTCTTTTTGTGTTTGAAAGTACAATCCTTCCGGTTAATAATGGAAAATAATTTCATTCAAATGGCTGCCGCGGCTGGCCATGCAGCAGCCTACACGAACGGTCCAATTATCGATTGTGTGCAGCTGTATTTCACCAATGGCTTCACGAATATTGTCCTTTAAAGCGTCAATTGTCTCTGGCTTGTTGGCGTAACACTTATCTTTGAGGGCACCCCCACAAGTAACAGTCCAACGGTGTCAAATCGCAGCTCCGAGGTGGCCAAACGACATCAGCTCTGCGGCTGATAATGCGATCTTCAAAACAGGGCGCAAAACATCAAGTGTAGCTTCGGCTGTGTGGCACGTAGCGCCGTCCTGTAGAAACCAAATGTTGCCAATATCCTCCTCTCCAATTTTTGTGAACAAAAATTCGTTCAACATGGCCCGATAACGATCGCCATTGACTGTAACGGCCACTCCTTGCTCATTTTCGAAGAAAAATGGCCCAATTATGCCTCTGGACCAAAATCCGCACCAAACAGTGACTCGTTTTGGGTGTATCGGCTTTTCAGTGTATGCGTGCGGGTTTTGTGTGCCCCAAATGCGACAATTTTGCTTGTTTACATACCCGCCAAGATCAAAATGAGCTTCATCTGAAAAGATGATTTTTTTTTTTGGCAAAATCGGCATCTTCTGTAAGTCGATCGCAGGCCCACTTAGCGAAGCGAAAACGCATTGGATGGTCAGTTGGCTTCAACTCCTGAACCAATTGGACTTTGTATGGCGTCATACCAAGGTCTTTATGCAAAATTCGTCTCAATGATGCCTCCGAAATGTTCAATTCTTGAGAACGACGGTGAATTGATGTTGATGGCGCTTCACGCACACTTTCTGCCACAGCAGCAATAATCTCGAGTGTACGCAGTGTTTTTGGCTTTTCACGCTTTGGTTTATCGATGAGGATGCCAGTTTCTTTCACTTTTTTCACAAGATAACGAACATACGGAGCTGACGGTGCTTCTCTTCTTCCAAAATCCATAACAAATTTTCGCACACATTCTGCAACATTACCATGATTTTTAAAGTAATGTCGCAATATTTCCCAGCGTTGTTCAAGCGTATACACAACCATATTCGTTCAGCGGAAGGATAAAACTAATTATCTGTCAAATCAGACATGAGCTAAGTGTTACCATTCACGAAATAAGCACTAGTTGAAAAAAAAAACGTTAGATGGCGGATCCTTTATATATCATTTAAAATTTTGTATAATAATATTATTATGGCATTACTGTTGCTTTCAGATCAAAAGCAACAAAAAAAAAACAAATTCATGTTCTTTTGAACACAATGTAAGCCAACCCTGATGTTGTATGTGGGATGTTCAAAGGAAGCAAGGAGGAGCTAAGCCGGGTATGGCGCAATTTGGAGTGCAAATTAAACTCAGCAGGCAATTAAGTGGGTTGCTGGCATCACGTAACTTTCTTCTTGCCATGCTTTGCTCCGTCTTGTCCTGCTGCTGCTCTTCTGCTTCAGCTACCATCAGTAACGCTACACTGAACATTTTTTGTATTTATTTTAATTTATTAAAGATTTTAAAAAAAGTTTTACTATTAATTTCCACAAAAATTTTTAAATTTGTAAACAAAACAAAACAACTGAAGCAAAACAGCTGTCTTCGAATAATCGAAATTCTCTCTCCCATATTATTGTTCTCCCCGCCTGTTTAGAGTAGGAGGATTTATTCTCGGGAAAAATGAATTCCCCGGGAACTCATTTCTCTGGGAATATTTAGAATTGGGCTGGTAGAATTCCCCTAATAAATTATAAAAATTAGTGAATTCGTTGAATATTAAGTAGTTAATACTGCCTTTCTTGTTATTGGTCAAGTTAACGTAAATTTTATTATTAATACATTAAATTATATTTGTACCTTTTTTGCCGATCTGTTTTATCATTGCCCAATATGGTATAAATTTTAATTCAATAACATTTAGTTAAGTCAGCATTTTTATGTATAAATTTTTGCATAAATACCTCAACAAAACGTCAATAAAATTCAATAATTAAAAGAATTTATTTTGCTTAAATTACCCAACAACTGATCCTCAAGTTACAAGTGCTTGAAGACCAACCAATTTAAAAAACAAAAAATTAGTACGACCAAATTCAAGTGTTCGGTTTGACTTATGCTAATTAATTTCAGATACATAAACAATACATTTATTTCTTCTACCCGTCTGTATATAAATGCACTCCTCCTAAATGGCTGGACTGACTTTTTATACCCTATACCACTATGTGGTTTGGGTATAATGACTTTGTGCTGCTGTTTGTAACAACCAAAAATATTCGTCCTAGACCCATCTTTAATTATACCGATCGACTCAGAATCACTTTTTGAATCGAAATAGCAATGTCCGTCCGTCCGTCCGTCCGTCCGTCCGTCTGTGTGTCCATGTAAAGCTTGTAATCAAACTACAGGTCGCAAATATGAATATATTTTGATGAAATTTGGTATATAAGCTTCCATCGGCCATGGGATGAACGGTATTGAAATTGGTGAGAATCGGTCCATGTTCAGACCTAGCCCCCATACAAATGACCCCTATGAAATCGACATAGATTGCCATAAGTTGCAAATTATCATATAGATCTCAGTCAAATTGGGTTTGTATGTGTTTATTACATCTATTAATCAGTAGTTCAAAATTACTCCCTATAGGAAAATTTTTAGTCATAGGCCCCATACAGAGCTGCTTCCCGATCTTCACTTAAATCTATTAAAAAACAAATATATTGCACAGATTTTTCTCAAATTTGGTTTGTATATATTTTTTCAAAGTATAAGTGACTTTACCAAATATGGTCATGATCGGTCCATTTGTCGACCTAGTCCCCATATAAATATTGTATCCGATATGAACTTTTTCATATCTGCAGCGAAAAATATTAATAAAAATGCCACTCAAATTTGATTTATGCTTATTTGCTATATCCAATTAGTTGGACCGAAGAGATAGGGTATCTTAACCATGGTATCGTATAGTCGGGCTAGACCGACTATAATTTTCTTACTTGTTTTAAATTTTGTTAAGTAAATTGGACAATGGTTTAGATTCACAATTTGCTCCGATAGAAATTTTTTTTTTTTTGTTAATTTATTTATTAATTCTTTGTTTTTGATTGGTTAGTTAAGGTTCACTATTAGATCTGGTAGGCATCACTGCAATCGCGTTTCAGAATTTCTTAATGATGTATACACGAGCTACATTCCACTTAACCTACAATTTAAAATTGACAATTCTCATTTGATTCTATGAAACGATAAATACTTATATTTTAATAAATTACTTATATTTATCCGTTGTGCATTTATTACAATATAATGCTACGTCTTCGTGCAAGAATAGAAAATATTGATCGAGGTACACGAAATGCACAAATTGTCCATAACCGTCGCACAGTGAAATATTTCAGGAGAAGGCGGTCAAAAATCCATAACTTTTGATTGGATCGGAATTTTGATAATCGGTTTTTTTGTTTGGTACGTGAGACTTTAGCCTTTAAAACGCATTTCTCGACCAAAAAGTGGGACTTTACCCTTTAATTTTTGCTATAAAACGTAAATATCGACCGATAATAACAAAAAGTTATGGAGGGTTTAAAATACATTTTCATTTTGAGTTGAATTTTAGTACTAAAGTGAAGTGCTAAAAGGTTTTTTTTATATAATGTCTTATTTTTTCAGTTAATTTTACAAGTTAATATTTTTAAAAATTAAAAGTTAAATTTTGTCAAAAAATGCCAAACATTGGCCCCGTAAACTTTTTAGTCCTAATATTCACAAGGGCCAAAGGTTGGCTTTTTTTAAGGAGCCCGAGTTAAAATATAATTCATTATGCAGCGAACATAAAAGTTACCTGACATTGATTCAAGATAGAGAAGTTTCACTGAAAAAGTCATATATTTTTACTTTTTAAATATTTCTATATCAATTTTTATTGGAAACTAGCTGAGTCCGGTCCGCGTTGCTGGCCCGAAGAAAACATCTGGATTTTATATTGCATCTAAATTTTAATACCGAGTGTCGGGCAAAAGTAAAGCACGATTTAATAATATTATGAATATGACTGAAAAAAAATATACGTTTTCTTGAATATTTTAACACCAGCGCCACCTACAGGTGAAAAACTTTGTCAGCAACTTTAGTTTTATGTACATAATATATGTTGCGAATTTGAGCTAAATTGGACCGTAAATAAATTTTTTGGGAAAATCTCGACCCCAGCGCCACCTATCGGGTACAAAAAAAAGTTATGCAAATCGGAGAACCAAAGGAACATATGGTATGAATACGAAGTCGCTAGCATTAGTGGTTCAACAGTTATTAGAGTACCAACATACGCACCAACGTTTTTATATATTAAGATTTATAAAATACATAAATTTTTAAATCGAGAAATATTGTTAACTATTTCAAAAAGGGTATAACTTATTGCTAGTGTACTTAAAAACTACTTTAAATCAAACAATTTTAGTAAATATTTTCTCTAAATAGCCTTGATTTTCATCTTCTAGAAGTTGTTAAGCTTCTTCAATTTTTTCCTTCTTCCATTTTTGTCGAAGTTGAACATATAGTACTTGGATCTGAAGTGCACAGCAAAATAGTGAATCTGTAGTCTTTGTTCCTTTTTTCTTGCGCTTCTTCCGACAGATCTCCTATTGGTAGCATATTGTTTTGAATTATTTGTTCTCCATGGTACAAAATTTTATGAACTGTGGATGTCATATATCTCCAAGAGGATTTTTCGTTATAAAGTATAGCTGTTTTATTGGCGTACTCTCCTAATTTTTTTGCATTTATCTTTCTGCTAGAACTTGTAATATGATTTTGAATCGTCTTATTAATTCATGATCTACACCTGTGATAGATGCTGCAGTTACTGGATCGGAAAAAAATCAAATGCAAAAAAGTTTGATGCAAAAGTTGTAATTTTTCTTTGTGTATTTCAATTTCTTGCAGGTTACAATTCTGAAAGAAATAGTTGCTCAGTATCGTCTACATGTTTTTATTGGAAATAAATATCAGCGAGATTTCTATAACAGTACTTAGCCATTGCTTAAACTGTAATGAATAATAGTTGTGGGAACATTATTATAAATACTCCTTCTTGCAATTATGTTAAATAAAATTTTTAATCCTTCATTACCAGTTTTTGAAGCATAAAAAACCAATACTCTAAGCCCCCTTTAAAAGGTGAATCATACCTGATCATATCTTAAGAGGGTGTGTCGCAATAGTTTTTTTTTTACTATTTACCTGTTATTTAATTTTTTTCCCATTTTGTCAAGTATTTAAACTATACTAGCAAATTCCAGCGCTCGAAATTCGAGTGCAATTTCTAGGCAGCTTTATTTTTCAATTTAGCCAATTCACAAACCAACACTTTTATGGTTTATTATTATTGTGAATGAAGATAACAATCTCATCAACAAATACATTAACAAATTTAATAAAAAACAAGTAAGAAAATTATAGTCGGTCTAGACCGACTATACGATACCCTATACCATGCGTTTAGAAACCCTATCTCTTAGGCCCAACTAACTGGACATTGAAAATAAGCAAAAACCAAATTTGAGTGGGATTTTTATTAATTTTTTTGGCTGCAGATATGAAAAAGTTCATATCGGATGCTATATCTATAAAGGGCTTAGGTCCAAAAATGGACCGATCCTGATCATGTTTGGTAAAGTCTCTTGTATTTTGCAAAAATATGTACAAACAAAATTGGAGAAGAATCAGTGCAATATTTTTGTTTTTTAATAGATTTAACTGAAGATCGGGAAGCAGCTCTATGTGGGGTCAAAGGTATTATTTTTGGACTACTCATTAGTGGATGTAATGAACGCATACAAACACAATTTGAGTAAGAGCTATATGACAATTTGGATCTTATGGCAATTTATGTCGATTTCATATGGGTAATTTGTATGGGGGCTAGGTCTGAACATGGACCGATTCTTACCAATTTCAACAGCGTTCATCCCATGGCCGATAAAAGCTAATATACCAAATTTCATCAAAATATATTCATATTTGCGATCTGCAGTTTGATTACAAGCTTTACATGGACACACAGACGGACGGACGGACGGACGGACATTGTTAAATCAACTCAGAAAGTGATTCTGATTCGATCGGTATAATTAAAGATGGGTCTAGGTCAAATATTTTTGGTTGTTACAAACAGCAGCACAAAGTCATTATACCCAAACCACATAGTGGTATAGGGTATAACAAATAAAACATGTTTATAATTTTATATATGTGTTTGTAACAACTTTAAATGCAATTTACTCAAAATATAGCAAAAAATTTAAAAATCTGTAAATCTGTAAAACGGCTGAAAAGAAATACCTATCAAATAATATACGTTTGGTAAAAATCGGGGTAAAACGGTAGAACAAATCATCGGTCACAAAAAATCGCCTAGCCTATTAATATTATAGATAACTCAAGTTCCGACTATTAATGTTTTTGAAAAATACCTATGTAATTGTGCCAGTCAAAATAAAAAAGATTTTACCTTTTAATAAAATTTAAAAATTAAGCGCATTATGTCTCAACCCTTTTTATAAGTATATAACAACTCGTATCAACTCTACCGTTTCCTTTTTCAGTCAGTATAAAAAACTAACAAACTCAAACAAAAAAATGCACCGGTGCGACAAACTTTTGTATTCATAACTCACAGGCTGATGGACGGACATCGTTAAATCGACTCAGAAAGTGATTTTGATTAAATCCGTATAATAAAAGATGGGTTTAGGTCCAATATTTTTGGTAGTTACAAACATCAGAGCAAACTCATTATACCCTAACCACATAGTGGAGAACATTTGTATTCATAACAAGTAAGAAAATTATAGTCGGTCTAGACCGACTATACGATAGCCTATACCATACGTTTAGAGACCCTATCTCTCAGGCCCAACTAACTGGATATAGAAAATAAGCATAAACCAAATTTGAGTGGGATTTTTATTAATTTTTTCGGCTGCAGATATGAAAAAGTTCATATCGGATGCTATATCTATATGGGGACTAGTCCCAAAAATGGACCGATCCTGACCATGTTTGGTAAAGTCTCTTGTATTTTGCAAAAATATATACAAACAAAATTTGAGAAGAATCAGTGCAATATTTTTGTTTATTAATAGACTTAATTGAAGATCCGGAAGCAGCTCTATATGGGGCCTATGACTAAGAATTGTCCAATAGGGATCATTTTTGGACTACTGATTAATGGACGTAATATATACATACAAACCCAATTTGACTAAGATTTGTATAATAATTTGGATTTTATGGCAATTTATGTAGATTTCATAGGGGTAATTTATATGGGGGCTAGGTCTGCACATGGACCTGCAGACGGACGGACGGACGGACATCGTTAAATCGAATCAGATAGTGATTCCGATTCGATCGGTATAATAAAAAATGGGTGTAGGTCAAATATTTTTGGTTGTTACAAACAGCAGCACAAAGTCATTATACCCAAACCACATAGTGGTATAGGGTATAAATATTGCACAAAATATCTGACCTTTGGTCAGAAAAATTGTTCTGATGCACACGGGAGGAAACTGGCGGGTATACAATGGGGTATAGAAGTGTAGGGGATGGTTCGGACTACAGAAGAGTGCAAGATATTTTTTGATTGCATTTGATGGGCAGGAGTTATGTTATTAAGTAGGAGATTTTCGGAAAATTTTGACCTTTTAAATTTTTTTTTTTTAATTCTAAACAACTCAGTGACTTTATATTTACACTAATTTCTTAGCAGTTACAAAATTACCAAGGTTCAGAAAATACACACATGAAACACACAATGTTCTGTTCTAAAGCAGCCAACACATATTTTTATTTTCTTATCAATTATGTGTGTTTCTAAATTTTGTACGGTGCACAGTGGTTCAAAACCAAAAAAAAGTGGTAATAAGTCTGGAACTTCTAAACTATTGGTTGGATTGGAATAGTATATTCTAGGCGATTGTAGTCAAGGATATAGGCTTTCAAAATATTTATTTTTTAGATACCCTGTTGTAACACAGGGTGAGCTACAGGGTGCCAAAATCGACCACCTCGAGGTGGAAAATGCTTTCAAAGCTTGTAACTTTTATAAATATGAAGTGATTTTTACGTTTTTTAAATTTTTCCAATAACCATTAAATTTTTAACAAAAAACATTCTTATACTACCAAGCTATCGCTTATGGTTTAAAAATATTTGATTTTAAAAATCAACATTTGAACTTTTCACCAAATTCTTTCTTGGTTTTTCGCAAATAACATTTTTATTAAACTAGATAGAAAAAATCTAAAAATATGTGGCGATAGCCAGTACTTTAAGAAAAAATACGTTGAAGTACTTTTTGAATTATTTCAAACCGTTTAGTGAGCACAAAATCTTAAAGTTGACTTTTTGAATCAGGTTCTAAAAATTGCAAATTTTTGCCAAAAAATACCCTTCATTCTTTCAATTTTTTCTCACAACCTTGGTAAAACATGTACATATTTTTCTACATATTCTAAAAGAATATGTTTCAAAAATGGTTGTAAGCGAAATTTTTAATATTTTTGGACATGCACCCTACGTCCAGCATTGGACGAAATTGGGCAATTTAAAAAAAAAACTAAGTTTTAAAAGTTAATACAAAAATATCCGCTCGATTTCTTCAAATATTTCACCGCAGTATTAAAGCTCCAAATATTTCTATTTATCTGCCGTAACAAAATTCATCGCCGTTACATAAACGTGGTCAGGAGGGCTTAAATGGTGAAAAAAGTCAAATTTTCATATGAATTTTTTTTGTTAACATAAAAAACATATTAAGATTAGTTATTTTTATATTTTGTTTATTGATTCAGAACGGCATTTAAATTATCTAAAACACTTCAAAAAATCATTTTGATAACGTTAATAGTTTTTGAGATATTTATATTCAAATTTCAGAAAAAAATATAGAAAAACTATGGTTTTTCGTTTTTTTTGGTTTTTTTGGTAAAGTGTTCCCTAAATTTTTGAATTTTACTTATTGTTATATATATTGTTAAAGAAGGCATATTTATCTATTCAACGATATATAACATGTCTATCAACTATATTGCAACATGCTGAAATAATGACCCCAAACCACACTCCACAGGCAAAAATTTAGCTATTTCTCTATTTGTTCATATAAATGGTCATTTACATAGTGAATGACATATTTTTATACACTATACCACTATGTGGTTTGGGTATAATGACTTTGTGCTGCTGTTTGTAACAACCAAAAATATTTGACCTAGACCCATCTTTAATTATACCGATCGAATCAGAATCATTTTTTGAGTTGATTTAACAATGTCCGTCCGTCCGTCCGTCCGTCCGTCCGTCTGTGTGTCCATGTAAAGCTTGTAATCAAACTGCAGGTCGCAAATATGAATATATTTTGATGAAATTTGGTATATAAGCTTTTATCGGCCATGGGATGAACGCTATTGAAATTGGTGAGAATTGGTCCATGTTCAGACCTAGCCCCCATACAAATTACCCCTATGAAATCGACATAAATTGCCATAAGATCCAAATTGTCATGTAGATCTTACTCAAATTGGGTTTATATGCGTTCATTACATCCATTAATGGGTAGTCCAAAAATGATCCCTTTGGCCCCATATAGGGCTGCTTCCCGATCTTCACTTAAATCTATTAAAAAACAAAAATATTGCACTGATTCTTCTCAGATTTGGTTTGTATATATTTTTGCAAAATACAAGAGACTTTTCCAAACATGATCAGGATCGGTCCATTGCCTTCGACGGTGAAATATGACTCGTCATCCATCACGCATTTGTACTCTGATGAGCAAGAAAAATAATTTTTAGAAAGTTCGCGTAATCTGCATTTAATAACATTTTGTTGTTTTTCTGTAGTAAATGGTGCTGTTTTTTTCTTCTTTTTCTCAATTCCCATGGATTCTAAATATATTTTAACAGTATTTTTGTCACATTTATATTTTTCACCCAATTGACGGTACGATTTGGCACTACGGCCTACTGTTTCAGCTTTAAGCTTTGCCCGAACTTTGGAGTCTTGTAAACTGCATTTCTTACCCGATCCAGGTTTTCTTTCAACTGATTTATTTTGCTCAAATAAATTCATTGTGTTATAGATAAAAGTTTTTTTAAACCCCATATCATTAAAATGCTTAAAAACTTCACTTTTTGTTTTGTTCGGATTTTCCTCACAAAACTTGCAAATTAATTTGCGACGGTCTAACTCGTTGAGTGACATTTTTGAAACTAATATGCAACTAATGCATGTGTTCTTATTTTTTGCTTAATAACTATATAGTACAGTTATATTTTCCGTTAACATTTTTGTTGTAAACATCATGTGTTTTTTTTTAACAATAGTGTTACACTTGTTCGGATTTCATTCACCAAACGTTATTTTCTATGTCCAGTTAGTTGGGCCTAAGAGATAGGGTTTCTAAACACATGGTATAGGGTATCGTATAGTCGGTCTAGACCGACTATAATTTTCTTACTTGTTTTTATTGTTTTTTGGTTCCCATTTTGGGAACACTTTACCAAAAAAACCAAAAAAAAAACGAAAAACCATAGTTTTTCTATATTTTTTTCTGAAATTTGAATATAAATATCTCAAAAACTATTAACGTTATCAAAATGATTTTTTGAAGTGTTTTAGACAATTTAAATGCCGTTCCGAATCAATGAACAGAATATAAAAATAACTAATCTTAATATGTTTTTTATGTTAACAAAAAAAAATTCATATGAAAATTTGACTTTTTTCACCATTTAAGCACTCCTGACCACGTTTATGTAATGGCGGTGAATTTTATTACGGCAAAAAAATAAAAATATCTGGAGCTTTGATACTGCGGCGAAATATTTGAAGAAAACGAGCGGATATTTTTGTATTAACTTTTAAAACTTAGTTTTTTTTTTAAAAATTGCCCAATTTCGTCCAATGCTGGATGTAGGGTGCATGTCCAAAAATATTAAAAATTTCACTTACAACCCTTCTTGAAGCATATTCTTTTAAAATATGTAGAAAAATATATACATGTTTTACCAAAGTTGTGAGAAAAAAGTGAAAGAATGAAGGGTATTTTTTGGCAAAAATTTGCAATTTTTAGAACCTGATTCAAAAAGTCAAATTTAAGATTTTGTGCTCACTAAACGGTTTGAAATAATTCAAAAAATACTTCAACGTATTTTTTTGAAAAGTACTGGCTATCGCCACATATTTTTAGATTTTTTTTTGTCTATTTTAATAAAAATGTTATTTGCGAAAAACCAAGGAAGAATTTGGTGAAAAGTTCAAATGTTGATTTTTAAAATCAAATATTTTTTAAACCGTAAGCGATAACTAGGTATTATAAGCATGTTTTTTGTTAATAATTTAATGGTTATTGGAAACATTTAAAAAACGTAAAAATCACTTCATATTCATAAAAGTTACAAGCTTTGAAAGCATTTTCCACCTCGAGGTGGTCGACTTTGGCACCCTGTAGCTCACCCTGTGTTACAACAGGGTATCTCAAAAATAAATATTTTGAAAGCATATATCCTTGACTACAATCGCCTAGAATATACTATTCCAATCCAACCAATAGTTTACAAGTTCCAGACTTATTACCACTTTTTTTTTGGTTTTGAACCACTGTGTGTCGTTAAGATGTGTGTACTTAGTGAATCACTTAATCCTTAGTGCAAACAACAATAGCTGTCGATATATTTTGCGATTGTCGGATTGTTGAAATTTACAGAATCGGACTACAGAAAACATTAATTTAAATTCAATGAATTTTAGAAAACGTTAAATGATATTTAAGAATTGCGAACATAAACATTGTTACATAAATAAACGCAACTTGATGAGAATGTTATTTTTTATATATAAATTTTCACAATTTTTTTTTGGATGAATATTTGAACATTTTCTTTAACGTTTTTTAAATATATGAGTCATTCCATGTCAAACCGTTTTTTTAAACATATAAGAATTTATTAACAAAACAATTAAAAATAAGAAAATTTACAGAAAAAAATTATTAGAATTGGACATTTCTTCATTTCTTGCTGTTACTTTGACTTCATCTGAACTAAATTATCATAACAGTAATGATATTCTACTGGTATAACATGCTCTAAATCTTGTAGATGTTTCCATTTACTAGACTTGGGAGTTGACCTTTATGCAAGGGTTTTGGTTCAGTATATCCTGTGTATTCTTTAATTCTGTGTATTCTTTAAAATTGTATTTAAATTTTGGTGAATTTTGTTTGAAAATTCCCGTAGACATTGAAAAACCCACATATTCTTGCCCCTTCATTCGCTTTGTAGCATTTTCCACCCTTTTAAAGCATTTAGAGTTATGTGTCCTTTTAGATCTATGTCGAACGAACTCATTTTGGCTATGCGGCTCGTCGTCGCAATCTGGGCAAACAGTTTTCCAATTGCATTAAGTACTAATGAAACATTTGTTAATAAAATAACAATCCAGTTATTGGATATTCTACAGCATCTTCTTCGTTTGGCGATGGATAATCAATTGCAATACATTGTAAAGAATATTGGGACATTTTAGCCTATTTTTAGAACACTTTTTATTACAAAAATTTGTAACTACTTAAATAGTTAAATTCGAATTGGTTCTAAACTTCTGAAATTTTTATTGCGAATGACAGATTTTAAAATGCGTAGGTTGTTGTCAAAAAACATTCACACAGGCACAGTTGTATAATATATTGTAGGATACAATTTTATGCAATATATGTACGTAGTAATATTATATTTTTATTAAGTCGATTACCAAAATTTTCCGATACACCATATTGCATTTAAAAAATTATGCTCGTGTTCGATAGAGGAATAACAAATAATGAAAAAAGTATACTAAAACACATTTTTTCTTTCTGAAATTTTTTTCGGAGATGCAGCTATCATTAGCGAAGAGTTTGCCATCAAAAACTCTTTTTCGAAAAATCTTACGATAGGGCGTATTGAATATACCCCTCGATATATATTAATCTTACCGACGATTATATTCATAACACGCAAATATTTATTGAAGAAACTTAGAAGCATATTATAGATCAAACAGAAAGCAAAAAGACTTAGTTTTGTGGAAAATATTTTCAAAACGCATTTAAAAAAAATAATTTTTCCAACATTTTGCTTCATAAGCACCACAAAAAATTTTTCAATTATCAATTTTTAAAAAAAATTTAATTGTTGCACAGGTCTCTAGCAATAATTTGGTTTTTACAGATTGAAAAAATATCAATTAGTCGACGAGTTATAGCCAAAAAACCATATAAACAATATGCTGAAAATCGGCATTTGATTGCAAAGTTCGAAGGTCGATTAAAAAAAAATTCGAACTAACATAAACAAACGCCGCGATACGGGTCTTCTAATTTAGCCTCTATTTTCACCCCTCACTCTCAGAATCGACCTAACTTTTGCTAACCTGAATTTGTTCCACAGTGTAATTATAATTGCAAGTGTTTTCTTGAAATAAGTAGTGAATTCAATCATTTTCTATATTTCCTAATTAGTACCATATTTACCGAATATTTTACCATCAAAAAGTAATTTTCGTAAATATTGAAGATAGAGGATTTTGAATATACAATTTTTTGTATTTTTGTCTGGGTTCCACTTAAATTCAAATCAATTTTTATACCCTATATCACTATGTGGTTTGGGTATAATGACTTTGTGCTGCTGTTTGTAACAACCAAAAATATTTGACCTACACCCATCTTTAATTATACCGATCGAATCAGAATCACTATCTGATTCGATTTAACGATGTCCGTCCGTCTGTGTGTCCATGTAAAGATTGTAATCAAACTGCAGGTCGCGAATATGAATATATTTTGGCGAAATTTGGTATTTGATCTTTTATCGGCAATGGGATGAACGGTATTGAAATTGGTGAGAATCGGTCCATGTTCAGACCTAGCCCCCATACAAATGACCCCTATGAAATCAACATATATTGCCATAAGATCCAAATTATCATACAAATCTTAGTCAAATTGGGTTTGTATGTATATATTACATCCATTAATCAGTAGTCTAAAAATGATCCCTATTGGACAACTCTTAGTCATAGGCCCCATATAGAGCTGCTTCCCGATCTTCACTTAAATCTATCAAAAAACAAAAATATTGCACTGATTCTTCTCAAATTTTGTTTGTATATATTTTTGCAAAATACAGGAGACTTTACCAAACATGGTCAGGATCGGTCCATTTTTGGGCCTAGTCCCCATATAGATATAGCATCCGATATGAACTTTTTCATATCTGCAGCCGAAAAAATTAATAAAAATCCCACTCAAATTTGGTTTATGCTTATTTCTATATCCAGTTCGTTGGGCCTGAGAGATAGAGTCTCTAAACGCATGGTTTAGGGTATCGTATAGTCGGTCTAGATCGACTATAATTTTCTTACTTGTTATATCCTATACCACTATGTGGTTTGGGTATAATGACTTTCTGCTGCTGTTTGTAACTATCAAAAATATTTGACCTTGACCCATCATTTATTATACCAATCGAATCAGAAGCACTATCTGAATCACTATCTGATTCGATTTAACGATGTCCGTCCGTCCGTCCGTCTGTGTGTCCATGTAAAGTATGTAATCAAACTGCAGGTCACAAATATGAATATATTTCGATGAAATTTGGTACATAAGCTTTCGTCTGCCATAGGATGAACGCTGTTGAAATTGGCGAGAATCGGTCCATGTTCAGACCTAGCCCCCATACAAATGACCCCTATGAAATCAACATAAATTGCCATAAGATCCAAATTATAATATAAATCTCAGTCAAATTGGGTTTGTAGGTATTTATTACATCCATTAATCAGTAGTCCAAAAATGATCCATATTGGACAACTCTTAGTCTATCGACTTAAATCCATCGAATAACAAAACTATTGGACTGCACTGATTCTTTTCAAATTTTGTTTGTATATATTTTTGGAAAATACAAGAGACTTTACCAAACATGGTCAGGATCGGTCCATTTTTGGGCCTAGTCCCCATATAGATATAGCATCCGATATGAACTTCATACCTGCAGCCAAAAAAATAATAAAAATTCCACTCAAATTTGGTTTATGCTTATTTTCTATATCCAATTACTTGTGCCTGAGAGATAGGGTCTCTAAAGGCATGGTATAGGGTATCGTAAAGTCGGTCTATAGCGACTATAATTTTCTTACTTGTTTTTTCATACATATTTGTGTTTTTGTAGATATCGATGAATATTTAAATAATTTTAAATTTATTTGCTCCTCCTGAAAGTATGCAAGATTATACATACAAAATTTTACAATAATTTAATTACTTACGCCTAAAAATATGTAATCAAATAAAAAAACTAATGGAGATTATGAGGATAATCTATTCACAGACAAAAATTAGAATGAGACGGACTAAAAAACAAAATAAAAACTTTTTAATATTGTATTTTGTAGTTAATATTTTTTTAAAAAAAGTCTGTATATGAAAATTTTAGTAGATTTTGTAATAAATTATTTTTTTTTATAGATTCTGTAAAACAAAATTTTAAAGCGAATAATAATCATGCAACGAGCCGCATAAAAATACATAAGGGGCCGCATGTGGCCCGCGGTGCTCGGCTTGGCCACGCCTGGTGTACAGCGACATTAATTTCTTACCTGCGTTTATTGTTTTTGTTTTTTATATTAAATGTTTCCTACAGCTAATTCAGATAAAAATGTTTTGAAATTTGTTTTTTTTTTTTAATATCTGGATCGGAGCCTTGAAACTCTTAAACAATACAACATTTATTAACATAAAGCTTTGCACACATTTTTAAATTAAACCGTGTTATGCTGTCCAATTTACGATCGCAAGGTTGAAACAAGCCCAAATATATGCTATATCTCTCTCGTAAAACCTTATAATACGATAAACGTTAATGCTGCTGGCAATCTTTCGATAACTACAATTTTCCAAATTTAAAAAATAAAGGCAGACCTATAGTACGATTGTGTAAATTTTAACGATCCGACAATCGTAAAATATATCGACAGCTGTTGTTGTTTGCACTAAGGATTAAGTGATTCACTAAGTACATACATCTTAACGACAGTCGACAAATCTATTTTTCTATTTATTTAAATTGTAAACGAGTGGCATCTCTGTCAAAATAAGCAAAAACACAAAGAATAACAAAAAAACAAATTACTTCGTGTTCGACAGGATGATTTTATGTTTATGTTTAACTTCTTTATTTTTTTAATTAATATTTTTGTTTATTTATCTGAAAATAAAATAATGGATTGAATATGCTATTTAATTTTTTTATTTATATAAAAATTTTTTATAATAAAAGCAAAATATTTTCACTATTTTATGATTTGTATTTATGTGTGACGACATTTCAACCTTTTTAACTTTTTATCGATTGAATAAACAACACAGAAATGGTTGTCGTTTAGATAACAACAACAGCTGACTTTAACAATAGCGAATATCGTTTAAAAATTTTGCTGAATACCAAAATCGTTAATTTTATTTACAGATTCGATTATCGTTAAAATAAGTTACTGAATCGCGCTACTGAAGAGTATATTTTCTTGAATATTTAAAACTGATCAAAAATTACGCAAAATATTGATGAACAATCAGCTAAGCACAGGTTTGAAGATTTGTAAGCAGGTAAAAATTTTGCAAATTCTGTTCGCCCAATGGCTGGTACTGATTTGATCAAGCTTATTTCAACATTTGTGGATGAGAAGTTAAGGAATATGAAGCAAGACGTCGAGGAAATAAAAATCAATCAACTTTTAAAAAATGAAATCAGGCAACTAGGAGAAGAAAAAGAGAAAGATCATCAAAAAATCGTTAATTTACAAGAACATATTGAACGAAATATTTTAATATTCAAAGGAACAAATCGAGAACAAATCTGTGAAAGATTGCTGCAAGAATAAGTTGAAAATATCTAAAGAAATATGACTATTCTGAATCAGGAAATTATAACAGATGGATGGTAAAATAGCTGTGGTGGCTAAGTTTAATTCTGGAGAAGCAATGAAGGACATTTTCAAAAACATGAAGAATGTAGTTGGTTCTAAAACGGAACAACGGAAAAACAACAAGACAAACGGGTGATTTTAGAACTCAAAAAATTAATCAAGGAAATCAGTAGTAAATATAAAATTATGGTACGTGACAAAAAAATTAATATAAGCGATAATGGCTAATGTGGAACAACAATAAAATTTTAATGGAAATATAGTTCTTGAAAACTTATATGGGCAGGTTATAAATTCTGTTGGCCATTATTATGAAATTTTAACTAATTTTGGTTAAAAAACTGTTAGTTATATTGATATAAATAAAAGTAAAATAAATAAAAGGATTGTAAAACCGTATCTGTAATGATTCAAAAAAAAAAAAAAAAAAATTGAGTCAAAATTAAATCGCATTTATAACGATCTAAACGTAAATAATAAATCATTGTCATTAAATATCTTTTATTATGGATTAGAAAACAAAATCTTATTTAACCCAATTCCGGCCACGAAACATAAATGTCGTCCGCTTTGAGTGAAATTTAAAATCTTAGCTAATTAGAGGTTTCTGAACTCAAATCCGTTGTTAGAATTCATCTAGCTCACCTGAGATCGTCAGAACATGGTGTTCGCAAGCGCGAACGTTGGCCGCTATTCGACATTATTATTCATTGCTGGTAAAAAGTTTAAATGATAATTTTTTCGTATTTCAATACGTAAAACTGATATAAGAATCAATTTTAACACATTTTTATTATGGTTAAAGTATATTTATTAAGAAAAAAGGTTACAGTTTTTGGTATAGAAAATAACTTTTGATGATATGCTTCAAAGAACTTAGGATGCAATGAACATTACATTTTTTGCACATCCATTTTATTGGCTTTCCACATGATTTCAATCTACAGCGTCTGGGTTTGCCGTCTTTCTGCTCGACACTCACAATCCACTCTTGGCATACTACTTGGTGAAAATTCTGGATAATTGTCTTCTCTTTTACATGAGAATAAAAGTTCTTTTGCTACTATCACGCGAAAATTTTTTGTGGCATTGCTTTTTCATTTTTTTTTCCTTTGGAACAAAGCAATATAGCCTCCATACGTTGACAACAGAAGAGCTTAATATAGAAATAAATAAAGTCCAATACCACTTTTTTGAACGGATTTTTATTCTGTAGTTTTGCACCGCGTTGTCATCTTAATCGACGCCCCCCATGCCTTGGTTATAATTGTAAAACATACGTGGCTGATAATATCCGATTTTTTTTTTCTTTTTTTCCATCTCTTTACAGAGTGCATTGGCTCAATTTGGTTAAAGTTTGTACAGACTGTGACTTTATTTTTGTCAGCCCAACGACAAACTAGTAGCTTTGTCGAATTGGAAATCAGACGGTTTGATTGATTTCCTGTTTTTAACGGTGCTTTTCCAATTCTGTTGTTGCGGACAATTCCAGATACACAAATTTGGTTTTCACTCAGAAAACACATCAGCTGATGGGACGTGAAAAAATTGTCGAAGTAAACTCTATCTCTATGAGGATTTTCGATATTTCCCAATAGCCTGAGTACAACGTCTTTGCTCAAACCGATTTGGCGATCATAATTGTCGCTGGCACCGGTATCTGGTAGCCGATAGCTGCTTGCAGAGCAACGACACAACAATGTGTAACCAAACCGAATTGGTTTATTTCGTATGTACATCTTACATTAGTGGCGACCAAAATATGGAACCATTTGTTCATCGATCGACAAATCGGCACTCCATACGCTAAACTGCATAAATTTTTGGTTTGCCATATCAATTAATGGTCTTACCTGGAGAATAAATAAATAAATAACAAGTAAGAAAATTATAGTCGGTCTAGACCGACTAAATGATACCCTATACCATGCGTTTAGGCCCAACTAATTGGACATACAAAATAAGCATAAACCAAATTTGAGTGAGATTTTTATTAATTTTTTTGGCTGCGGATATGAAAAAGTTCGTATCGGATGCTATATCTATATGGGGACTAGGCCCAAAAATGTACCGGTCCTGACTATGTTTGGTAAAGTCTCTTGTATTTTCAAATATATATATAAACAAAATTTGAGAAGAATCTGTGCAATATTTTTGTTTTTTGATAGATTTAAGTGAAGATCGGACAGCCGCTTTATATGGGGCCTATGACTAAGAGTTGTCCCATAGGGATAATTTTTGGACTACACATTAATGGATGTAATAACCGCCTACAAACCCAATTTGAGTAAGATCTATATGACAATTTGGATCTTATGGCAATTTATGTCGATTTCACAGGGGTCATTTATATGGGGGCTAGGTCTGAACATGGACCGATTCTCACCAATTGCAATAGCGTTCATCCTATGGCCGATAAAAGCTTATATACCAAATTACATCAAAATATATTCATATCTGCGAACTGCAGTTTTATTACAAGCTTTACATGGACACACAGACGGACGGACGGACGGACGGACATCGTTAAATCGAATCAGATGGTGATTCTGATTCGAGCGGTATAATGAAATATGGGCCTATGTCAAATATTTTTGGTAGTTACAAACAGCAGCACAAAGTCATTGTACCCAAACCATATAGTGGGTACAGGGTATAAAAAAATGTCATATGCATTTAAATCTCATTAGAAATTATTTTACCTTTGTCATCTTATCACTTTGGTCCAAATTACTGTTAAAATGTTTTTTTTTGTTTTGATTTATTTTCTTTCATTTGATGCTGAAAAATCTGCATACTCGCAATATTTATTTTCGCAAAATTTTTACGTATAAATAGTAAAACAAAAACCTTTGAAAGAGGTGGTGTCACAAAATGCTAATAGCGAAAAAAAATTATTAATAATATATGTATTTATCACTTCGTTAAGCTAACAATATATACAATACTAGATGTAACCCGGTGTGCTTCGCTATTTTTTTATTTCAATGCTTGCTGATGCTGATATACAATGTTTTTTGTTTTTTCATTCGGTACAACAATTATCAGATTTTTCGGCATTCCCAGCCTGGAGCAAGGTACATGTAGCTGCCCATGAGAAGAAGATGGATTATTCATATTAGATCTGACAACACTTAACTGTTGGCCTTGAACTTAGAATATCATTTGGCAATTTTTCTTTTGAGCGATTTTTGATTTTGCCCATTTTTTATTTTGTATATTTTTTTTTGGACAATTTTTATTTTTCGCGATTTTTGGATTTGGTGATTTTTGATTTTGGCGATATATCTTCCACAACAAATCATATTGATAACTAATGAACTTGTCAAAAGAATGTCGCTTTCGTAGTGCTTCATATTTTTTACATAGGAGGTGCCACGCCCACTAATCCCATCCCGCCCAATTTTTGTTGGACTATTCACATTAATATCTGATGGAGTCATGCAAAATGTCGAGTCTTTCCCTTTTATAGTACACCAGTTATATGATATTAGATATCTACTTTGCATGGGCGGTGCTACGCCCACTGCTCGAATCACGCCCATTTTTTTGTTCGACTAATCAGACAAAGAACATATGGGCTCACGCAAAGCCACAAAGCTCTCTCTTTTACAGTACTCCAGATATATGACATTAAATAGTTACTTTGCATGGGGAGTGCCACGCCCATTGTTGTGAACCCGCCAATTTTTTGTTCGACTACACATACTAAGATCTGATAGGCTCGTGCAAAGTGTCAAAGCTTCCTTTTTTAGCACACCAATTATATGATATCATATATTTACATTCTATGGGCGGTGCCACGCCCACTGCTCCGATCACTCCCATTTTTTGTCTAACTAATCAAATGAATAACTTATGGGCTCACACAAAGTCCCAAGACTCTCACTATTACAGTACTCCAGATATATGGCATTTTATATTTAATTTGTATGGCAGGTGCCACGCCTATTGGTCCGATACTGCCCATTTTTTGTCCGACTACTTACATTAATAATAGGTGACATCAGACAAATTTGGAAAGCTCTCTCTATCACAGTACTCGAGATATATAATATTGAACTATTACTTGTATGGGAGGTACCACGCCCACTTATCCGATCCCGCCCATTTCCGGCGTAGCTACTAATATTAACAATAGGTGACCTCACACAAATTTGCAAAGCTCTCCCTATCATAGTACTCAATATATGTATATGATATTAAAAATTTACTTTGTGTGGGAGGTGCCACGCCCACCAAAAATATTTAAAAAATTATAGCCTATAGCACTTCCCATATCCGCAGTAAGACTCTTTGAAAATTTCAGGAAGATCAGATGGGTAGTTACGGAGATTACCTCCTACAAACAAACAAACAAACACACATTACCTCTTTATTATATTAGTATAGATTTATGCATCAAAAATTTAACAATAAAAATTCAATAAGAAAGAAAGTTTTACCGCTCAAAATGAGAAATTTTTTTTGTTCGCAGGTGCGAACAGAGGATGGAATGGGTTAATAATTTGATATATTTTTATTGTTGGAAACTCATATTTTTGATGAAAAAATAGAACGACTTAAAACATATTTTAGTGGCTATGATACAGTATGGAAATCAGCGGTACGAAATAGTAGATACGAGGAATTACAGGATCAGTCTATCGATTCAAAAAGGATTTACGAAAACATAATGTTGCATATGAAACAATTATAATACAAACGGAAAATAAAGTAATTAAATATCAGATTGGAATGAAGATTTTGAAGCTACTACGGATTTTTAATAAATAAAGACGCAGCAAATTTGATCCTAATGGGGGATTTAAAATTAGAATAAGAAAACTGAAGCAGCAATTAGATGCATTTATAAAAGTTGGATTTAATATTAGAAAATCTAGAGACAAAATGAAGATTGCTAAGCTATTTCATGAGCTATGCCAAGATTTTGCATATAATGAATGGGTGTATAAATGACAATGAATATGGTAATTTTACACGTCTATAAGCGGTACCGGTAAATCAGTAAATGATATAGGTATGTGCATTAGGATATGATAACTTGGAATCTGTATAAATAAGGTTGCAAATTCTACGAAATTTTATTGTGTCATTTAATAAATAATGTTATAAGAGCCAATCAATTTTAGCTAATTCAAAATTCAACACTTTTTAAATAAAATTCATTAAATTTCATTATAAATATTTTTTCAACACACAGAAGATAATATAAATTTGATGAAATATATAAACTTAAATGATTTTTTCTAAAAACGATTTTGAAATTACCACCTTTTACACCTATATATGCGAAAATTCTGAAAACTGGAAATAAATACATATATGTACACTGGATTTACATATGCGATATATTATAAAAATATTATATGAATACGCTATAATAGATTACCAAATCAGCTTACAGAAATCATCATTGAAAAAAAATCGTATTGGTATGTGCATATTAACTCCATAGCGAGAGATTTAAATACAATAAATTTAACACAATGCATAGCAAGAGAAAGCTGGGAACGCTTAAGAGTTAATATAATAACTGGTATAAAAAACAAGGAAAGAAAGTTGTATCTAGAGAAAACTCTTTCTTCCAGTCGCTGTTATTCCAAGTTTAATTTTAGTGAGATACAAACTTATTTTCAACACACTAACAACAGCTACGCTATCAGTTTCATCTTTGATGATGTGACCTAATAGAGCTCAATGGAACCAGGTTTCAGCAATAAAGATCTCGCTTATGTTAATTATGCAATCTTCAAGATATTGAGAATATCGCATAAGATATAATCATTTTGGAAAAATCGCTTTCACAGAAAATGAGTTAAAGACAATTTGAAATAACGCTAAAGATATTGTTAAGGAAATATCTAGATATATTATAAATAGATGCGATTGGTTATAGAAAGGATTTGGTCAATGAATTTAAATATTAAAATTTTGTGTAACACAAACCAAATTTTTAAAATTTCTTAAAAGTAAAAACTTTTTCCGACTGACGACATTAAGTCAAAGTCGTATGTTCAATATCTATTTATTATTTGTAATAGATGTAAAACATGGAAATTAATTAAATGACGAACAATTAACTAACTAATTAATATGTGATTTGATTTTTTTTTTATTTGTCGTATGACTTCTAAGAACTCAACACATTCTTATAGGGATCTAAATTTGGGTATTAAGTATAAAGCCATTTGTGTTCTATGAAGTAGTTGGGGAACTTATAGATTTGCTACTCTAGCAAAAGAATAATAATGCAATTTCTCAAATAGTAATTAAGAAATTATAATAGAGACTGGCCAACAAGAAAAGCAATTAACTTTAAATTTAATTGATATTCGAATTTAAAGTTTCAGTATCGGCAGTTTTAATGCAGTAGCCGTAACCAACATTGGGTACAGTCGAATTTAACACTCTTACGAGTTTATATTGATTTCGAATCTGCAGGTTAAATTATGCTTTATTGTTCAATCAATTCACACAAAGTTTAAATGCTAATGTTATTATAATATTTTAAACATATGAAGAGAAATGTTTATTTTGTATAGGAAGTGCCATGGCCGCTGAACCGTATAACTACTCATTTAACGACTTAGGGACACACAAACACGCCCACTTTCTGTATCAATATTATAAAGCCTAAGTTCAATTTTAAATACTGGAGCAAACATTCTTGAAATCGGATGAGCACTTTCAGCGATATAATCCCACATAGTATTAGTATAGAAGTATAAATGATTGAATGTAGATTAAAAAAAAACAAATTAATTTATATATCTTACCGTTCGCCAACAGTTCGAGAAATCCTATATTCATAAATTTCTTAAAAGAATATAAGATTATAATGTTATGTTTAAAATTCTTTAAAAAAATGCTCTCACTTCCGGTGTTCTTGAATTTATTAAGCAATGGGCAAAGGACTTTTTCGATACATACATTACCAAAAAGCTTTTCATATTTGTATCCCTAGTAAAACCTTATAAAAAACTACTAATTTCTGGTGTTAATATTTCAAATAGAGTTATAACTATAACTCAGTTTATCTCTTATAACATTTCTGTTTATCTCATTTTGTTATCTCAAATGTATCGATTACCTTCTTAATCGGAATAAAATACATTGTGCTAGATTTTCATAACGAAATGTTCTACATATAATTCAAGTTTCACAAATAAGATTTCATTATATTGTAAATCATAGAAAGTGCAACAAGATATTATATATAAAAATTAATTGGGTAGCTTTTATAATATGATTACAAAATATATTCGAATTTTGGATATTTTTTTCTTTATAAAGCCATATTACCATTTTGTTTGAATTATTATACCCCACACCCAGGCCCTGATTATCCATCAGGCAATGTATGTAAAGCCTAGGGGCCCACATCGGCTAGGGGTCCACGTACTGAATTTATTTTTTATATATTTCTTTGAGTGAAAACTATATCTGAATATTTGTATGTAAGGAAAGGTTACAATTGTGTCCAGAAAGCGTTGCAGTATATTGCACAAGTGATTCGAAAAAAAAAGAAAATGCTTTAATGGCAGTTTTCTGGGCTGCCACACTAGATCGAATCAATGATGTCAATATATTTCTACGAAAAATTACTACTGAACTTCTAACGGCAGTCGAACTCTTAAAATCACTTTTAGATTTTTAACTTTTTCAGCGAGAATTATTTGACAACCATGAGGTGAAGACGAGATGAAAATCAGTTTATGCGAAGAAGAAAAATGCTTCACGATGACGGATCTGCAGAAGACCTTGTGCACAGAGGAAACGTGAAGTTAAGAATTGAACTTATTTGCATGTACTAGATATGTTCTGTACAGAATTGTCGCGGCAACTAAAAGCTTATCGGGAAATCAATAGTTTGTTTGGATTTTTAAAAGACTTCTCGACAAAGGCCAACAATAAAATTAGAGGCTTCTACTAAGTTTAGGGAATATTTTTTCGAGGACATTGAACCTGAGTTTAGAAATATTAAATTCTACTTGCCGAAGAATCATCTACACATATTTTTGGTAATATGGCACAATCATTTTTCCCAAATGTAATGGCAGCATTGCAAACATATAGAAGTCTGATGATTACAAATGCCATGGGTGAACATAACTTTTTGAATTTAAAACAAATCGAAAATTGTCTTCGTTCATCAATGTCTTAGAACCATATACATAAATTCATTGGCGATAATGGCGATTGAAAACAAATAAGAAAAATATAGTTGGTCTAGACCAACTATCCCATATCATGCGTTTAGAGTATTGATCTTAGGTCCAACTAAATGGGTATAAAAAATCATAACCCAAATCTGAGTGGAATTTTTATTAGGTCGAAGGTATCGTATATTCGGTTTGGACCGTCTTTAATTTTATTATTTGGTTTTAATCAAATTTTTTAGGTTTTTTGTACAAAATATGGAAATTTCCTTTAATTTTGAAGAAATGTTCATTAAAATGTATCAAATATTTAAGATAGGTATCAAAAAATACTTTAGGTCACCAAATATTAAAGTTATTGGTGGTAACTTGTGCTCTTCCAAGAAAATTTTATACTATTTCAGGTTTGTAGAAAGGTATAGCCTATAATAAAATTTTCGGTGACTAACACTGTTTTTTTTTTAAATTTTAATACTCTTATGAGACTGTTTTAATTTTTTATGAATAATCCCGAAAGTCCATATATAACACATTGAATCGGTACAAAAACAAATTCTTATTCTCTTAAACTAACAGGTTTTCTTTAGTAATACTGCATAATTTTTAGAATCGTAGAATCACGTCATTCTACGACTAACTTTAAACTTTATTATCTTAAATATATTTACGCTGATCCCTGACTCACTGACTGACTGACTGATTCTGTAACGCTGAAATAATACACACACATAGC
This sequence comes from Cordilura impudica, assembly GCA_963682025.1. Classification (NCBI taxonomy): domain Eukaryota; kingdom Metazoa; phylum Arthropoda; class Insecta; order Diptera; family Scathophagidae; genus Cordilura; species Cordilura impudica. The sequence goes on along the minus strand of OY821517.1, from coordinate 258,056,278 downwards.
ACTCCATACAAAGCTATGCGAAATACACAAACAAAAATTTAATCTTTCTCATTTTATACAAACCCACACACAATTTTCTCTCTTCTTTGTTACTGACCGGTGCTGCTAATAAAATCTTCTGAAAATCGACAATCGCCAAAATCGTTAAGAAATTGTCAAGAAAATTTTACCGCTTATAAAACTCGAAAAAATACAAAAAAAAGGAAACAATAAAATTTATTTATATCATTCATATTACGAATATTATACATATATATATAAATGAACCTATTAGTGATGAAATTTCAACGAAAAAACTTTAACACAGCAATCAACTAAATAATTTTATTGATATGTATCTATAGCTGAAACACATAATATAGGTTTAAAGTATCACCGTAATTGAAACTCAAATCTTAAATGGAGATGCTAAATGTCAAAAAATGCAAATATATGATTTTTACAAGATCAATTCCAATTAATGGTCGGTATATCATGAATAATGCTGTGCTTGATTTAGTGGATTCATTCAATGACCTTGGCGTACTTCTGGATAAAAAAAATTAGACTTTAGAAGTCATATTTCGCTAACAATAAATAAAGCTACTGGTGTACTTGGATTCATTAAACGGTGGGCTAAAGAGTTTTCGGATCCGTATACGACAAAACAATTGCTTACTACCTTGGTAAGACCAATACTCGAATATGGGTCTGTTGTCTGTTCAAAAACAATTTTTGTTATTTTGTCTTCGTGGTTTGGGCTGGGATCCTAATATGAGATTGCCATCTTATGAAAATCGTCTGGCTCTAATTAAGCTTCCTCCATTGAAAAGTCGCAGACATATGCTAAATGTTACTTTCCTGTTAAAACTGTTAAATGGCAGTCTTAAATCTGAATTTCTTATCAACAAAATAAATATAAATATTCCTTTTCGATCATCAAGAAATTATAACTTTCTAACTATCAAATATTATTGTACAAACTATGCTAATTTTAATCCACTACGTAGAATTTGTGATGAGTTTAATATGCTGTATCAGTTTATTGATTTTAATAAAAGTTTGGATATTGTGAGAAGAGGTATTATATTACACTTAAATGCATTAAATCAACTGAATTAAATAAATGTTATATATCAATTTTGTTAAATGTTTAATTATATATATAAATTATGGGTAAAAATATATGAAATCAACCGAAAATATTAACATTTGTGACCTCATCACCTCCAAATTTGATAAGATTTTGTACACATGATCTATGGATCGGCACAATAATATTTGCCAACTTTCAGACATATACCCTTCGAACTTTCAGAATTATGGCCATTCCAAGTTGGCAAAAATCAATAAAAATGCACTCAGATGCCTTAACACAATTTTTAATATCTCGAAAAGTATTCATTGCACGTTAGTAATCAAGGGCTCATTTTACAGACTAAAACATGCGCCATTCCAAAAAAAATTTTTTTTAAAATTTTCGATCAAGGATAATGTAAATAAAAAAAGGACTAAAATTTCCAAAGGATATTTCTCGAAAATCAATATTTTTAAAAATTTCAAAAAAATATATGTTAATTCTTATTATGTTTTGTACAAGTCTGTCAAATTTCAATGTGGAGTCTTTATTACAACATGAGTTATTAAGAAAAAAGCAGGCGAAGGTTTATGTATTTCATGAAATGTACCAAAATACAAAAAGGTAACAAATTACAAAAAGAAGGACAAATCAAATGTAACGGAACTTTTTCGACTTTTCTTTGCTTAAACTCTTTTTCTCCATTGCTAAACCTTTAATAAAAAGTACAACATAATGTATTATCATTATTAAACACTTTATTACAGCATATTTATTTATTTCTGAAGGATTTCAATTAAAAAATCTGCATCTGCCGCGTATCGCTTGACTTTAATTTTTTTTTTATCTACAGGTTCAATAGAATGCAGCTTTTGAGTTCCAGGAATAGTACGCAAATCTTTAAAACGAATTTGAAGGAATCGTGCTTCTTCTTCGTGGTCTTCTAGAGTTAAAAACTCGAAATTACAGTTCAAAAGATTTTGCAGGCACCATTCATATAATTGTTTTGGAGTAGTTATTTGACCTTGTAATGGACGCTGTAAACTAGCTCGACGTGCCTCTCTCTTTACGGTACCTCCAAGACCGTCACTTGGGCCTTTTCCATGGCTTGTTGCAAAAAAATGCCACTCAGCATTACATCCAAAATCTTCCATATGATAACATAAATTGATAAAGTTCTTTTTATTTTTAAACTGGGCAGCACTACCGTCTGAAAAATACGTGATTTTCTTCGGGGTTGTTTTAAACTTTTTTCTCAAAAATACATTCAGGTGGCGATGGAACAGGTGAACAGCTACAGAATCGTGTACAAGACAATCAGATATTATTATGAAGTTTGTATGTTGTGTTTTTCCATCTGATTTAAAATAAATAGCAATTGGGTATAAAGTGGCCTGAGAGTTGTTCCAGTGAAATCCCTGGACTGCATCCTGAATAGTAAAAGAAGCATTTTCTGAAAAATCGCAAACTGCTATATACTCATTTTCTTCCAAATTTGATTTTCTTTCGCTCAGATATGCTGCCTGCTGTTTTGCAATAAATGAATGAGGTAATAGAATTTCAAGTTTTTCACATAGGGAATCCACAAAAACGTCGGCTTGGCCAATCATGGTCTCCAAATTATCCCTATCTACACTTACCCATTGTTTATATGTTATTTCATCAATATCATTTTGCTCTAGTAATTGATTTAGTTTTGCTTTTAAATTTTCAATTCCTGGACACTTGTTACATTTACGTAGGTGACACTTTGAAGAAGATGGAATGCATGTCATTTGTTCCAAACAATCTTTGTAACATTCAAGCTAATAATTCGGAACACCAGCAGTTAATTTTTTTAAATTTATGGCATCAATCATCAGCTTCACATTTTGATGCTTTGTACAAACACACACGTTATGAGATCCACTCGCATTTGCTAGAATTATATTCCTCGGACGAAGTTGGCAAAACTTGGAAATACCTATTTTTAATCCATCATGTCGTTCCTTGAATAAGGCGTACATTTCTCTTAAGTTTCCAAGCAAAAGTCTTTTATTTTTCCTGACTTTTGTACCATTTTCAAAAAAAGACATGAAATCTTTCTGTCCGGGCATACACCTGCTGACGTCATCGGATTCATAAAAGGATTTTACTAAATTGCTTGTCACTGATGAAATTGGACTTCCCAGTTTTGGGTTAGGCGTACTCATCACACCCTTTGTTTCAACCAAATGCTTAACTTTTCGCGCGATATAGTTTGTAACCAGGAATTCTTCCTCAATTTTATGTATTGCCCAGCTTTTTGGTAAAATTGTTAGCAGTTTGATTTTCTCGCTATTTTTTGTTAATGTTTTAAACTTTTCTTTTAATTGTTCTATTACTTCGGATTGTGGGCACATATGCGAAGTTGATTGTGCTGAACCGTGGAAAATTTTGTCTTGAATCGAATCACTTATTTTCCTGAATTTTCCATCTCTGTACCGTTTTTGATGTAACTTCTTCTTTTTTATCGGAGATTGTTCCAGATACGGTAAAGATTGGTTTAATTTTGAAATAGCAACTTCTTCCGTGCCTGACGCAATGTCATCTTCTTCCGTGCCTGACGCAATGTCATCGAAAGTATCTACATTTTCGTTTATGTCTGAACCTTCTTCCAAATTAGATTTATTAGATTTCTTCAGATGCGAAAATTTTATTCTACATGTCCCACAAATTTTATTTGAGATCGTAATGTTTTTATCCTTAGTATACTGTAGCATCCATTCTTGGACTTGTCTTAAACTTTTATTGCACCAGTGTGACCGGATTTTTTAAAAGGATTACAGCAAAATGTTGAATGGAATGGCATATTTTTGTTTTTAAATACCACAACCGAATGAATTGTGCACGACATTTTTGTATTGACAATAATTATAATTTATTTAAATATTTAGTCTCTTTTTTTTGTTTTTTCAAACGATCAAGTCACTTTAACACTATAACACTTTGACGTTTAGCACTTATGAAACCTAGTATTCAACTGAAGTTTGACTTACAGTCTCTGAACGATTTATACTGTTTTTTTTGGTACAAAAAATAGATTACAGGTAAAAAAATACACGCCTTGCTTTTCTTGAATTGGAAAATTTGCGTGAACTACGGGTCATAAAATATTTTTTAAATAGGGACTGAATTTGCTACTGCCAATAAGCCGACCACAGGTCATAAAATATTTGTAAATTTTTTGTGTGAACAGGCAATAAATATTTCGTCTAGGTTGTAAAGTCGAAAAAGTTCCGTTACATTTGATATGTCCTTCTTTTTGTAATTTGTCACCTTTTTGTATTTTGGTACATTTCATGAAATACATAAACCTTCTCCTGCTTTTTTCTTAATAACTCATGTTGTAATAAAGACTCCACATTGAAATTTGACAGACTTGTACAAAACATAATAAGAATTAACATATATTTTTTTGAAATTTTTAAAAATATTGATTTTCGAGAAATATCCTTTTTTATTTACATTATCCTTGATCGAAAATTTGAAAAAAATTTTTTTTTGGAATGGCGCATGTTTTAGTCTGTAAAATGAGCCCTTGATTATTAACGTACAGTGAATACTTTTCGAGATATTAAAAATTGTGTTAAGGTATCTGAGTGCATTTTTATTGATTTTTGCCAACTTGGAATGGCCATAATTCTGAAAATACGAGAGCTACGACACTGAAAGTTGGCAAACGCTATTATTATGTTTAACTTTCCCTTCGTACCAAAATTCATCCAATTCGAAATCGGTGCGGTCAACTCATTGGTTGATTTCATATGTTTTTACCCTTATAATATAAATGTACATATACTTTTAGTAGTCTGTAAGGATGATTCCATAGACTGAAAAACAAAAAAAAAAATAAAAGGTATTTTCGTTTTGAAACGACTTGACCCAGAATTAAATCTATACATATTTTGTAATATACATTTACACTGAACAAAAACTATCAATTTTCGATAAACAACCCATTAATTGTTAACCCTTGAAATCGTAATTTTTATACTACTGAAATTTTGAAATCATCATTTTAACAAATTTAAAAAATCATTTTAACAAATTGAAAAATCGATTACAAGTTGTCAAAATTGCCAGCGCTGCTAACGACAATAGCACTAAATATGCAGATTTCGTATTACATATGGAATAAGTTGAACGCAAAAAATCCATAAAAAAAAACTAATATCTATTCAAATTCTTATTTAAATTCCATTTGTTGGTCAATGAAAAAATTCTGGAAAAAAAAGGAAGAATGAAATTTTAAACATTTTTCTTTTTCTCATTTAACGTCGTCCGATATCCATTACATACTTCTTTTATCAAACTAAACTTTTCCGTCTGTCTGTTTTGTTTCTCATCTCAAAATTGTTTTGTATTGTTAAGAGTGCTTTCGCTCAGGTTCTCTGATGCACAGCACTTACCAAAGAGTATGCTTTTTTTGAAAAATATTTGAGAAAAAAGAGATCTTCAATGTGGTTTTTTTTTTGTAGAACGTATGATTTCGTTAAAGCTCTGTGTTGAAAAGCACTTGAAAAAATAGTGCAATATTAAGTTTAAAATTTAAATTATTCTAACTTTGCATAATTAAATTACATTGTAATTTCAGAATAGAGGTGGGAAAATAATTTTTTTTTCACTCATAATATTAATTTTTGCACAAGCATAAATTACGTAAATATGTATATTTAAGATTTTAATTTGTTTAATTTATTGAAATTATCATGGAAGAATTGAAGGCGATTTGGAATACTAAGTTTTTTTTTAAGTAAAACTAATATGCCCTTATTTTTTATATTTTTTTTTGGATTTATAAATAACTTTGCAAAAAATGTAGTTCGCTTTTTTCAGTTTACATGTACAATATGTATGATGAAATATGAAATATTTTTTTCTTTTGTGTAGGTGTATTGGTGTTTGCACATCCTTAAGGGGTGGTAGGTTTTAAAACCTTTTTTGCATCTCTTTTTCTGAATGCACAACATGTCGAGAGTATTGGGTCAAAATTTTAAGTAAATCAGACCAAAACTTTTCTTCCCCATTTTTTAACAACAAATTCCCAAAATTGTATAACAAAAATCGTTTTTCACTTCAAAATGCTGCGAAAAAAAAATTGAAAAAACTCTTCGTCACTACCTCAGGAAACAACACCACCTTTTAAACGCATTTCGACTTTTTTATTTCACATGATCCGGTAACGAGTTATGATGTTTACCGCAAAACAACAACGCCTCCGGAGATTCGCTGTCACGGACTTATTTATTAAAATGTTTAATTGAAAATTTTTTCAAAGATTCTTCAAATGATAGTTATAGCATATCATTTGAAGAATCTTTGAAAAAATGTCTATGAAATAAGTAATCCGGCATTATTCATATCTTCAAAAAAGACCGTAGTATTTTTTTGTTTTGTCCGAAAGGTTTAAAAAGTTTTTTTTAGTTATTTATTTAGTTTGATGCATTTTAAAAAGTTATAAAACATAAATTAAATTATTAAGAAGATACATATTTATAGTTCGTCTTAATAAGACTAAAATTATCGAGTTTCTATCAAAATAAAATATTTTTTTTAATTCATATAATATGAAAAACTCCTTATGTATAGAAGCAGAAAGTATAAAGCAAAGGTTGGTTACTGGCAAACTTTTGCCAAAATATACATGTATTTGTATTTGTATTTTTTACAACAGTTTTTCGATTTTTTTTTTAAAAGAAATTTTAAAAACATTAAAATTAATTTTTCAAAAATATATAAAAATAGGAAAATTTTGAAATGGAAAAAAAAATTTGTTTATTAAGGTCAAAATAAACAGTCAACTAGTAATCTTATAAAAGGAGAACTTTCCTCTAGGATTCTTGTTGACAACATTGGAATTAATATTCCTCAAAGCTTTTCTCGCTATTTAACTTTGCTTATTATGTAATTATAATAATCTTTTGAAATTAACTATTTTTCGAAATACTTGATTTATTTTTTCATGTATTCTTGTAATTAATTAAGGTTTCAACTAAGTAGTCTGTAAGGACTTAATCCATTGATTTGGTAAAATAAATAAATTAATGGTTATATGTTCCAAACTCTTTACAAATGCAAATGGACATAGGTATGTATATCTGTATACATTATTGATATTAATTGTCTGATTTGTAAAAAACAAAATGAATGGTTTGAATAAGCTTTAATTACTTAATTTAAGAAAATTAATTTAAAGCTTCCTGAAGAAACATTGCTTTATAAAATGGTGAAAGTTATTGAGAGAAATATTTAAAAAGAGTAAGTATGAATTCATCTATATACATATGTATATCAAATTCATTTTCTGTTTGTTTGTTTGTTTGACCGCTATAGAAATTTGTATTTTTCAACGGATTTCTCTGAAATTTGGTACACACGATCGCTGTACTCCATGTAAGGTCGCCATATGCTTTTCATCGGCGACGCCTACTTATACGCCCACTTTTGATATAAAATTCATTTTCTGTTTTTTGGTTCGCTATACACATTTTTATTTTTCAACGGAATCCTCTGAAATTTAGTAGGCACGATCCCTTGTACCCCAGGGAAGGTCACCATATGCTTCCTACCAGCCACGCCTACTTTTACGCCAACTTTTCATATAAAATTACTTTTCTGCTTTTTCGTATATTTGTTCACTATACAAATTATTATTTGTTAACGGATTTCTCTAAAATTTGGTACACACGATCTTTGTACTCCAGGTAAGGTCACCATATGCTTCTTATCGGCCACGCTTACGTTTACGCCCACTGTTTATATACAATTCATTTTCAGTTTTTTGGTGTATTTGTTCGCTACACAAATTTTAACTTTTCAACGGATTTCTCTGAAATTTGGTAGACATAATCTCCATACTCCAAGGAAGGTCGGCGTATGCTTTTTACCGGCCACGCCTACTCTTACGCCCACTTTTTCTATATAATTCATTTTCTGTTTTTTGGTATATTTGTTCGCTATAGCAATTTGTATTTTTCAAGGGCTTCCTCCGAAATTTAGTACCTACTCCATGGAAGGTCGCAATAAGGTTTTTACCGGCCACGCCTACTTTAAGCTCTTTTTTTTTATATAAAATTCATATTCTGTTGTTTGGTATATTTTTTTTGAAATTTGGTACACACGGATATAACTTCGCGATGAACAAATTCCGCAAATATAAAAAAAGGTCCCCAAAAGAAATGAACAAATTCCCCAATTTATCTAAAAACGAAATAAAAAAATGACTTACTCCCCAAATTCATTCTTCAATTTTTCCATATTTTTATTTCAAGAATTTTGTTAAATATTTATTTAAATGAAAATTTGCATACTGCTCTCAATATCTGTCCTGCAATAAATCTGTATTCTTTTCAATAGCATCATTTCCAGCGCGAACGCGGACGCGACGCGATCGCGGAACACAGCTCAGCTAAAATATCGAAATGATGTGAAAAATATAATTGGCAATTAAAATCGGTTGACGACAACTGCGCGGCAGCACGGGCGTGACTGCCTAACGCGCGGAATCGGGGCGCGGGCGCGGACGAGACGCGACGCGCTCGCGAACATAGCTCAGCTAATATATAGCAATGATCTGATAAATATATTTGGCGATTAAAATAAGATGACGCTAAACGCGCGTACGCGGCTCGCTCGCGGAACACAGTCTTTGATAAACTTTATCTACGTATGTGCATTAATTACCTGTTAATCAAAATAGGCCAAACATATACTATAAGCAGTTGCTTAAAGCAACCTTGCGGCACAATTTTAAACGTCGCATCCATTTTCCATTTTTGAAACTTCTATAAATTTGACGTCTCTGCTCAATGATGATGAATTTATTGAATTAAGTAATTAAATTTTTAAAAGTTCTAATTCCTCTAATTTCCAAACGATTCCGTTATACTTGGTGTTTACAAAATAAATAAACTTAAAAAAAGAACTTGAAGCGGTTTCGCAGCTTAAATTGAAATAAAAAACAGGTAAGAAAATTATAGTCGGTCTAGACCGACTATATGATACCCTATACCATGGTTTAGAGACCCTATCTTTCGGTCCAACTACTTCGATATAGAAAATAAGCATAAACCAAATTTGAGTGGGATTTTTATTAATTTTTTTGGCTGCAGATATGAAAAAGTTCATATCGGATGCTATATCTATAAAGGGACTAGGTCCAGAAATGGACCATTTCTGATCATGTTTGGTAAAGTCTCTTGTATATTGCAAAAATATGTACAAACAAAATTTGAGAAGAATCAGTGCAATATTTTTGTTTTTTAATAGATTTAAGTGAAGATCGGGAAGCAGCTCCATATGGGGTCAAAGGGATCATTTTTCGACTACTCATTAGTGGATGTAATGAACGCATACAAACCCAATTTGAGTAAGATCTATATGACAATTTGGATCTTATGGCAATTTATGTCGATTTCATATGGGTAATTTGTATGGGGGCTAGGTCTGAACATGCACCGATTCTCACCAATTTCAATAGCGTTCATCCCATGGCCGATAAAAGCTTACATACCAAATTTCATCAAAATATATTCATATTTGCGACCTGCAGTTTGATTACAAGCTTTACATGGACACACAGACGGACGGACGGACGGACGGACATTTTTAAATCAACTCAGAAAGTGATTCTGATTCGATTGGTATAATTAAAGATGGGTCTAGGTCAAATATTTTTGGTTGTTACAAACAGCAGCACAAAGTCATTATACCCAAACCACATAGTGGTATAGGGTATAATTAATTTACTCCCCAAAAAACGTAAACATTGGGGAATTTTGTCATCATAAACAAACTCCCTAAACCCATACAAATTTTTGGGGAGAAAGATCATTTCTTTTTGAGAAATTTGTTCATTGGGGACTAAGTACTCAGCGCCTGGTAAGCATAGTGAACCAATTTTCAATTCAAAAGCCTTTGGTTCCCTGGCAAGACCGGATAAAAACAGCTGGTTTATGTATAAAATTTCACACAACGAATGCAATAGAAACAGTGAAATGGATATTATAATCGGCCTTAAAAAAACAGACGACCTGTTTATCTTGAATAGCAATCAATGTCCAAATATAAGATATTGGTCTGTTATAAAACTGTTATAAATACCGAAGTTTTGTTTACTCAACCTCACTTTTTGTGGGAAATTCGGTCATATCAATTCAACTCATTTTCATGATTTATCTTAAAAATATGGATCTCTTGGTACATTTCTTAAACAGGTTCTTTAAAAATAAGGTAATTCGTAGAACATATACATGTTTTATGAATCGTACTTTTTCAATAAAGTAAGGAACATTTTCGAATTCGCTAAGCATACTTCTTCCTTTTTCCATAATTATTATTATTATCAAATAATCTATATCTAAATTTGTGTGGATCACTTGCACTTATTTTCATCAAAGTGTAAGGAAAAAACTTCATTATTAATTGTTGATAAAAACACAAAAATTTATTGACTTGTATTAAATTATTTTTTATTACACTATCACATTGGCAACTTCCAGTTCTTAGCATTAGTAAGCACATAAAATTCAGTTTTAAAACAATGACCCGTTTGCATAAAAACTATTCCATAATTCTAGTTTGGTAATCAAAGTCAAATCATTGAATTCCATATCATCGCTTATATTTAAAGCTTTTACAGGTGTTTCGAGATCTTTACTTGCTTCAACTGGATTCCATTTAACTGGTTCTATTTCCTTACAATTAGGATTAGATGACAATGCAAAGTTATACCACATACCCACCATACGTTGAATACATTTATATTCTTTAGATGCGACCGGTAACTTTTCAGAATTGACATTATAAAACAGATACGAAATATCATCAGCGTGAGCAACTCCTCTGACTTTGGTACCACATTTTAAAATGCGATAATGATTAAAGAACGGTGAATCAAAGTCAAATAAATAGCAATACGTTGAAGCTTGGGAAGCATAAGTTGATCTAGCCTTTACAGTCCGATAGACGCCATGCCAAATTGTTCTATAACTCATAAGATCCATATATTCAAAGTTGGTTTCCTTGACACTGGGCTGTTTGATACCAAAATAGGCTTGCTTTAGTTTTAAAGCCATTTCTTTTAATTCATTTTCATTGTGCGATTGTTTTACATCATCCGGTAACAAATTTATACAGTCCGTTATTTCATTTATCAAAAATGGGCTTTTTCGGACAGTACCATAGTAAAACAAGCCTTCAAAGGAATTTCCTCCTATAATAATGGGAATTGCATTGCTCCAAGCATTTGGCATTAACTCCTTGAATGGTTTTGTGGTAATGCTTTCTGCGGTTGCATATGGTTCTACCACTGGACCAAAAGCAAATAACATTCCTTCAAATCTTTCTTGTTTACTCAGTAAACCTGTATCGTTTGCGCTTATTTTTTTAGCATCTTGTTTGGATAAATAACGATAGATTTCTTTGTCATTATTATTTCCTTTATAGCCTATGGAGCAAGCTAATTTATATCCCCAATCATGTTGTGGTGTATCAGCCCAGGGACATAAGGCGGTGCCAGATTGTAAAATGGCTTTATGAAAAAGACCTTTTGTTTGAGCAGTCAACATAAGGAAGTGAGTGGAAGCACCACCAGCACTTTCACCAAAAATTGTTATATTGTTGCTATCTCCATTGAAATTTTCAATATTTTGTTTTATCCATTTCAAAGCCAAGACTTGATCCTTTAAGCCAGCATTACCGGGAACTTGTAAATCAGGATCGTTTAAGCTGAGAAAACCTAAAAACCAAACAAAAGAAAGATATTAGAAATAACCGCATTTATAAAATATCTCCTTACCAAGAGCACCCAATCTGTAATTAATGGTTACTAATATAACATCTCTTTGCATAAAGTAATCGGGAGCATAAATTTCTCTAGAGGCTTCGCCTATCTGAAAGCCACCACCATATATCCAAACCATAACAGGCAATGGCTTTTCAGAATTCAGCTGAAAAAATAAATAGTTTTTAATAACTCAATTACAACTTTATACACTTCTAATAAACTTACCGTTTTCGCATAAATATTTAAGTATAAACAATCTTCAGAACCTTCTACCAACTTTTTAATAAAATGCTTTTGCATGGGTTTAGATCTGTAATATGTACAATCTAATACATCATCCCAAGGCTCTGGTGGTTGGGGTGCTCGGAACCTTAGCTCTCCGACGGGGGGCTTAGCATATGGAATACCCTCGAAAGCGTAGTATTTATCATTTTCATTGTAGACATTTTTACGTTTTAAGCCCTTTACTTTGCCATAGATGGTTGAAAGAGTATGAAATTCATTACATGCCAGACGATGTTGTTCATATTTATGAGCAATAAGTCTAGATAAAAAATAAAATACAATTAATAATTGAATTAATAAATACAATAATAACAAAACAATTTTAAATGGTACGGTTACTTTGGAATGAATTCACAGAAATGCGAATATATTCATACAGTATAATGGTTTAAATATTTGTATATTAGGATGGGCCGATTTATCAATCGATATTGTACCATTGCTTTTTCGATAGCTTTTGGCATGAGGAAAAAAAGTTACACTACCAGATATCAAAAAAATCATTTTCGAGGCGCCCAAATTTCAATTTTTGATTTTTCTCAACTTTAATTTTAAGGTTTTTAGTAGGCAAAAAAAAAAAAATCGGCCCACCTTAATGTAAATCGAAGTTCAAACGGCTGACTGCAGCGTTTGATTACCGTAAGTATTTTAAATTGAAATTGAAGTTATAAATATTTATAAAATTAATTATGACAAGCATATATAATTAAACGATTTTATATTCACAAATGATTTGGTCATTTCATTTGACACAAATCAAAATCTGGATCTGAAAATAATAACGTTATTTGTAAATCAAGTATTTCAGTCAAGAATTTTCATGCAAAATACAGAATAGAAGTAAAGCAGAAAAATTTACGTTTATATAAAAGAAGTTTGAATGAAGTGCAGTACCAAAACAATTCATTACAAAATCAGCTAAAATCTGCACTTTGGCCCATTAATTATAAAACAAGGAAATATTTATGCATTTTAAAATTATTCATTATTACATATTCCTTTTATAGAAATAAATAATTCAAAACGCTTAAAGATTTAAATGAGAAATTAAGTACACACGCTACAAATTGTCACAACAGTATCTATTTTTATGATGTGTCATTCTATTTGAAGCACATTAAAATTTGGAAGAGTGCAAGCCAGATATAAATAGATTTTGCTATTGCTGTGGTAAATAAAGTATGTGGTAAATAAAGAATGTGGATCCCTTATATTTTAAATTCTAAATTTGATTAGATCGGAGTAGTGAACGTGACACATGCCACACCAAGTAATTATTCAGTCACATATATTGCGAGTACAATGATAGGAAGAGCTTTAAAAATATGTGCAATGTAATCCGTTACTACAATGAGTAGTTGTGCCGAAAATGGGAGGCATTTCATAAGGAGGCGTGTCACTTCCCATACAAAGTGAATTTTCAATATCCGTTATCTTGGTTGATTTCACAGATTATTGGTGTGAGTAGCCTTGCCGAAAATTGGTGAGATTAGATTAGTAGACGTGGCACCTCCTATACAAAGTAAATGCTCAATATTAAATAACTCAACAACAGTGACTGGGAAAGCTTTACAAATTTGTGTTACGAAATCCATTACACTGAATCGGGTAATTGGGCATGCCACCTCCCATACAAAGTGAAGTTTTAATATCCGATATCTTGGATAATATAAAAGGGTGACTGACGATACTTTGTGTGATTTCACAGGTTATTAGTGTGAGTAGCCTTGCTGAAAATGGGCATTATCCGATCAATAGGCGTAGCACCTCCAATATATCTGAAGTGCTTTGACAGAGAGAGCTTTACAAATTTCTGTGAAGTCTATCTTTAGATATGTTAAGATTTAATATTTATAAAATCAATAAGTGTACAGCCCAATTCTCAATAACAATTCCCTGGGAATTTTTCCCTATTCCTTGTTCCCCTATTCTTAATAAAATCTCCCCGGGAATTTTTTCTCTTTTCCCTTTACCCTTATTCTAAAAGAACTTCGAAAATGGGAATCTCTTCCCCGGGAAAAAAGTAGCTATTCTGAATGTCAATAAAAGGGAGAATAATTTGGGAATAATTCCGCCAAAAAATTGAGAGGGAGTGCTGCGAAAAATTTAAGTATTTAATATTTTTATGAAAAATAGTAATAAAGGGTCCGTCAAATAACTTTTTTTTTTGAAAATGCTATAAAAAAAAAAAACTACTGAATATTATCTCAAATTTCTTTTTGTATTTGAAAGTACAATCCTTCCGGTTAATAATGGAAAATAATTTCATTCAAATGGCTGCCTCGGCTGGCCATGCAGCAGCCTACACGATCGGTCCAATTATCGATTGTGTGCAGCTGTATTTCACCAATGGCTTCACGAATATTGTCCTTTAAAGCGTCAATTGTCTCTGGCTTGTTGGCGTAACACTTATCTTTGAGGGCACCCCACAAATAACAGTCCAACGGTGTCAAATCGCAGCTCCTAGGTGGCCAAACGACATCAGCTCTGCGGCTGATAATGCGATCTTCAAAACAGGGCGCAAAACATCAAGTGTAGCTTCGGCTGTGTGGCACGTAGCGCCGTCCTGTAGAAACCAAATGTTGCCAATATCCTCCTCTTCAATTTTTGTGAACAAAAATTCGGTCAGCATGGCCCGATAACGATCGCCATTGACTGTAACGGCCACTCCTTGCTCATTTTCGAAGACAAATGGCCCAATTATGCCTCTGGACCAAAATCCGCACCAAACAGTGACTCGTTTTGGGTGTATCGGCTTTTCAGTGTATGCGTGGGGGTTTTGTGTGCCCCAAATGCGACAATTTTGCTTGTTTACATACCCGCCAAGATCAAAATGAGCTTCATCTAAAAAGATGATTTTTTTTTTGGCAAAATCGGCATCTTCTGTAAGTCGATCGCAGGCCCACTTAGCGAAGCGAAAACGCATTGGATGGTCAGTTGGCTTCAACTCCTGAACCAATTGGACTTTGTATGGCGTCATACCAAGGTCTTTATGCAAAATTCGTCTCAATGATGCCTCCGAAATGTTCAATTCTTGAGAACGACGGTGAATTGATGTTGATGGCGCTTCACGCACACTTTCTGCCACAGCAGCAATAATCTCGAGTGTACGCAGTGTTTTTGGCTTTTCACGCTTTGGTTTATCGATGAGGATGCCAGTTTCTTTCACTTTTTTCACAAGATAACGAACATACGGAGCTGACGGTGCTTCTCTTCTTCCAAAATCCATAACAAATTTTCGCACACATTCTGCAACATTACCATGATTTTTAAAGTAATGTCGCAATATTTCCCAGCGTTGTTCAAGCGTATACACAACCATATTCGTTCAGCGGAAGGATAAAACTAATTATCTGTCAAATCAGACATGAGCTAAGTGTTACCATTCACGAAATAAGCACTAGTTGAAAAAGAAACGTTATATGGCGGATCCTTTATATATCATTTAAAATTTTGTATAATAATATTATTATGGCATTACTGTTGCTTTCAGATCAAAAGCAACAAAAAAAAAAAAAAATTCATGTTCTTTTGAACACAATGTAAGCCAACCCTGATGTTGTATGTGGGATGTTCAAAGGAAGCAAGGAGGAGCTAAGCCGGGTATGGCGCAATTTGGAGTGCAAATTAAACTCAGCAGGCAATTAAGTGGGTTGCTGGCATCACGTAACTTTCTTCTTGCCATGCTTTGCTCCGTCTTGTCCTGCTGCTGCTCTTCTGCTTCAGCTACCATCAGTAACGCTACACTGAACATTTTTTGTATTTATTTTAATTTATTAAAGATTTTAAAAAAAGTTTTACTATTAATTTCCACAAAAATTTTTAAATTTGTAAACAAAACCAAACAACTGAAGCAAAACAGCTGTCTTCGAATAATCGAAATTCTCTCTCCCATATTATTCTTCTCCCCGCCTGTTTAGAGTAGGAGGATTTATTCTCGGGAAAAATGAATTCCCCGGGAACTCATTTCTCTGGGAATATTTAGAATTGGGCTGGTAGAATTCCCCTAATAAATTATAAAAATTAGTGAATACGTTGAATATTACGTAGTTAATATTGTCTTTCTTGTTATTGGTCCAGTTAACGTAAATTTTATTATTAATACATTAAATTATATTTGTACCTTTTTAGCTGTCTGTTTTTGTTATTGGCCAATATGGTGTAAATTTTAATTCAATAACATTTAGTTAAGTCAGCATTTTTAGGTATAAATTTTTGTATAAATACCTCAACAAAACGTCAATAAAATTCAATAGTTAATAGAATTTATTTTACTTAAATTACCCAACAACTGATCTTCAAGTTACAAGTGCTTGAAGACCAACCAATTTAAGAAACATAAAATTAGTGCGACCAAATTCAAGTGTTTGGTCTGACTTATGCTAATTAATTTCAAACACATAAACAAGACATTTATTTCTTCTACCCGTCTGTATATAAGTGCACTCCTCCTAAATGGCTGGACTGACTTTTTTTAAATTTTGTTAAGTAAATTTGACAATGGCTTAGATTCACACTATGATCCGATAGAAAATGTTTTTTTTTTTTGTTAATTTATTTATTTGTGCTTTGTTTTTGATCTTTGGTTAGTTAAGGTTCACTACTGGATCTAGTAGGGAGTGCTGCAATTGCGTTTCAGAATTTTTCAATGATGTATACACGAGCTACAATCCACTTAACCTACAATTTTAAACGAAATTTCGTTCATATTCTTAATAATTGTGACTTCAATAAATTACTTACACGAGAAGGCGGTCAGAAATCCATAACTTTTGATTGGATCGGAATTTTGATATGCGGTTTTTTGTTTGGTAGGTGGGACTTTACCCTTTAATTTTTGCTATAAAACGTAAATATCGACCGATAATAATAAAAAGTTATGGAGGGTTTAAAATGCATTTTAATTTTTAGTTGAATTTTAGTACAAAAGTGAAGTGCTAAAAGGTTTAAAAAAGGTTTTTTTATATAATGTCTTATTTTTTCAGTTAATTTTACAACTTAAAATTTTTAAAAATTTTTTAAGTTAAATTTTGTCAAAAAATGCCAAACTTTGGCCCTCGTAAACTTTTTAGTCCTAATGTTCACAAGGGCTAAGATAGAGAAGTTTCAATGAAAAAGTCGTATATTTTTACTTTTTAAATATTTCTATATCAATTTTTATTGTAAATTTATAAAATAAATAAATTTTTAAATCAAGAAATATTGTTACTACTAACTATTTAAAATGAGTATAACTTATTGTTGGTGTTGTAATGGTGCGGCGGTGGTGGAATTTCCGCTTCCTGTTTCCCTGAGCCTTTGCTGGTCGCACGTGCTTGCGAAGAGGCCTAGCTCGCCGGATGGGTGGGGTCTTGCTCAGGCCCAGGGAAACCGCACTACATATGTTCACGTGCGATTTACAAAACAAACTGTCAAAAAACGGAATCTAAGGGATGGATGGATGGTATACTTACCTTCCGGTGGGGACTAGCTGTTATGCCCCTTTTTGCCCTCCCTACCATGTTACCTGATATTCCATCTTAATTGGAGGTAACCCACTGCAATAAAGATTTGGTTTGGTTATGGTTTTCTACATTGGGGTATATACAAAAATTTATTTAACCTTCATGTTAAGGTGTTAAAATTTAAATTATATTTAACAAAATTTATTTTATTTTTTTTTTTTTTATATTCGCAAAATTTTACTTTTTAGAAAAATTTTTAATTTTAACAACATATTATTTTTTTTTAGCCAAATTTTAATCTTTAGCAAAATTTTAAGTTTAGCAAAATTCAGAAAAAGTTTAATTTTAGCAAATTTTATTTATAGCAAAATTTACATTTAGCAAAATTTAATTTTAGGAAAATTTTTAAATTTAGATTAATTTTATGTATATTTAAGAAAATTATTTTAATTTATGAAATTTGTAGTTTTAACAAAATTTGAATTTTAGCACTATTTAATTTTTAGCACAATTTATATTTACCATCATTTTACTTTTCGCCCAATTCATTTTATGTAAAATTTTAATTTTAACAATATATAATTAATGGAAAAAATTTTCACAGTTAGAAAATGTTACATTAAAAAAAAAAATTTTTAATTTATAATTAGAAATTTTAGCAAAATTTATTTCTATTTATCTTAAATTCAAAAAATTTCTTAAGGTAGTAAAATTTTTAGTTTAATTTTATAATTAGAAAAATGTTATACTTAGTAATTTTATTTTTTTTTTTAAATATGGTACCATTTTGTAAATTCTCTTAAATATCTATAATTTTAAATTTAGATTAATTTAAAATTTTCAAGTAATTTTAAATATATAAAAATTTTGGGATTTTAATTTAGTTTTCATTTTAAATTTAGAATAATTTTCTTTACAGCAAAATTTTAATTTTAGCTAAATTATATTTCTTATTATAATTTTTAATCTTAGCTCAATTTTATTTTCATTTAGGAAGATTTTTTAGTTTAATTTTATATATGTATAGCAAAGTTCTTAATTTAGAAAGTTTTTAGTTAAAATTTATATTTAGTAAATTTTATTAACGTAGAAAAATTTTAGTTTAAATTTATATTTAGAAAAAAATTTGATTTATAATTAGAAAAATCTTTAAAAAATAATTTTAATTTATAGTTAGACAAATTTTTTTATTTAATTTAGATTTAAGAAAACATTTTAATTAGTTTCTTTTAATTACCGCCATATGGTTGTAGTTGTTGAGGATGAAGCTGCTGCCGCCAGACGCCGTGGTTGTGTCTCGCAATATGCCATTGAAAATATTGGCCATAGCTGCATTAATAATGATATTGTTGCTGATTTCAATATAACATGTTTATATGGAGATAGTAAACACCAAAGAACTATTTATGCGACTTTGTTGTATAAGCTTGTTCGGTTTATAAGGTAAACTTTAATTTAATTCCTTAATTTCGTTTTTATCAACTTGTGTTGTCTTATATGTTTATGGTATTTTTCAATTATTTATTTTTAAACATTATTTTCTTTCTTAACATTAGTGTCTTTTTTTTTTATTTAAATTAACTTAAATTTTTGCTCAGAACGCTTTCTTTAGCACAAACCGCAATATTCTTAATTAACACAAAATTTTATTTATTCACATGTCCATAAAATCTAGTTTTTTTTCTTAAAGTTTATTTTAATTTATATTTGTTTTATTTCTTAACTTTTACATTTTTTTTATGTCTTTTATTTTAATTTCTCAATTTTTTTAATCTTATTTTTTTCTGAAAACTTACACTTTAATGTTTTTTTTTTTTTAATTTTAAATTTCTTAAATCTTTAATGTTTTTAATCTTAATTTTAATCTTTAATTTATTTTAACTTTCTACACTAATTTTAAACTACATTTTAATTTTAATTCTTAAGAGGGTTTTTCCTCAACCTTTCTTCTTTAAACTCAAAACTTAACTCCCTTAATTCTTTTCTTAACATTATACCTCTCTTCATTCATTCCATCTAAAGCTAAAACATGTTTTGTATTAACTACGCTCAACCACTCATTGAATAGCCTATGTATATCATTATGGAACATTTTATCTCGTTATCCATAATACGCATAGATATACAGACATTCGTTCATAATCTCACTCTTTTCGTAAAAAAAATACCAACTCATATTAAAAGGAGAGAGAGTACGTGGGATTACTGAGTGAACGAAGGGGTAAGCTAATACCAATAGCTGAAAACCAAGTGGGAGAACGAGAAGGATTGCAAGTTGTAGTTCACCCATACATACATGAATAATCATGATTTAATACAAAACAATGAAGAGACTAAAAAAAAACTCGCGCCATAAATCAGTTTGCCAAAAATAGAACCAAAAACAAAATATCAATCAACATATTACCATATAAGGTGTTGTTTACATGTACATACATGAACTTGAAAATAATTTCAAGATCAAGGTTATTTTTTTTTTCTTTCTTATTTCTGCTTGTCCCGGAAATTCTTTGGCTACAGTGAAGAGCAAATCGGATCACCGTCACAGTGTACTGAAAAACTACTTTTAATCAAACAATTTTATTAAATATTTCTTCTAAATAGCCTTGATTTTCATCTTCTAGAAGTTGTTTAGCTTCTTCGATTTTTTTTTGCTTCTTCCATTTTTGACGAATGTTGAACATATGTGGATCTGAAATACACAACAAATAGTCATAAGGTCTTCATTAGTGCAACATCTGAACATTTTTCTTGTGTTATGCTCGCGAAAGAATCTGTAGTATTTGTTCCTTTTTTCTTGCGCTTCTTCATATGTATCTCCTATTGGTAGCACATTGTTTTGAATTATTTGTTCCCCATGGTACAAAATTTTTTGAACTGTGGATGGCATAGTTATAGAGAACTATTATACTGCTTTACCTACAAAATATCTGATTGCGATTACATCTAATTTTTAAAAATTACTAAAGCATTATTATTCACATAAATACAAAATTGCACTTTTTAAATTCTCCATTCAAATTTAAGAAAATATCAATTCTAATAAAAACTGGAATTAAAATTTCCAATTATAATTAGAAAATATTAATTGAATTTCAGAAAATCATATCAAAACGTCGGAAATAATAATTTTAAATTTCGAAGACATCAATTGCATCTTTAATACATAAATTTTATTCGTTAAACACAAATTGAAATTAAAAAAAAAAACACCAAATATGTTTACATTTAAAAATGTTTACATTTAAAAAAAATATTGCCATTCAGGTGAAATTAATAACTTTTCAGTACCGCGATTCAGTAACTTCTTTTAACGATAGTTGAATCGTTAAAAAAAGAAAATAGCAAAATTATCAGTAAAATTTTTAAACGATATTCGCTACTGTTAAAGTCAGCTGTTGTTGTTATCTAAACGATAACCATTTTTGTGTTGTTTATTCAATCGTTGAAATGTCGTCATACATAAATAAAAGTCATAAAATAGTGAAAATATTTTGCTTTTATTAAAAAACATTTTATATAAATAAAAAAATTAAATAGCATAATCAATTCATTATTTCATTTTCAAATAAATAAACAGAAATATTAGTAAACAAAAAAAAAGATATTAAACATAAACATAAAATCATCCTGTCAAACACGAAGTAATTTGTTTTTTTTTCTATTCTTTGTGTTTTTCGCTTATTTTGACAGAGATGCCACTCGTTTACAATTAAAATAAATAGAAAAATAGATTTGTCGACTCTCGTTAAGAATTATGTACTTAGTGAATCACTTAATCCTTAGTGCAAACAACAATAGCTGTCGATATATTTTGCGATTGTCGGATCGTTGAAATTTACAGAATCGGACTACAGAAAACATTAATTTAAATTCAATGAATTTTAGAAAACCTCAAATGATATTTAAGAATTGCGAACATAAAAACTGTTACATAAATAAACGCAAATTGATGAGAATCTTATGTATACATAAATTTTCACAATTTTTTTTTGGTATGAAAATTTAAAGTTTTTCAGAAAATAAAGATAACAAATTATTTTATTTAAAATGTTTGGGGCTTTTGGTTTTTTGCGTTTGGCATCCCTAATTTGATTGTTTAATATCATAAATTTATTCTCTATGTTTTCAAAATATGGCAATATTTTAATAAAAAAGTTGAGAGAGCTTTTTTTTGGTTATTATTTTGTTACTCCATCCCACCTATATGGTCACAATGAAGAAATATTAGGCCAGTTAAAAGAAACTATACAGCCATCTCCAATTAGCACGATTTAAAGAATGTAGCCACCCTACACAACCATTACCTTTGCAATGGAGATTAGGCCGAACTATTTAATTAGCAAAAACTAAATTAAACGAGAAGTTATGTCATATAACCGGAAACGCATGCATATAGGTATATAACCAAAATGCATGCCGATCAGCAACCACAATGACCAAAAAGCAAACACCGAAATAAATCCGAAATAATAGAAAAGACGAAAACCAACCTAAAGAATTTTCTGAAATAATTTGGTATTAAGTTAAACAAATTGTTTACTTTTTCCAATATTTTGTTTACATTTATTATCAATACTCAAACCGAGGTGGAGGGTATCAAAGATTCGGCACAGCCGAATATAACACTCTTACTTGTTTTCTTATAAATTTTACTTTTGGCGGTAACTAATGGATCTGAACTAAGTAAAAACCTATTAATATGTCTTCGTTCGACTTCTCCCGACTGCAATTACGCACAAAGTGTTCCCTATAATTTTAAAAAATTTTTTTTCGAGCTTCTTGAGCTTCCTCAGCTAGTTGGCCAATTGACAATAATGTATGTGATACTATTTCTGGCCCTTGAATAAAGAACTTACGTAATGTGGCAGGCATACAAAACACGGGTAAGGCTTAACGAAATGTCTGGCCGTGTTGTGAGCATAGTTTCTAAACTTTTCAACTTGAGTCTCGTGTCCACAGGATACAACATTAAGTATAACATGCATTCGTTCTATCAATTCTTTGTCCACTTTTGCAATTTGCGCAGAAACAATGGCATTCTGAAAAAAGTCTTGCAGTGTTGCCATCGAATTGTTCAAAACTTTAATAACCGTATTTTTGATTGTAGCAACTGAAATTTAAGTGGAGTTTCATATTTTCTATTGTGATACAACATTTACTGTTACAACCACAGAATTTTATTCGTAATTAAATAGAAATTCGGGTACTAGCTTCATCGCAATTCGGTTGGCAGTAAATTCGGTAACCACAATGAATCTGTTTTTTGTGTGTAGCTTCGGTTGTTCAACGATCAGAAGTAGGGTATCACTAAATAGGACTTTGACAGTATTTTTTATCATTTCTATCTGGGGCTTTACGTTAGAGTGGAATGAAAATCCAAATATTAAAACGTGCCAGGGTTAAGACATTTTAAGCATGTTGAACTAATTGTAATATTTACATTTCCTATTTTCTTCAAATTGTAAAATAAAGTAATAGTAGTGATTTTTTTTAATATAATGCATTTGAATTTAGACGATGAATTTTTTGCCAAGAATTTTCTGCAAGTTGCCTTATCACTTTTCAGTTTTCGTCCCACTCTAAAATACATACATGATCAATAAAATAAGTTTTTGATATACCAGGTTACATATTTAAACACCAATAACAAAAATCACAGTAACGAAAAGAATGACATATTTTGATTTGCAACTGGGGATTTTTAAAAGAAAGTTAAATATTTTGCGTAATTGCAAATATACGCAAAATGTTTTTTCGGAGTCCACAAGCTGGATCCCCAAAGTAATTTACTGTGGAAACAGTTTTACCCAATCTTAACCCATAACACTTTGAAACTCTATATTTATTTAAAAACTGCCGATTTTTCTAAAAAAAAAATTATCAGTAAGATAGTCTAATACCTGAAGTTGAAGCTTCCGTTTAAAAAAGTTTTGATTTTAGAATAAATTACAAAAAAAAAAAAATATACCTGATATACGCAGTTTTTTACTTTTAACACTTTGCATTTAAATTATTTAATTTTGAGAGAGTATAACAATAAAAGTAAACAACGTGCAAAATTTTTTGAGAGCAATTGATGGTGAATTTTATCTGCTTTAACCCGGTACCAAACCTTATTACAATATATTAACTGCAACTTTTGACACATTTCAACCCAATGTACGTCGCACAGTGGACCATTTGACGAGAAGGCGGTCAAAAATCTATAACTTTTGATTGGATTGGAATTTTGATATGCGGTTTTTCTTGTTTGGTATGTGAGACTTTAACCTTTAAGTTTTGCTATAAAACGTAATTCTCGACCGAAAATAAAAAAAGTTACGGAGGGTTGAAAATACATTTTCATTTGTAGTTGAATTTTAGTACAAAAGTGAAGGGTTAAAAGGTAAAAAAAAAGTTTTTTTTTAACATGTCTTATTTTTTCAGTTAATGTTACAACTAATACTTTTTAACAATTTTTTAAGTTAATTTTTTCAGAAAATGCCAAACTTTGGCCCCCGTAAACTTTTTAGTCCTAATGTGCACAAGGGCCAAAGGTTGTTTTTTTTAAAGATCCCGAGTTAAAATATAATTTATTAAGCAGCGAACGTAAAAGTTACCTTATATTGGTTCAAGATAGAGAAGTTTCAATGAAAAACTCGTATGTGTTTGCTTTAGTTAAATTTTTTTTTTATTGTCTTTTTAAATATTTCTATATCAATTTTTATGGTAAATTTATGAATTATAGCAATTTTTATTGTAAATTTACAAAATATATAAATTTTTAAATCAAGAAAATTTTTTAACTATATAAAAAAAAAGTGTAACTTATTGTTAGTGTAATGAAAAAGTACTTTAAATCAACCAATTTTAGTAAAAATTTCTTCTAAATAGCCTTGATTTTCATCTTCTAGAAGTTGTTTAGCTTCTTCGTCTAATTCAATAGAGGTAGTTTTCCATTTCTGACGAATGTTGGACATATATGGATCTGAAGTGCACAACAAAATAGTAATAAGGTCTTCATTAGTACAACATCTGGACATTTTCCTTGTGTTGTGCTCGCGAAAGAATCTGTAGTCTTTGTTCCTTTTTTCTTGCGCTTCTTCAGCTATTGGTGGCATATTGTTTTGAATTATTTGTTCCCCATATTACAAAATTTTATGAACTGTGGATGGGATATATCTCCAAGAGTATTTTTCATTATAAAGTATAGATGTTTTATTGGCGTACTCTCCAAATTTTTAGCATTTATCTTTCTGATGCATGCTAGAACTTGTAATATGATTTTGAATCGTCTTATTAATTCATGATCTACACCTGTGATAGATGCTGCAGTTTCCGGATCGGAAAAAATCTCCTTGCAGTATTTCCATCATTTGTGTTTCCTTCCCCTTGTTTTGGTTGGTCGATTACGAGGCCTAGCTGTACATATTTTTGTTGAATTTGTTTTTTTTTTGCTTTATTTTTTCTTTATTTTCTTTGTTTTTCTCACTGTTTCGCCTAACGGACCAAATTCCAAATCATAACCCAATTTAAGAATATGCTCCATGAAACGTATTCTAGCATGAAGAGGGGACATTCCAAATTCGTAGGCTTCCTTAAAACTATAGTCTTCTGGTGGGGGTTGGCTTAATTGACTTGATGTCTTTTGGCATATAATGCAGCTTGACGTTGACTTTGTTCCAGTTAAAGCTTGTGCACCTTTTCCATCAATCATTGTGAGACACATTTTAAAATGTACTTCAATGTCTTGGTCATCAAATTTAAATATTACTGGTTGAAGTTCCTTAATTTGATCTTTTATTTTTTGAACTTCTTCAGTTATGACATTTTTAGTTTCCTTTTTGAATGCAAATTTTATTTGTCTGCAATACTTTGTTGAAGAAGGAATTTCATTTTTCCATATATCAATTTCTGTTGCTCTACTATTTGACGGCTCTAAGACGCTATACCTTTTTGTTAAGCGCAATGGTGTTTAAGTGACACTATTAGCAGATTGTGAAGGTAAGCATTCTTTTTTGGCAGAAACTAAATCTCGATACTCTGGAAAAATCCCACAATTCTTTTCATTGGTTTGCTTCCGCAATTCCTTATATTGATTTTTGGTCAATTTCAAATCCAAAAATAGGGCGAACGCTTCTTCCGGCGTTAATTTCTTATCTTCAATTGGTGTAGGAATGCTTTTCAAAATCCTCTTTGTGCGCCTTGCGCTCGCTTCTACTATTTTTTCAATTATTTCAATTTTATTTTGGTTGAATTTGGTGCAAAAATGAATCCTTAATAATTCTTCGAGAAATTTATTCATTGATATCCTCCAGCTTGCGCCTTCGAGATCTTTCACTACATCCGTCAATTGGTTTTGCTGGTCGACACTTTTTTCCACTTTCGTTGGCAGTTGTAGATGCACTCTCAAAAATAAGTTCCTTTATTAATAACCAGTCTTGGTAACGTTTGTACATCTTTGCCTTGCTATGAGAGCATTCAATGTACCGTCTTTTCAAATTCGATGCAAAATTAGTAATTTTACCTTTGTGCATTTCAATGTCTTCTAGGTTACTATTCTTAAAGAAGTCGTTGCTCACTATTTGCAAAATTACATCGTCTACATCATTTCGTTGAAAATAAATATATGCCAGATCTCTGTAACAGTACTTAGCCATTGCACAAATTGTAATTAATAATAATTGTGGAAACATTATTATAAATATTCTTTCTTGCAATTATGTAAAATAAAAATTTTTATCTTTTATTACCACTTTTAGAAGCATAAAGAACCCACACCCTAACCCCTTTTAAAAGGTGAAGCATACCATTTACCATTTACCTGTTATTTAAATTGTTTCCCATTTTGTCAGGTATTTAAACTATATAACTCTAATTCAGACTATTAATGTTTTTGAAAGATACCTATGTAAATGTATCTGTAACAATTAAGCGCATTATATCTCAACCCTTTTTTATAAGTATATAACAACTCCTGACAACTCTACCGACACGCAAAAAAATACACCGCGTTGCACCGGTACGACCAACTTTTGTATTCATAACACTCAGACGGACGGACGGACATCGTTTAATCGACTCAGAAAGTGTTTTTGAGTTGATCCGTATAAGAAAAGTTGGATAAATGTCCAATATTTTTGGCAGCTACAAACATCACCTCAAACTTAATATATCCTAACCACATAGTGGACAATTTTTGTATTCATAAATTTTGCAGAAAATATCTAACCTTGGGTCAGAAAAATTATTCTGGTGCACACGGGCGGAAACTGGCGGGTGTATAATGGGGTATAAGAGTATAGCGGAGGGTTCGGACTATAGAAGAGTGCAAGATTTTTTCTGACTGTTTTTGACTGGCAGGAGTTATGCTCTATTAAGTAGGAGATTTTCGGAAAATATGGACCTTTTTTAAAAATTTTTTATTTTCGGAATGATTCATTTTTAACGTTAATAGTATTGAAGCCACAAAATTATACAAAATTTATTTCACTTCAAAATCTTTTCAACCAAAAAAGTTACAGTCATTCAAAAATAAAAATTTACAAAGACATTTTTAATTTTAGCAAAATACTGAGAAAGCCCATTTTCGAAGACCCTGTTCGCTGTGATATAGTTCAGATAGAGTCGCAATTTTTTGGCTCCCGAGGTTTACTAGTATTTACTTTCAAATGAATAACATAACTTTAAAATCGGTAACAAAAAAAAAAAAATAATTTTTGGCTGCCTTCTCAAAATATGGTCCACTGTGCGTCGTACGGAAATACATACATATGCACGTGTGATTGCAAAAATTATGAATCGTATGTAAAATGATAATTTTTACGGACATACGGAATTACATGTGGATAACTTATTTTACAGTAGTACATCTGTAAAAAACACATCGTGTGATATGACCTTAAGATTCAGGGCCAGGAGTATCATCAAATTGGTTCTTTTATGTCAATGCTTTAGCGGAACAACGTTTGCCGGTTCAGCTAGTAGCATCTGCTAACTTATAACTTAAGTTTAATATTTGTTAAAAAAAAATATAAAAAAATTATTCACTTATTTGTTTATAGTTTATTACGACAAATATGTGCATGAAAAAAAATGGAAATTTCAGTGCAAATTTTGTGTAAACATACGAGATGTACTTCAACCAAAATGTTGTAGTGAACAAAAATTGGGTGACAATTATTGTGTGTAAGAGTTGCTACAATCGTTTTATGGATTGAAAAAAATAGAAGACGTGAATCTATCTCATTCGGTATCCCAATGGCTCGGACTAATCCTATATATACGTTAAACATTAAATTTATTTAAGTAAATATTTGAGCGTCTTCTCCACATTGATTAAATCTACATTGTATGAACGTGCATACATTTTAACCAACTCAATTGATCATCCCAGAGGTCATCGAAATACATGTCCAAAATTTCGTTAAATATTATACCATTCTTTTCAGTAAGGTTGGCTGCATTAAAACTTTTTATGTGTGGTCTATAAATGCTGCGATTAATAAATTGGAACATTACTCGAAATAATTGTTATTAAAGCCTTTATGAAAACGCAGAAAGTCTCGTAGATCAACCAATGAATAAACACTCCTTATTTAAATTTGTTTGATGAGCCGTCCTATTCTTGTGAATGCTGATGAATTGACTCTTTTAACATATGTTTCCCCATTATTATAACTAGCAGATTCCAGCCCTCGAAATTCGAGTGCAAATTCTAGGAAATTTTATTTTTTCATTAAATAAAGACGCTAAAGGTATGCTAAGCAATTATAGCCAATTCACAAATCAACACAAAAAACAAACTCAGTTTTATTACAAACACATTAACAAATTTAATAAACACACACATAGCATTGTATAATTTTATGTATGTGTTAGTAGCAAATGCAATTTACTCAAAAGAAATGAAAAAATTTAAAAAAATGGCTCAAAAGAAATACCTTTCATATAATTTACGTTTGGTCAAAATCGGGACAAAACGGTAGAACAAAACATCGGTCACAAGAAATCGCCTAGCCTATTAATATTATAGATGATAATGGTGATAAATTTCTAAAGTGTTCAGCCTTACTGAAAATATGGCTAAAATGTTTAATCTAGCGCTCTTATTGGGACACGAATAAAATATTTTTGGTAGTTACAAATATCAGAACAAATTGAAAGCGAGTGGTATAAGGTATTAAAGTTATATATATACAATTATAATTGTACGTATCATAAAAAATCAAGTTTTATTTGCGGTTGTTGAATAACTCGAAAAATGACCTTTATTGTATAAACATTGATATCATTTAATTGTAAATATTAACATTTGAAATATTTCTGGTGATAAGAAGATAGTTTTAAAAGAATATTTATTTAGAAATGCACCTCATATCATAAGGAATTATTAAATGCACAAGACAAAAGGGTTTCAGCTTCTTGTATTCATTTTTGAATAAAATGAATACACCAGTGTTAAGTAATTTACAAAAGGTAAAACCAACCATATCAGAATTGGAGCTTCCACCAGAGAATAAGAACGCTTAATTTTCGTGGGTTAAATATTCTTCAATTGCCATGCCTCCAATATTTCCGTTCCCAAGTTTTGAAGATTGCAAGAACCTGCAACCTTACTAACAGTTTGAAAAGTTTTTTGATCAGCAATTGTTGGAACACATTATCAACGAATCTCATAAATTTGTTGAAAAATTTCCATCCAGTGCAGCAGTTATCGTATGACGAAAGTATGATATACTTTGGGCGCCATGGCTGCAAACAATTTATTAAAGGAAAACCATTACGCTTTGGATTTAAAGTGTGGTGATTGTGTACGCCATCTATGAGGAAAGATTTGGCAAATGCATCGCACTTCTTATAAATATGATCGACGATTTCTTTCTGGAGGTTCGAAGCATGCCTTTTTCATTTTTCTTTTGACAATTAGTTTATCGGATTTCCAGTATTGCATTATTTAAAATGCCGTGGATACACTGCAACAGGAACAATTCGTGAAAATGCTATACCCAAAAATTGCCCAATTGCAGACAAAAAAATCATTCAGAAGAAAGCTCGAGGCTATGTAGAATCCATTAAAGTGAAGGAGACCGATATTGTGTTAACAAAGTGGAATGACAACGCTATTGTAAATATTGCATCGGGTGTATATATTGCATCGGAAGAAATCCTATTTGTAATGTTCAACGGTACTGTAGAGAACAAAAGAAAAAAATTAATGTTGTACAACCATGCGCAGTTAAAGAATGTAATAACTTTATGGGTGGTGTAGACCGAATGGATCAGAATGTCAACATGTACCGAATTGGACTCAGAGGAAAGAAGTGGTGGAGCAGCATATTCACATGGCTGGTTGATGTTTCGCTACATAACGCATGGCAATTGCACCACTCGGCTCATCCTGATATGGTACAACTAGAGTTTAGACGACAGATTGCTTTATATTACTGCAAACATTTTGGAGAAAAGCCAAAATCTCTTGGCCCTCGCAAAAGAAATATCCAGGAATCTTCACAAGAAACTTTGCGATATGATAGAAAAGATCATCTGGTTCGCCCATGTGCAAAACGAAGACATTGTGCTGCCGACAACTGTACTTCGGTTGGACGCACTGAGTGCTCAAAATATGATGTTGGGGTCTGCGTCAAATGCTTTGTTAATTTTCATACCCAATTTGATATATAAATAAATAAATAAATGTGTAAAAAATTTTGCTTTATTTTTTCTTGTTTGAACGAACACAATTAAGCCCTAAACACATAACTGCGAGTTGCGAGCGCAAGAAAAAAACGAGAATGAGGCAGCATGATTTTTTCTATATATGGAAGCCAGATCGACAGTAAAGCTATTTGTGTGGCGTTGCCAACTTAGGTTATAAAAACACTCGCAAGGAAAATAGAATTGATTCTACTTTCTGTGCGAGAAAAATCTGATGACAGAAGAATCAGCTGATAGGCATTAAACGCAATGCCTACTATAGTAATTACTTTATTTAACCCGTTAATAATTTCGATTTTATTAATTTTGTTATATTTATTGTTTGTTATATG
Organism: Cordilura impudica; assembly: GCA_963682025.1. Classification (NCBI taxonomy): domain Eukaryota; kingdom Metazoa; phylum Arthropoda; class Insecta; order Diptera; family Scathophagidae; genus Cordilura; species Cordilura impudica. The sequence goes on along the minus strand of OY821517.1, from coordinate 258,025,654 downwards.
AACAGCTTTGTATACAATTGACAATTGAATTATGTTTGACAGTAGGACAATCAGCTGCTCGAAAACATTTTAATGATTTTGGAAAAGCACAAAAGCACAAATTCTCGCATGCAAAAAGCTTAGTTTTTACTCGCACTTGCAACTCGCCGTTAATTGGTCTTAGGTCCAACTAATTTGGTATAGAAACTATGAATAAATCAAATTTGAGTAGAATTTTTAATAATTTTTTTGCCTGCAGTTCTGAAAATGTTCATATCGCATACTATATTTATATGGGGACTGAGTCGAAAAATGGACCGTTCTTGACCAGATTTGATAAAGTCACTTATTTCTCGCAAAAACATACAAATCAAATTTTTCATAAATCTGTGCAATATATTTGTTTTTGATATGTTTAATAAGTGCAGATCGTGAAGCCGCTTTATATGGAGGTTATTTCTAAGAATTATCCTAAAGAGTTGATTTTTTGGACTGGTGATTAACGGTTGTAATAAACAGAGACAAAGATGATCTCAGGGGTGACATTTATATGGAGATTACATCTGAACATGCACCGAATTTAATAGCGTTCGTCTTATGGCCGATAAAGGCTTATTTCAAATTTCATCAAAATATATTCATATTTGTTACCTGTAGTTTGACTAAAAAGTTTACATGGCTTCTTTTACGGACAGACATATTTAGATTTTATGGTTTATACTCAGACGGACGGATATCGCCAAATCAACTCAGATTCACGCACAAACTCATTATACCGTGACAACAAAATGGTATCGATGATATCGGGTACCGTGAAGCGATTTCTTTTTAATTTATAATTGATTTATCTACGAGAGTAAACCCATTGGATAACAAAGTACAGTCATTATAAAAACATTATCTATCAATTAATAACGAATATAAATAACACTTCATGCATAAAAAATTTTTTTTTCTAAAATACAAGCTGTGATACAAATACTCGGACAAAAATTGGTTATTTGCGCAAAAATTTAAAAACCGACCTTTGAATTAATCGAAAATAAATAATATCGGAACAAAGTTTCAATTTCTGTTTTTGAATATTATAATAGCACACTGCTATTGGCAATCAAATTGTAGACCTTTGGCTTCTATTTTTATTTTGTTAGAATATTCAGTAATGTTATGTTAATTAATGATTTAAATTTAAGGTACACAATACGCACTACCGAGTCAACTTCATTAACTTTTAACATATTCAAACGTTACATGCGGCAATAATCTAGTGTTGATTTTTTCCGACTGCAAGTTTAAAAAAAATGTTAAAATCAGTTTTGTTAGCAATAAGAAGAATTTAGTATAGAAATAAAAAAAATATTGGTAACGAGCTGCATAACTTGGATCGTTGAGATTGAAAGTAGTATAGTACAACCTGAACAAACAAAAAAGTTTTAGTCAATCTAGTCCTATTTTACTCAGGTATAAACTCCCAACCATACTGTGTTAGATGAATAATCGATATAGAACATAAGGAATGCTAAATAAATTAAATAATTATTATTGACATTGTCTTGAATTCGTATGTATCTTCAAATATTATGTGGGTACTAGAGTGGTCCTTAAATATGAAAATGCGATTTTGGGAATAGGCGGGTCCAGTTTCTTACCTTTCAATAAAAAACTAAAAAGTGTGAAGTTTTGGGGACAATCGGATAAAGAAAAGTCGCGCAGGAAATCGATTGAATATTTCAACTGTGTTTATATGCGGAAAATATGACTTTTTTGAGTGTTTTATGAAAATTTCGTCCTATAGCTCCATTTTTCCGACAAGCTCTTATAAGAATCGGGATGACTATTAAATTATCTTTTCAAGAAGCTGTAAAAATTCAAAATCGAATAAAAATTCGCCAAGAAATAGCAAATGCCCCCGACCACTTTTGTTGAAAAAAAATAGGTCATGAAATATGGTAGCATTTTTTTCAACTTTGAAAAATTGATTAAAGCCGTAATTTTTTTATGCTTTTAAGTAATCAGATATGAAGTATTTTTTTATTACCACGTTGTTAACCTATTACGCAGACAACGAAAATGGGAAATTTTTTTGATAAAATTTTGAAAACTTCTTTTTCAAGTTTTAAAAAATTTTCTTTAACAAAATTTAAAAAAAATGGATCTGACACTTTAAGGTTTAATTAAATATATGTCAGAAATTAACTGTGTGAATGCCTAGGTAAATCCTTACGCCAGAATTTTTCTGACAAGGATTTTATTTTTGCGGATTTCGAAAAAAATGGGATTTTTGGGAAATATTCTGTATATGCAATCTTTCTAAATTTTTTATATAAAAAATTAATCAGTTCTCTACTTTTAAATGCTATATTTTATCTAAATAGCCTAGGGTATCAGAAAAAAATAATATGACCACATTAGCCCTTTTGGAATTGGGGTCATATGTGACAATTACAATTTATTCAAAAAAATCAAAATTATGCAAATACTGTTGAATTTTTGAAAGCGTTACTTAAAATATTAAAACCAAATATGTATATCTTCCGTTCTTAAAACTTGGGATAAATCCGAGAACATTAACCCATTACTTGCCAAAGCTAGCTTTTGTTTTTAAGATATTTCTAAATAAAGATTACCGAAAACGAGTTTTTCTATTAAACTCGACGAAACCACTTTTTAGAGAGTAAGAAATATAATTCGGCTAAATTTTCTTTTTATTTAACCCTTCAGTGCTCCTGGAATCAAAATTATCCAGTCTGCTTATTAATCGCGAATATAAATTTATACAACTTTTAACCAATTTGACTATAAATTTATATTGTTTTTAAAAACTATCAGGATGTTTCCAAATAAAATATAAAATATCTGAAACTTGGAATTTGGACTGTATGTTCCCCTCTCGGCGTTAAGATCCACTACTTTCTTAACAAATTAATATATATATATGTATATGAATTTTGGTATACAGGCTCCACCAAATACGTGGGCATCCGTCGAGAATGAACTTATTGCTAATTCTAACGTATAGGGAAGTAAAAACGGCCAAAAACGGAAAAGTTATACATTTGGTGTCTTCTAAACAAACGATTGAAGGAATTTGAAATATAGTGTGCGGATTCCACTAGAGATAGAAACATCAGATGCGGGTAAAAACTTCAAAAAAGGGGATATGGTACCTTTTTGCATCTTCTTAACATATTAATCTATATATATGAATTTTGTCATACAGACTCCACCGAATATGTGGACATCAGTCATGTATGAATTAATTGAAAATTCTAACGGAAAAAGTGTACATGTGGTAACTCCTAAACAAACAAATATAAAATATAGTGTGTGGATTCCTCTAGAGATAGAAACATCCGATGAGAGGAAAACTTTTGGAAATTCGGATGTTAAAGGGGGGTAAAAACGGTCTGAAATTTAATAGTGTACCTTTTTGTATCTATTTTACAAAGTAATTTAGGAATGTGAAATTCCTTTTGAACTGGTTTTTCATTTGAAAGAACATTTTCTTAAGAAAACAAGTAAGAAAATTATAGTCGAAAATTAGACCGATCATGACCATATTTGGTAAAGTCACTTATTTTTTTCAATAACATATACGAAACGACTTTGAGAAAAGTCTGTGGAATATTTTTGTTTTTTGATGCGTTTAAGTGAATTGTCCTATAGGGTTTATTTTTGGTCTATGGATTAATGGATGTAATAAACATACACAAACCCAATTCGACTGAGATCTATTTGATAATTTGGATCTTATGGTAGGTTAAGTCGATATCATAGGGGCCAGTTGAATGGGGACTAGATCTGAACATGCACCCACTTTCACCAATTTCAATAGCGTTTGTCCTATGGCTTGAGTTACTTCCTTTCCAAATTAAGCCAACGATATTACAAATTATATTATTTGTGATCTTCATAATTTAAATGGTTTTCGAACATATTATGAACCTATTATTAAGTGGAGTATACATTGGAAACATTGAAAACTTTTCTAAATTTGCCAATTTTGTTTCTTAATAATTTCACGCTTACTAATTTTTATTATGATTTTTTTTTGTGAAATCACTATTTGGTTTGTTCTATACTGGAAGATAACACACTTGTTACAAAAAATTAAAAAAAATAGATTAACAAAAAAGAGCATTTTTTTAGTGATGCCAAAATAGTAAAAACTTTTAAACTTCTTTAACAGTGTTGATTAAAATAATATAAAAGAAGAACGAGTGCCAGAAAATTTAAAAAATCTTAACCATTACTTAAATATTTATAGTTTCTGACATTTTCTTTAAATTATTACAAAATAATGGCAGGAATAAAGTTTTACGAAGTGTCAAAAACCAGAATAATATTTGCGAGAAATATTGTATGAATAAATCCATAAAATCGTCTGGCTAGCATTAATCTTGCTACTTTTGGCGGATAGTCTTGACCAAAAAATTTAATATCTAAATGGCTATTAAACGATCAAACGCTTCGGGAGTTTTAATAAAACAAATTAATACAATCGTTCGGTATAGGAATCAACTACCCTCCAAAACCATGGCATTCAACAGTTTATTGTCACCAGTATAAAAATGAATACTTATTAGTTTTGCTAATTTTTTCTGAAGGTACGTTAATATTTCTTCTTTGTTAAATAAATAAAACATACAAATATTTAAATTATTATAGAGTTTTTAGTATTATGATCAATTTTTTTTTGGTATTGACCGTCCAAGTCATCAAAAATATATATTTTGTTAAAAGTTTCCATCGTATTGTCACTCACAATATACTTCTTATTGTTTTTATATATTATTACGGATTAAATAATTAATGTTTTGATAATTCAATTCGGCTTGAGGTCCAAGAAGATTAATAAAAATAATAAGCGAAACTTATTTTTGATTTTTATTTTCCTTTTTATTGTATCCAATATTTCGATTAACGTCGTTAGTCATCATCAGGGATCTGAATCAAAAAATTATATACATACATTAACACATAAACACATCTTTCCAAAAATATATAAAAAATAAACAAAATATTACATTTAATTTTGTTGATAAACAAAATAAAAACAATAAAAATACAAAAAACAAAAAATTTATCTTATGCCCTTTCCATATATTTTAACTACTAAACTGCAATTGTTGTTCTTTTGTGTTTGTTTACTATTTGCCTGTAAATTTGTGCACATTTCTCCGCGTCTTGTTTGTAGTTTAATCTCTTGTTTGTTGGAACGTCAATTATATGTAGCATCTCTAACGTATATCTCCTTGTCTAATTGTTCTCTCCTTGTAAAATTTTTACGTCGTCAAAGTTGGGTTTGTGTTGTGTTAAAGCACAATGGGCCGCAAGTGCTGTTTTTTGTTCAATTGGTCTGTTTATTGCCTTTAGGTCAGATTTGTGCGATGCTATTCTAGATTTCAGTTTAGTCTTTTTAGTACCAACATATAAGTTAACAACAGAAATACTATAGAACCATAAAAAAAACAACAACAACAGCTACAACAGATAACAACTACAAAACGTGCCAACGCTAAATTGTCAATTCAACAAACACAAATATTTCAACACAACAACAACTGCAACGAATTGCCCAACAGTAAATTCTCAGACGAAATTTAAGCCACACGCGCAGCAAATAAGTGGCCTGATGGTGGGAAACACAACATCAGCAGTTTTCCAGTATTTTTATTATTATATTTAGAAGTTTTTAATTGTAAATTCTTGCAGTCAGTTTGAAGAGTTTGATAATAAAGGTTTGTTGCTAAAATTAATTAGCAACATAAAAAAATATTTTTTTTAACTTTTTAATAAAATAAATCCTTAATTGGCGCCCGAGCAGGGACCCTTAAAAAAAAGGTCCTTTGTCGTATAAATAAAACCCTCGGAAAAAGGGTTTTCCCGGTAGATTAATTAATAGATCGCAGAAATAGTGCGCCGTAGTAACCTCTTCGGAAAATAAGAGGTAAACCGGAGGTCTCAAAGGAGATCAGCGGCCGTGATATAAACAGTAAGAAACATTTTTTTTTTTTTAAATAAGTTTTACAACAATTAGATAAACATAAAAAAACAACCTAATTTAGAAAACATAAAGTGAACTGGAAATAATCAGAAAAGAAAAAAACACAAGAAAAAAAATTTGAAAAATTAAATCAGATAACAAAAATTTTAAATAAATAAAAAAAATTTAAAATTAAAAATTAAAAAATACGAATTAAATTGAAAAACTGAATAAAAAATTTTTTTTTGAAATTAATCAAATTAAATAAAAAATTGAAAATAAGAACTAAATAAAATAAATAAGTTGATGAAAAAAAAAAAAACTAAGAATCTGTGAAACTAATTGTCGAGGAAACGTTTTGGCAATTAAAAGCAAGCAACGAGAATCAAAAATCAGGGGAAGTCTGCAATCATCATCCTCTCCATCATCATGTTCCAGATATTAATGTAAGAATATTATTAAGTTCATTATCAATTGGTTTCCTTATTTTAATTTAATTACATTAAGATTTTTTCCATCATTAATATTTGTTGTTATAAATTTTATTTCCTGAAATCGGTTTTAAATTTTGTTTTTATCCTTGAACTTGATCGAGATTTGCGAAATAAATACTTTACATTCGATTTTTTTTCCCTTAATTTCGAAATCATTTAACCGGTATGCCCGACGAAACCATCGACCAGCTGACTGAGAGACTAAGTAGGACACTGACAATGGCACAAACAACCGAGGCATCAGTAGGTTTTACTACACTACAGAAGGAACAGATAGCCCTCATGATAAGGGAGGCTATTGGATCATCGTCCGACCATTTGGCGGATGAGGGGGCCGATCACCCCATAGGTACAGTTACTACCAGGTTGGAGGAACTGGACAAGGTTCCCGACATAGTTAGGTCTTTGAGGGAGTTTTCTGGTAGGCCGGGAGAATTTAACTCTTGGCGAAAGTCCGTGGAGAGGGTTTTGAAGCTCTATGATTCGGTGAGAGGTACCGGAAGGTATTATGCAATTCTACACACTATTCGCACAAAAATCGTGGGGGACGCAGACACTGCCTTGGAGTCATATAGGACACCATTGGATTGGCCACGAATAAGAAAATGTCTCGCAATGCATTATTCTGATAAGAGGGACATTGGGACCTTGGAATACCAGATGATGGTATTATGCCAAGGTAACAGGAGCATAACGGAATTCTATCAAGTTGTTTACCAACACCTTTCACTGTTGCTTGACAAGGTCTCTTCCCTGGACCTGGAGGAAAATAGCCTTCACGCTATGACGAACACCTACAGGGAGAAAGCACTGGACACGTTCGTAAGAGGATTAAATGGAGATTTACCGAAATTGCTAAGTGTGCGTGAACCAACATCTTTGCCACAGGCACTACATATTTGCCTAAAGTTGGACAATATGACTTTCAGGAGAAATTACGCACATGGACAGTCTATCAGGAATAATGTACAGAAGGATAGGATCGGTACGGCAACTTTCGCAACTGGCAGAGTATTTTATCCCGAACTCGCTTATGTTGGTGGAACACCACCCATTAGACCACCTATACCACCTCGACATAATCCCGTTTCAAACTTTAACCGAAATCCAAACTTCCATTCGAACTTTTATCCAACTCAAAATCGCAATCCAAATTTAGGTCATAACCCAAACTTCCAATCTAATGTTAACCCAAATCTCAATCGTAATTTTACTTATAATCATAACCGAAACTTACCTGTAAATTCTGGGTGGAATGCGGGCACTCAAAACAATCCTCAGAATCAACGAGTAGAACCAATGGATGTGGATAAATCAATCCAAACCCACCAGGTCAATTATATGAACAGACCACACAACAATGTAGCACTAAAGAGACCAACAGCCGCGTCCTTTCAGGCTCCAGCGAATAAATTTCAACGGAATTTTCATATAGATACAGATTATATGCCGGAGGAAAATTATTGTGGCTACTATCCACCGGAAGAAGCTGAGGTAAACCATCGTCACGCGAGTGTGGAACCAGAGTACGCTCAAGATTACTTTCAACAAATTCCTGAGGAATTAGCTACTCTTGAAAAACAGGAAGAAGAAACTGATGATGTCCAACTTGCAGTAAATTTTTTAGACTAAACTGTTCCTCATTACCTTATTTCGAAGCAAAAATGGGGAACGACCAAAAATTAAAAATTTTATTGGACACTGGCAGCAACAAAAATTACATCAACCCTAAATTTATAACAAACCCAAAACAAAACGAAAGAAATTTTAACGCAAAATCCGTTAAGGGAGACATTAAAATTACACAACACAAATTTTTGAAATTGTTTGATGATACTCCCATAAAATTTTTCCTTTTACCAGAATTAGAAACATTTGATGCAATATTAGGGAATGATAGCCTGAAGGAATGTTCAGCTGTCATTTATACAGCGGAGGACTATTTCACCATTAGTGGGGATAGGAAAATTCCAATTAAACAATTCATTTCTCAGAATGTTAATAATATTGAAATCAGGACAAACCATCTTTCAGGGAGTCGAAAAAAATTATTGGAAAACATCTTCGATCGCCACAGGAATTTATTTGCGGACCCCGACGAAAGCCTTACGTACACAACTAGGGTGGTAGGTGAGATAAGAACAACAACTGAAAATCCCGTTTATTCTAAAAATTATCCTTATCCAATGGCTCTTAGGAGTGTTGTGGACGATGAAATATCCAAGTTATTAAGGGACCAAATAATCCGACCATCGCGTTCTCCCTACAACTCACCAATTTGGATAGTCCCCAAAAAACAGGATGCATCCGGAAGGGATAAGTATAGAGTTGTGGTAGACTTTAGGAAACTTAATACAGTAACCATCGCGGATAAATACCCCATCCCCGAGATAAACGACGTGCTTTCACATTTGGGAGGGAATAAATATTTTACAGTCATCGATTTAAAGAGTGGTTTCCACCAAATACCCCTTAGGATGGAATATATAGAAAAAACGGCATTTTCGGTCAACAATGGAAAGTATGAATTCTTGCGATTGCCGTTTGGATTAAAAAATGCTCCATCGATATTCCAACGTGCGCTGGATGACATTTTAAGGGAACACATTGGTAGGAGGTGCTATGTTTATATTGATGATATTATCATCTTCAGCAAAGACGAGGATTCACATTTCAAAGACCTGGAGGCCATTTTCAAAACACTAAATGAGGCTAGTATGAAAATACAGCTGGATAAATGCGAGTTTTTCAAGGAGGAAGTCGAATTCCTCGGGTTCATCGTTTCTTATAACGGAATAAAAGCTAACCCAAGGAAAGTTCAGGCAATTGTAGAATTCCCCTATCCTAATAATGTGAAGGAACTTCGATCGTTCCTTGGTCTTTCAGGATACTACAGAAGATTCATAAAAGGATATGCGAACATCGCAAAGCCACTGACGAAACTCTTACGAGGAGACGGAGGCTTGATATCCAGAACAGAATCAAGCAGGAGGAAAATTGAACTGGATAATGAAGCGAAACATGCTATTGATAATTTGAAAAACGCCCTAATATCACAGGAGGTGACATTATCGTATCCTGACTTCCACAAAGAATTCCAGTTAACTACAGATGCATCCAATGTTGCTATCGGAGCAGTACTTAGCCAGGACGACATTCCAATTTCCTTCATTTCGAGAACATTAACGGGATCGGAGGAAAATTATGCAGCGAACGAAAGAGAAATGTTGGCTATAATCTGGGCCCTAACAAATCTAAGAAACTATCTATACGGATCAGTCAAAGTCATAATTTACACCGACCACCAACCCCTGACTTATGCTTTGAGCAATAAGAATAATAATGCGAAGATGAAAAGATGGAAATCGATATTGGAGGAATACAACTATGAAATGCAGTATAAACCAGGTAAAAGTAATGTTGTGGCCGATGCACTCTCTAGACCCCCTGGAACGAACATCAACTCTCTAACAGGAACAGTGCATAGTAGCGACAGCTCTCCAGAGGAACTCATAGCTAGTGTCGAAGTGCCCATAAATGCATTCAAAAATCAAATCTTTTTGCAAATGGACGATACTCCAGCATACCAATTCCAAATAATTTTCCCAGGTTATCATAGACATTCGATTACGGAACCGGAATATGATACTGAAAAACTAATTTCCATCTTGAAAAGATACCTTAACCCGTCTGTTATCAATTGCATTAAAACGCCAGAATTTATTATGGGAAAAATTCAAGAAATTTACCCACATCATTTCGGAAATTTTAAAATTCGGTTTACTCAAAATGTTGTCGAAGATATTTTGTCTGAATCCGATCAGGAAACTCTAATTATAGAAACACATAACCGCGCGCATAGAAATGCTGTGGAAAATAAGATACAGATATTGGAAAAAGCGTACTTTCCCAGCATGTTTTCTAAAATCAAAAGAATATTGAAAATGTGCTCCACATGCAGGAAAAATAAATACGATAGACATCCCAACCAACCGAAATTGAACGCTACACCAATACCAAACTACCCAGGTCAGGTTATTCATATTGACATTTTTTCAACCGATAGGAAATTGGTATTGACAGCCATAGATAAATTCTCAAAGTACGCCCAAACGAAAATTCTTCAGGGAAAATCAATAGAAGATATTAGGAGACCCTTGAGGGATATTTTGTTTTTCTATGGAGTTCCCAAAACGGTTGTCATGGACAACGAAAAATCATTGAACTCTGCAACCATACTTTTCATGATGAAGGATGAATTGGGTATAGAGGTATTTACAACACCACCATACAAAAGCGAAGCCAACGGTCAAATTGAAAGATTCCATTCAACATTAGCCGAAATTTTAAGATGTCTCAAAGATGAAGGTATTTGCAGGAATTTTGAAGAACTATTGGAAAGGTCTGTTAACGAATATAATCACTCAATACATTCCACAATCGGTAGGAAGCCAGTCGATATGTTTTTCGGGAGGACTGTGGATTTCTCCCCTGGAAGCTATGAAAGAACCAGGGAAAATAACATCACGATGCTGAAAAGGAAACAGGAAAAGGATTTGAACTACCACAACAAAGATAAAAAAGAAGTTAAGCAATACATACCCGGACAAGAGATTTTCGTAAGAATTAATAAAAGATTAGGTACTAAATTAACCGAAAAATTCAAACGTGAACTAGTGAAGGAAAATAGACATTCGACCGTAGTGACCGAAAGTGGGAGAGTCGTTCACAAAAAACATATAAAGAACTAAATCTTATTACATTTTCTTACAGGTTATTCCTGATGCTTGGATACTCCATAGGTGAGTTCCAGATAATGGATTACTCCAACTCTAGACTAGTCGTGATCAATACAGGAACGGCGAAAATTCAAAACGGTGTGTTCAAACTTGTCCACACGATTGACCTGAGGGAATACGAAGATATTATAGGGAAATTGGAGAACGGAATTGACTTACGCGACAACGATGATAACTCATTATTACCTTACTTATCCTATACCATATCACAAATTAAATCCTGTTTAACCAGACTAAAATCCAAGACGATGGCAAAGAGGTCTCTTGACTTCATTGGTACCGCCTGGAAATGGTTAGCCGGCAGTCCGGACCACCATGATTTCCAAATAATAGAAGATAAAATGAATAATGTTCTAGTTAACAATAATAATCAAATTGTAATCAATCAACTAACAATAGATAAAGTAAATCAACTCTCAAAGGTTACTAATAACATTTCTAAACTATTAGAAAATAAGGATAAAGGTGAAAAATTGTTAGATTTTAAGTATAAACTTGAAATTATTAAAGAGGAACTATCTAATATCGAATATGCCATCCATTGGGCTAAATCAAACATTGTTAATTCATTTATTTTTTCTAATACTGAGGTTAATACTTTGAGAGATATTTTTTACAATGATAATATTCCTTTTGGTAGTATGGACGAGTTACTAAATTTTTCAAAAATTAAAGTCGCCTCGAATAATAATGAAATTGTTTACATTGTCAATATTCCAACAACTAATAATGAAAATTGCGACAATTTGTTAATTAAACCTGTAAGAAAAGATAATAAAATAATTAAGACAATATTTAAAAATGTTTTGAAATGTAACGATAAGATATTTGGTATAAAAAATGACTGCAAGAATTATAATAAGATAAGTATTTGTGAAATAGATAATATCTTGGACATCAGTAATTCTGACTGCATCCCAAATCTGCTGAAAAGTAAACCATCCCGCTGCACAACAACCAACGACGAGCATGTGGCACCAGTGGAAGAAATAGATGACAGCATGATATTATTAAACGAATACAAAGGGCAAATTGAAATAGACAATTCAACAATCAACATAGCTGGTACGTTCATAGTTCATCACCTGAATTCTACAGTACGAATTGGAAATCGAACATACTTAACAACCCAAGTCTCCCTTACTAAACCTTTACCTGCCCTACTGCAACCAAGTAGCTCTAGTATCCAGGAACAAGTGATAACATTGGAAAGAATGGAGGCAGTTAATGTTAACAACTCTCACATAATCGACAAACTGCAAATCGAAAATAAAATAAATCTAACCATCAACATTGGACTGGTAATGACCATCATAATATCAGCTACCATTATCTACTTTATAAGAAGGAAGAAGAGAAATGAAAACCACAAAGATCGAAATAATTCATCCAAAAATAATGTAAAGTCCAATAAAACGGAGCAGAGAATAGAAATTGCAGAGAATGTTCAAATAAGCACCAACCCAAAAACCTCCCTATCATTACCATCAAGAGGTCCCAAAAACAAGAAGATTCATGACCTTCCATTTTTTTGAAATATGGCTATTCATGCGGGGACGCATGAACTTGAAGGGGGAGGAGTTAACAACAGAAATACTATAGAACCATAAAAAAAACAACAACAACAGCTACAACAGATAACAACTACAAAACGTGCCAACGCTAAATTGTCAATTCAACAAACACAAATATTTCAACACAACAACAACTGCAACGAATTGCCCAACAGTAAATTCTCAGACGAAATTTAAGCCACACGCGCAGCAAATAAGTGGCCTGATGGTGGGAAACACAACATCAGCAGTTTTCCAGTATTTTTATTATTATATTTAGAAGTTTTTAATTGTAAATTCTTGCAGTCAGTTTGAAGAGTTTGATAATAAAGGTTTGTTGCTAAAATTAATTAGCAACATAAAAAAATATTTTTTTTAACTTTTTAATAAAATAAATCCTTAATTTATACTTTGTTGCATATGTTAGACCCGTCTCCGTTGCATCCAATTTTGTAGATGACATTTGATTTTTCATCTTTTTCTAGTTTGGATTTTGTCTTGCTGAATAATTTGTTTAATGTATTGTTTGTTTTAAATGTTAATTGAAATTTTTCTCGGTCATATATATTTGAGTTTATTAATCTTTCGGAAAACTCTGGAATATAGGATATACTTTTATATATTTTTGGTGGTTCGTCATTATATTGTTATACCCTATGCCACTATGTGGTTTGGGTATAATGACTTTGTGCTGCTGTTTGTAACAACCAAAAATATTTGACCTAGACCCATCTTTAATTATACCGATCGGATCAGAATCACTTTCTGAGTTGATTTAAAGCTTGTAATCAAACTGCAGGCCGCAAATATGAATATATTTTGATGAAATTTGGTATATAAGCTTTTATCTAGCTTTTATCCATGTTCAGACCTAGCCCCCATACAAATTACCCCTATGAAATCGACATAAATTGCCATAAGATCCAAATTGTCATATAGATCTTACTCAAATTGGGTTTTGTATGCATTCATTACGTCCATTAATGAGTAGTCCAAAAATGATACCTTTGGCTCCATATAGAGCTGCTTCCCGATCTTCACTTAAATCTATTAAAAAACAAAAATATTGCACTGATTCTTCTCAGATTTTGTTTGTATATATTTTTGCAAAATACAGGACTTTAGCAAACATAATCAGAATCGGTCCATTTTTGGACCTAGTCCCCATATAGATATAGCATCCGATATGAACTTTTTCATATCTTCAGCCAAAAAAATTAATAAAAATCTGACTCAAATTTGGTTTTTGCTTATTTTCTATGTCCAGTTAGTTGGGCCTAAGAGATAGGGCATGGTATAGGGTATCGTATAGTCGGTCTAGACCGACTGTAATTTTCTTACTTGTTTTTTACTTGTATTTTTAATCAGATCTTCTATCGTTTTAACGAGGAAATTCGTTCTTTATCAATATTTCCGTTATAATCTTTATGTTGGCGTCGTGGAATTCGGTGTCACTTATGTTGAGAACACGGTGAATAAAATTTTGAGCAGTGTTCATTATAATACGTCTTGGTTGTTTCGAGTAAAAATTGATTAATCGTCCAGATGCTGTCGGTTTTTGATACCAGTTTAATTTGAGCTGGTTACCTTTTCTTATTATAATAGAGTCTAAATATGGTAGACTATTATCCTGTTCTACCCACATTGTAAATTGTACTTGTCGATTGAATGAGTTGAGGGTTCCAATTGTATCTTTTATAGTGTCTTTCTTCACAATAGCAAAAATGTCATCTACATATTTAGTCAAAATCCTAGGTTTTATATTCATTTTAGCAATTGATGTGTCTAATAATTTTTTCATTACAATATCAGCTATAACGGCAGAAGCTGGAGAACCCATTGGCATACCTTTTAGCTGTTCATATATATGTTCTTCATATTTAAATTACCTGTTGTCCTGTATATAAAAGGTAAATAGTTCCATAAACAAGTTTTTTGGGATCTGTGTATGCTGTTGTAAAATATTCCATTGTTTTTCAATAGTCCTTAATGCTAAATTAATCGGAATACTAGGGAATAATGAAACCACGTCAAAGGATATAAGCAATTCGTCATCCTCAATAAGAGTGTTGTTAACTTTGGATTTAAACTCTATTGCATCTTTATTATTATATTTAGAATCTTTTGTCAAGTTTTTAATTCAAGCCGAAATGAATTATCAAAACATAAAATAAAAGGTCAACTAAAAAAATTTAAATAATATAATAATTACTACTAGCAGATTCCAGCCCTCAAAATTCGAGTGCAAATTCTAGGGAATTTTATTTTTTCATTAAATAAAGACCCTAAAGATATGCTAATCAATTATAACCAATTCACAAATCAACACAAGAAAAACAAACTCCTTTTTATTACAAACACATTGACAAATTTAATAAACACACACATAGCATTGGTGTTAGTAGCAATTTTATATGCAATTTACTCAAAATAAAGGAAAAAATTTAAAAATCTGTAAATCAGCAAAATGGATAAAAAGAAATACCTTTCAAATAATATACGTTTGGATAAAATAGGGATAAAACGATAGAACAAAACATCGGTCATAAGAAATCGCCCAGCCTATTAATATAATAGATAACAACTGCTGCTGGTATACTGCTAGTATACATATAATTAATGTAAATTTTCTTCGTGTCCTATATTATGTTTCCGATCTATCCTTCAACCAAAATTTGAATTTAGAACATGAATTTGAATCAAAAACGTCATTGCTTTTTATTCGTGAACTTTTTTTAAACAATCCGCTCTATTTGACTATGCCATTTTTTGATACTTCTAACGTAAAATAGTGTACAGAATTGATTAAGCTTCTATGGGACAAAAATAAAATATATATCTCAGTTGAACATAATAAATTTTTGTTGGTACCATATAAATAGAGGCACTTTGCGTACGAGTACAAATTATGCGAAAAAAACATGCAAACAATTTTTTTTAAATTTAATTTTTACATTTTTTACAAGTTTTATACACTGAAATTTTTATATACATTGTAATTCAGGTATATGAGTAATTATAAGCAGCTAAGAAGAAACAATTAAATCGCAAATATATAATTTTTGTAAAAGTTGTAAAACTAGGTTTAAATAATTTAATTAAATTTTTTTGTATCTTAATTTTACGAAATTCAATTAATGCCTGCATTATAAAACTTAAATGCTAATTTACAAATTTTCTAGATGAACGCGTTTTACAATTTTTCTAGATGTTGCAGGATACGAACATAAATAACAGCTCACAAAAATATTTCATCTAAACCACATTAACATTAATCCATTTAAAAAATGAATTTTTTGTAGCTGAATTAGTTTTGTTTTACGTTAAATTTTGACCGCTTGCAAAATATGCTAATTTATCTTAAACTCTATAATATTTTCACTAACAGATAGCTTAACTGACATAAATTCATTATGGAAAATATAGTATTGACTTTTGCGGATTTATTTACTTTTTTTTGTTGTGTAGATAAGATTTCAACAGAAATAAAAACTATTTGGCATAATATACCCAAAAACATAAAATAGGCTATAGTAGATGGTTTTTCTTGTTTATAATCAAATGGCCATTATAGACCAGAATTGTTTTGTGATTGTTAGAGAAAATTTAAATTATTGCTTTGTACGAAAAGATATATGTATAAACATTTTAATTTAATTATCTTCTATTGTTTACATTAACTTCAATAATCATATTTGTTTACACAGTTATTTATACCAAATGATTTTTCAAAATCAATACACAACAACAATATGTCTTTTTTTGTATTAACTATTATGTTTTTGAATCCTTTTACATTTTATTAACTTACTTGCCAAGTAATTTTAATAAATCAAAAACACCCACATCGACCTCCATATTTTTCACAAGAATAATAAAATTAAGCTTATTATTCTATTTAAAATTGTTTTTATTTTATTTTTTTTTTGGAGAATTATTATTTTTTCTCACTTTTTAAATGTGCCCGCTATTAAAACATACAACATTACCGTTAGACGGGCCAGTAATAACTATTTCCATTTAGTAATTACTAAATGAATTTTATATATAAACAAAAACACAGGTTTTGATAATCCATAATCTAGAATAGAACAGCTAGTATAATTAATTTTTGCTTTTATCAAAAGTATAAACAATCATTTATTAATAAAAATGTAGAAATTTAGTTTTGTTTTCCTTTGTTGCATATAATTTTGTTTAATAAACTCTCTTATCAGTGTTTCTATTCTTATGATCTTGTACTTTTTTTTTATATATAAATAATAATGAACTTTTATTTCGATACAGAGTGCATGTACTTCATCTGTCTATAACAACTGCTTGTGACCGAATTGGTTTAATGAAAACAAATAATACCCCATTTAATGCGTAAGTTCTAAAAAAGACTGAATTTCTATACGAAACAAATTTTGTATTTAACTTTTGTAAAGATAATGAAAACAATCAGAACACATTTTATGTGTTTTTTAATTTTTCTTTTTATTGGCGCTATTTAGTATGTGTTTTGTATTGTTTCTATTTATTTTGTTTGTGCTTTGTGTTTATACAGTTGAACTTGTGAAAAACGAACTATCTAGTTCTATCCTTCTGACAACAAATAATCATCCAAACCTGGTGGCCTATTTCTATTCTTGATTTCATATAGAAATTTTATGAGTAAACAAAAAACAGAAGTGCTTCCAATCGTACAACTTTTTTTTCACCAAGTTGTTAGTAGCGTCGGTCCACCGCCTCTAGAGGAATTTATTTCAACAATAAACTAAAGACCTTCCAAATGTAGTGTTTGAGATTTACTTTATTACAAGGGCAATAAAATATTATTTTAGAGTAAAAAGGCAAAAAATTTCTTAATCCAAAATTTTGGTAACTCTGACGAAACATTATTCCAAAAAAAGAAATTATTCCACTTACTCCTGATATTATTACAAAATAAAGATGTACGGTATGTTAACCTTAAACGCACCGCACATAGGCTTAACGTTGGACGAGTGTAAGTGCGAAGGACCAAGGTTCAATCCTCAAGGTATGAAAGGCGACAATAAAAAGCAACAGTATAAAAAATAACTGCTAAAGCTCATATCAATTTGCAACACTGTACAAAATATAGCAGCAAAGTCATTAAAATTTCCCCAGTTACATTTTTAAGTCTGGATCACTCAGAAAATGAAACAAACGAGTTAAGAGTTATTTTCTATTAAGTTAACAGTCACAGATTTAGGAACATAATAGATTTCAAACTAAAGACATTACGAGAACTCTACCGAAGGCTAAATACAGGCTCAAATAAAAATTATTCAATAATTAAACGCCATATATCAACTAAGAGGGTTCAACTACCAACCAGGAAACTCATCACTATGATACTAATCGATTTTTTGGCCAAATTAATTAATTCAACACATTTTGCAAAAGAGCTGCGGGGTGTTTTTAGAAAGCTGACAAATTGGTTATGTCAATGGTGCAGGGAAACAGGATTGAACATCAATCCAACAAAGACAACTATTGTACCATTTACCAGGAAAGGAGACTTCCAAGATGGAGGGCAATTCAAATCCTGGGAGAAGTCATTGAACCAAAGACAGAAGTGATATATCTGGGGATAGTACTGGACAACAAGTTTATATGGAAGGCACATGTCGACCACATCACTGAGAAAGCCAAGCGAGCTACAATGATATACAGAAGGGTAGCAGGTAAAACCTGGGGTTATAAACCCAGCATTTTGCACTGGACGTACTCTATGATGGTCCACCCAATAGTGATTTATGGAGCTATAGCGTGGGCCAAAAGAACAGATCTGAAGACGACTCAGATGGAGCTAATTAAAGATTAGCGGGCATTGGGATAACGGGTGCAATAAGGACGTACCCAATGGCATCACTTGAAGCACTATTGGAATTAAGCCCATATAGTGGTGCAGAGGAGAGAACTGACAACGGTAATCAGGATATAGGGAAATAAACATATAGCCAGGCTTTATGAAGGGCAATGGAACTGAATAAGCCAAGTTAATGATTACTCCCTCTTAGATTGCCCCATGTACAAGGCTGAGAAAGAATATGATTTCAGGAAATACTTTATTACGGAACTTAGCAATAAGAGAGAATGGAGCGGTTTAAGTACAGCATATTCTCTAAGAGAAGATACAATCAAATGGTACACAGAGGGTCAAAAACCGAAAGAGACACAGGGGCGGGAGTCTTCGGGTCTAGAACCAAATACTTCGAGCCAATGGGAATACACGCGAGCATTTTCCAAGCGGAAATGTGCACAAATCGATAGATGTGCACAAATCAACTTGAATAGGAAGTACAAGAGACGGAACATTATCATATTATCAGTTAGTCAAGCTGCTATTCGAGCACTAAGCTCCTCTGAAGTAGACTCTAAGTTAGTATGGGACTGCTTACAGGAGCTAAATGAGCTAGGCAAACACAACAAGGTTAGCCTTTGTTGGGTCCCGGAACACATTGCGATTCAAGCTAATGAGCAAGCTGATGAACTCGCCAGAAGGGGAGCTTCCACAGAATTAATAGGGCCGGAACCATTTTGTGGAATATGAAAAGGGCATGGGAAGGCGTACTCAGGGAACATGAAAATTGTGTTAGACGTGCATTTTTCTCGTGCCACTTGGGCTTAAGGCAATCCAAAATGTTGTTGGGTGGCTACAACAAGAAGAGATTTGGGTCGTGCATTGGATTGTCAAAGAACCGTCTGAGAATACTAACCGGGATTTCAGTTGTTCACTTTAGGCTCAGGGAACATCTGAGCAGGCTAGGAATTGTAGAAAACCCCATGTGCAGATCCTGTGATGAGGAAGCAGAATAACCAGAGCACATACTTGGGAACTATGGAGCGCTCATGCACAAAAGGAAAAAGCACCTGGTTTCCTTCCAAATTCTAGGTAGCGACATAAAATTACTAGAACCAACCAACATCCTCGAAGTCCTGAGGGCTTCAGGGTTGGATGAGAGTTTATACAATACAATGCAATACTATACAAATAGTTATGTTCCTTAAGAGTAGGGAAGCCGACCAACCCCAAATGGCTACGGCATACTGAGCATTTGCATCAAAACCTTTTTTCAATCATTATCCACTATGTTTAAAAACAAAAACTTCATCCATTGATATAAACAGAAATAGAAACACAGCTATGCAAAGATTGCGATGGAATAACAAATTATGTGAAAAATCTTAGTTCACTCTCTAATAACGTGGATCTTCAATCAAATACACCTTTTGAGGAATTAGTTGCATCAGTAATAAACAAAATAAAACAAGCCAGTGGTTCAAATGTAAATAAAAATTTTTTTGAGCTTAAGCAGAACCGTAGGCTATAAAGGAATCAACACAGAAATGTCAGCAAATCCCATTACTCATCTAGATTCAAATATTTAAACATATGTAATAGAAAAAAACTTGAAGGGTTCAATAATAATATAGAGCAATTAAATAATGTAAAGTGCAGCAGTGAGTGATGGAAACTGTCGATTTCTTTTCGAACGAGTACTCAAACGATTAAAGGTAATTTATGAGCAGAAGATTTTTTGCCGCATTTTAGCGAAACGTTACAACATAGTGAAACTTTGACATCAATCCACTGGTGTATGTCATATTTAACTGATGTACTTTTGGACTCACCAGTTGAGTTTCGTGAAATCTTCTCAGTTTTAAAGGGTCTGAAACTAAACAAATCTCCAGCCCAAGATGGCATTAGCCATGAATTCTATAAATTCACACCAAATTGTTTTATAAAGGATGTTCTATATATTTTCAACAAAATATATTTGCGCGGAATAATTCCTTCAAGTTTTTATAGTTCAATTTTGAAACCTCTTTACAAAAAAGGTGATACTAAATTTCCATCAAACTACCGTGGGTAATCGCTGATAGATGCCATTTGCAAAATTTTATTAAATCGTTTAACCGAATGGATTGAGAATAACAATATACTAAATGAACGTCAAGCTGGTTTCAGAAAATATTCTTCAACTGTCAACAATGGATTTTATCTGATAAATCTTGTAAACCTAAATAATATGAATGGTACACACAGAAACCGGATTTGTTGTGGCAACCGTATTTGTTGCCAACCGAATTTTGATAGTCCCATGTACTATTACATTATTGTATTGTGATTACTGAATTATATTTTGAAAACTATCGTATTAAGTATTCAGGCAATTGAATTTTGAAATAAATTCGATTGTATTAATTGCAAAATATAGTTGATGATATGGAATTTAGAATTTATTTATTGGCTGTAACAACCATTTATGAGGTAACCTACTTTAAAAGTGAAATAATCCCCTGAAATATAAAAGCACATGAATTTTTAATGCTCTTATTTTTCATTAGTTTCTAAATATGAAATTAAAATTTGATAATTGTCTATAGCTGCATGTTGTATCCTCACAATATATTCTTCTGATATTTCTTGAAAATGTCATAAAGGAAATAGAACTTGTGCAATATAAATATTAGAGTAAATTTTAAAAATTTGATTTGCGGATATCAACATTTTTTTTTAAGGTTTTTGGGTAAATAAAAATAATGGCGGACTTTTTTTTTTTTTTTTTTGAAAATTTTCACTCCTTGGGGTGGTTCAACCCACCTAAAAACGCGGATTTTGAGCTCGTTTTTCTGCAGAGCAAAAACGGTTAAATATATTGCAAATCTGATTTGACCAGTCGATTCTGCAGCAAAAATTAATACAATGTATGTTTTCTGAACCCCTAAAAAAGTTCCAAAAACCCACAACAGAGGGCGCAAATCTCATTAAAAAAAAAAATTAGGTTTTTTTAAACATGCACGATGAAAATGCATTTTAAGCTTAGCGAAACGGTACCAACATTTTATTTTTATCACAACCCGTTAAAAAGTTATGAGAATTCAAAAATATTTGATAACAAAAAAAAAAATAATTCATAAAAAAAGTTTACAAATTTTTTTATTGTTTCAAATGATTTATTTAAAGTAATTTTAAACAATTTCAGTGTTATCTACTGCGGCTATAGCTAAACGATTTATTTTTATTTTTCAGCAAACACGAATCGTTTAGTCTTGAAATTCGGCCAACTAGTTGTTCCCTATAAGTGCTTGTAGGTTTAATGTTATTGGCGATTTTGGTTGCATTTACATAGCTTTTGTTAGTTGGCCAATCAATGGCTTTATGTACCATAAAAGAAATATTTATACCAAAATTAGCTAAACTTTTTATGCTCTGAAGAGTGACATAATCAAACGGCGATTTAGAACAAAAAGAATCATAATTTGGTAATTTGCTAGTTACATCGATAGTTTTGTTTAATACATTTTCATTTTCATCGACATCAACGATGAAAATTAACCGATTAAAGTATTTGATCGGTTGAATGGATCAAGTTAACAAAATCTTCAGCTTCTTCATCCGGTGTACAATATGTAACAGTGTCGGCATCATAGTCTTTGAAATCGTGTAAATAACAATTTGGATCAATTTCTAACAACTTTTGAGTTTGATCTTTGATTTTACTTGGTAACAATTTTTTCGTAGTTTTTCCTTTTCCTCTAATGAAATTCGTTCGTCAAAAATTGAAAATACTGCGTTATCTTCGCTTAGGTATTCCAAATGCCGTAGCAGAGTGGCTTTAGCACTGTTTTCAATTAAAGAACAATATTTTCCTTCCATCTGCGAAAATTTCTCAAGTTCGGACAAAAAGTCTAGGTCATTTTTTGTAGCATAAATTGTTGATTCGCACGTGAACATATACTTTAGGTATACGGTTATAAAATAGAGAAGCTTAGCTTCAAATTGCTCCAACCACGTTTCCGAAATGTAAAAATGATTTTTGTACATTATTTTGCAAATATATATCACTTTTGAGAGCCATCGGGCGTGGTTATCTGCTCCGCAGGCTTTTAAATTATAGCCAGGATTCACATTTAAATGAACAAGTGCAAGTTCGGCCACTTCTCTGTGATCCGCCCTTCTGTGATTAATCTGGGTTTGTTTAACATAAAAATCTACCAACGATTGCCGATTTTGGTCCAGAATCCTTTTAGCTGCTTTTGAATTATATGCCGGTGTAATTTTTAAACGACGATTATGTATAAAACACTTTCTAAATTGACTAAAAATTGGAATTCCAGCACCAACCGTTTTCATTACCACTTCTTTAAATGGATTTGCCACGCACAATTCTTTTTGATGAAGTCGACAAGGTCGACGATTCAACTGTTTTTTTTGTTGTTTTTTCGAATAACACTGCTGCACCTCCTTTCACGCCTGAATTTACAGCTGTTTTATCGTAAGATAGCCCAACAATCTTGTTTGTGATGTTTAATATATCACATTGCTTTTTTAATTCATTTGAAATAGATCTTGCTGAGCCATCGTCAATAAAATTACAAGAAATTAGTTTTTGTAACCCATTTGTTGCGGAAACACTAATGACTAATCTTTCTACCATATCGCAGCTATTATTCTGCATACGTTTACCGTCCCAATGCAATTATTAAGTAGTCGGGAAATTCAAATTCCTGGAGCCGTTTCATTGATTGCTCACGTTCGCTAGACCGTCGTTTTAACAAATATGAAGAAGATGTATTTCCTTCTATGTTGTTGAGACGTTTCAATTCTTTGAAAAGAAGTGACATCGAATTGGACGAAATTCCAAGGCTGTCCAACAGTCGGCAAGTCTTTGGATCTATAAAAAGAAACTTACCAATTTTGGATTTTACTTCAGCTACCATCCAATCTGGGTCTTGATTTTTGTTGTCAATGTCTACTTGTATTTCTTCCTCTTCTAATGTGTTAGTAATAGATGCTTTAACTACTTGTTTTCTCGACGCTCGCTTAAATTCTTGTGTCAACGGAAATGGAATAGAGAGTTTTTTTGTAGAATTCTTTTACGTGTTTCATTGGACCCGAACTCCCTCTTTTAAAATTTCGTTTGGCATTGCAAAAATTTCCGTAAAGTTTGGTTATCTTGTTACGAAGGTAATAGCGTTGCTTTGGAAACAGTAACAATTGCTCTACGTCGATTTCGAATTCTGATACTAGAGATGATGCTGATACAAACCCATCTTTTTTGTTATTAAGTTCATGAATAGTGAGAAAACGGCGTAAGACGTCTAAATGAGTACACGATTGAACATCTAAAAAAAATTTTATGAGTTATTTCAGATTATTACAACAAACTCTGTATTTACCTGGTATTCGCCTAACTTTTTTATTTGCTAAATGTAACAGATCCGACATATGGATAAATTATTATCAATTGCAAACAAATGTTTAAGATTGAATTTTTTAAAAATTTTAAATGACAGGAAACTCTTTGCAAAATTTTTTTCAACAGTTTTAAGTTTTTCTAACAAGTTATTATTTAGCCTTAACAAAAAATGTTTAAAGCCATATAACTTTTTTACGGGTTCTGATAAAAATAAAATGTTGGTACCGTTTCACTAAGTTTAAAATGCCTTTTCATCGTGCATGTTGAAAAAAATATAATTTTTTTTTAATGAGATTTGCGCCCTCTGTTGTGGGTTTTTGGAACTTTTTAGGGGTTCAAAAAACAGACATTGTATTAATTTTTGCTGCAGAATCGACTGGTGAAATCAGATTTGCAATATATTTAATCGTTTTTGCACTGCAGAAAAATGAGCTCAAAATCCGCGTTTTTAGGTGGGTTGAACCACCCCAAGGAGTGAAAATTTTCAAAAAAAAAGACCGCCATTATTTTTATTTACTCAAAAACCTTAAAAAAAATGTTGATACCCGAAAATCAAATCAGGTGACCTGGTCGCCAAACGAACTCTAATAAATATGTAGTAAAAATATGGCCACACACTATGTTCGGGTCCAAATAAATACACCGTTTTACTGTAGAAAAATACGGTTAGAATGGACAATCCCTTCACCGTCAGCGAAAAGTTTTTATCTTATCTGCTTTATTCTGCTTGCAAAGCGTTTGCAGTGTGTACGAAGGAAAACGCCAGTATTCAGTTGAGGTAGTTGCAGAGATAGTTGTATAAGGCTTCCATAAATTTCGATCAATTTACCAATGCTGAACAATATGGCCAGATAATTAGTTGTTTGAAAATGGCATCAAATTTATTTCCAAGGTTACTAGAGGACCCCTGCTGCTCCGCAGCATTATATTATATTATATTAATTTTTATAATATAATACCAAAATTTGCCAAGAGAAGTTAACGTACTGTAATGCCAAAATATGCCAAGAGACGTTAACGAATTTGCCAAGAGAAGTTAACGTACAGTAATGCTAAAATATGCCAAGAGAAGTTAACGTACAGTAAAAGTAAAGTTGATTCTCCACGCATAACTTTCCTCAAACCCAACAAATTTAAGCAGTTAATAGCTCAAAAGAAGGAGCTTGATCCACTGAGTGTTCTTATACCTATGTCAACAGCCTACGTTAATTAGAACTCTAGTTATAGAGGTTTGAGAGAAGAAAAATATTGAAAAAAATCTTGAATGCAAAGTTTATTCATAAATTCTTTTAATATATAAGATAAGATTTCACATTTTGGTTTGTACAGCCCCAAATAACCACCTAATGGTCAATGATGGTTTCATAGAACTAGGTAGAAAGCAATTTGAATTTGATGTTAAGAAATAGCAGTATGTCTATACATTGTCGCAGATCTAGTTGAAGTGCTACCTGGTGTTGTGAATGTAGAAGGTATAAATGACGCGCCTTTAGAAATGCAGAACATGATAGATGCTCTTCATGCTTACTGTTTAACTTGGTGCTTAAAACTTAATTTGAACAAATCAAAAATTTAGGTACATATTTCGTTCCGGTTCAAGAATATCCTCCAACTTGAAATGGAATCTCGGCGAGAATATTATAGAGATCGTAAATTATTACAAATATCTTGGTATTGATGCAAATTATAATTTGTCATTCAAAAAATATTTAAACTGGCTGCCGTAAAATTGGCAATTCATTCAACGTGGCACAAATACATAAATCAGCGACAGATATCCAAAACAAACAAACTTAAAATTTTTTATGCTGCCTTTAGATCCATCACGTTTTATGCCACTCAAGTTTGTGGTTTCAAAAAGTATGGCGATGTGGAGAAGCTATTTCGATTTTTTTTTATAAAGAAAATGTTATATCT
This sequence comes from Cordilura impudica, assembly GCA_963682025.1. Lineage (NCBI taxonomy): Eukaryota > Metazoa > Arthropoda > Insecta > Diptera > Scathophagidae > Cordilura > Cordilura impudica. The sequence continues at coordinate 257,999,710 of OY821517.1, read as the reverse complement.
ACCACGTACAACTCCGAATTACATGTTATATTTGGAAACTGACTTAGACTCACTTTACAAATCCTCGTTAAAGTTACACTTTGATTACATAAACAAAGTTCTGAACTTGAGACATCATAGATTACCACGGATAATAACTTAGAAACTTATAGAGAAGAAAGTATACTGGGCTGAAGAGTGGTCTAACCTGTAATAAGATCTACAATTTACCCCAAATAATACTAATACCCCACTCTGTGCATACCGGAAACAAATTTCGATTCAATTAAAAATTAAAGAAGGAGAAGATAATATAGCAAGTGCCAAAAACTCACAATACCATGATCTATACTCTCAATTTTATTATCATGTCATGCCATTATTAGCTACGAATTTTTCATCCCGCAACACTAGTTTATTAATAAGAGCTCGAGGTGGTTTGCTAGATCTCAATAGCAGAAGTTTCCGAAATAATTCAAATGGCATATGCTCAGTTTGTAACTTATATATGTCTGAAAACATTTTCCACTTTATTGGTATTTCCTCAATATATAACGATATAAGAAAACAATATCTTGATACAACCCAACTAAATATAAACGATGTTATATGTTTACTAAATGACTCTAACTTTCACTCTTTGTATACATATCTCGAAATTTGTTTAAAATATGGAAAATTAATACCAAATGAATATGACCTCTAATAAAAAAAATAATTACAATAATAAAAATTAAAAATAATTACAATAATACTTAATCACTAGTATAGTGCCAGTCTGGCTTACAACATTAAATGTTATAACATGTATAGATAAAAAATATTGTGTAAATTTGAATTTTTAATACCAAATTAAATTTATCTCTATTAATAAATAATAAAAAAAATAGTAATAATAAAATAATAATAATAATAAAAATTTGACTGCTGGAACGTCGGCCTGACCATGGTCCCTCACCCTCTCCTATGCAGGTTTAGCTTAGGGTTAATAACCCGATCTTGTAAAAAAAATCTTTATTATTGAAACATCAACAAATGAAAAAATGAAACACCTACCCCCCACACGATGACGACCTAAGGCTTTAAACGACAGATTGGATCCTGGAATGTACGAACTCTCTCCGAACCGTCAAGGCTAAACTAAATCCGCAATGACACGATAACATACAACATCAACATCCTAGGCCTAAGCAAGGTAAGATGACTGGAAACCAGTATCAACCACCTGACATCTGGTCACTAATTTCTACATACAGGTAACTCCAACTTGCGGAAAAACGGGGTTAACATCCTACTTTCACCAGATGTAAAAGAGGCTCTGATTCAACACAATTCTATATCTGAGCGCTTAATTTCAGCACGCTTTCGGTCTAAATTCCGCAACATCACGGTCCAACAGGGGTATGTATCTAACGACACAGATGACGACGATACAAAAATAACTTCTATGAGTTACTAGAAACTAAAATGTGTTTAATCCCGGTGGAAATATCAAAATCCTGAACGGCAACTTCAACGCACAAGTTGGTAACAACAACGGCAACCTTAAATCTGTTGTCGGTACTTATGGCCTAGGTACGGTCATGAATGATAATGGAGACAGACAGGTCGACCTGTATGCCTGTCACCACATGTTCATCGGCAGCAAAAAATGCATTCACAAAAACATCCACAAATACACATGGGAGTCTCCAGCTGGCCACACACGTTACCAAATAGTCCATATTATGATCAGTAAGCTATTTCTCGGGTGTCTCTTTTTATTTATTTATTTATCTATTTACATCAGCTACAGTAATTTATAACATCAGCTGTATATGGCATATATTGTTACAACGATCATTTAAATAATAATATAATTATAATATAATAATAATATTGATAATAAGTAATAATAATAATAGTATTAAAAATTGCTATTTTAATTGAAATGACCAACATTATTAATAAAAAATACTACAAACATAAGTTCAAAAGTATAATGACTTAAAAGTAGAAGAAACACAGATCACATAACAAGAAGACAACAAAAAACGCATAAAAGCAAGGACACATTACAACATGGACACTTTACATATAATAGTAGACACAAACAAATAATTTGGAAATAGACAGAGCAGAGGTAGAAGTAATGAACAGCAACATCAGGGCGTCAGAACATCAGGAACATAAACATCAGGAACATCAAAAACATCAGGAGCATAATTGACATGGTCTGAAACGTCAAGACACCAGGAACATAATTAAATTAGGACTTCAGAACATCAGAAACATATTTACATAGGTCTGGAACATCAAGAACATTATTATATTGCAAAGGAATATCAAGACAAAATATAATTAGAAACATCATTAGATTGATCTGGAACACACAACATCAGGAACATGAAATTGATAAGAAACATTAGGATAACAGGGACGAAATTAAAGTTGACATAACAAGAAACACGTAACAACACGGTCACATTAACAAACGGACACATTACAATACAGAGAGATTACATATACAGGTATATACAAAGATAGCAGAGGTGAAATAAACACAAAACAATCAACAAATAGCTTGTAAAGCCAGCAAAGTAGAGTAGTGATCAGGAACCCCAGGAACATAATGAAATTGATCTGGAACATCAGGACATCCGAATATCAGAAACACAAATAAATTGATCAGGAGCATGAGGGCATCAGGAACACAAATAAATGTGATCAGGAACATAATTAAAATTGACAGCAGGGTTACTGCAAAAATTGATAAAACTATAATTCTGTAAACGTTTTCCTTTTCTGACATCACGCTGCAGATATTGTAGTTGTAGTTGGCAACCAATAATCAAATATTACGCAAGAGAGATTTTTTAATTTTATGAATTGGGTCAGAAAATGAAAACAGATCATAGTAATCATTATACAATTTACACAGGACACATATTGGATTAAAAAGTTAATAGTTAGATCTACAAAACGATAATTTCAATGGTATATAATATCTTGTGACCCGATTAGGAATGTTAAAATTTATTTCATTAATAAGAAAGCATGAATTTATTTCACCATTAATTAATTTTACCATATATGTAATATTTAACATCATTGTTCTAGTTTGAAGTGTAGGAAGATCTATAAGTTTCAATCTGTGCTCATATGGTGGCAAATCAGTGTTATTACTGCAACCCAGGCCACGCAAAGCAAATAAAAGGAATTGTTTCTGAACTGCTTAGATACTATCACTATAACAAGAATAATTAGGTGAACAGATGCATACTCAAGGGTAGGCTCAACGAGGCTAGTAAATAAACGTTTAGTAACAAAAGGATCATCAAATTCCTTAGACCACCTTTTAATGAAATCCAAAAGAGATTTTGCCTTATTAACACAAGAATCGATATATAAGTTAAACCGTAATCTATCGTCCAATAACACACCCAAATCAAGAAAATTTGTAACATTTTCAAGACATTTACTATCAATATAATAAAATATAGGAATCAACGCTGCTCTACTAAAGGATAATTTTTTACATTTCCTGAAATTTAAGGACATGTTATTTACATTACACCAATCTGTCAGTCCTACCAAATCTTCCTGCAATAATTTCGAAGTATCAATATTTTCAAATAACGAAAAGGGTTTAACATCATCTGCATACATTAATACTTTACAAAAATGAACAACGGAAGGAAGGTCATTAATGTATAATACAAAAAGAAGTGGACCCAAGTGAGTACCTTGTGGAACACCTGAAGTGACAGAAATAGAAAATGAAGAACAATTTCTAAAAATCACTTTCTGAGATCTACCTCTCAAGTAAGACTATACCCACTCTTAGATATTAAGACACGTCACGATGCTGATATCGATAGTGACCACCGTCCTCTCGTATGCAGCTTAAAACTTCGTCCTACTGCTGTTCACTCTAAAAGAACCAGCCTAAATATAACACCTATAAACTGCGAAATATACAAGTAGCAAACCAATAAAAGCACGCTGTCACGCAACATCTACATCTTCCCCATATTGAGCACTCTTGGTCCGATGTACAAAACGCATGTCACCAAAGTGCGACTCAAATTCTTGGCACTCTAAAACGTAACCACAAACCGCGGATAACCGATGCGATGTTGCAGGAAATAGCAGTCCGAAAAAGACTTAAAAACAAAAGCAACCGGGCTAAAATGGACAATCAAAAGCGCAACGCAAAGACCGAATACCGCGAGACCGCTGCCAAAGTCATGTATATGGCGCGAGCCGATAGAGAAGCCTACGTTAGCAATATTACAGAAAATGCTGAACAGGCATCAGCAGTGGGTAATATGCATGGTGTGTACAATGCTATCAGAAAACAAGTAAGAAAATTATAGTCGGTCTAGACCGACTATATGATACCCTATACCATGCGTTTAGAGACCCTATCTCTCAGACCCAACTAACTGGATATAGAAAATAAGCATAAACCAAATTTGAGTGGGATTTTTCTTAATTTTTTTGGCTGCAGATATGAAAAATTTCATATCGGATGCTATATCTATATGGGGACTAGGCCCAAAAATGGACCGATCTTGACCATGTTTGGTAAAGGCCCATTTACATGATACCACTCAGTCGTATGATTTTTCGAAATAAAAATCCGATGAAATTCATCGGACTGTCATAAAGTCGTACCGACATTATTTCTGCATACTTAGGCCATTTACACCATAACACTCAAGTCTTATGAAAACAACTGTTTAGAATAATAAGCAAATTTATTTTGAAATTTATATTTTATTTTCACTTTCTTTGTTTTTGTTTACCATTTTTTTAATATTACCAAAAAAAACAACTCTGGTCCGATGAAAATGGCAAGTTTTTAGAAATGTTTCAAAAACCATCGGACTTCGAAAATGAAATCCTACAGACTGTCAATTTCATAACAAAAGCTTTTTACATCATACGACTTTTTCATAATACTCGAATTTCTGACAGATCGTATTACAAAGTGTGATAGTGTAAACTGGCCTTAAGGTCTCTTGTATTTTGCAAAGATATACATATACAAACAAAATTTGAGAAGAATCAGTGCAATATTTTTGTTTTTTGATAGATTTAAGTGAAGATCGGGAAGCAGCTCTATATGGGGCCGATGACTAAAAGTTGTCCCATATAGATCATTTTGGGACTACTGATTAATGGATGTAATAAACACATACAAACCCAATTTGAATAAGATTTATATGATAATTTGTATCTTATGGCAATTTAAGTCGATTTCATGGGGCCATTTGTATGGGGGCTAGGTCTGAACATGGCCTGATTCCCACCAATTTCAATAGCGTTCATCCCATGGCCGATAAAAGCTTATATACCAAATTTCGTCAAAATATATTCATATTTGCGAACTGCAGTTCGATTACAAGTTTTACATTGACACACAGACGGACGGACGGACGGACGGACGGACGGACATCGTTAAATCGAATCAGATAGTGATTCTGATTCGATCGGTATAATTAAAGATGGGTCTAGGACAAATATTTTTGGTAGTTACAAACAGCAGCACAAAGTCATTATACCCAAACCACATAGTGGTATATGGTATAATTAAGTGGTAAACAGGCACGTACTATAGACGTCATCAAGGATGGTAACGGCAATGTTGGCCTCAAAATAGACGTGAAAAAAACAGAACTGATGCGGATTGGCACTAGAAAAACTACACCTCTAACACTCCAAGGACAGCCGATCGAGAATGTAGACTCCTTTTCATACCTCGGTAGCACAATTTGCAAAGACGGAGGCTCCAGTGCCGATATTACCGATAGGATCAACAAAGCCCGGACCGCATTCCATTCCCTGAACCGAATATTGAGAGTGAACAATATAACCAGCACCACAAAGCTAAAAATCTTAAACTTCAGTATCAACTCGATACTGCTGTATGGTTGTAGCACCTGGAGTACAGTGTAATCCACATGCAGGAATTTGCAATCCTTCCGCAATAAGTGCCTGAAACAAATTCTGCGAATTTTCTATCCGAACTGAGTAACCAATGAACAACTGCTCTTGATGGATAAGTGCAAACCAATTGTATCGGAAATCTCCAGGCGCAAATGGACATGAATAGGTCAGATTCTGAGAAGGCCACCTGACGAAATCGCAAGGCATGCACTGGACTGGAATCGACAGGGCCATAAAAATGCCGGCAGGCCCCGAAACACATGGATAATAATGGTGAAAAATGAGCGAAAATCTCGTAATTTGACTTGTACCAAGCAGATATCCTAGCTGATGATGTAGTAAAGTGGAGAATATTTGTTGATGTTCTTCGTTCTACGTGAACTTTTATCTAAATTGCAATTTTAATACTCTGTAAATTTTGTAAATAAAGGAAATATATATATATATAATTATAGATCAGTAGTGAGTATAGGGTTAAAAGCACTATATCACTGCTAAAAAAAAGAAATCGTTACTGAGATTTTCAACATATGCCGATTTGAGTAATTATTCGCCAAGTCCTAATAGAATTTTTGGGCGATGAATATAATTGGTACATACAGAAAACGAATTCGTTGTGATAAATGAATTTGTTGCGAACCGAATTTTGATAGTCCCATGTACAATCACATTTTTCTGTTGTGATTAGTGAATTATATTTTCCAAATTACTGCACAAAGTTAAATAAATTCGATTACAGGTATCCCGCGCTTTCGATATAATGCGATTCGAAAAAAATTCGGTTTCGGTACAACGCAAAATTTCGACTTTTATAACGTGAAGTTGAAAATATATACATATACTCGTAATATAAATACATACTGGTAATACTAATTAGTAATAATAAAACCAGTGCTAGAATCACAAGGTTCTACAACTAGTTTTGTATCCAATAGTGGCTATCTTAAAGAAATGTCTTCTGATGAAGCCATTGCACACCCAAAACGTTCAAAATTTGCAAATTTAAGACAGCGAAACAGATTAATTACTTAAGAATAATGAAGTTTTAAATATTTACACATTTAATTTTTTCAGTTTGTTTTTAAATTTTATAATACGAATTGTTTTTTTTTATTTTGTTTTTTGAATTTGGTGAAATTATTATTTTTATTTTGTATTTTTAATTTTATAACAATACTGAATTTTAATTTATGTTGAAATATGTGTGCCTCTGTTATTTAGTATGAATTTTATTTAAAAAAAACCTATTGGAACATAACCCTCAAATTTATATGAAAACTAAGTCTTACATAACGCGAATCACACAACGCGGAATTTTCCTGGAACGTAACTACCGTGTTATACGAGGGATACCTGTATATGAATTATCAGATTCGTCATGTAGATTTTATTTATTGGCTGTAATAACCGGTTATCGATACAAACAATTTGATATATGCACAACTAAGTCGATTAAGAAAATGAAATTTGTTTTTTAATATTAAAATGTATTATTTTTTTTTTTTTTTCAATACAAACTAAAAGAGAAACAACAAATATTATATGATGAAAATACTATAATCCCGAATCCCAAAATGCATTATAGTTATATGCATTATAACTTATAACCTAATTAGACGTATCTTGTTAATTTTTTTTTTTTAAATAAAAAAATAAATTGTGTTAAATGATTTTGTTAAAAGTATATTTTGGTACAAAGATTTATTAACAATTTTACTTTTGTGGTACCACCAAGTATTTAAAATAACGTTGCTAATTATTACAAAATAATAAACAAATACAAGTTTTTTGCTGCCCACGTTTTTAATACAGATTGAGGATGTATTTAAAATTAGTAAAAAATAGGACCATTTAAAAGTCATACCAAAGTGCATGGATTTATTGATTTATAATTCTTCAATTTGCATTTTAAAGCAATTGAGCTCTTAGAGGATATCGAGGGTTTACTAACGCAACCTCGTATCGCAAAAACTGCTACTTTTCAGGAGAGACAAAAAACGTTTTATAATAAGCTTTTGCCAATTTTTACACAATTTTTTTTGTTAAATCTACAAAGTAATGGAAATGTCAATAGATTTTCAAACAACTGTAATATTTTAAATATTCCACCTTTATTTTTTCGCCCATATTTTGAGATACGTGTTTTCTGCACAGAAAAATTGCTATAAAGCTTAACATACGCGATTGCGTTATTCTGAAATAAGAGCACTTAAATTAGCTTTTCGAATTATTTTTTTAAAAACATATTACTAAACTCATTAATTATTTTTAACCAAATAAAAATATTATTATTACTGACAATTTCATAACTTTTTTTGTGAAATAAACAATTAATCTTATTAACTATTTGATTGTGTGGCGCCTAGGCGCCCGTTTATTTTGACTTTAACAAACAAATTTTTTTTCCATTTCTAAATTTTCCTATATTTTATATATTTAAAAAAAAATTAATTTTAATGTTTTTAAAATTTCTGAAAAAAAAAATCGAAAAACAGTTGTAAAAAATACAAAACAGAAACTTCGATTTTCAAACAAAGATTTGTTTTATACTTTCTGCTTCTGTACATAAGGAGTTTTTAATATTATATGATTTTAAAAAAATATTTTTTTTTTGATAGAAACTCGGTAATTTTAGTCTTATTAAGACAAACTATTAATATGTATCTTTTTAATAATTTAATTTAAGTTTTATAACTTTTTAAAATCATCAAAATAAATAAACTTATTCAACTAAAAATTTTTTTAAACCTTTCGGACAAAACAAAAAATACTACGGTTATAACGAACTTAGTCTGTAACGAACTAATTTGGCCGGTCCCGCCGAGTGCGTTATAACCGAACTCCATTTATTGTAGAAAAAATAGAATAGCATAGAAAAAAAACGTTTTAGAGCAAGGCTCCTAAAAGTTTCTTAAAGGGGGGTAAGGTTTTAAAAGTTAAAAAAGTATTTTCATAATTCTTTTTTGAAGACATGAATAATGTTGGATTATTTATTTCATACACACGTTATATTTTAATAAATAAGTCAGTGATGCGAATATCGGGAGGCGTTGTTGTTTTGAACATCATAACTCGTTACCGAATCACGTGAAATAAAAAAAATTGAAATACGTTTTAAATGTGACATATTTGCTGAGGTAGTGACGAAGAGTTTTTTTTATTTTTTTTTTTGGCAGCATTTTGAAGTGGAAAACGATTTTTGCTATACAATTTCGGGAACTTGTTGTTAAAAAATGGGGAAGAAAATGGAATTAAAAAAACCCTTCGTGGTTACCTGATGATTTATGCGTAGATATAGCGCCTAAAATTTCAAAAGAATTGGTCAAGTAGATTTTGAGTTATGATGTTCACGGTCTCCGAACATTTATTTGCGAGAAAATCGGTTTAAAAATTTTTAAAAACTGATTTATGTACTATATACCGTATGAGGCCGGTCGCTGGAAACGCTGTATCTTCTTAAGAATTGCTCTGATTTACTTCAAATTTTGACACAACACGCTCGACATGTTGTGCATTCAGAAAGAGAAATGCAAAAAACCTACCACCCCTTAACGAAGTGCAAACACCAATACACCTACACAAAAGAGAAAAAAATATTTCATATTTCATCATACATGGAAACTGAAAAAAGAGAACTACATTTTTTCCAAAGTTATCTATAAATCCAAAAAATTAAAAATAAGGGCGTATTAGTTTTACTTAAAAAAAAAAAAACTTATTCCATATCCCCTTTAATTCTTCCATGATAATTTCAATAAATTATTCAAATTAAAATCTTAGATATACCTATTTACGTAATTTATGTTTGTCTAAATTTTTTGAAAGCAAATTATGCAAAAAATAATATTATGAGTGAAAAAAAATTATTTTCCCACCTCTCTTCTGAAATTACAATGTAATTTAATTCTGCAAAGAATAATTTAAATTTTAAACTTAATATTGCACTATTTTTTCAAGTGCTTTTCAATACAGAGCTTTAAACGAAGTCATACGTTGGACAAAAACAAAATCGACATTAAAGATCTCTTTTTTTCTCAAATATTTATCTTTGGTAAGTGCTGGCCATCAGAGAACAACAATTTTGAGATGAAAAACAGACAAACGGAAAAGTTTAGTTTGACAAAAGAAGTATGTATGCATATCGGACGACTTTAAATGAGAAAAAAAATAAAAATGTTTAAAATTTTATTCATTTGTTTTTTTGCAGAATTTTTTCATTGACCACCAAAGGGAATTTAAAGAAGAATTTGAATAGATATTAGTTTTTTTGATGCTTTTTTTCGTTTAACTTATTCCATATGTAACACGAAATCTGGATATGTAGTGCTATTGTCGTTAGCAGTGCTGCCAATTTTGACAACTTATTGTAATTTCGACGATTTTTCAATTTGTTAAAATGGTTTGTTAAATTTGTTAAAATGATGATTGAAGATTAAAAATTTTCAGTAGTATAAAAATTACGATTTCAAGGGTTCACAATTAATGGGTTGTTTATCGAAAATTGATAGTTTTTGTTCAGTGTAAAAAATGTAAATTACAAAATATGTATAGATTTAATTCTGGGTCAAGTCGTTTCAAAACGGAAATACCTTGAATAGCATCTCCATTTAAGATTTAAGTTTTAATTACGGCGATACTTTAAACCTATAAAATTACCAATAAAATTATTTAGTTGATTGCTGTGTTAAATTTTTTTGGTTGAAATTTCATCACTAATACATTTTTATATAGAAATAACCAATGCTGTAATAATATTCGTAATATAATGATATAAATAAATTTTATTGTTTCCTTTTGTAAAATTTTTCGAGTTTTATAAGCGGTAAAATGTTCTTGAAAATTTCTTATTTTAAAAATGACGATTTTGGCGATTTAGTTTCCAAAATTGTCGAATTTCAGAAGATTTTATTAGCTGCACTGGTCGGTAACAAAGAAGAGAGAAAATTGTGTGTGGGTTTGTATAAAATGAGAAAGATTTAATTTTGTTTGTGTATTTCGCATAGCTTTGTATGGAGTGCTGTGTGTGTATTATTTCAGCGTTACAGAATCAGTCAGTCAGTCAGTCAGTGAGTCAGGGATCAGCGTAAATATATTTAAGATAGTATATTAAGATTACGTAGTTTCAATAATACTTTTAATCACAACAAATAACTTAAAAAATTAAAAAAATTTGTAATGTTTTATTTCAACACTGCTAAGAGATAAAATTTAGTGTTGTAGAAGAAAATTTGTTTATTTTTCGCGGATGTATTTTAAATTATCATAAAAAGTATGGTAATCCTTTAGTATCAATGTTGTAATAACTTAAACATTAATTTATCTTTGCAGTATTTTAATCTTCTTAGCTGTAAGACAGTAGGAGATCCTGCTTTAATTCCAGGCTGAATTGATTTAAAGTATTTCAAATCAGAATAATTTTTGAAAAAACTATAATCCAGATACTTAACTTTGCACGATTTTTTCTGTCGTAATTCTTCAATGAGTTTTACAAGGTCACAAAGCGCATTTACTTCTCGGTCTTTCTTACGTCTTTCGATAGCAGAATGAATAGAGTCACATTCCATTTGGGTGTGACCCTTAACCAAATATTTTTGGAAGATCTCGATACTGTTTTTTGAAGTGAATTGAAATAAAGAATTAGTTATGGTTACATTTCGATTTCGGGAACTACAACCGTCACTGTAAAATGTAATCGGCGTAGTAAGGTCAACTTCAGTTTTTAAAAAATCAATCAGGCAAGACGCAAAAACGTTGCCATCAATGCCGCCTTAACCCTCGTGCCATACATAACATAATACATCCCCGTTAGCTACGGTGTATACCGTAAACTGATGACATTTTAGTTTTTGCTTAAAATAAAGATCACCAGCAATTAAAGGTGGTATCATCTGCACAGCTTGGACATCTACCGTGAAAGCTTTTATTTCCTCAGAAATTGCTTTGATTTTATCATTATATCTTTCATTCCTAGCAGGGTTCTTTTCTATTACATGATTATTATACTCGGTTGCAGATATATTTTTAATTTGCAAATATCACAAAAATCTTTTCGAAATTTAAAAATGTCTATATTCATCAATTGCATTTTTTTAACTAAGCTCTTTTAACAAGCTCTTTCTTTAACTAGAATTTTACGCTCCTCCATATATTTTAAGAAATCATGGTAAATTCTTCAACAGATTTTGTATATAAATTATCTTAATACAAATTTGTAGTATCTTTACGATAGTAGTGTGGCTCCATTTTGGGCAAATTATTTAAGAAGTCTTCTACATGTGACTTGTTCAATTTTTTGAGTCTTTTCTTGTGTTCTTTGCTTCGTTTTTTTTTAGGAAACCATTGTCACTACTTTTTTAACCCACTCCAAGACTTGAGATTCACCAAAACCTAAAGTATTCAGAAACATTTTTTACATACTAATAATCCTCTATTATTAACGACAAGATAATATTGAAAAGTAAAATTTTTCGCGATATAAGGGTGTTCTCTTTTCGAGGAATTATTTCTTTGCTAACAAGAGAAATAACGTAAGATTGTTTTTTGTCCCAGTTTAAATTATTCCAAAATGAATTAAAAATTAGTTTTCCTGTCTTTTCTTGAATCTCATTGCACATATTGATTTCACTAGCTTTACATTTTGACGTACATCTTGGTTTTATTTTTCGTTCATTTCTCAGAATGAGTGAACGGTTATCTCCGTTTTTCCGATTTAAGCTAAAATAAGCCTTGCCTCACGAGATTTCTTTGCTTTATTTCGTTCCCAATCACTGTTGTCCCCTTGATTCTTACGAGGTATTTTTTTTTTTTTTTTTAACAATTTCTGTTTACTTAAATTAATTTTCGATGGCCGAGATGGACTTAAATCGAGATGAACTTAAGACTACCTAGCATTATATGCGTGATCATCAGACCATCAGTGATGCCAAATCTACCTATGTATTTACTTTAGGATACGAGGTTGCACATGACAATTCTGTACTGGTTGAGATACGAGTTTGCATTTTTTTGATTTAAAAAAAACTAATTAATATTTTTATTTATTACTTTGCACAATTATGCGGTGGTAGTAACTAATTACTTTTCCGGTTAAAACTCAAAATCGTAAAAAATCGAGTTACGAGGTTGCGTTAGTAAACCCACGATATTTATGTAGAGTTCAATATCACACCTTTGACACTAATATGACAGTTGGTGGGTGGTTCCTTTACAATTCACGTATACTCCAAATTGATATTCACACAATTCAGTTTCATTAAAAAAACTTAAAGATGAAAACAATAAGAGTAGGAAGCATAAGATCATAAAACGAAGGCACTGTTTGACATGTACGATATATAAAAAAAAAACAACTTATTAAATACGCGATTAAAATAATTATGGGAATACTCTCTCTCTTTCTCGCTATCAATAAGATGTTTCCACTTTTGAACGATATTTTTACACGTCTTTTTACCTCCAATCTACTCAAAATTTAGAATATGTTACTTTCCCAATCGTATAATCCACTTTTTACGTACTGCATGCACGAGTAATGTACATTGAAGAATTTTAAATCTTATAAAACTTTCAAATATGGTTTAAGTTCTTTATGGTTTATTTTAATTCATTTATTTATTTTACAAAATCGACAGAAATATTTAAATACTTGGTTGGGTTTATCATTTAATTATATTTTATTGATATTCACAAAAGAACTTGGTTCATGTAATTTCTATTCGGTTATAATTTCGAAAACGAGTCTAAGGTTTGGGTTTCGTTTGTTATAATCAAAAAATAATTCCAAAAAAAAATTTAATTTGCAGTATATTTAACAACAACTGGTTACAATCTCTAATAACACACTTTATGACTAAAATGTGTTATTTTAATTGAACTAGTTGTTGCAATCACCAATATTTAAGATTGAAGCATAATATACTGGATTTAAATTGGTTCACTTATTCGAATTAGTTTAATAATTTTTATATATACTTCGAATGGTAAACTGAATTAAATTTGCTATTTTCATTTTATTCAATGAAAGCAATTCTATTACATTTCAAAATATTAAATAATTACATTAAAATGCTCACTAAATAATTAAATTTTTCTAATAACAACTCAAGTCCAACCAATTTTTTTCTCTGTGTGTTTTATTATCGAAGCACTTGAGTTTAAATTATAGTCGCCGTTGTTCGCATATACTGAGTTTTACTGTAGTACTAAAATTTAAATGTTTACAAATTTGTATTAACAATTGCGATTACTTCGGGTATTGTTCAAAATAAGCAAAAACAAATTTTATTCTTAGTAATTGGTATAGCCTAAAATCTGTTAATTTACAATTTAAAATCAGTGTGTACGAAAGTCTTTTCAGGATTCCTAAAGGAATTATCTATGGAAAAATAATGTTGGAACTATTATGACGCTTAGATAATATTTTCTCACGGAATCTTACTTATGTAACATTTGTAGATTTCTCAAACGACAATTTGTTCATGAGATTCTGACAAATCCTCTAAAACGTTTCAAATTGGCAGCATGATCGCGAAAGAAGTAAATACAGATTCTTTGGAGTTTGGGTTGTCTATACTTCATGGCTGGATTCGATTTTTTGAATGCCTTCTTCACTTATCTTATAAAATTCTTATTAGAAAATGGAAAAAAACATCAAACGAAGACAAGCAAATCGTTGCTGAGGCAAAATTACTTATCCAAAAAGAGTTCCGAGAAAGAACTGGTTTCATTGTTAATCAGCCAAAACCCGGCTTTGGTAATTCTAATGACGGGAATACTGCTAGATGTTTTTTTCAGAATGCGGAAATTTCTGCTGAAATTACAAAATTGGACTTAACTCTGATAAAAAAGAATGCATACAATACTAATTGTTGTTTCTTGTGGTCATGAGATTCATTTGGAAAATTTGGTAGATTTGCCCACAACACAGCAAGATACTTCTTTGAAAAATATCCGTGGTTTTGTATTGCTTCCACTTTGCATAAATTTTTTATTCAAAGATTTTAAAAATTATAGAGAGCACCTTGTCCGTAAATGCAGTCCAATGCTGATATTTTCAATAGGTTTCTTTTAAGTTCTGTCCCATTTATATCTAGCATGAGCAAGAAATATCAGCAAAAAAAATTAATTTACCAACTTCGGAATTAGAGTTATTAGTTTTGCCAAATATTTCTGATGAAAATTATAACAAAGATGTAGATAATGAAGATGGAGGTGAAGAAGGTGATGATAATAGCAATGAGAATTGTGATGACGATTATGATGAAGATTATGGTAATTGGGATAGTTATGATGAATTTGATAATGCCGAATAAAACAATTAATTATTTTAATACTGTTTATTAAAATTGTAAAATAAAAACAAAGATTCCACCAAAAAGTTTTAAATTTTTTTCTTTTTTTAATAAACCATTCTTTCGTGAATTTTTTGAGATAATTTTGTATATTTATGGGATTTAGTGAAAAACAAAATTTTAGTTTTAAATTAATTTTATACTAATATTAATATACATTATATATTTATTATTTAAGTTTTTTTTTACCAGCACATTAAGTACGCTCTAATTTCCAATTTGATTTGATTTATTCATTTATCACTTTTCATTCCAAAGTTGCAGTTAAAAAGTGAACTAAGAACTTTTTTGCCGTAAAGCAAAAAAGCGCCTAACATGTTAAATTTTTTTTTTTTAACAATTAATACATTAATACATGTTATATGTTTATTCTTTAAATTTTTAAATAGCACATTAAGTATACTTATATACGTATACACTATATTTTCCAAGTTTAGTTATTAATTTATCTCTTTCCATTCCAAAGTTACAATTAAAATAGTGAACTAAGAACTTTTTTGCCGAAAAACAAAAAAACGCCTAACAAGTTAAACAAATTTTTTTCCCACTTTTTTTTTTCTAAAATGCTTTGTTTTTATGTATTTATGTCAGTGAAGGCCATACCAAACACGTTGGTGCTCGGCTTCGTATATGTATACAGCCAAACGAAAGAGTAAAAGTAAACAACAATTTCATTCAGTCTTATGAAAGCTTTGGAACAAAGATGGTCTGTGTCGCATTGCCTTTTGAAATTCATATATATATTTTTTAATAGCTACACAGAGAATATTTATTTAAAATAAACCAAAAATGTTGAGAAAATTTCGAAGACTTGACAAACTAAATTACGCAAAGCAGTTGAATCTGATTGTTTTAATTGTGATATTTAGTTGGTATTCATTCATTATATTTATTGAATGTGGTATCCATTTATCGGAATTTTACTGATATAAAATAAAAAATATAACCAAAATCGTTGAGATCGGAATAACAGATCACTGTATATAGAATTCGATACAATCGATCTTCGATGGAAACGTTGTCGACTGCCGTAATTTAAGTAGTCGTTATCTAGCCCCTAACAAATAATGTTAGGTGCTTGATCACAGAATATTGTCAACAAAAACATGCATGCCCCGCAATTTATATATTAAAAAGTTTATGTCAAGTTGAAATGTATGGTAAGGGTTAATAGAACTAACCCATAAAAACCAAGCTTTTATTATACTCGCTTTCTTTATAAAATAAATTTACCATCATGTAACTAAATAATTGATTGACTGAAAACAAAAACCCGTTAAAATTTCGTAAAAACCAAAATTTTACTGTAATTAAATTTTTTTAAACGAGAATTTGTTAAATCATTTTCATCGTCGCCACGATTCTGCCTGCAAAGTTTCAGCTCGATTGGATCACGGGAAAAGAGTTAAAAAGTTTTTATAACACTGTGTGTAATTTTTTAAGTCATGGAAATATAACCACATACGGACACCACTACGTTATAAAAGACCAAAAAAAAAGAAGACCCGTGCCTCCCAGTTTTGCCCCAAGTCATGCACTTAATTTTATGGGAGTTGTAGCTCTTATCATAAAGAACAAAAATTGTGAACATATAAAGTCAAAAAAAACTTCATCTTCAAGACCAAAATCACCAAAAAAAAACTTTAAAAAATTCGAATTGTTTTTACCTTGTTTCCCCTGTTCGGGTCCATAGGTAGCAAACCGTTCAAAATTCAAGGAAACAATCCCCTACCAAAATGTATCTAAGATCTCAATAAACAAATCTGTAGAACATATAAACTTCCCAAGAATGATTCTCAAAGACAGATAAGAAAACATTAACATAGTGTGAATAGTACAATGAAGTGAACAAAAATTCGTTTTAAATTTACCTTTTTTAATTTTGTCATCGCTACGCTTTGGGAAAACGCTTTTCAAATAGTCGAATGCGTTTGGACAATTTACAATGGCCACTTCGATGAATTTTTTAACAATTCCCAATTTTATGTGGAGCGGTGGCAGGAAGATGTCTTGAGTATTGTCAATTAAAGGTCATTCTTCAGTCAATGTTGTTTCATTTGTTCCTCCACACTTCCTCTTGGTCTCCACGAATTACATTGGAATTGATGCAGAGGTGAGCGCGAATCGCAATTACAAAGAAAACAAAAGAATTTTGGGAAGCCGCCCTTATCGATGATCCCTTGCAAATGTTGATGACCTTCAAATCACTGCAAATATTCCATTTATTTTCGTAGTATTTGATTTTTTTTTCATTATACATTTGAATGCTCCATAGCTTTCTTTCATGTTAATACCCATTGCTAGCGGAATGGAAGGTTTTCGGCTCTAGCCATGCAACAACACTGCTTTCAAGCTTGAAACAGAACCATCAATAAATAATCTCCACTCAGCGCTGCAGTTCACTCCCATTTACACTACCAAAGCTTTTATATCTATTCAGTAAGTGAACGAATTGTCGTCATTAAAAACGCTGTCAAAAATATGGCAAGTCGCTGCGATAGTACCACTGTGGCTAAAATGAAATCCACTTCCATTTGTGATATTAGTTGTGGTCCATCTCTTCCTTGTTGGCGCTCATAATCGGTATCAAATGGATCTTCATAAGTAACACCAATACGATCTGGAGTTGGCGGCCTTGGTGATACAAAATTTTCAGGTGCAAGCACTAGTAGTGTGGCGGTTACAGTTGCTTTATAAATTTTGTTCTTCTCAGCATGTCGATTTAAACGACATGTATAATTTACGCATGCATAGCAGCTGGTTGCATTGTGCTCACCTGGGCGATTAATCCAGTTTACCGGCTTACAATACTTCATACTATCTTCGCCTCTACTCAACCATGCCATGATATTGTTATAACTGTGGCGACACACTGTATTAGGTGTGTAATTTTCACCGGTCAAGTTTACTTCGTCGAAAAATAACCTTGAAATCACTAGTTAAAAGATTATTTTCCTTTTGAAATCTTGTAGAACTTTTTTTTTCATTTGATGACCGCAACCGTAGCAAAATAAATCAATTTTTTCACATTGCATATTGAAATTGTCAGTTTCCAAAGTTGTGTGCGAATTATGCTGTAGAATTTTTCTATAACTTTCACCGCTGAGCTCTCGTTGATGTCGCGCTGTGTAATGCCTCGATGTGAGCGTCGTGTCGCCTTTATATTGTGTGCTGCGTCCCTTAATGCGTGTGCCTAGCTTACTGCTTTGCCTGTGTTACTGCAGTCGGTGCGTGATAGCGTCAGTTCTTTCTTGAGATCTTGCCTTGAACGGTTTTGCTACCTATGGACTTGAACAGGGGAAAAAAGGTAGAAAAATTTAATTTTTTAAAGTTTTTTGCGATTTTGATCTTGAAGATGATGTTTTTGATTTTGTATGTTCATAATTTTTGTTCTTTATGACAAGGGCTACAACTTTGCCTCAGAGAGTAAAGCAAAATTCCGAACGGTTTGCAAGATATGAGCCTGAGAAAATTATCACTTTTTTGCAAAAATGACACCGAGGATTCAAATCTTTGGGCGCCCATAAAAAGAAGTGCATGACTTGGGGCAAAACTGGGAGACACGGGTCTTTTTTTTATCTTTTATCACGTAGTGGTGTTCGCATTTGTTTATATTTTTTCGTGTTGCACTGTGTAACAAAAATTTTTTATGAAATATCTCTGGTTACAAATGTAAAAATTCAACGCAACATTTCACATGATCACTCAGCTAGTAAAAAAAAAATCACTGTAGGTCGTACAAAAACAAAAGTTAATGGGCTTGCATTATAGATAATGCAAAGCAGATAAGATGTGAATACCACAATTTTCCTGGGAATATTTCAAATTTATTAAAGAGTGTCCTTCAGAGTATGTACACACCGAAAAATTCTCCAATCGATTGCATCAATAGAAATTTTATAGCGGCTAATCATTTTCTATTGTGATAAAATAGTTGCTGTTAAGACAATATAATAATGAATTGCCACCACTTTAAAATTCATTCATTAACGTCATTCCATTTCAGTTGGAAATAAATTTGGTAGCCACAACGAATATGTCTTCTGTATGCAAATATAAAAATGTCACATTAGAGAAAAATTAAAAATTTTAATTATTTTTAAGTAATTACTTAATTACTTATGCTTACTTATTTGAACTATGTAATTTATATATATAAATATAAATTTTTCTTTGTTTTTTTTTTTCATTTCATGCTTCATTATAAATAATATAGCATGATAAGCTTTTTGCTAGATGATACATACTTATGCAATTACGTTTATGGTACGAGTACATGTCATTGCTTAAGCTTCCGCTGTATTACAATTTCTTTTTATTCTTAACACATTAGCTTGACACTTATTTAGTAAGTAAAATTTGTTTCAAAAAATCGAAAAAACATGTTTTTAAAACAAATTTTGCTCTTGTTACTCTCTAATTTATATGTATGTATTAAGTACAAGAACTTTTTGAAAAATGTTCCAAGAATAAATAATATTTAACGTTCAATAACAATTATTAAAAATATATAAAAAGTCGGCTGGGTCAACCGAATTGAGTTCCAACCCAATTAAGTCGGTTTCAGCAACCTTATTAATTTGGTTGATTTTATTCGGTTCATATGAAATATTATTTATATGAAGCGAGAATCTTTTAACCGAGTTTTTCTATTTTATATTTACCTATGTACTTGTTCTATTAAGTAATTTATATGGATAAAAATTAATAATCAACTTTTAAATTTTAATTCTGAAAATAAACCAGAACTAAAACATTCGTGAAATATTATGTGAATCTCAGATTCTGCGAAAAACTACAGAGAAACTTATTAGCAAAATCTAAATTAAACAAATGAATATAACATCGTTCGGGAAATCGAAACCTTTGTATATGTTCTAAGAAGAAAGTTTTAATAAGATCACACATATATTGCTTTCGGAGTTTATATAAAAATGTTCAGTTTGTGGTGCTCACGGTTGAACTTTACAAATATTTTTTCTATTTATCAAATTTGTAGCACAAAGGCAATGAGCTCAATAACAGTATATGGGCCTTTCTTGAAATGTAGATTTCGTCACAAAACGGGTTTCTGGTCTTAATGGCCAAATAATTACATATTCAATAATAATAACATTTTAGAAAGACTTAATTACCCTCGATATTGTTTCGTGCAAAAAGAATCATCAATAGAGAGATATAGTTCCTTTTCCGTTGCTTCTCGATGAATCAGTTTGAATCCTTCAAATTTGGAGTATCAGCACATTTTTATCTCTTCCTGTCATTACGTTTCTTTTGTATTTTGTTTTTGTTTTTTTTGTTTCCAAAAAGGTTGTAAATTAATTTATGTATGTAGTGCAGATAGAAACAAATCACAAAATTACATACATTATAATTCTTATAAACAAGATATCAAATTGCTTTTGAAACATATGAAGTGTATTAATAGAAACAAAAACGTTATATTTTTTTTCACCATGTCCTATACGGTCATACATGAGTAAGTTTGCGAAGAATTTTATTGGATTTTTAATAGACTTAAAAGAGACATACTGGGTGTAAGTGAAACATGGTAGTGAAAATCAGGACGATATCCTCAGGAAAGAAGGATGAAGTAGTGGGTATCACTGAGAAATATGGATTGTTCGAACGAAATGAGAGAGGCGACAGACTTATGCAATTCTTCCAGGAATATAAATTAAAAATATAAAATACCGCATTTTGCCTACACCCTAAAAGACTATAAAGATGGAAATCATCACAGGACAGTAAACGAAACTTTGTGAGGAACCAAATCGACTATGTATTAATAAACAGCCGATATTGCATCTGTGTAACAAAATGCTCAACATCTGATCACAATCTTCTGGTATGTCCTCATCACATGTCCACAACAAATTTTCCATTGTCCGAAAGAGATGCGATAACCCAGAATTAACCCACAAACTAGGAAGCTGTGAAAAACTAGAGAAGAGGAATAGATGATGGATTAAATTCGAGAGCATCACCTGGAACGAAGAAAATACTAATGTAAAGATACGAACCTGTTCTGCAAAAAATGAACTACTTAACTGTCAGTCAGGAAATCGAAATACCATAAACTTATAGGACTATTTTTGATTGCACAAAAAAGTAAGGGAAGCCACCATAATATATAAAAGGATACCTGCAGCAATTCTGTTTGACGATAATAATGAGAGTGTATACGTGATGAAGGAAGAGAAACGCATTTAGAGAGATTATGTTGGGAAATTATTTACTGATGACAAAAGGTCGATTTATTACTGCAACGCGGAAGCCCCTCTATGTGGAGTACCGATCACTAGATGTGAAGTGGAGTACACAATTAAGCTGCTAAAGGACAAAAAGACAACACGTGGGGATAAAATTCCCTCCGAAGTTTTAAAACTCATAGATGACAATAATACACATCTACATTTGTGTCACAGGCCTATACCCACATGATCACATCAATATTTATTACCATACTGAAGAATAATAGTGCAACAGTGCCTAATGTGCCATGCGCTAAAAAATACATAAAAGATTATACGCCAAATGCGGAGCAGCATGGGAGAATCACAATTTGGCTTCAAGGAAGTAATGGATACTCTAGAAGCGCTACTTAGTATTTGGGTACTTATTCAAGGTATCTTCCTCGACACTACTGACTATGATAAAGCCTTTCATACTGTTCAACATGACAAGCTTATGAAAATATAACATCCATCGGAATTGAGGAGAAGGAGGATGATTTATAAAAAATATCTACTACCATCAGCACGTATTTCAACGTATATTTAGTGAAAATATTCCGAGAATCAATTGAAGATGAAAAATTGCCGATGACATCATGTTATTGGCAAGCACTATAACTGACATACAGAAGCTGCTCGACGTACATACCTAGAATCAACATTAAAAAGATAAAATACATTGTTATCAGCAGGAAAAATTTACACTATAGCACAACATTAAAAATTAGTAACACTGACATTGAACAAGTTCAAAACTTTAAATAACTTGATACATGATCAACGTGTGTTTTTAAATACAACAAGGTATTGACCAACCATTATATTAATCATACAATTAAGTCACGATTTGTCAAGTGCTATGTTTGCTCCGTAATAGTATATGTGGTGGAGATATGGACAATTAAAGCAACGATTGAGAAAAGAAGCTTTTGAAATGTGGATGCGTAGATGTATATTGAAAATACTTTGGACTGAACGCGTCCCAAATAGTGAAGTTCTGAAGAGAACTAACCTGGTCCAACAACTAATTAACACTGTCAAAAATAGAAAAATCTCGTATTTAGGACATATAATGCGACACGGTAAATACAAATTTCTTCAAAAAATTCTTAAAAGTAAATTTGAAGGAAGATGCGCGGGAAGCAGATGAGAAATTTCTTGGTTGAAATATATTCAAAAATGGACAGGCTTCGTAACGAACTAAGACCCAGTTTTTGAGATATCAGTTAAACCTAGTTTTGTTAAACCCAGAATTTATTCATCAATTCCTTTATGAATTTGGATATGTCTGAAAAAATTAATTCTCGGTTGAACTAAACTAGGTTTAACTAACATCCCAAAAACTGGGCCTAAATCTCCTAAATGCAGCCTAAAATAGAGAACTGATTAATTTTTGAACTGCTTTCAAATTTATTAAATTTTATAATTTTTAAAAATTGTATACATACAGTTTGTCAAGAAAATCTTTGCACAGTTAAGAAAAGTTAAAGAGTTGCGAAAAGCCGAAATCCAGCACAGCAGGACTAGCTGCTCAAGTGAATGATGACTATGTGCTGAGTGTTTCACATGAAACCATCCGAAATATATTAAGAAACACATGTATTCCTCGCGGGTGGCTAGAAAAAAAAACCTCTACTCTCTGGAATAAGTAATTAAATAATTAAAAAATGGTCGGTAAAAGGTCGCCAGCAAATAAAAATTAATTAATTAAATTTATTAAGGAAGAGTGGGAAAAAAATACCAACAAAAGCTTATTCATTGATTAAATGATGCTCATGGGACATACAAAATATTAGCAACTCAAAACCCATAAAGGTACAATAAATTTTATCGATTTAAGCTTAACCCTTTCACGACCAATGGGACATATATGTTCCATTTTTATTTTTTCTTATATTTTCCACATTTTCCAACCGATCTTTTCAAAGCTGACTTGAGTCGAAAGAGGATAGTTTTAGCTTTCAGACCATAGCAAAAAAAAATGCCACATTTATTCTCAGGACCAAGGACGATGACCCCAAGGTCTGAAAATTGTGTTTATTTTAATGATATTTGGATGTCATTAATTCGGACGTTATTGAACCGAAAACATTAAAATTTTGATATAACATGGACCAGTACTTCTGGTTTTCAGAAACACCAAAATTTGTGGAATCAGTTTATTTTTCAGCAAAATTCAGTACGGGTAAAAAAAGAAGTTTTATAGTTTTATATTTTTATTAATTAAAAACATTCATAATATTAAATCAACAATTAATTGAACTACAAATAAAAAGACCTAGAAAAATCAACTATGGTAATCTTCGTAGCAATTACAGTTTTTTGTGAAACAAAAAGTTGTTTACAAAAGGAACGATTTTCCTTTCCATTTTTAGTACAAACTAAAAAAGTAGTAATCGATTCTCTGTGATCTATATTTAAAAATTTACAACAAAAACAAAAACAACAAGTAAGAAAATAATAGTCGGTCTAGACCGACTATATGATACCCTATACCATGCGTTTAGAAACCCTATCTCTTAGGCCCAACTAATTGGACATAGAAAATAAGCAAAAACCAAATTTGAGTGGGATTTTTATTAATTTTTTTGGCTGCAGATATGAAAAAGTTCATATCGGATGCTATATCCATATGGGGACTAGGTCCAAAAATGGACCGATCCTGATCATATTTGGTAAAGTCTCTTGTATTTTGCAAAAATATATACAAACAAAATTTGAGAAGAATCAGTGCAATATTTTTGTTTTTCAATAGATTTAAATGAAGATCGGGAAGCAGCTCTACATGGGGCCAAAGGGATCATTTTTGGACTACTCATGGATGGATGTAATGAACGCATACAAACCCAATTTGAGTAAGATCTATATGACAATTTGGATCTTATGGCAATTTATGTCGATTTCATAGGGGTAATTTGTATTGGGGCTAGGTCTGAACATGGACCGATTCAATAGCGTTCATCCCATGGCCGATAAAAGCTTATATACCAAATTTAATCAAAATATATTCATATTTGCGACCTGCAGTTTGATTACAAGGTTTACATGGACACACAGACGGACGGACGGACGGACATTGTTAAATCAACTCAGAAAGTGATTCTGATTCGATCGGTATAATTAAAGATGGGTCTAGGTCAAATATTTTTGGTTGTTACAAACAGCAGCACAAAGTCATTATACCCAAACCACATAGTGGTATAGAGTATAAAAATTAGTGACTTGCTGTGAGCGGAGTAAATTAGTTGTATGTAAAATTATGTGTATATGGCCCATGGATTTCTTCCTTGAAGGAATTTAAAAAAATATTTTGGCGACACTTTTGTTTAGAAATGTTGGGTCATTAAGTACGAATCCACAAAAAAAAAATTTTTTTTTCCAGCAATTTAGGTTTGCTCGTGAAAGGGTTAAATGTGCAAACAGTTATTTGACAATATAGAAATTAAATTATCGTCCTTTTTTAATATCCATTAAAATATTGTTTTTATTGAAGTTGAACTTTTGTTTTAATTTCTTATTATATAAGAAAAAAATTTAAAAATTTGGCTATTTGATTAGAAATCAATGTTTCTTTTGAAGTTTTTAATTTTTCTTCATGTGAAAGATTTTATTGACAAACTGTACTTCTCCAAAATTATTCAAATTATATTTGTATGATAGCCTACATCCGATTAACGGATTTGCAAATAAAGAAGAAGATGTAGAACAAGTTAATTAAACATATGTCCACAACGGAACATACTTCATACTGAACGAACTGAACAACAAAATATTAAAGGAAACCGGGTAAGTCATATATGTGCTCTGCAACCAACCATTTGAGCATCAGAAAATGCAATGTTTGAATAAATGTGAGTAAAAAATAATTTAACTAACGGGATATTTTTTAGAATTAAAATAAGAATAATATTTAATTAATACTTTTAACTTCAACATGGTTTTTCCAGTCATAATAATGTAGGGATTTTTCCCTTTTTGTAGGGATTTTTTTTTTTAAAATTTGACATGTATGGAAAAGGGAAAGATTTCGTAATTTTGTTGAATTGTAGGAATTTTTTGCAGATTTTTTTTAACAACTTAAAATTATATATTTTTCAATTTTAAACTTTAAAATAAAAAACATATTCCGTTTTTAAGCCTATCATTGGTAAGTCTAGTAATATCTCTATAATATGAAGTAAATAAATATGTGGCTGCATAAGTAACAATGACAAGTAAAAAACACTCGTTTGTACAGTTCACTTGTTATTTGTGCATCTTTTTTATACATATATACGTGCGATATAATTGCAGGTCTGTTCGATTTTAATAAATTTGTAAATAAAAATAACATTAAAATATTTTAATTTAAACACAATTAACTTTAGAAACATGTCCGATTCATTTTTCGATGATGCTGAAAACACATCAAAGAAATACAGAAAACAATAATTTTACTCAAGTTGGTTGAGTAACGAGAAGCTAAAATGGGATGGCTGGAAGAGGTCAAAGATGACAACTTTATATACAGACACAAGGCTTATGACAAAATAATAAATTGCGATAAATCAGATCTAAGTTTACATGCTAATAACCACTTTCATAAAAAAATCTTTTAAAACCAAAAACCAAAATTCTGTTTGCATTATAAGATCTCATATGCAAACCAATTTAATTAATTGTGTAAATTTTAAATGCATATCTGGTCATATCACACAGATGAATTATACAGAATTGTAAAAATTATTTTTTTATATCTGTTAGTTTTTTATGTTTGTTTTTTTGTTATTCTTATTTTATTCTTATCATATTTTTATGTTATTTTTCTTAGTTTTCATATTATTTTTGCGTTATTGAAATTGAAAATTTAGAAATTAAAAATAAAATTTTCTTTTTTTTTAAATTTAAAAAGTAGTGTAGGGAAAATGTAGGGTGAAAAAAGTGGATATAGGGAAAAAAGGGATTTTTTTCATAAACGTTGGGATTTCTGAAAAAATCTCCTGGCATCACTGATTTGGGAATGAGATCATTTGAGTGGCAGCCATTTACTTTTACAGACATTTATTTTCAAATCATTTATTAGAATATTTTATTTATTTTTTAAATAAAATTTTTACCTAAGTTACTATTTTAAGAAAATTTGCGACTATTGTAAGCGGAAGGATAAGAAAAACAATAATTTTAGAATTCGTTTTTATTTAAAAATAATTAAGTACGAGTAACAAATAATAAAATGGGCGGCCCTAATAAATGGTTGCTCCAAGCAATAGAGAATCTAAATACCACTGTCCCAACTGAATATGAAAATTTCTATAATCGAATTTATTTTAAAAATAAGATGCGCTATTGAAAATTGAAAATATTATTCAGTAATCACAACAAAATAATATAGAACCACAAAAATCCAGTTGGCAATAAATTCGGTTGCCTGTGTATGTGAATATATTTTTGTACAAATATATTTTAATTCTTTAAAGTTGGGAGTTTTTGAAAAACTTTTCAAATGAGAAGACGTATTTTCTTTTCTTTGACGGAGAATTTTCTTGAAAAAAAAAAAAAACATTTTAAATTAAACTTTCTACAACATATTATTTGTACAACTTGCGTTGAGTGAAAAGCTCCAATGGAGGCGGATGATGAAGTGGCGACGATCAACCGGTCCCCGGCTTTGAGTGATACTTGTATTTTGTTTGGCAATGCAAAATGTAAAAATGGTGATAAATGTACAAGGAAAAGGCGAAGCTGTGACAATGCATTCTCTCCATCTACGATTGATGTCACTAATCTATATGGCAATGCCAATGCTACTTCCTCTCAATGTTATAATCGATTTGCGTTACTTGGCCAATTGGAAATTGAAGACGATAGTGATAACATCGCTCGCAACATCAATGACAATCGCAACAATGCTAAAAATATAAACGATTTAACTTCAATCAGAAAACCGTTTTGTCCACCAATAATTCTATACAATGTCAACATAAAGACCCTCGTAGACCAGTTGGAAGCAAAGACCCCAGAAATTACATATAAAATTAAAAATGTTAACAAACATAAGAGCAATCTTTTTATTTCAGATATCAAGGTGTACACTGAAATGATGACCCTCCTTAGAGATAAGAAAATTAATTCGTACTCCTTCACACCTAAAGAATTAAAGCAATTGTCATTTGTGGTTCGTGGTCTATATTACAAATCAGATACAGAGGAAATTAAAGTAGCTCTTGATGCAGTGATTCCCAACGTGGTTTCAAAAGTCACAAAATTCAACACCAATTATTCCATCAAAAGTAATATAGATACAGGTCTCTTTTTAATAACTCTTTTACCTTAATCATCAATTTTTAAGCCTTGCAAAATACTTTATACAACCAGATGAAATGACTCTAGAGCAGGAGATCCAAAAGTTTTTAAATGAATATACGTCAATGACGAAGGAGGTGGCCAAAGCTGAGTTTAAACGGTTACTAACAAAAGTGCAAAATTCTTATGAACCGTAAATGTCTTAATTTTGTAACATACAATGTAAGGTCGCTTATAGATACAAGTCGGCGTTTAGAATTATCAAATTTCCTATTTAATAATAAAATTGACATAGCATTCATACAAGAATGTCACCTTCGTGGTACATCAAATATTATAATTAACGGTTACAACTTTATATACGACTTTTCAAATATCGGCGTTGCAATAGCTATTAAAGACTCAATAGTCTTCAACCGGATTAACATAGATATACCCGAGTTCAATAGTGTCTTTATTCAAATGGAGTTAAACATCGAGAGCGAACGTAAAACTTTTCTGTTCGGTTCAATCTACATTCCTTGCAAACTTAATGGGAACAAGATTTATGAAGGTCTTAGTAAAATCGTCAATTTTTCAATGCGTTATGATGGTTTCTTAATCGGAGGTGACCTCAACTCCAAAAATACTGCATGGGGAGATCAAACAGAAAATGGCAATGGGAGAACATTATTTAAGTGGCTTGAGGACAACTTATTAGACGTTTTTCGACTAGCAGACACCAAACCATCTTTTCCAAATGGATCTTCCTTCCTGGATCATTTCTTGGTAAGCCCCAAGCTTTTCAATCCTGTTTCTTCAACTTTTAATATATCATCTTTGTCAACATTTTCGGACCACTTCCCAATCAAATTGGAAATAATTTTTAATGCATTTGATTTTATTACGAGTTCTCCTAGATTTTTTACATCGTACAAGAATACGAACAGGAGAAATTTTCAAAGAGACATGGAAATTGACACCTCTTCTATAATGCCCCCCACAAACATAAAATTAGACAACGACGAAATAAATCTTCTGATTGATGAATTCACATCGGTTTGCAACAGAATTTCAAATTCTCACTCTGAAAAAATCCAGATTAAAAATCATAAAATTCTTTTATCGGAAAAAATTAAAAAGTTCTTCAATATTAAACATAGGTGGCAAAAGGATCTTCGGAAAATATACCACCGTGCTGGCAACAGACTTGGTCATGATTATTTAATCATTTCAAAACAAATTCAATTACTAAAAATTATTATGAAGGAACTTGTAAGTCTGGAGCATGCCGAAAGGTTTAGCCAACGTCTCATGAAAATTAAACCTGGTCCTACAGCCTTTAAGGAAATGGAAATCACCATTTTGCAACAGCCTTACAATCGGCAACAAAACCGTTACAGATGACAAAGAAAAGTGTGAGCTATTTCAAGAATTTTATTCGAACATTTACAAAGAAGTATTACCTGAAAATCCTCCAAATGATCTTGAATGCTGTCTACCATTATATATTTCCAATGTACCACCTTCAATTTATTCTTTTGATGGCTCTTTCAGTGCTCTAGATAATGAAGACTCTTTACATTTTGTAAATTTGGATACAGTAAAACACATTGTAAAGTACATTAAGAACAAACACTCATCTGGTCTGGATGGCATCTCCGATTTCCTAATAAGAAAATTCCCCGATAAATCTTTGGAATTCTTAACAATTATATTCAATAACTGTCTAAATAACGAATATTTTCCGAATAAATGGAAATTAGGAAAAATCCTACCATTTCTCTGCTTTCTAACTTAGGAAAAATATTTGAACACACCATTAAACAAAAACTTGAAGATCAGCTGATAATTGACCCCATATCTTGTTTTCAATTCGGGTTTAGACAGTCTCACTCAACGCAGCATGCACTTTTGAAATTTCATGCAGATGTAACAAACAGCCTGAGGAACCAAAAGTGTACAGTAGCGGTATCTTTAAACATCCAGAAAGCATTCGACATTGCATGTCATAAGGGCATTTTATATAAACTTGTAGGCCTGGGCGTTGATCCCTATCTCGCAAAATTCTTATCCAGTTTCTTTTTCGAACGTAAAGTCTGCATCCAGATAAACGAAGCTTGCTCACGTATGGGTTCTGTGAGCAGTGGCGTCCCCCAAGGAAGTGTACTGGCTCCTTTTCTCTTCAATCTATATCTTCATGATTTCCCACACGAGGTTCAGGATTCTAAAGCTTTGCTCTATGCTGATGACTGCTTAATAGTTTCTCATGATGAATCACCCAGTGCGGCTCTTAATAAATCGGCATCCCATCTCTCAGTAATATATGAATATTATAAAACCTAGGGTATATGCATAAATTCAAATAAATCAGAAGCTATCTGCATAAGAAACGCTTCTGGTAAATGCTCAAGATTTGTTCTTCCCGAAAGCAAACGTCTTCATCTTTTTCTCAATGGAACGGAGATTCCATTCAGATCCAACATCAGTTGCCAAAGATATAGAAATTTTCGAAAGGCGAATCCTGCGACGGTGCATTAATAGGAACTTCGAAACCTACACCAAACGTTATTCCAATAAATTTATGTACAAGAAAGCAGCTGTAACCCCTTTTTGTCAGTATGCGTTTTCTCTACAGAAAAAGTTTATTGACAAATTGGCTAATCATGACAACGTTTTGATGAACGAGATTTACGACCTTGGGGCTGATTTTAATTGGTCAGATACAAATTAATTGTCCCCAGTGGGCATAATTTCATATGGCACAAGCTCACCGAATCCAGATTCATGTCAACTACCAGAGTTTTACCAGAAAACTTCCCCAAGAACCCACAGAGGTTGAGTTTCACCGGATATGCAGTCGGGATAATTAAAACTTTCATCTGCACCCATCTTTTTTTTTTTATCTAATTTTTACCAATATTTGGTGATTTAGTTTAATCCATTAATTGTTAAAATTCTGTGATAGCTTCTCTTTTTTATATACAACATTCTGTTCAACAGCTGTGTATAAGTATTGTTAAGTATTGTATAAGTTATTGCTAAGTGTTAATTAGTTTTTTTTTCTTGTTATTGTTATCAGATCTACTCTGAAAGATGCTGTCAATGTCGGGAGCAAACATTGTAATCTATATATTTGAAAGATACAACAGTATATTCGAAATTATCTTATTTTTAATTAGTAAAACATTTATAACTCTAAGAATTCCTATGTGATTTTGACTATTGTATCCTTCGTTATCGAAAAAAAAGGCTTAAATAAAAGTTGTAAATATTTGAAGTTTTGAATTTCAATTATGTTTCTCCAATCGAATTAAAACAATCAAGAAAATTGGTCTACAACGTTTATACGATACCCTATGCGTTTGTTGAATTTGTATAAAGCCGAACTAATTGGGTGTAAAAAATAAGCATAAACCAAATCGGAGTGAAGTATTCATAAATTGTTTTGCCTGCAGATTGGAAAAGGTTCATATCGGATGCTATATTTATATGAGGACAAGGTCGATAAATGGACTGATCGTGATCATATTTGGTGCAGTCACTTCGTTTTTGCAAAATCATATGAAGACCAAATTTGAGAAAATCTGTCCAATATTTTTGTTTTTGATAGGTTTAAGTGAAGATAGGGAAGCACCTTTATATGGGGGCTATGATTTCGAATTGTCTTATATATGATAATTTAGATCTAAAGACAATTTAATTTGATCTCATAGGCAGTGCTAACAGACTTTTTTCTTCGAAAAATCGTCAAAATTCAGAAAAAAATCGTTAAGATCGTCAAGATTTACAAAAAGAATCGTCAAAAAATCGTCACTATGAAAAATGATTAAAAAACAAACTTTTAGTTCAAACAAACAATTTTCTTTTATTCAATAGTCTTACTTTAAATAAACATTTACATATTAAATAAAAAATTATCTATTTAAAAATTTATACATACATATTACTTGAATTATGTTTTCTTATAACATTTTTTGAAATATTTATATTGATACATTCTGAGGAATGATCTTTTAAATAATCCTTTGCAAATAAAATCCCTTCCAGGGTTTTTGTTTCCAATGCATTTCCAACTTTAGTTTTATTAAGGTTTATTTGGCTAAAAATTCGTTCAACATTAGCTGATGAATTTGACAAAGTCATTAAGTTATTAAAAAATTCACATAAATTTGGAAAAGCAGGCTTATTGTTTGATAAATATATTGACTTTACTTTTTTCCAAAATATGTTTATATCTAAAGAACTTTCTTAAAATTTTATCTTAGTTCTCCCAGTTCATTTTCTATTATTTGATATTTTTCTTTAGAGACCAAATTAGGTAAAATTTTTAATAAAGGAGGTATGCCTGCATCTTTATTTAAAATTACAGACGGGTTAATTATATTTAAGTGTTTTATAATTGTGGTGTCAAAATCAATTTTTTTTTTTATTTGATGATAAAATTCATTAGAAAATGACAAGAAATTATCAATAAATTGATTGTGAATTTCAGCATTAATTGCACATTGGGAAATTTTTTCATTTACACATAAATCCCAAGATAAATTTCTTGCCTCAAAAAAAAATTTTTTTTGGTTATAAAAATCAATCTCACTTAAAGGAAATTTTTTAATGCAATCATCCTTTAAAGAATTAGTTAAAATATTATTAAAAAGTTTGGACATTTTATTGTGCATATTGTGAATTTGAATTCCTTCACTTTGAAAGGTTTTGTTAATGTTGTTAATTAAATTAAGAATATACTTTAAAAAACACAAACAAACTTCATTTATATCATTTAAACTTCTAAATCCATCTTTAGCAGTAGCCATATCATCGATACTAACAGCAAAAGAACAAGAAATCTTCAGAGCCTCATACAATTCTAAAATTCGAGTAACTACAGCTTCTAAAGAAAGCAATCTAGTTTGAGATGGGTGAAGCATTTTCTTTGGTTTAATAGTTTGTAATTATATATACTAGCAGATTCCAGCCCTCGAAATTCGAGCGCATATTCTAGGGTATTTTATTTTTTCATTAAATAAGGACCCTAAAAGTATGCTAATCAATTATAGCCAATTCACAAATCAACACAAAAAACAAACTCATTATTATTACAAACTCATTAACAAATTTAACAAACACACATATTGTATAATTTTATGTATGTGTTAGTAGCAACTTTAAATGCAATTTACTCAAAATAAAGAAAAAAATTTTAAAATCTGTAAATGTGCAAATGGGCTCAAAAGAAATACCTTTGAAATAATATACGTTTGGTCAAAATCGGGATAAAACGGTAGAACAAAACATCAGTCACAAGAAATTGCCTAGCCTATTAATTAATAGATTTCTGGATTTTCAACAAATGAAGGTATAAGAAGGTAACAGGCATAAGATAAGCATAGCGCCAATGAATGGCATATACATTTCAAAACTACTAAATTGGGTATTTCATCTTTAAACAATTTAGCTACAGAATGATTATTACCAGTCGTATTATTTGCCCTATCTGCAGCGAAACCTATCATGTTTTTCTTATAATCGGTATTGTGTTTTTGAAAGTAATCGGCCATTGAATTATGTAATGATAGCGCATCACAATTTGTTACACTTATAAGTCCAAAAAAAAATTCTTTACTTGGAAGTCGATGCTAACTCTGGCTACTATACATCAATGCGTTATGCTGCTGACGTCTGTCGACTCGCCAATGCAAATAGAAAATTTGTTTGTACGCATATATCCACAAACAATATCAAATTGCTTCGCTGCAACCAATTTTTTAAATATTTGCGTTGATTTTGTTTTTCCCAATGTTATATTTTGAGCCACAGATGAGTAAGAAAAACAGCTTTTTAATAATTTTGTTAAGTAATCCACAGCCATAAATGCAATATTGTGTTCTGTCAGAAACAAAGAAATTTTAATTTCGGCTTCTTTTGATTTTATTTTAGGATCGGTGAGCACAGACGAAATGGTGGGTTGGCATGGATCTTTCATGGCATCTAAATGTTTTTAAGAAACAGAGTGTCTCAACAGATCCCACTTTCCTGATGACACTTTTAAGCTATTTAGGCAAACATTGCACTTAATCTAAGAATTCTTTATCTCAACCCAACGGAATTCTTTAGTCCACTCATCTCGAACTTTTCTTTTCCTTTTTGGCAAAAACTATCAGACAGGGCCCATTATAAAAGTAAATTCGTAATACAAGATAAGAAGGGAATGTACCTTATCCAAACCATTCTCCTCCTTATCAATATCAACTATATCCTCTTCATCCTGATCACTATCACAAAGATTTTTGTCTGAAAAAAATAGAACAGAGTTCAAAATGTTTCACACTGAAATTATAAGCGCCTACCCATCTTTTAAAAATATTGTTCCATGTCTTGTTTCTGTACTCAGAATGTGTTTAATTCATTTATTTTTTTATTTAAATCTTGAATTTATTTTTCATAGAACTCTTTAACTATATGTTTCATTTTTTTTGTTGCAATATTTTTAAAATTTACAGTTATATTGGCAAAAACTTGCATGCTGTACATTTATCTCCTTTTTAGGTTGAAAGTGGCTGCTAAACCAAAGGCAAAGCACACTTAGACTCTGGGGTCCATTGTGATACCACGGGACGAATAGGTGTTCCCCTCAGTCCCCACCGTAGAACCAGTTTGAGCTCCTGATGAAGCCCCTGATATGTGAAATGTCCACATTTGAGAGATCAGAGAGATCGTGAAGAAAAGGCGATCCCAATGTTCGAAGTCTCGTTCTGGAGAGCGCCGGGCAATAGCAAAGGAAGTGCTCTATGCTCTCCACCTCCTCCACATCCATGCAGCTTCGACAGAAGTCATTTGACGAGACCCTGAGGCGTTCAGCGTGTCTCCCTATGAGGCAGTGCCCAGTGATAACAGCAACTACTGTTGAAATCTCCCTACGGGGGAGTGATAGTAGCGCGCTAGTGCGCTTATGATTTAGAGCCGGCCAGATCTGTCTCGTGATCCTGCACGTTGATCCATTAGCCCATCTGTTGTCGGTTATGCCGGCGGTGTGAAGCCGAAATTCCAGCCTACAAGATTCCAGGCGTATACCAACACATTCCAATTCCGCTGGAACCCGTAAGGTAGTGCCCTGTCTTGCCAACTCGTCAGCTTTACAGTTTCCCGGTATATTCCTGTGCCCTGGGACCCAAATGAGTCTGATGTCGAACTGCTTGGCCATCTCATTTAAAGACGTGCGGCAGTTAAGGGTGGTTCTTGTTTTCAGGAACATTGATTCCAAGGATTTTACCGCGGCCTGACTATCAGAGTAGATGTTGACTGCGGTTGTAGACAGAATATTCCGACCCAACCAGTCAGCAACTTCCTTTATTGCCAGTACCTCTGCCTGATAAACACTGCAGTGGTCTGGCAACCTGCGAGCCAGATTTAGTCCAAGCTCCTTTGAATAGACTCCGAAACCAACTTGACCACGCAGTTTCGATCCGTCAGTATAGAAATTTATCGAACGCCTGCTACCTGGAACCCCCCTGACCAGGATTCCCTGGTCGGTATCAGAGTTTGGTAGTGTCGTTCGAATACACTCCTCGGAGTGGTGTAATCCACGTTCAATGGTAAGTTCCTGTTATTCAGGATCACTCCGTGGCCACAGTTATGACCACGCCATTGTATTATGCTTCTTAGTCGAATGGCCGATGAGGCCGCCGACTGCTTTCCTAATATGTCCAACGGTATTAGGTGTAAGAGGATGTTCAAGGCATCCGTAGGTGTGGTACGAAGGGCACCAGTAATACACATGGAAGCCATTCTCTGTACCCTTGCAAGAAGGTTGGTATTAGAGGCCTTCTCTAGTGCAGGCCACCAGACGATGACCCCGTAAAGCAGTATTGGGCGAACCACCGCTGTGTAGATCCAGTAAGCAATTTTCGGGCTGAAGCCCCACCGCTTACCAATGGCCTTTTTGCAGGAGTATAAAGCTATAGCCGCCTTCTTCGCCCTTTCCTCCAAGTTCCGTCTGAAGTTCAGCTTCCTGTCCAGGAATACTCCAAGATACATGGCTCCATCAGAGAAGGCGATATCAGCACCGTAAAGAGAAATAGGGTTGAAGGTAGGTATCTTATACTTCCTCGTGAAAAGAACAAGTTCCGTTTTGGTCGGATTTACCCCCAGACCGCAACTACTTGCCCAGCTAGATAGCATAGTGAGAGCCCTCTGTAGAATGCCTCTAAGTGTGGATAGAAACTTCCCATTTACGGCTATGGCCACGTCATCAGCATAGGCGACCACGTTGCAGCCTTGTCTCTCCAATGAAAGTAGCATTGAGTTCAGCGCTAAGTTCCATAGAAGTGGTGACAGAACGCCTCCTTGTGGCGTTCCCCTGTTCACGAATCGGGATATTAGAGTCGTTCCCAATTTAGCTGTTATCCGCCTGTTGGCAAGCAGATTTCCAATCAGTGAGGTGATCACGGAATTCACTCCTAGACCAGATAGTGCCGCTAATATCGAGTCCGGTGTGACATTGTTAAAAGCCCCTTCTATATCCAAAAAGGCTGTCATGGTGTATTCTCCTACCGAGAGCGATTTCTCGATGGTACTCACAAGCTCGTGAAGAGCTGTTTCGGTTGACCTTCCCTTGCTGTAAGCGTGTTGTCGCGTCGACAGCAGTTTAGGATCAATAACTCTTCGTAAGTAAGAATCTATCAAGCGCTCCATTGTCTTCAATAAGAACGATGATAGACTTATTGGTCTGAAGTCTTTTGGGACGCCGTGTGAACTTTTTCCAGCTTTTGGAATGAACACCACTATCGTCTCCCTCCACTTCAGGGGTATATAAGCTAAGTTGATACAGCGAGTGAAAAGCCTACATAGCCAAGGGGAAATGTAGTCCGACACGTGCTGCAATTCAGCTGGAATGATACCGTCAGGTCTTGGAGATTTGTAAGGTTTGAAGCTTCCAATCGCCCAGTTCAGTGTTGGTATGTTGACTATCTCCGAAGCAATATCCGTCGTACTAGCGTCTGAGTATCCTGACGCCTGAAGCGACGTAGGGGAGTTGCCCGGAAAATGGGTATCCAGTAGCAGGCTAAGTGATTCCCCACTAGAGGTAGTCCACACCCCCAATGGATCTTTCAGATAACCTAAAGTGTGAGGGGTAGAAGCCAGAACCTTTCGCAACCTGGATGCTTCGGAAACGTCTTCTATATTATCACAGAATTTTTTCCAAGAATCACATTTTGCCGTTCTAATCTTCTTCTTGTAGGTCTTAAGCTGCAGCTTGTAGGCCAACCAATCCTCGTCCGCTCTTGAAGACTTTGCCTTGTTAAAGAGTTTCTTGCAGGAGTCTCTGCCCTGTTGCAGCTCGCTAGACCACCATGGTGGTTTCTTCTTGCCCTTTGGCCTTGCCGCGGGGCAAGAAACATCCAAAGATTTGTTAAAAACCGTCGTAATGTGATCCACTAGACCATCTATGTCCTCGGAATTACGCGGTTCAGATAAGGGTATTGTCGCCAATAACCCGGCAAAGGTTTTCCTATACTTAACCCAATTTGTCCTCTTCAGATTTCTGGGGACACTTTCCACCGGGTCGTTTTCTCTAAGCAAAAATTCAATGTATCGATGGTCAGAAAAGGAGTGGTCGTCCAACACCCTCCAACTATCAATTTTATCAAATAATGTGTCCTATACAAAGGTAACGTCAAGAACCTCTCTACGATTGCTAGTTACAAAAGTCGGTTCATTTCCCTTGTTACATATATAGGTTAGTACTAAATAAAAACTCCAAAAGTAACTCACCTCTTTCGTTCACATTGGTACTTCCCCAGATCGGATGATGTGCATTGACGTCACAGCACAGCACTAGTTGATGTGTAGTCCGTTCGGCTTCCCGGATTAGCTTTGCCGCATTGACTGGCGGGATAGGCCCAGGATCACAAAAATAGGCGGAGGAGAGCCAGATTGATATCCCATCTAGCTCCAGGCTGGCCGCTGTTACATCCCTGTCACTGAAATTAGATAACAAGAAAATATTAAGGCTGTTCCTCGCCAAAATGCAGGTCCTTGGTGTACCTTTATCTTTAGCGACGAACAGCTTGTAATCAGGCGTCTTCAGTCCGCAAACCCTGCCTCCACAAACCCAGGGCTCTTGGATGAAGACTATGTCTACTTCACCTGTCGTCAGGCGAAGTAGAAGTGCAGCCGTGGCGGCTTTACAGTGATGGAGATTTATCTGTAGGAGCCGCATCATCTGAAGCTGCCTGCACATCCATCTCCATCACCGTGATTTCGGCCTCGTCCTCCCTGCTATCAAGGAGGTCATCTTCGCCACCAAATAGGCCAGAAGCGGCCCCCAGCAGTTCGGAGTCGGATGTTAAGTAACCTTCCTCCATGGCTGTTTGGGAGCTCTCCTCAGCCTGGACCTCACCTGTGGTCCCCTCCCCAGCAGATTTTTCTATTGGTTTGGCAATCTCCGTAATTGGTCCTTGGTCGCCCTTGTAGACTTTTACTTGGATCTGCCCAAAGCCGTAGGAAACTATGCCGTTTGTCCCGGTTAAATGCGGGAGGGATTCGACATTGAGTAGTAGTACTACTTGTCTCCGATTCCCCTCCGCATCACCAAATCTACCAATCTTCCAATTGTGTGTTGGAAGGTTGGGATTGCAGACCTTCAGCATCCTTAACACGGATTCAGCGTCCCCGGGAGTTGCCGGAATCCAAGAATGCGCTCTAGGTCGGGACGGGATGTCATGCTTTTGCACGACATCCAGTTTTGCTCCCGGCCATAGCTCTCCAAGTTTGCTGACGGCAGCCTTATATAGGTCTATTGATCGTTGATCAGCAAAAGCTATCAACTTTGCGCGGCCTTGATACCAGCCTGCGTCGCGACAGGTTGGAGGTGGACCTGGCATGTCCTCAAGGACGGCGAAGAACACTTTGGCTAATTTAGCCTCCACATAACTCCACTTGTCCTTGGGGATAGTGCCATCTCCATCTCCCCTGTTAATGATTGCCATTACAAGGTTGTCTTTGACAACCTGGCTAAACGATTTCGGCACAGCATTGCCGGCCACCTTAGTACGTTTAGGTAATGGTTTCTCATCTGGCGAGCGCAACCTTTTAGCCGTTTTCGAAGTGTCCTGATTGCTATTACTGCCAGGAACACTTGTCTTAGCTAAGAGGTCCTGTTCTTCAGTGACCTTCTTAGCCCATGTGAGCGATTCTCTCTGTTTTTCAGACAGCGTCGCTTTATTTAATTTTCCCAACCTTTCGATGAATTTTAGGCACAACCTTCTCTGGTTGTACCTTATCTTAGACGGACGGACTTTGTTACCCACTGTCTTGGCAGACATAGACCCCTCCTTAGCAGCTGTTCCAAGGTGACCGGATTTGATCGTAGCCACCATGGGTTTGCTGCCGATGCTCAGCATCGAGGCGGAGCCTCGAATTTTGTTTTGTTTATTTTTTTTGTTGAATTTTGCTTCCATTTTTGGTCCCACGAGTGTAGGGGAAAGAATGTCAGCCGCGTCATAGCCCCCAGTAACGCAGTAAGGGCGGCCCACTGCCTCTACCTACTCGCTGAGGTGCCCAGGTATCAGCGAGGCTCCGTTAAAATACAGTCGGTAACCCCTGACTGCAAACCGTCCGATGAGCACGGGTCGCGTAACACTCCGGATTAGGGGTGAGTAACCTTTGGTCGTGCACCTTCAAGGTTCTAGATATGGCCCAGGTTCAGGAAGAGGTACTGAGACAGTAAAACCCATTCCTTTACCTGCCCCATATAAGGAACCGCAGTGCACTTAAGCCACCGCATCGCGACAAGATTGTTACTCGTGGCGATGGTAGCATTCGGTATTATAGTCTATTTTCTTTTGCTTTTCATTACGAAAAACTAACTTGCTACATTGACATATGTGAAATAAAGTGATGCCATACATAAAATTTGTGTCATTATTCTTGCAAGATTTAAGGAGGAACATAAGGAGTTCTGTATAAAAAATTGTCAAGCGTCATTTGGATAAATTTCCTCAAAAAAATCGTCAAAATGATGTAAAATCGTCACGTCTGACATCACTGCTCATAGGGGCCATTTGCATGGGGGCTACGTCTGAACATGCACCATTTTTCACCAATTCAATAGCGTTCATCCTATGGCCGATTGAAGTTTATTTTCCAATTTTCATTACCTATATTCATATCTGCGACCTGTAGTTTGATTACAAGGTTTACATGGACACACAGACATAGAGGCTAACGGAACGATGGATGGTCGGTCATCGTTAAATCGACTCAGAAAGTGATTCTGGATCGATCGGTATAATAAAAAATCTAAGTCAAATATTTTTGATAGTTAAAAGCATCAACTCGAATTTACTAAAGAACTGTTCCTTTAAAGAACTGTTCCTAGATATTATCAGTGGAATAACAAAATATTTCTCTTTTCATTCGTTTTTAACTTTCTGAATATTTTTTTTCGCCCTACAAAGATAACATTTCCCTACAGGTAGGTAAAGAAACCAAAGCAAAGCCACATTCGGTAAACCTTTTGGTTGCAAATACCATTTTTTTTTTTGCAATTATAATCGTTTCATATTTTCATTCTGATTTGACAGAAAGCTTATTCATTAATTTTTTTATTTATATATATAGCAATCTTACATATATAAGTACTACCCCATGTTGTAAACACATATAGAAAATGCATTTTTTTGTTATCTTAAACAAGGTAATTTCTGTATTAAGTTTTTTCTCTTTAATATCTCATTATTTGTATTTTATCGTTGGTTTTTTTTTTAAAGATATTTTTCCTATTGAAGACTCATCATAATACGTAGTGATTTTTTAATGTTTTTTTTTTTTTTTTAAATCAGAAAACTTTTTCAATTTCACTTAATTTCAAATTTATGCGTTGATATTTTCTCATTGTTCTTCATATTTTTCAACTTAGATTGTCATGAAACTGTTTGGATATGATTCACTCTTTGAAATATGAGTATTATGTGGGATACCCCAACAACATATTCAACGAAGTTGTTCATTCATTCCTTCATCAGTTTAAACTGGTTTCATGGCTAAGAAGAATAACTGCTGAAGTTTGTGTTATAAAATATCAGTTCTTTGGAAAGAATTTCAAAAAACTCGTACTAAAATGTGTAAATTTTACTACAGTTTTGTTGGGAAAGCTGATTTTTGTCGCCCAAGTCATAATAAAAATTCAATTATACAACTTTGTTTGTGTTTCTTTGTTTACTGAATGTAATGAAATTACATTAATATACAACAAAAACAAAAATTTTCATACTTGATAGTACAGGTACAAAGGACATCACATCAGTAGGGTGTTTACTATGTAGAAATGGTAATACTCTACAGCTTGTGGTAAATTTTTTTTAAAGTTTGTTTTAACTCTCAGAGATTCGAACCACATATCGCAACCACAACGATTGAAAAAAATAATTAACCGATATGAATTTAAATCTCTTTTCAGGCAAACAATTTAATAGCGATTTTACTCATATTTGGTTTGTTATTCTCTTATGTATATGCCAGTAATCTCTACAGATGAGTTTTATCAAGAATTGCATTTTGCAAAATTAAATTTATCTGGAATAGCGTATTATAAGTTCGTTGTTAAACCAATTTAATACTCTGGCCAATTTTCTATTAAAAAAAACTGTATACATTTAATAATGTAAGAGTAGTAATTATTCTGATATGCAAATTTTATTTATTTAAAAGTAATATAACATTTTAATAACATTTCTGCTACATTGTATATACATCCAATTTGGAATTAATTTATAAAGTTTTAGTAATTTGTATTTAGACTCTGTTAATGGATTTTAATGGGTTTCATTTATTTAATAAGCTAGATTTTTCATACGATAATGTCAGTGATATTTTTAATTTCAAGTCGAATCCATTACAGCACTTGTGTGGCATTACAAGCTGTGCTTAAAGGGGGGTATTTGATTTCGTAGTAAGGCATTTAAAAATTTCTACAAATAGTAAATGTACATTTCTCCATTTTATGTATTTTATTTTGCTTTTGAACTACTTTAGGTGTCATTGCCGTAATTTTTATTCATTTTAGATTTAAGTAAAGTATGTTTAATTAAAAGGTGAAAAACCGCAATGCAGCCATAGGGCAAAACCATTCTTTTAAATAACAAGTAAGAGTGTTAAATTCGGCTGTGCCGAATCTTTGATACCCTCCACCTCGGTTTGAGTATTGATAATAAATGTAAACAAAATATTGGAAAAATATGCATGCGTTTCCTATATGCATGCGTTTCCGGTTATATGACATAACTTCTCGTTTAATTTAGTTTTTGCTAATTAAACAGCTCGCCCTAACCTCCATTGCAAAGGCAATGGCTATGTAGGGTGGCTATATGCATTAAATCGTGCTAATTGGAGACGGCTGTATAGTTTCTTATAACTGGCCAAAAATTTGTTCATTGCGGCCATATAGGTCGGATGGAGTAACAAAATAATAACCAAAAAAAAAGCTCTCTCAACTTTTTTACTAATATATTGCCATATTTGGAAAACATAGAGAATAAATTTATAATAATAAATAATTAAATTAGGGATGCCAAACACAAAAAACCAAATGTCCCAAACATTTTAAATAAAATAATTTGTTATCTTTATTTTCTGAAAAACTTAAAATTTTCATCCAAAAAAAATTATTAAAATTTATATATAAATAACATTCTCATCAAATTGCGTTTATTTATGTAACAATTTTTATGTCCGCAATTCTTAAATATCATTTGAGGTTTTCTAAAGTTCATTGAATTTAAATTAATGTTTTCTGTAGTGCGAATTCAACGATCCGACAGAATTTTAACGATCCGACAATCGCAAAATATATCGACAGCTATTGTTGTTTGCACTGAGGATTAAGTGATTCACTAAGTACACACATCTTAACGACAGTCGACAAATTTATTTTTCTATTTATTTAAATTGTAAACGAGTGGCATCTCTGTTAAAATAAGCGAAAAATACAAAGAAGAATAGAAAAAAACAAATTACTTCGTGTTTGACAGGATGATTTTATGTTTATGTTTAATATCTCTTTAATATTAAGGGGGTAAAAATCACAAACTTCCCTTACGGAAGCGGAACTATTTACGGAAATGGAAGCTACAATTATTTAGCTGATTCATCAACCAACAGAAAGCGCCATGAATGTATAGCATACAACTGCATCCATCAAGTATGACAAACATAGCAGTTGCTTGCTATACACATGTAGATAGCGCTTACTGCTTGAATAGATGTTTTTATTCACAAACCACAATGATTTCCAGAATTGCACCAAAATATTTCGGTATTTTGTTTAGTTTTATTTGAGTTCTAAAGAAAACCGCGTCTTTACTCTATTTGGAAATGTTTTTTCTGTTTTTTTAATACAGACGATGGAAACATCAATTCTGTTGGTTTATTGAATATATTAGTACATACTAAAGAACTATATGTGGAAGAAAATAAATTTTATATTCAGCTATAAAATTTGCAAAAATTTATAAAAATTTCTATATTTTTATATTAGTTTATAAAATACTTAAAATTTTCATTATCATTATTATTTATAAAATTTTTAAAATTGAATATATTAGTACATATTAAACAAATATATGCGGAAGAAAATAAATTTTATATTCAGCTATAAAATTTATAAAAATTTATACATTTTTATATTAGTTTATAAAATTCTTAAAATTTCATTTATCAGTATTCATTATTATTAATAAAATTTTTAAAATTTTCATATCTTAAATGTTCTCCATTTTTGTCTTTTATTTTCTTTAGTCCGATATACAAAACAACATTACAGCACTGCTCTCAATTAAATAATAGAGCAAAAACAGTAAACATGGATACAGCCGTGGAACATTCAGGTTGGAAACATAAAATGTCAAAATAATTTGATTTTTGACGAACCAAAATTGAAACATAAATTTGGACATGAAACATTACTACATACGATGGATCATTAAGGGAAACATGCCGGTCATTTGTATGGGGATTAGGTCTGAACATGGACCGATTCTCACCAATTTCAATAGCGTTCAGCACAACTGTAATAAAAAAATGCTTTAATTTTTAGATGTTTACACATCTTCCTTGTGATCGGACTCACATGATTTTTTTTTACTAATATTTCTGTTTATTTATTTGAAAATGAAATAATGAATTGAATATGCTATTTAATTTTTTTATTTACATAAAAAAGTTTTTTAATATTTTCACTACTTTATGATTTTTGTTTACGTATGGCGACATTTCAACCTAAAAATTTAAGTTTTTGTCGATTGAATAAACACAAAAATGGTTGTCGTTTAGATAACAACAACAGCTGACTTTAACAATAGCGAATATCATTTAAAAATTTTACTGATAATTTTGCTTTTCTTTTTTAACGATTCGACAATCGTTAAAAGAAGTTACTGAAAAGCTATTAATTTCTCCT
This sequence comes from Cordilura impudica, assembly GCA_963682025.1. Taxonomy (NCBI): domain Eukaryota; kingdom Metazoa; phylum Arthropoda; class Insecta; order Diptera; family Scathophagidae; genus Cordilura; species Cordilura impudica. The sequence goes on along the minus strand of OY821517.1, from coordinate 257,955,494 downwards.
GAATGCCAATATTTTTTTTAATGTAAACATTTTTTAAATAGAAATAGAAATAAATATTGCAAAGCTAATTAGAACAAGCAAAAATTTTGGCAAAATGAAGTGACACTCTGTTAATGCAAAAGAAATGTATTTTCCCCACAACAAAATATTGCAGAATTTTATGTAAATAAAATAATATACCGACTTATTTCTAACCTGCAGTTGTTATGGATATACATATATAATATATGTATATTATTTGTATTATTTAATATGTTTATATAAATTTATAAATAAATTTATACATAAAATTTTTTTTTGCTATATTTACAATGTTTTTTTTTTTATTAACAACTAGGTATTTTAGCATTATTTGCTTTAGATGTTGGTGAATTTTTACTCCCTTTATATTAACTCGTAGTGTCTGCTTGTCGAAAAAATTTTGGATCGATTTTAACCAATTTCCCGTGAGCCAAATTTTGCAGGCAGGCTCGTGGTAATAACAGAAATGATCTAACAAATTTTTAGAGTGATGCCAAAACAATGGAAACTTTTAAATTTTTCTACCAGAGTTAATAAAAAATGTACAAGGGGTTAGTTTTTATTATATTATTACCACAACGACCACAAAAACAACAAGTCCAGCTATGACAACAACACAACATTTAGAATAACAACAAGAACAATATAGAAACATCATATATTAATTTTTTTTTTTACTTTTTCAGAGATTTCCCTGGACCTGTTCCACCGATTTTAATGATTTTTGAAATGGAAATCTTGTCATGAATTTTGTGAATCACTAAAAATGATCATTGTAGCTGCACTATTCAGGGCGTGATCGTGACAAGAACAACATAGAAAATTATATTTTTTCAAGACTTTTTTTAGTTCTTCATTCAAATGTCGGGCCCCAACCGACCGATTTGGACGATTTTAAACAGCAAACTTTCCAGGATGTTAGTGAATCATTTTTTATGTCAACGAGCACCCTAGCTGCCCGATTGATGCCGTCATCGTGATTTCCACAGACGGACAGACGGACAGACGGACAGACGGACAGACGGACATCGCTATATCAACTCCGGTTGTTATAAGAATCACAAATATATATATTTTATGGGGTCCAAAATTTTTTTTCTAATTATTACAAACGGAATGACAAACTTATATATACCCTCTGCACACTGGAGTGGAGGGTATAAAAATACGGTTATAAACCTTTGTTGGTCATAGGATGATCGGTATTGAAATTCGTTAAAATCGATGCATGTTCTGACCTAGTCCCCACGTAAATGGTTCCTATGAAATCGACTTACATTGTTGTTATCCTGGATACTAGAAATGGCAACAATTAATTATATCATAATTATATTACATTATGAATATGTTATATTGTTATAAATTTTTAGTTAGTATAAAATAAAATTTTTATATAAAATAAATTTTCGGCTATAACAAAAGATAAATAGAGGTATAAACTCTTTTGGTATATTTAATCGAAAGAATGAATCGAATTCTGTTGTAAATACCAAAAAGCGTTTCTGAAATGATTCACCCAATTTGTCAGTTTTGGAGAAATAATTTGGAGAAAAATTCTTATTTTTGGAAAATAAAATGAAAATAAAACTGATATTTTTAAATATTTTTAATATTTTTAAATATTTTTAAAGGACTTAAAATGAAGTTGAAGGATTTCCGTCCTATACGTCGTTAATAACGTACCGGTTTGTACAAGCGCCAAAAGACTACACACAGAAAACGGATTCGTTGTTGCAACCGAATTTATTGCCAACCGAATATTGGTAGACCCCTGTACTATCACATTTTTCTGTTGATATTACTCTATTATATTATATATATATATATGACTGTACAATGGTAAACGTAATTAATATTATATATAAATTCGATTGCATGCATTGTGATATTTAGTTGATACACTGGAAATACTAATTTTAATTATTGATTGTTACAACCAAAAAGCGACATTTTTACTAATACATAGAATTATAAAAGTCAAAAATTATTATTACTTAAGTATCTATTTTTAATAATTTATAAATTTCAAATTTGACAAAAAAAAAATGTTAAATAATTATCCCTGCCTTCACTAAATAATTCCATGCGATAATTGAATTGAAATATATTGACCGCTAACATTTCTAAAAAAAATATTACTAATAAATATATTATTATTGTTATTATTTTCAGTATTATTAAAGCAAATTTTATTCTTAAAGCTGTGTCAATTTATAATTTTATTTTAGGTTAAAAAATGCTTAGATCATAAGGCAATGTTATTAATTGACATTGTTATCTTGTGATACATATGTATATCCAGTTTCCAGTGGATATAATATGGGATACAAAATTGGTTTTAAATATCGTCTTTTATATATCCTACAAAAGTTTACTGAATAATACTATACACATTACATCCAATATTTTACACATTTAAGGAAACTGTGGACGCTGTGGCTGAAAAAGTTTCTATATTGGTTATTTTTATACCCAATGTCAAATCGTTGCAAACTCAATTCGAACACATAGGAAGTTTGTAAATATTTTTATTTTATTTTCTCAGAAAACGACACATAGCGACATACGTTGTTATTAATAAAAAAATGCAAAATAATTTTGGATTATTTTTCAGTTTATAACCACTTATAAAAACTTTTGTGTTTATTTCTGTAATTTTTTGTCACTATTATTCTTGATACGTTGTTATATTCTCATCCTAAGTCCCGTTAACTTTTTGTTGACGAACAAAAAAATCCTTTTTTCAAGCAACAACAACTTATGTCTACATGGGTGGTTGCATTGGTGGTTTTGTTTTTCAAAGAAAACGACGTTTGTCGACATAAGTTGTTTTACCTGCACACACTTTAAGTGTTATTTACATATTGTTTTTTCGTCCTTCTCTAGGATCTATTCCTCTGAAGATTTTTAACTCAAAATTTTATTTAACGTATTTATTACCCATATCTACAGGACTGTTAAATAAAAAGCTCTAAAATCTTTATATCGAGCCCATAATTACAAATATAACGTTTTTTGGGCTCCCCTGAATATTTTGATTTTACGACATACGCGGTTATTCTAGAAAACTAAAGAATTAGTTGGAGTATGGCAATCGAGAACTAAGTATCTTTATATTTGCTAACATGTGTTCTGAGTATCTATCAGAGTTCAGAAAAAAACACACACTGAATAAAAAACTCGTACATATATGTAGACAAACATAACTTAGACCAACACACACATATTTTATTTTCATACCAATTATGTTTGTTTTTAAATTTTCTTCGGTGCCCAACACAACCATGACTGTGTTCGTTTTAATATTTCGTTATTTACACGAACATTTTTGGATCACATACTTTTTGTTTCAATCACACATAAAGCACACATTTTTGAGTGTTGCTTTATTTGAAGTTCATGTTCTGGTACGTGTACTGAAAAAAAAACACAGAACATGTACAATAAACAGGTTCGAGATCAGTTATATTTTAAGTCGTGTTGTGGCTCGTGTAGTAAGAAAAAACAGAACATGTACAATAAACAGGTTCGAGTTCACTTTTAAAATATTAAAATTCCTTTTATGAAAAATCCCTTATTATTACTGATTCATAATACGGCAATCCTGCCATCGTATAGAGATACATAATAGGAATAATTAAAGATATAGAGATTCATAGTATTATGTCTATTCCCGATTCCTATCCTGGTTCTTATGTTGTAGCTGATTAAAACATGAATTCCGCCCTTGATAGCATATTTTCCAGTGCATAAAAAAACAAGTCAGAATATCGATGCTTTCTGAAATTCAATTGATGTGTTCTGATATACGATTGATGTTTTTGAAATTCAAATGATGTTCTCTGAAATGAAATTAATGTTTTCTGAGATTCTATTGATGTTTTCTGAAATTCAGTTTCTATCGATGTTTTCTGAAATTCAGTTGATGTTTTCTGAAATACAATTGATAGTTTCTGAAATTCAAATGATGTTTTCTGAAATGCAATTAATGTTTTCTGAAATTCAATTGATGCTTTCTGAAATTCAGTTGATGTTTTCTGAAATACAATTGATGGTTTCTGAAATTCAAATGATGCTTTCTGAAATGCACTTAATGTTTTCTGAAATTCTATTGATGTTTTCTGAAATTCAAATGATGTTTTCTGAAACTCAAATGATGTTTTCTGAAATTCAAATATTTTAAGTCGTGTTTAAAATATAACTGAACTCGAACCTGTTTATTGTACATGTTCTGTTTTTTCTCACTACACGAGCCATAACACGACTTAAAATATAACTGAACTCGAACCTGTTTATTGTACATGTTCTGTGTTTTTTTTCAGTACACGTACCAGAACATGAACTTTAAATAAAGCAACACTCAAAAATGTGTGCTTTATGTGTGATTGAAACAAAAAGTATGTGATACAAAAATGTTCGTGTAAATAACGAAATATTAAAACGAACACAGTCATGGTTGTGTTGGGCACCGTAGAAAATTTAGAAACGCACATAATTGATATGAAAATAAAGATATGTGTTGGCTGCTTTTGAACAGAACATTGTGTGTTTCATGTGTGTATTTTCTGAACCTTGGTATCTATACAACTTTGCAGAAAGAACGGGAATGCGATTTTGAATGATTGTTCTTCTAAGCTATAACCATAAATACCAAGAATGAACTCATACTGTGTGGACTGAATACATTTCTAGATTCCATAATAACAGATAATTCTTGTACAACATTCAACATGTAATTTTTGTTTTTAATAATTTGACACTTTTTTGCACGTTATGATTGATTTTGAATTGTTAAATTAAATTTTCACGATATATGTATGTATGTTGAAGTTTTCTTTATTACATTTTATTTATTTGGTTTTTCCTTTTTTTTTTTTGACAAATACAATGTAAATCAAAGAATTTGGCCTGGCTAATCATATTCTTACATCACAAAATGATTCATACAATTTCGTTTCGGTTGGAAATACCAAAAGAGGTTAAAAATTTGTGTATCTTTTGTTATAAGCGAAAAATAATCCGTAATACAAATTTTATAGGTAGTACTCTAACTGATTATTTGTTGCAATATCTGTTAAAACATGTTCGGTTTGAAATATGTTGGTATAATTGGATTAGTAGTTACATTCATATATATATTTACGCTGATCCCTGACTCACTGACTGACTGACTGATTCTGTAACGCTGAAATAATACACATAGCACTCCATACAAAGCTATGCGAAATACACAAACAAAATTTAATCTTTCTCATTTTATACAAACCCACACACAATTTTCTCTCTTTTATGTTACCAACCAGTGCTGCTAATAAAATCTTCTGAAAATCGACAATTTTGGAAACTAAATCGCCAAAATCGTTATTTTTAAAACAAGAAATTGTCAAGAAAATAAAAATAAAACTACAAAATATTACAAAAGGAAACAATCAAATTTATTTATATCATTCATATTACGAATATTATTACAGCATTGGTTATTTCTAATGTATTATTGGTGAAATTTCAACGAATAAAATTTAACACACCAGTCAACTAAATAAATTTATTGACATGTATCGATAGCTGAAACATATAATATAGATTTAAAGTATCGCCGTAATTGAAACTTAAATCTTAAATAGAGATGCTATTCAAGGTATTTCCGTTTTGAAACGACTTGACCCAGAATTAAATCTATACATACTTTGTAATTTCCATTTACACTGAACAAAAACTATCAATTTTCGATAAACAACCCATTAATTGGTAACCCTTGAAATCGTAACTTTTATACTACTGATAATTTTAAATCTTCAATCATCATTTTTACAAATTTAACAAATCATTTTAACAAATTGAAAAATCGTCGAAATTCAATAAGTTGTCAAAATTGGCAAAATTGCAAATTCGTCGAAATTACAATAAGTTGTCAAAATTGGCAACACTTACTAAACTTATTCGTTTGTCTGTTTTGTTTTTCATCTCAAAATTGTTTTGTACTGTTAAGAGTACTTTTGCTCAGTTCATTGTTGGCCAGCACTTACCAAAGAGCATGCTTTTTTTGATAAATATTTGAGAAAAAAGAGATCTTCAATGTAGATTTTGTTGTTGTCCAAAGTATGATTTCGTTTATAGCTCTGTATTGAAACGCCTTTGAAAAAATAGTGCAATATTAAGTTTAAAATATAAATTATTGTAAATTTGCATAATTAAATTACATTGTAATTTTAGAAGAGAGGTGGGAAAATAATTTTTTTTTCACTCATAATATTAATTTTTGCATAATATGCTTTAAAAAAAATTTGGACAAACATAAATTACGTAAACAGGTATGTTTAAGATTTTAATTTGAATAATTTATTGAAATTATCATGAAAGAATTAAAAGCGATTTTTTTTTTTTAAGTAAAACTAATACGCGCGCATTTTTTATTTTTTCTTTTTTGGATTTATAGATAACTTTGCAAAAAATATAGTTCTCTTTTTTTTCAGTTCTTTTTTTTTTTGTGTACATTGGTGTATAGGTGTTTGCATTTCCTTAAGGGGTGGTATGGTAGGTTTTAAAACCTTTCTTTGCATTTCTCTTCCTGAATGCACAACATGTCGAGAGTGTTGTGTCAAAATTTTAAATAAATCAGAGCAAAACTTAAAAAGATACAGCGTTTCCAGCGACCGGATGGTATATAGTATACAAATAAGTTTTTTAAAAACTTTAAACCGATTTTCTCGCAAATAAATGTTCGAAGTCCGTGAACATCTTCTTGACCGATTCTTTTGAAATTTTAGACACTATATCTACACAAAAATCATCAGGTAACCACGAAGTTTTTTTTTAATTCCATTTTCTTCCCCATTTTTTAACAACAAATTCCCGAAATTGTATAGCAAAAATCGTTTTTCACTTCAAAATGCTGCAAAAAAGAATTGAAAAATTCTTCGTCTCTACTTCAGGAAACATATCACCTTTTAAACGCATTTCAATTTTTTTTTCACATGGTCCGGTAAAGAGTTATGATGTTCACCGCAAAACAACAACGCCTCCGGATATTGGCTGTCACGGACTTATTTATTTAAATTTTTAGTTGAAAATTTTTTCAAAGATTCTTAAAATGTTATGCTATAACGTGTATTCATGTCTTCAAAAAAGAATTATGCAATTAATTATTATTATTAACTTTTAAAACCTTTAAAACCCCCCGCCCCTTAAGAAACTTTTAGGAACCTTGCTCTAAAACGTTTTTTTTCTATGCTATTCTATTTTTTCTACAATAAAATGGAGTTCGGTTATAACGAACTCGGCGGGACCGGCCAAATTAGTTCGCTATAGACTAAGTTCGTTATAACCGTAGTATTTTTTGTTTGTTTTGTCCGAAAGGTTTAAAAACTTTTTTTAGTTGAATAAGTTTACTTATTTTGATACATTTTAAAATGTTATAAAACATAAATTAAATTATTAAATTATTAAGACTAAAATTACCGAGTTTCTATCAAAATAAAATATTTTTTTAAAATCATATAATATTAAAAACTTCTATGTATAGAAGCAGAAAATATAAAGCAAAGGTTGGCTACTGGCAAACTTATGCGAAAATATACATAAAAGGACCTTTTACAAAACTTCATTTGAAAATCGAAGTTTTTGGTTTGCATTTTTTACAACTGTTTTCCGATTTTTTTTTTTTTTTTTTAATTTTAAAAACATTAAAATTAATTTTTTTTAGATAAATATATAAAATATAGGAAAATTTTGAAATGGAAAAAAAAATTAGTTTGTTAAAGTCAAAATAAACGGGCGCCTAGGCGCCACACAATCCACTAGTTTGCCAATAATTAGCATTTAAACGTGTTTTTCTCGGTTTTATTAGGTCGCTTCAATTAAATTAGATTATAAATTTGTATAAAGAAACTGATTGGTAAACGGAACTAATTTTGTTGTTATAAATAACTTAAATTTAAATGATTTATATATATACGGTAGTTATAAGAGAATATCTATTGTATTTTTAAAAATTAAAGAATTACAATGAAAATTCGTATTACTTAAAAAAATTTTTCTAGTTACAACCGAATTCCAATAAATCTTTTTTCTGGGTGTATCGCCCCTACCTACGACGATGTAGTTGGAAATGCCTGTTTGATAATAAAGTCATTCAAGAACCAGTGCAAAATGTTGTCAAGATGCTAAAGCGCTTCTCAAGCAAATCGCTCAAAAGTCAATCTGTAAATCCAAGTAGGAAAATTGGATCTCATCATAAAATAAGTTTGTTGTAGTTTTTGAGAATTGAGTGTTTATAAGGTTGAAATGCAGTGATGTCGTGTATATAATTCCAAAATAACAATAATTACCACTTTTAAAATTATATTTTAAACCCATTCGTGAGATGTTGGTTTATTATTTTGTACATATGATTAATATGTATGTACTTTTTTTGTCATGTAAGATGTTCTTAGTTTATTTATATGTCTTTAAATTCGTATTGAAAATTAATAAAGTATAAATTACAAACAAAATCATTTTTAGTGTCTTTATATTTACTGAAACTTTAAAATGCGTTAGCTAAAAAAGAGTTGTGGCAATGAATAAATTAATAAATTAAATTCTACATAATTAGACAATTCACAGAAGCTAAAAGTAGTATCAAAATTTGGTTGCCACAATGAATCTGTTTTTGTGTATTGCAAAAAAAAAGATTGTTTGCATAGATTTGATTCAATTCTCTCTTTGAGAAAAATCAGTGATTTTATCAAATATGGTCAAAATCAGTCCATTTTTCCAACTAGCCCATATAAAACACCAAATTCATAGCCTGTCTCTGAAATTTAGTTTATTTTTTTATATCCAATTATGACCTAAGAAAAATTGGACTAAATTTGAAACTCATTGTCGAAACTCATTGTATAGGGTATTGTATAGTCGATCTAGATCGACTATAAATTTCTAACTTGTTTTAGGAATATAAAAAATTATTAACAAATAAGAAAATTATAGTCGGTCTAGAGCGACTATACGATATCAAATACCATGCGTTTAGAGACCCTATCTCTTATGCCCAACAAATTGGATTGGGTGGCATTGTTATTAATTTTGTTGCCTTTGAATATGAAAAAGTTCATATCGGATATGCGAACAAATCTAAAAATATACCGATCTTGACCAAATTAGGTAGGGTCACTTAGTTTTTGCAAAAACATACACAAACCAATTTGAGAAAAATCTGTGCAATATTTTTGTTTTTTTGATAGATTTAAGTGAAGATCGGAAAGCAGCCCTATATGGGGCCTATGGCTAAAAATTTTCCTATAGGATTTGTTTTTGAACTACTGATTAATGGGAGTAATTAAAATACACAAATCCAATTTGACAGAGAGCTATATGATAATTTAGATCTTATGGCAAGTTAAGTCAATCTCATAAGGGTCATTTGTATGGGGACTAGGTCTGCACATGCGCCGATTTCCATTAATTTCAATAGTGTTCATGCTATGGCCGATAGAAACTTATATACCAAATTTGATTAATATGTATTCATATTTGCGACCTTTGGTTCGTTTACAAGCTTTACATAGACACACAGACAGACGGACGGACGTACATCGCTAAATCGACTCAGAATTCCAACAAAATGGATATAAAAAACAAGCTTAAGCCATTATTATGAAATTGTTGCTGATCATGTCGGATGATATTTTTATACGGGGATTTGGACGAAAAATAAAGCGTTAAGTGTGAATCGTTTATCAGCTTTATGTGGGGATTATTAATAAAGTAGTTCTACAGGAATTTATAAATGGGTGTAATAGCGATCGTTCTACGACTGACAAAAGTTTAATTTGATTAAAAGGCTTAAATGGACGCACAGACATACAGACTGACGGACGGGCGTACATCATTACATCGATTTGGAAATCGATGCTGAGTTGATTGGTATTTACAAACATCAGCATAAACCCTTTATGCCCTCACCAGATAGTGGTATAGGATATAAAAATTGCTATTTATAAAACCAAAAGGATCAAATAGAGAATTGGCCTTACGTCAAACTAACTTTTGTTAATCTTTTTGCCTGCAGGATCATATCGAATGCTATATTTATATGGGGACGTGGTCGAAAAATGGACCGATTCAGACCATATTTCGTGAAGACACTTATTTTTTTGCAGAAACATATACAAACCTATCTGTGCAATATTTTTATTATACCCTATACCACTATGTGGTTTGGGTATAATGACTTTGTGCTGCTGTTTGTAACAACCAAAAATATTTGACCTAGACCCATCTTTAATTATACCGATCGAATCAGAATCACTTTCTGAGTTGGTTTAACAATGTCCGTCCGTCCGTCCGTCTGTGTGTCCATGTAAAGCTTGTAATCAAACTGCAGGTCGAAATTTGGTATATAAGCTTCTATCGGCCATGGGATGAACGGTATTGAAATTGGTGAGAATCGGTCCATGTTCAGACCTAGCCCCCATACAAATTACCCATATGAAATCGACATAAATTGTCATAAGATCCAAATTGTCATATAGATCTTACTCAAATTGGGTTTGTATGCGTTCATTACATCCACTAATGAGTAGTCCAAAAATGATCCCTTTGACCCCATATAGAGCTGCTTCCCGATCTTCACTTAAATCTATTAAAAAACAAAAATTTTGCACTGATTCTTCTCAAATTTTGTTTGTACATATTTTTGCAAAATACAAGAGACCTTACCAAACATGGTCAGGATCGGTCCATTTTTGGGCCTAGTCCCCCAAATTGATATAACATCCGATATGAAATTTTTCATATCTGCAGCCAAAAAAATTAAGAAAAATCCCACTCAAATTTGGTTTATGCTTATTTTCTATATCGAAGTTGTTGGACCGAAAGATAGGGTCTCTAAACCATGGTATAGGGTATCATATAGTCGGTCTAGACCGACTATACTTTTCTTACTTGTTTTTGATTGGTTTAAGTGAAGATTGGGAAGATGCTTTTTATGGCGGCTTTGCTTAGTAATTGCCCTATAAGGCTAATTTTTGGACTAAGGCTAATTTTTGGAAATTAAGACACATAAAACCAATTTGACCGAAATCTATATGATAATTTGAATCTTATGACAATTTCAGTTTCATAGAGGCTATTTCCATGGAGACTAGGTACGAACATGCACCATTTTCACCAATTTCAACAGCGTTTGTCGTATGGCCGATAGAAACTTATATACAAAATTTTATTACCACATATTTGCGACCTATAGTTTGATTTCAAAGTTGATATGGACACATGGGCGGACGGACGGACGGATATCGATAAATCGATTCAGAAAATGATTCTGAGTCGATCGGTATAAGTCGAATATTTTTTGTAGTTACCATCAGCACAAAATCGTTATACCCAGACCACATAGGGGATAAAAATATGAAATTTTTAAAAATGTACCAATCAAAATCTAATTGTACCAACTTTCGCATCCCTGCCCTTACTATGGAAACAAATTTAACAATTGACCCTATAAACATTTAACTTATACCTTAAAAAGTTCTCTATTAATAAATTGTATAAGATACGATTTGAAAAGTAAGACAAATACAACAATTTTAATTAAAGTTTTTTGTACGCCTATGTTTTTTTTCTGCGAAAGCTTTTTTTATGTGAATACGATTTTGGGGAGAGGCGGGGTCCAGTTTGCTTCCTTTCTATATAAAACTAATAAATGTGAATTTTGGGGACAATCGGACGAAGAAAAGTCGCGCCGGAAATCGATTGAAAATTTCAATTGTGTTTATATGGGGAAAATATGACTTTTTTCAGATTTTACGAAAACTTCGTTCTCTATTTTAACTTTTCTGACAATTTGTTACATTAATCAAGATCACTATTAAATTATCTTTCCAAAAACCTATTAAACTTCAAAATCGAGTAAAAAATCGCCAAGAAACAACAAATGCCCCAGACTTTTTTGTGCCAAAAAAAAAAAAATACTAGGTCATGAAATATGATAGCATTTTTTTCAACTTTGAGAAGTTGATTAACCCCAATAATTTTATTTGGTCTCCATACTTATAAGTACTCAGATATGAAGTGTTATTTTATTACCGCGTTTTTAACCTATTCCGCATTGAAACCGATAATGGAAATTTTTTTTTATAAAATTTTGAAAACCCCTTTTTCAAGTTTTAAAAAATTTTCTTAAACAAAATTCAAAAAAAGGTTCTGGCACTTTAAGGTTTTGTTAAATATATGTTAGAGATTAAAAATGTGAATTTTTTTGTAAGTCCCTGTTCCAGAATTTTTTGACAAGGGTTTTATTTTTGCGGCTTTCGAGAAAAATCGGTTTTTGTGATATATTCAGTATATGCAATCTTTCTAGAGACTTTATATCAAAAATTAATCAGTTCTCCACTGTCAAATGCTACATTTTATCTTAATAGCCTAAGGTTTCGGAAAAAAATAATATGACCCCATTAACCATTTTGGAATTGGGGTCAAATGTGACCCCAAACTAATAAGAGACAATTTATTCAACAAACTCAAATTCAATTGCAAATACTGTTGAATTTTTAAAAGCGGTATTTAAAATATTATAACCAAATACGTATGTTATCCGTTCCTAAAATTTGGAAAAAATCACACAACGCTAACCCATTCGTTGCCGAGGCCAAACTTTAAATTTCTGCATATTTAAAGAAATAAATACCTAAAAATAATGTACGAAACACTTATTATTGGTTGGGAAATAAAATTCTGCTATATTTTGTGAAAACTTACCGTTATGTGCTCCTAGAAAATTCATTCACGCAGAAAAATTGATAAATATTGATTTAAGCGATTTTGGGTCCCAGAAAACTAAAAATTGCTTCAGCTATTTTAGTATTTCTGCAGAAATAGGATTCTAATGAAAATTCTAAAAAGGGTTACAATTTCTGCACGGAATTTTTTCTAATAAACAATACTGCCGAAAGAGGCTTAAATTCATCAAAGATTTTAATAAAGTGTTAACAAGTAATGAAGAATAAAATCAGTTTTTACTCCAGATAGTAGAATCATACAAAAACACAACATCCTTCCTGTGCAAAGTCAATTTTAATTTAGCAGTTAGTGAGTTTTTAAAAACAATATAATTTTATACTAAAATTGGTTATAAGTTGTTTTAATTTATATTCGCGAGCAATACACAGACAATTGCACCAAAGATATATCACAATGTATAATTTTGATCCCAGGAGCACTGAAGGGTAAAATTAAAAAAAATTAACCGAATAATATTTCTTAAATTGTAAATAGTGGTTTCATCGAGTTTAATAGAAAAACTCGTTTTCGGTAATCTTTATTTAAGGATAGTCGATACATCACGAAATTTTGTTCGACACGTTAGCACACTCGATCAAGTATGCGACGCACAGTGGACCATTTGACTAGAAGGCGGTCAAAAATCTATAACTTTTGATTGGATTGGAATTTTGATATGCGGTTTTTTTGTTTAGTAGGTGAGACCTTAGCCTTTAAGTTTTGCTATAAAACGTAATTCTCGACCGAAAAAAAAAAAATTACGGAGGGTTTGAAATACATTTTCATTTGTAGTTGAATTTTAGTACAAAAGTGAAGTGTTAAAAGGTAAAAAAGGTTTTTTTTTAATATAATGTCTTATTTTTCCAGTTAATTTTACAACTAATACTTTTTAACAATTTTTTAAGTTAATTTTTTCAGAAAATGCCAAACTTTGGCCCCCGTAAACTTTTTAGTCCTAATGCGCACAAGGGCCAAAGGTTGTTTTTTTTTTTTTTTTTGAAAGATCCCGAGTTAAAATATAATTTAATAAGCAGCGATCGTAAAAGTTACCTTATATTGGTTCAAGATAGAGAAGTTTCAATGAAAAATTCGTATGTTTTTGCTTTAGTTAAATTTTTTTTTTTTTTGTTTTTTTAAATATTTCTGTATCAATATTTATGGTAAATTTATGAAATATAACAATTTTTATTGTAAATTTACAAAATATATAAATTTTTAAATCATGAAAATTTTTTAACTATATAAAAAAAAGTGTAACTTATTGTTAGCGTAATGAAAAAGTACTTTAAATCAACCAATTTTAGTAAAAATTTCTTCTAAATAGCCTTGATTTTCATCTTCTAGAAGTTGTTTAGCTTCAATAGAGGTAGTTTTCCATTTTTGACGAATGTTGGACGTATATGGATCTGAAGTGCACAATGAAATAGGGATAAAGTTTTCATTAGTACAACATCTGGACATTTTCCTTATGTTGTGCTCGCGAAAGAATCTGTAGTCTTTGTTCCTTTTTTCTTGTGCTTCTTCAGATAGATCTCCTATTGGTAGCATATTGTTTTGAATTATTTGTTCCCCATGGTAAAAAATTTTATGAACTGTGGGTGGCATATATCTCCAAGAGTATTTTTCATCATAAAGTATAGCTGTTTTATTTGCGTACTCTCCAAATTTTTTTGCATTTATCTTTCTGCTGCATGCTAGAACTTGTAATATGATTTTGAATCGTATTATTAATTCATGATCTACACCTGTGATAGATGCTGCAGTTTCCGGATCGGAAAAAAAATCTCCTTACAGTATTTCCATCATTTGTGTTTCCTTCCCCTTGTTTTGGTTGGTCGATTACGAGGCCTAGCTGTAGATATTTTTGTTGAATTTGTTTTTTTTTGCTTTCTGTTTTCTTCATTTTCTTTGTTTTTTCTCACTGTTTCGCCTAACGGACCAAATTCCAAATCATAACCCAATTTAAGAATATGCTCCATGAAACGTATTCTAGCATGAAGAGGGGACATTCCACATTCGTAGGCTTCCTTAAAACTATCGTCTTCTGGTGGGGGTTGGCTGAATTGACTTGATGTCTTTTGGCATGTAATGCAGCTTGGCGTTGACTTTGTTCCAGTTAAAGCTTGTGCAACTTTTCCATCAATCATTGTGAGACACATTTTAAAATGTACTACAATGTCTTGGTCATCAAATTTAAATGTTCTGGTTGCAGTTCCTTAATTTGATCTTTTATTTTTTGAACTTCTTCAGTTATGACATCTTTGGTTTCCTTTTTGAATTCAAATTTTATTGGTCTGCAATACTTTGTTGAAGAAGGAATTTAATTTTTCCATATATCAATTTCTGTTGCTCTACTAGTTGACGACTCTAAGACGCTATACCTTTTGGTTAAGCGCAATGGAACGAAAGATACCATAAATAAATTAGCATCTGATGAATTTTCGGCATTAAATTGCTTGCATTGTTTCTGACCAGAGGATCCATCACATCCCCTTTTAGAAATTAAAGTAATGCTGCCATTACCAATTTTTTTTTTAAATGATCAGTATCAAGTGTATTTAGCAATCGTTCTGCAGTATGTTCAAGGAGATCTTGCAATTTTATTTCTGCTGATGTTGAAGTGACACTAATAGCAGATTGTGAAGGTAAGCATTCTTTTTTGGCTGAAACTAAATCTCGATACTCTGGAAAAATCCCACAATTCTTTTCATTGGTTCGCTTCCGCAATTCCTTATATTGATTTTTGGTCAATTTCAAATCCAAAAATAGGGCGAACACTTCTTCCGGCGTAAATTTATTATCTTCAATTGGTGTAGGAATGTTTTTCAAAATCCTCTTTGTGCGCCTTGGGCTCGCTTCTACTATTTTTCAATTATTTCAATTTTATTTTTTTTATTTTGGGTTGGTTGAATTTGGTGCAAAAATAAATCCTTAATAATTCTTTAAGAAATTTCTTCATTGATATTCTCCAGCTTGCGCCTTCGAGATCTTTCACTACATCCGTCAATTAGTTTTGCTGGTCGACCCTTTTTTCCACTTTCGTTGGCAGTTGTAGATGCACTCTCAAAAATAAGTTCCTTTATTAATAACCATTCTTGGTAACGTTTGTACATCTTTGCCTTGCTATGAGAGCATTCAATGTACCGTCTTTTCAAATTCGATGCAAAATTAGTAATTTTACCTTTGTGCATTTCAATGTCTTCTAGTTACAATTCTTAAAGAAGTCGTTGCTCACTATGTGCAAAATTACATCGTCTACATCATTTCGTTGAAAATAAATATCTGCCAGATCTCTGTAACATTATTATAAACTAGTTGATTGTGTGGCGCCTAGGCGCCCGTTCATTTTGACTTTAACAAAGAAATTTTTTTTTTCTATTTCAGAATTTTCCTATATTTTATATAGTTAAAAAAAATTAATTTTAATGTTTATAAAATTTCTTAAAAAAAAAAAAACGAAAAACGGTTGTAAAAAAACAAAAACTTCGATTTTCAAATGAAGTTTTGTAAAAGGTCCTTTTATGTATATTTGCGCAAAAGTTCACCAGTAGCCAACCTTAGCTTTATACTTTCTGGTTCTATACAAAGGAGTTTTTAATATTATATGATTTTAAAAAAAATATTTTATTTTGATAGAAACTCGGTAATTTCAGTCTTATTAAGACAAACTGTTAATATGTATCTTTTTAATTATTTAATTTATGTTTTATAACTTATTAAAATGCATCAAAATAAATAAACTTATTCAACTAAAAAAGTTTTTAAACCTTTCGGACAAAACAAAAAGTACTACGGTTATAACGAACTTAGTCTATAACGAACTAATTTGATCGGTCCAGCCAAGATCGTTATAACCGAACTCCATTTTATTGTAGAGCAAAGTTCCTAAAAGTTTCTTAAGGGGGCGCAAGGTTTCAAAAGTTAAAAAAGTCGTATTTTTCATAAATCTTTTTTGAAGATATGAATAATGTTGGATTATTTATTTCATATGCACGTTATAGCATAACATTTGAACAATCTTTGAAAAAATTTTTAATTAAAAATTTTAATAAATAAGTCCGTGACAGCGAATCTCCGGAGGCGTTGTTGTTTTGCGGTGAACATCATAACTCGTTACAAGATCATGTGAAATAAAAAAATCGAAATGCATTTAAAAGGCAATATGTTTCCTGAGGTAGTGACGAAGAGTTTTTCCAATTTTTTTTTTTTTTGCAGCAATTTGAAGTGAAAAACGATTTTTGCTATACAATTTCGGAAATTTGTTGTTAAAAAATGGGAAAGAAATGGAATTAAAAAAAAAAAACATTCGTGGTTACGTGATGATTTATGTGTAGATATAGCGTCTAAAATTGCAAAAGAATCGGTCAAGTAGATTTTGGTTTATGATGTTCACGGACTTCGAACGGTTTAAAGTTTTTTAAAAACTGATTTATATACAGTATGACGCCGGTCGCTGGAAACGCTGTATCTCTTTAAGTTTTGCTCTGATTTACTTAAAACAACATTCTCGACATGTTGTGCATTCAGACAGAGAAATGCAAAAAAAAGGTTTTAAAACCTACCACCCCCTTAAGGAAGTGCAAACACCAATTCACCTACAAAAAAAAGAAAAAAAAAATTTCATATTTATACAGTTATCTATAAATCCAAAAAATAAAAAAAAAATAAGCGCGTATTAGTTTTACTTCAAAAAAAAAAACTTATTATTCCAAATCGCCTTTAATTCTTCCATGATAATTTCAATAAGTTATTCATATTAAAATCTTAAATATACCTATTTGTCTGAATTTTTTGAAAGCAAATTATGCAAAAATTAATATTATGAGTGAAAAAAATTTATTTTGCCACCTCTCTTCTGAAATTACAATGTAATTTAATTATGCAAAGTTAGAATAATTTAAATTTTAAACTTAATATTGCACTATTTTTTCAATACAGAGTTTTAAACGAAATTATACGTTGGACAACAACAAAATCCACATTGAAGATCTCTTTTTTCTCAAATATTTATCAAAAAAAAGCATACTCTTTGGTAAGTGCTGGCCATCAGAGAACCTGAGCGAAAGCACTCCTAACAATATAAAAAAATTTTGAGATGAAAAACAAAACAGTCAAATGAGAAAAAATAAAAATGTTTAAAATTTCATTCATTACTTTTTTGCAGAATTTTTCATTGGCCAACAAAGGGAATTTAAAGAAGAATTTGAATAGATATTAAATTTTTTTTTGATGCATTTTTCGTTCAACTTATTCCATATGTAACACGAAATCTGCATACGTAGTGGTGCTATTGTCGTTAGCAGTGCTGCCAATTTTGACAACTTATTGCAATTTCGACGATTTTTCAATTTAGAAATGATTTGTTAAATTTGTTAAAATGATGATTGAAGATTTAAAATTTTCAGTTG
This sequence comes from Cordilura impudica, assembly GCA_963682025.1. Lineage (NCBI taxonomy): Eukaryota > Metazoa > Arthropoda > Insecta > Diptera > Scathophagidae > Cordilura > Cordilura impudica. Next base: position 257,937,303 of record OY821517.1, on the reverse strand, counting down.
TATAAAAATTACGATTTCAAGGGTTAACAATTAATGGATTGTTTATCGAAAATTGATAGTTTTTGTTCATTGTAAATGTAAATAACAAAATATGTATAGATTTAATTCTGGGTCAAGTCGTTTCCAAACGGAAATACCTTGAATAGCATCTCCATTTAAGATTTAAGTTTTAATTACGGCGATACTTTAAACCTATATTATATGTTTCAGCTATAGATACATATCAATAAAATTATTTAGTTGATTGCTGTGTTAAATTTTTTTCGTTGATATTTCATCACTAATACATTTTTATATTTCCTTTTGTAATATTTTTTCGAATATTATATGCGGTAAAATTTTCTTGCCAATTTCTTGTTTTAAAAAGACGATTTTGGCGATTTAGTTTCAAAAATTGTCGATTTTCAGAAGCTTTTATTAGCAGCACTGGTCGGTAACAAAGAAGAGAGAAAATTGTGTGTGGGTTTGTATAAAATGAGAGAGATTAAATTTTGTTTGTGTATTTCGCATAGCTTTGTATGGAGTGCTATGTGTGTGTATTATTTCAGCGTTACAGGATCAGTCAGACAGTCAGTGAGTCAGGGATCAGCGTAAATATATTTAAGATACTCTTTCTTGCAATTATGTAAAATAAAATTTTTTATCTTTTATTACCACTTTTAGAAGCATAAAAAACCCACACCCTAACCCCTTTTAAAAGGTGAATCATACCTGCTCATATCTTAAAGGGCTATGTCGCAATAATTTTTTTTACCATTTACCTGTTATTTAAATTGTTTCCCATTTTGTCAGGTATTTAAACTATATAACTCTAATTCAGACTATTAATGTTTTTGAAAGATACTGTATGTAAATGTACCTGTAACAATTAAGCGCATTATATCTCAACCCTTTTGATAAGTATATAACATATCCTGACAACTCTACCGACACGCAAACTTTTGTATTCATAACACTCAGACGGTCGGACGGACATCATTTAATCGATTCAGAAAGTGTTTTTGAGTCGATCCGTATAATAAAAGATGGGTATAGGTCCAATATTTTTGGTAGTTACAAACATCAGGGAAAACTCATTATACCCTAACCACATAGTGGACAACTTTTGTATTCATAAACTTTGCAGAAAATATCTAACCTTGGGTCAGAAAAATTGTTCTGTTGCACACGGGCGGAAACTGGCGAGTGTATAATGGGGTATAAGAGTATAGGCGAGGGTTCGGACTATAGAAGAGTGCAAGATTTTTTCTGACTGATTTTGACTGGCAGGAGTTATGCTCTATTAAGTAGGAGATTTTCGGAAAATTTGGACCTTTTTTAAAAAATTTTTTTTTTAAATTTCGGAATGACTCAGTGATTTTACATTTTTAACATTAATAGATTACCCACAAAATTATACAAAATTTATTTCACTTCAAAATCTTTTAAATCAAAAAAGTTACAGTCATTCAAAAATAAAAATTTACAATGAAATTTTTAATTTTAGCAAAATACTGAGAAAGCCCATTTTCGAAGACCCTGTTCGCTGTGATATAGTTGAGATAGAGTCGCCATTTTTTGGTTCCCGAGGTTAGCTAGTATTTACTTTCAAATGAATAACATAACTTTAAAATCGGTAACAAAAAAAAAAAAATGATCCCCTGTGCGACGATTAGACCCCCGTACTTTGCTTAGTTATTCTTCTAATAAATGTAAAAAACTTGTTATTTCACATTAGCTCATAGTAAAATTACTAAACTAAATTAACGACATGCATATATACATATGTATGTATGTATATGTAGTTACTGCAAAAATTTTCTGAGTGCACTATTAAAAACATACTCTTAAGATGAGTTTTCATGTTTCTGTGACAATAAGTTTTCTGTGTTGATTGTATCTTTTTGTTTTTATAAGTTAATAAAAATTAGCAATTTAATTATTACGTTTATAAGTATGCAGAATTACATTTCTCTTTATGTAATTAGCAACATATGTATATTTTCTGCGTCATTTTGAAAATGATGTGAAAATTAAATTAAAAGATTTCGTGTATAAATGCGTGCATCGTACCAAATGTACATGGATTACAGCAGGAATTTTATTTAAATATGTTTATACCCTACATAACAGTATTCAGAAGGTACACTCCGTTTGTAAAAATTAGAAAAAACTCTGGACCGCAAGAAATATATTTATTCGTGATCCTTATAACAAGCACAGTTGTCTGTCTGTCTGTGGAAATTACTATCAGGCCTCCAACAGGCCAGCAAAATTGCGAGCTTACCTTTAATGAAAATTAATCATTGATATTCTGATCAGGCAGCTTTTTAAGATAGTCAACATTGACTTATTATGTCGCAAGTTATCAATGAAAAAGTAACAGAGGCTTGAAAATATATAATTTTCATGTTGTTCTTAATATAGCTGTTATTCAGTTTTTTTATTTCTGTGTCCTAGCTGAGTTTGTTGTTTTTTGTTCGTTATGTTTGTAGCATATGCTTCATTAGCTTGAACTGCATGTGTCATATTTACTTGAACCGGTATTGCTTTACTTTCTTTTAACACTATAACAGCCAATATCAATATCCAAGAGAAACAATAATAAAAAAAAAAAAAAAAACACACTGGATGAAATTTTTATATATATAGATTTTCATAAATTTATTGCTTTAGCTTTCAGCAGTTTTTAGTCTAAGAACTCTGATTTGAAAACTTTCTATATTACAAAGTTTTTCATATGTAAGCATTTCAAATTCTCTTAATTAAAAATTTGTTGTGAACAATTTTTAATTTTTAGATGAATTCAGTTTTTTTTGTAGAAAATCTTTCAGCAATTAAACATGGAGGAGGTTCAATGCGGGAGAGTCATATTGAAATTATTGATCAAAACCTATATCTAAATAATTTTATAGAAAATTTGAGAAACTTAGTCTTTAGGACGAATGGTATTTTAAACAAGGGAATAACCCCAAGCGCAAAGCTTTTAAAGTATAGTCCTGACTTTTGTAAAATTGCACAACCGTCATGGAAACGCCTTCACAGAGCCCTGGCATTAATATAATTGAAAATTTTTAGGATTACTTGGGACAAAGCACATTCAGTTGAACAGTGTAAAAACTGAGAATTAAGTCAAAAGTTGTAGTGGGTATTTTATAATACCTTTTTGTACCGGGTTACAGAAGATGAAATGTATCATCAATAAATATCAAACCTAATGTTCGAAGTTGTTTACTTTTTATGCTATAGTCTGTCAAAGTTCATTAATTTTTTTTTCTAATATTGCTCGCAGTGACAAAAAGTGAAAAACGAGATATTTTAAGTGTATTTTTTTAATTTTTTCTAAAATTATAAACTTTTTAAATTGGATACATTTATTTCAGGTATTGGACAATATTCCTAATACATTTTTCTTTACTAGCAGATTCCAGCGCTCGAAATTCGAGTGCAATTTCTAGGCAGCTTTATTTTTCAACTTAGCCAACTCACAAACCAACAGTTCTATGGTTTATTATTATTGTGAATAAAGATAACAAACTCATTAACAAGCACATTAACAAATTTAATAAAACACACGTAGCATATGTATAATTTTATGTATGTGCTATCAGCAACTTTTAATGCAAAATACTCAAAATAAATGAAACAAATTAAAAATCTGTAAATCTGCAAAACGGTTAAAAAGAAATGTCTTTCAAATAATGTATGTTTTTTCAAAATCGGGATAAAACGGTAGAAGAAAACATCGGTCGCAAGGAACCACCTAGCCTGTTAATATTATACTAGCAGTTTCCAGAATGAAGATAACAAAGTCATTAATAAACACATTAACAAATTTAATAAAACACACATTACATATGTGTAATTTTATGTATGTGTTAGTAGCAATTTTAAATGCAATTTACTCAAAATAAAGGAAAAAATTTAAAAATCTGTAAATCTGCAAAACGGCTAAAAAGAAATACCATTAAAATAATATACGTTTGGTCAAAATCGGGACAAAACGGTAGAACAGAATATCGGTCACAAGAATTCGCCTAGCCTATTAATATTATAGATATATAAATCTTACAGATATATTTTTAATAATTTTTTGAAAATTATCCTAAAAATGGGATATTGTTGAAATAGATGTTGAGTTTAATAGTATTATTCGACGAGATTTGAAGAAATTGTTTACATACAGTAGTGTAGTGATAAAATATTGGATTTCAGTTTGTGTATTAGAAAAAACATTTTAGAAAACTGTTTTTTTTTTTTTGTTGTTCGTTTCTTTAGATTTATCTAATGCGAGCTTTCAAGTCATCAAATTTCAAATAGAAGACTATTTAATCCATTTTTTATTTTCCGACGTCTCGTTAGTGGTTTTCCAACATCTACAGGAATTAATTTTTATTAAATCTGATATAGATACTTTTTTGTGTGGGTTTTTTTTTAGTTTCCTTTATTTTTGTAACTGTGTTTGTTGCTGTTGCTGTTGTAAATGTGTAACCTAGTATTACAGCATATAATTTGAAAATAAAATTTAAATTTAAGGCTTCCCTGAATTAATCTCCAGTTTTCCAGCCTTTTAACCCACTCTACAGCGGCTTAAAAATTTGGTTCCACACAGCTCCAACAAAGCAAATGGGTTTTTTGAAAAAGGCAGACTAATATTCGTTAATATTAAAAAAAAAAGTATTATAAACGATATAAACTCAAATAAAGCATGCACCTTTGTGCTGCTGTTTGTAACAACCAAAAATATTTCACCTACACCCATCTTTAATCATACCGATCGAATCAGAATCACTATCTGATTCGATTTAACGATGTCCGTCCGTCCGTCTTTGTGTCCATGTAAAGCTTTTAATCAAACTGCAGGTCGCAAATATGAATATATTTTGATGAAATTTGGTATTTAATCGGTCCATATTCAGACCTAGCCCCCATAAAAATGACCCCTATGAAATCAACATATATTGCCATAAGATCCAAATTATCATACAAATCTTAGTCAAATTGGGTTTGTATGTATATATTACATCCATTAATCAGTAGTCCAAAAATGATACCTATTGGACAATTCTTAGTCATAGGCCCCATATAGAGCTGCTTCTTCACTTAAATCTTCACTTAAATCTATCAAAAAACACTGATTCTTCTCAAATTTTGTTTGTATATATTTTTGCAAAATTCAAGAGACTTTACCAAACATGGTCACGATCGGTCCATTTTTGGGCCTAGTCCCCATATAGATATAGCATCCGATATGAACTTTTTCATAACTGCAGCCAAAAAAATTATTAAAAATCCCACTCAAATTTGGTTTATGCTTATTTTCTATATCCAGTTAGGTGGGCCTGAGGTCTCTAAACGCATGTATAGGGTATCTTATAGTCGGTCTAGACCGACTATAATTTTCTTACTTGTTAATCTTACAATATGGTATGATTTACTCATGTGTTTATTTGTGTTTTTATTTATTATTATTTTTTTAATATTTCTACTTAATATATTCAATGTTGCTTTATTTCAATAACAAGAGTGTTAAACTCGGCTGTGCCAAATCTTTGATACCCTCCACTTGTATCTTGAACTTCATATTATAACCAGCATAGGGTACGGTTACAATTTTAATACTGTTGCCGATAAATAACTTTTAATTATGATGTCATTTAAATATCTTTTCCTATTTTGAACGTAGTCGGTGTTATAGTACGCAAAGTCAAAAGGAATGTAATTTTTAATGCGATATTTTAAAGTAAAGTTTCCAATTAGTATTAACTATAAATCTTGGCAATTTTAGTTTTGCCTTATATCAGAAAAATGTTCGGATATTAATATAAAAGAAGTATGGAAATTATAGTCGATCAAGATCAGCTATACAATACCCGATACGATGAATTTAGCGAATTGGTCTTAGGTCAAAATAATTGGATATAGAAAATATGCGGATGGGTAAAAATTCATATCGGATGCTATATTCATATGATGACTAAATTAAAAGGGGTACCGATCCTGTCTATATTCGGTAGATAGTCACTTATTTTTTCCAGAAACATATACAAACCATTGGAGTAATATTTTTGTTTTTTTTATAGATTTTAATGAAGATCGGGAAGCAGATTTATATGGGAGCTATGACTAAGAACTGTTTTACAAGGTTTATTTTTGGACCGTCTACTAATGGGTGTAATAAACACACAACAACCAAATTTCACCGAGATTTATATGATAATTTAGATCTTATTGAAGACGATCTAACAGGGGCCATTTGTGTGCAGACTAGGTCTGAACACTTAACGATTTTCACTAGTTTCAATAGCGGTTCTCCTATGGCCGACAAAAGCTTATACACCGAATTTCGTATTTGCGACCTGTAGACTGATCACGATTTTTACATGAACAGAAACAGAGAGTGATTTTGAGTTGGTTGGTATAAGTAAAGATGGGTCTAGGTCAAATATATTTGGTAGTCACAAACATCAGCAATAACTAATTATAAATTGAACACATAGTGCTAACTATATATATTAGGGCGGTTCGATTTTTTTTCGATCAAATACCTATGATTTCCGTGTTCTATGGGTTATTTCACATCTATCTTCAAAATCGAGTCTGCTAGTTTTTGCGGGTAGGTATTTTTCCGCTTTCCTTCGTGATTCCGTCGAAAAACGTTGCGTTTACTGCCATTTTTGGGCTGAATCCAAATTTTAATTCAAAGTACAATTAAAAACGAAGATTTTGAGCCAAAAATCATTGAAATCGGCTGATTAGTTCATGACGTTAATAGCCATGCAGAAAATGCGAGGGAGGGTACAAGTGGGCGTGGCACCTCCTATACAAAGTAATTGTTCAATGTAATATATGTCGAGAACAATGATAGAAGCAACTTTGCAAATTTGTCCGAGGTCATGCTATTCTTAAACACTAATCGTTATATGTTGCCGGATATTCTTAAAGACTAATCGTTATATGTTGCCGGATTTAAAATATGTTTTTCTTATGGGCAGCTTTACGAAGCTTGCTTCAGAGTAGGAAAGCCGAAAAATGTAATAATTTCTACAACGAATGAAAAAAAGAAAACAAAATTATTGAAATAACAATTATATAAAATAAATAAAATTTAATATTTTAATTGTAAAATACAAACTTCGTAGGAAAAATTTATTATAAAAACATTGACTTCATAAGTCTCAGTAAGTCCCAGCGAAGCACAACAGGACATAATAGTAGGATATAGAAAATAAAACAAATTTTTGAATATTTTCATGTGAATTACTTTTGAATATGTTAATTTAAAGATACAAGGATAGAATTAATACATAAAATCCAATTAAAATAAGTAACGGTTTATGCAAACTATATCTTTTTAAACTCTTTCTTTTAACTCATACTCTCTGTCTGTCTGCCATGGGTGGACCCCATTCCCCCTTATCCAATTGATCTGAAGCTTGGCCCATAGTCTTGCCATGAATACAGATTAATTTTGGGGTAGTCACGCACAGTCACGCGTAGTCACGAACAGTCACGGAGTGACCTAAATGTCATTTCCGCTCATCCGATCGATCTCAAACTTGGTCCATACACTTGCTGTGAAAAAAGATTAACTTTGACCTATTCATGCGCAGTCACGCATGGTCATGCACAGTTTCGGAGTTATCTAAATGTCCCCTCATCCGATCGATCTGAAACTTGGTCGATATACTTGCTGTAAAGAAAAATCAACTCCGACATATTCACGCACAGTCACGCGTGATCACGCACAGTCACGGAGAGACTAAAACCCCACTTCCCCTCAGCCGATGGAGCTGAAACTTTGTTCATAGACTTGTTGTGGCCAAAGATTAATTTTAAGATAGTCACACATAGTCACGCACAGTCACCCACGGATATATTCAAAACTCATATGCATAAGGAAAGAGAGAGTTTTAATAGAAACTTTGTTTTTATGGGTTAGATTAGTTATTGCAAAATTTGAAAAATATATAAGTCCTGAGGTCATGAATGACCATAAGTAATAAACAAAATCCAGATTTAAATAAAATTGTCTGACAAAAACTTGTACGTATATTCATATCGCTCCTTAAATATAAAACAGTCACAACTCAAAATATTCATATTTTCAGGAGAGGCAAGAAACGGATTATGTAAAAATGGTTGTGTTATTTAAAAAAATGTAGTTTCATTATGAAAATTGTCCATTTTGAGAAAAGTTTTGCTATACTTTTTTTTATAAATTTATATTGTATTTGTGGAAATAAAAGATAATTTTGAATTATAACTCTCTGACTGAAATTTTTTATTTGACTAGTGATATTATCTCAAGTTGTGCCCCAGATATAACAGCATTTTTCCCGTTAAAGAAGACAGTTATGAGAAATAAATTTTTGCAGTAGATAGAAATGTGTACTGTGAAGTAGTTTATGGAAAAAAGTCAATTTTGGGAAATTTTGAGTTGTGACTTTTTTGTATTTAAGTTGCGATATATTAAATTTCACTCGTAAAATTCAAAGCATCTAAGTTCATTTATGAATAAATAATTTCTTGGTAGTCTGCATACACAGTAATCCTCGGTTAATTACCTCGTCAAAATTTTCATGATTTTTAGGTAATTATGCGGGGAAATTATTTAAACGAACACGTTTAATTATCTCATAAAAGGCAATTAGACGAATACTTTTAAATACATCAAAGATGAAATTATCCGAACACATGTATAACAGGGTTATTAAAATAACTAAAACATTTTATTAAATGAAAATAATTCATATGTAACATATAAAGAAGTAAACTGCAAACACTTTTTGGCATGTTCCCACAGAGTTACACAAAAATAACAATGTTAGACGTTGTTTTTGAGATTTATTGCGTTTGACTGGGTCCTCTTTTCGAGCTAATGTTCCACTTGACACAAATTTATAAAAAAAGGCCACTTTCATCAGCATTAAATATATATTCAGGAGTATAATTTTGAAGAATTGAGGAAAAATTACTACTTTCCCGAAAATTTCGGGCACATTCACGATCATTTTCTAGAAATAACAGCATTATTCAAACACATCTGGTTAAACCATATCGTGAGCCAATAAGTACTGTGGGTAATTAAACCAAGGAAATTTAATGGAAAGATTATTTTCTGTTTTCTGGATAAAATATTTGAGGTAATTACCCGAATTGAGTAAATAAGCGAAAATTAATTAACTGTGGGGTTTAGTAAGAAAAAATCATGTGAGTCCGATCACAGGGGAGATGTGTAAACATCTAGTAATTAAAGATTTTTTATGGCACTTTTTTAAAACCAAACAGAAGGCGTTACCTATGTATCACTTATAGCAATCAACTGCAGGAGCTCTGCTAATATAAAAATAATTATTATTACAAGAAATCGCCTAGCCTATTAATATTATAGATTTATTATTTCAACCGGTTAATTTTAAATTTTTGTTTTTCGTTTTATTATTTTATATTTTTCATGAGTCTTCTATTGACAGTGATCATAACAAGACCTGTGCGCAAACAAGTGTATTCTTTCTTTTTCTTTTTATGTATAAAAACAAAAACAAGAACTCTTGCAAAAAAAATTAATATTGCAAAACACAAAAACAAAGTGTTAGTTATAAAAACTTTAAAAACAAAGGGATTAACTTGTTAACAACACAACAACAACAACTCTTAATACAGAATGAGTACTGCTGATGATGATGATGATGATGTTAGTAATGAAAGTGATTTTTATAACTGGCAAACTAAGCATGTTTCACATAAACGAACTCTATGTAAGTCTCCAATTGGAAATGTTTCCAAGAAAGCTAACATTACTGATGATCCTCCAAGTAACTCAACTGCCAATAGATTCGCCCTTCTTGATAATGATGAAGTAGAGATGCAACCAAAGAATGATACCAACAACACGACTAATGAAACCACACCACCACCATATGATTAGTGACTTAAGTACAACTATTCCTAAAAATGAGTTAAGTTATAAAACATTACGAAATGGTGAAGTCAAGTTAATGGTAAGAAGTGTAGATTCGTAGAGAAAGTTAGTTAAGTATTTAGAAAATCGTAAAACCAGTTTTCACACTTATCAAATAAGACAAGAACGTGCATACAGAGTAGTAAGTAAGGGAATTCACTTTACCACACCTGTTGAAGACATAAAGGCTGAACTTTTGTTAAAAGGATATGAAGTCAGAAATGTATGTAATGTTAGAAGTAGGGTGTCAAAGCAACAACTTTCTATGTTTTACGTTGATCTCGAACCAAATCCCAACAATAAAAAAATTTATGAAATTCGACATATAAAGAATGCTATTGTAACTATAGAGCCTCCCCGTAAAGTTAATGACTTAAAACAATGCTATAGATCTCAGCAATTTGGACATACGCAATCATATTGTAGAAAGCCATTCCGATGTGTCAAATGTGCCCTTGATCATCCTACCGCTGAGTGCACAATGAATAAAACCACTTCTCCTCGTTGCGTTCATTGCTTAGAAACCCATACTGCTAATTATAAAGGTTGCAGAGTTTACCAACAACTTGTGAGCAGAAGTTTATCTCGTAGCGTTAATTCTAAAAATAGAACACCAAGCTTTGCAAGAAATCAACAATAAATATTGGCTAAACAAAAAAATGGTCTTAAAATTTGCCACATAAACGCACAGAGTCTCGCAAGGAAAATTGACGAGTTTCGGCACATTTTTGAAAATTCTGGTGTGGATATTGTATGTGTATCTGAAACCTGGTTTGACGAATCTATCACAGATACTTTGGTATCAGTAGACGGCTACAATCTTTATAGAGCTGACAGAGCAGATGGGTACGGAGGAGTAGGCATTTATGTCAGAAGTGGATTAATTAGCAAAGTTAAACGCAGAATTGGTAATGAAAATGATAAAGTAGAACATTTATTTTTAGAATTGTGTGCAGCTGGAGGCAAGATTCTTATTGGTAGTGTTTATAGACCAAATCGTAATATAGACCTTGGGAATTTCTATAAAATGTTGGCGGAAGATTTTATACCTTTTTATGATAATATTATATTAACTGGGGACTATAATTCAAACCTGCTGGAAAACTGTAGTATGGTCGAAAATATGAAATCTCTTGGTCTTACGCCCGTGAACACGCATATACCAACACATTTCACTACCGTTAACAACTCATTACTAGATTTATTCTTCGTCTCTGATGAAGCAAACACACTGATATATGACCAACTATCTGCACCTGGTTTTTCTAAACACGACCTAATCTTTATAACCTATGATATTCCTTTAGAAGTTCCTAAGAAAACAATAGAATTCAGAGACTTCAAAAACACAAATTTCACTCAGTTGGAGGAAGCGTGTTGCCAAATCGATTGGAACTCGATATACTTTATGTTATCTGTAGATGATCAGCTGGCCTTCTTGGAACATCATGTCTCAGCCTTATATAATATTATTGTTCCGATCAAAGTAAAAACAATAAGCAAGCGACAAACACCATGGTTTACAGCGGAAATTAAAAAACTTATAGAAAATCGTGATAAAGCCTTTTTCCGATGGAAGCGGTTTAAAACAAACGCACTTCATGAACTTTATCGCACAACCAGAAAAATTGTCAATAAAAGCATAAGGAAAGCTAAGGCCACATACTATGCTGAAAAGTTTTCAACATCAATTAATGCAAAAAAAACATGGAAAACAATTAGAGAAATTGGGGTTGGAAAGAGGAAGGGTATAGAAGAAAATTTCATATCAAACCCTAATGAAATTAACGAGAATTTTATTAATATTCCAATGCCTCAAGCTGATCACTCATATTATGGCAACTATACCCCTAATTATGTCCCACAAACCCTTTTTTCATTTGACTGCGTTAGTCCCTTCGATGTACTTAAGAGCTGTCAATCTATAAAGTCTAATGCAATAGGAATTGACGGTATTCACCCTACTTTTCTAAAAATGCTGCTTCCCTTCCTTTTGCCGTATATCACGCACATTTTTAATAAAATAATTACGGTGAGTGATTTTCCCCAACGATGGAAACAAGCTAAGATCTTACCTGTACCAAAGTCGGCAACTGAATATCGGCCCATAGCTATATTACCATATCTGTCGAAGGCATTTGAACGGCTCCTTCATTGTCAAATAACGTCCTTCATAAATGATAATAACCTGCTTACCGACCGTCAATCTGGGTTTCGTGCCAAACACAGCTGTATTACAGCTTTAGCTGATGTAACAGAAGATATAAGGAGAGATATTGATGATGGCCGCGTGGTAATATTAGTGCTGTTAGACCATTCAAAAGCTTTCGATACGGTGGATCACACAGTTTTGCTACAAAAGCTTAAGAACATGATGCACTTTTCACCAACTTCTGTTGCACTTATGAAGTCTTACCTAGTAAATCGTTCGCAATGCATAGAAACTAATAAAATTGCATCGACGTTCCTTCCTGTGGTAAGAGGTGTACCACAGGGTTCTATTCTTGGTCCCCTCCTTTTCTCAATTTATGCTTCTGATCTACCCAAACAGTTAATTCACTGCAATATAAGAATGTATGCTGATGACGTACAGCTATATATTAGCAGCAAGAAAGAAAAAATTGAAGATTGCAGTAGAAATTTGAATGATGACTTAGAACGTGTTTCTCGTTGGGCAGCTGCAAATGGACTGAGTCTCAATCCACAAAAAACAAAGTGTATTTTGGTGCGTAACAGATTGACAAGAATCTCAGACAATCTAAACATATATATAAATGATCAACAAATCGAAATCGTTGAACGAGCAAAAAATTTGGGTGTTATCTTTAATAAAACATTGACTTGGTCAGACCATGTCGCTGCTGCCTGTGGTAAAACGTATTCGATGTTACGAACACTTTGGCCTACCCAATATTGTACACCAATTAATATACGCTTGCTACTTGTAAAGACATACTTAATACCAACACTACTATATGCATGTGAAATATTTGCAAGTTGCGATACTAAAAGTAAGTCCAGGCTAAATATAACGTTTAACAATATCGCAAGATACGTTTACGGGCTCAGAAGGTTCGATCAAATTTCATCTTATTCAAAGCAAATTTTCGGTGTCAATTTTGATGACTTATTAAAAATAAGATGTCTTACTTTTTTACACAAAATAATTAGTAACCAGAGCCCAGAATATCTTTATAACCGATTGCGTTTTAGTAGGCTTCGGAGAAATAACAATTTAATTCAATTTCGGCACCATACGTTGGTATCTGAATGGCAGTTTTTCATACATGCAGCACGTCTTTGGAATGGTTTACCTTCTACAATTAAAGGAATCAGCAACGGCTCAATTTTCAAAAAGAAAATTTTACAACATTACATTTAGAAAATTTTTATTTTTTTTTTACAATGCACATATACTAACTTATGTTAACAAATATATATTGAAAATTTTTACTGTATACTTTTTATTTGTTTTTTAAATTATATATGTCACTTATAAATATCTATTATTTGTATATAAATCAATATTTTATTTTTTGTTATTAATATTTAATATTGTCACACTAATGTTAAGTTGTATTGTAAATCAAACTCCAACTAACATATTTAAACCTGTTCTGTTTTGAAGATTTCATGTCTTGTTGAACAGGATACCAAATTTAAATAAATAAATAAATAAAATAAATAAATAAAAATAATACAATCAAAATCAATATCAGTATACAAATACTTCCAATAACCCAAATATATCTTATGCAAATATTTTAAAAGGACAAAATACCAGTGAAGTTGAAGAGAATCCGTTCGAGAGAATAGAGAATATGTTAAGCAAACAAATAGAGTTAACAAACACTTTGTTAAGTGTAATGACTCGTCTTTTGGACCAATTATGCAAATAGATTTAAGAATAGCAATATGGAATGCCAACGGGCTTTCTAATCATACACAGGAAATTGAAATCTTTTTAAAAACTAATTTTATTGACATACTTTTGGTCTCAGAAACTCACTTCACTGACAGAACTTATTTTCGAATCAAAAATTATGACTTAATATCAACTAATCATCCAGACAACAGAGCTCACGCTGGCTCTGCAATTTTAATAAAATCAAATATTAAATACGAAGTTCTAAAAGAAACAAAATATCCATTCTTACAAGCTGCTGGTATTAAATTAAAAACTGACAGTGGTGATATCTCAATATATGCTGTTTATTTTCCACCTTGACACACAGTACTCTGTCAGGATTATGAAAATTTCTTTGATGAACTGGGATCACGATTTATTGTAGGAGGAGATTACAATGCTAAGCACCCGTGGTGGGGATCACGATTGACTAATCCTAAAGGCCGAGAGCTGTACAAATGTATCAATAAAAGGAATTACAGAACTCTCTCTACTGGAAGACCAACTTACTGGCCAGCTGATCCTTCAAAAATCCCAGATTTACTCGATTTCGTTGTGTACTCTGGAATTCCTAACAATTGTTTCGATATTATTGATAGTGACGACCTTAGTTCAGACCATTCTCCCATAATAGTAAATTACAATACCACACTGGAAACAATTGCTAAAACTGTTAAGCTTATTTCAAGTAAAACGGATATTGATTCTTTTAATTATTGGATGGACAAAAACATCCAGCTTAATATACCAATAAAAAATGGGCAAAACTTAGACGACGCTGTAGAGATGTTTACAAATCTGATTCATGAAGCTGCTGTCTTATCAACACCAATTTTATCATGCCAAGCTGTGTCAAACAGAGTCTTAGTTACCGCTGAAATCAGGGACCTGATTCGTACCAAGAGAAGATTAAGGCGTGTTTGGCAGTTAAGCAGGAGTCCTATTGATAAGAGAGTACTTAATCGAGCTACAAATTACCTTAAACAACGGCTCCTTGAATTGAAAAATGATAAAGTTAGTGAATATTTAAAGTCATTAGATCCATCTAAAAATAATGAATACTCTCTATGGAATGCTACAAAGTACCTTAAAAGACCAAAACAACGTAATATTCCTATAAGGGACACAAACAATAGTTGGTGTAGATCATACCATAGTAAAGCTGATGCATTCGCATTACATTTGGAAGAACAATTTCAGCCTTTCTTGAACAATAATTCATCTGAAGATACCAATATAATGCAGTTTTTAGATTCACCTTGCCAAATGAATTGGCCGATTAAACACATAACGCCAAATGAAGTTAAACATGAAATAACTAAGCTTGGAAACAGAAAATCTACTGGCTATGACAAAATTGATTCAAAGTTACCAAAATCGTTAACACAAAAAAGCATTGTCTTCCTTACTCTTATATATAATTCCATACTAAGGTTATATCATTTCTCAACACAGTGGAAATGCGCTGAAATTATAATGATTCACAAACCAAATAAACTGGAAAATAGTTTAACGTCTTACCGTCTCATAAGTTTGCTAGCTATGTTTTCTAAACTTTTTGAAAGGATATTTTTAGCTACATTAAAACCAATTTTGGATGTACATAATATAATCCCCGACTATCAATTTGGTTTTCGAAGCAGCCATGGCACTCCAGAGCAATGTCACCGTATTATTAAAGTTATAACTGATACTTTAGAAAACAAAAAATATTTTTCAGCAGTGTTTCTAGATGTACAGCAAGCATTTGACCGAGTATGGCACCCGGGTATTTTGTTTAAGTTAAAGACATTATTACCAGCACCTTTTTATTTAGTTTTAAAATCATACTTGCAACAACGTTCCTTTTACGTTAATGTAAATCAAGAACTTTCTGACATTCGTCAAATACGAGCAGGAGTACCACAAGGTAGTGTCCTTCGACCAACTTTGTATACTATCTTTACATCTGATATACCACTTACTGATAATGTAACTATTGCAACTTATGCTGATGACACTGCTCTAATGGCTTCGATGGATTCACCTTCAGATGCTTCAAACCTGGTCCAAATAGAACTAGATAAGATTCAGAACTGGTTGCAAAAATGGAGAATACGAATAAATACAACAAAGTCTACTCATGTTACTTTTACTTTAAGAAGAGGTGATTGTCCTTCTCTTATATTAAATGGAATCCCAATTCCCAAGGCTAATACAGTAAAGTACTTAGGGATGCATTTAGATAAAAGACTAACTTGGAAAGAACACATCAAGTCAAAACGAAAACATCTCGACATTAAAATAAAAAAATTGATATGGCTCTTGGGCTCAAAATCTGAGTTGAGCTTAAACAATAAACTTATCCTATACAAATCAGTTCTTAAGCCAGTATGGACTTACGGGATTCAGTTATGGGGAACTGCAAGCAATTCCAATATAGAAATTCTGCAACGTTTTCAGTCACAAACGCTTCGTTTTATCACCAACGCTCCATGGTATGTGACAAATAAATCAATTCACAGAGATCTCAAAATGGAAACAGTTAAAGAAGAAATTAAAAAAAAAATACTAGATATCTTGATAGACTCAGTAACCATCCTAACCTATTAGCTATAAATCTTTTAGAGGAAACTGAAGATGTACGAAGGTTGAAAAGATTACATATATTAGATCTACCGTTCAGATAATAAATCAATAATTATTAAAAATAAAAACATTGTTCATAATATTGTAGATTATTGTAATGTATATAAATTATTGTATATTGTAAAAATTAAAATTTGTAAAAAATGAGCTATTGTACGCATTGGTGTGCAATAATATGTTAATAATTTAAAATTATCAAATTTGCTTATTGTTGTACTGAATAACAGATTGCAAATAAATAAATATATAAAAAAATATTTTTCATTTTTAATTTTTCGTCTTTCATTTTCCATTTTTTCATTTTTCATTTTTTTTTTTAATTTTTTATTTTTCATTTTCCATTTTTATACCCTATACCACTATGTGGTTTGGGTGTAATGACTTTGTGCTACTGTTTGTAACTACCAACAATATTTATCCTAGACCCATCTTTTATTATACCGATCGAATCAGAATCACTTTCTGAGTCGATTTAGCGATGTCCATCCATCCGTCCGTCTGTGTGTCCATGTAAACTTGTAATCAAACTACAGATCGCAAATATGAATATTTTTTGATGAAGTTTGGTGTATGGGCTTTTATCGGCCATAGAATGAACACTGTTGAAATTGGTGAAATTCGGTCCATGTTCAGAACTAGTCCCCATACAAATGACCCCTATGAAATCGACATAAATTGCCATAAATCCAAATTGTCGTATAGATCTTAGTAAAATTGGGTTTGTATGTGTTTATTATATCCATTAATCAGTAGTCCAAAAATAATCCCTATAGGACAATTCTTAATCTTAGGCCCCATATAGAGCTGGTGCCCGGTCTTCACTAAAATCTATCAAAAAACAAAAATATTGCACACATTTTTCTCAAATTTGGTTTGTATATATTTTTTAAAAATATAAGTGACTGCCAAATATGGTCAGGGTCGGTCATTTTTCGACCTAATCCCCATATATATATGGTATCCGATATGAACTTTTTCATATCTGCAGCCAAAAAATATTAATAACAATGCCACTCAAATTTTGCTTATCTTTTTTTTCTATATCTAATTAGTTGGACCTAAACGCATGGTATAGAGTATCGTATAGTCGGTCTAGACCAATTATAATTCTCTTACTTGTCATTTTTCATTTTGCGTTTTTCATTTTTAATTTTTTATTCTTCTTTTTTTATTTTTTATATATCATTTTTATTTCTTATTTTTTATTTTTTATTTTTCATTTTTCATTTCTTATTTTTAATTTTTTATTTTTCATTTTTCAGTTTTTATTTTTCATTTTGCATTTTCAAACAGAATATTACATATCATAACTTTTGCACCAATACAATCATAAGTCACACCGATTTTTTCTTACGCTCACATGTTACGCTGTTTATACCCTATACCACTATGTGGTTTGGGTATAATGACTTTGTGCTGCTGTTTGTAACAACCAAAAATATTTGACCTACAGCCATCTTTAATTATACCGATCGAATCAGAATCACTATCTGATTTGATTTAACGATGTCCGTCCGTCAGTCCGTCCGTCCGTCCGTCTGTGTGTCCATGTAAAGCTTGTAATCAAACTGCAGGTCGCAAATATGAATATATTTTGATGAAATTTGGTATTTGATCTTCCATCGGCCATGGGATGAACGCTGTTGAAATTGGTGAGAATCGGTCGATGTTCAGACCTAGCCCCCATACAAAAAACCCCTATGAAATCGACTTAAATTGCCATAAGATCCAAATTATCATATAGAATTAAGTCAAATTGGGTTTGTATGTATATATTACATCCATTAATTAGTATTCCAAAAACGATCCCTATTGGGTAACTCTTAGTCATAGGCCCCATATAGAGCTGCTTCCCGAACTTCACTTAAATCTATCACAAAACACAAATATTGCACTGATTCTTCTCAAATTTTGTTTGTATATATTTTTGCAAAATACAAGAGACTTTACCAGACATGGTCAGGATCGGTCCATTTTTGGGCCTAGTCCCCATAGAGATATAGCATCCGATATGAACTTTTTCATATCTGCAGCCAAAAAAATTAATAAAAAATCCCACTTAACTTTGGTTTATGCTTATTTTCTATATCCAGTTAGTTGGGCCTGAGAGATAGGGTCTCTAAACGCATGGTATAGGGTATCGTATAATCGGGCTAGACCGACTATAATTTTCTTACTTGTTTTGTGATTGTATTGTGAAATAGAAATTTACCCATCTGCGCGTATAGATGTTTACACATCAAAAAGTGAGCAAAAACAACGGGGAATTAGAAGGTAAATAGGCATGAAAGGTAATTAATGCCGTTTTCTTTTCTGACAAAAAATGTCGCACTTTATTTGCACTTTTTTCGAAAAGTGTATTTTTTTGTATATTCAGAATTAAGAGCAACCTTATCTTATACATCAATCAAAAGGTCATAGTGTGAGAATATTTCCCCAGTGTTCCCCTTTTTTAAATGTTTTCACCCTATGACTTCAAAGAGGATAATAATCAATTTTTTTTTTGCATTTTATGAACACAGCTTTTTGAGACCTTTCGATTGATATATAATATAGGGTTTCCCTTAATTTAGAATATATAAAAAAATACACTTTTCGAAAAAAGTGTAAATAAAATGCGACATTTTTTCAGAAAAGAAAACAGCATAAAAGTGGGCTAATTAAACGGGCTATACTGTATTTGCTATATTGAGGCATAATTAACGGTAATTATTTTTAAATTAGTTTACTAAAAGCATTGGCATTTATTAAATAAGGGTAATTCTTAAAAATTTAATAGATATTGACATTAGTTATATTCTAGTGAAATCGTTTAATTAATTAATGCACCTAATGAATTAGTCCCATGTTTTGTTTTTATGTTTATATTTTTGTAAAGTAACAGTTGCCAGACTTAGTGAATTGTCTTTGTCAAGTCTGCGGATAATAATATTTACTAATAATTCTGAAGTTTTGTTTTAATTGCTGTAACTTTATGAGAAAAATATTAGGATCTGACAAATATTAAGGAACATATCTTGAACGTATTCACTAGGAAAAACATGTAAAACGCTTAAACTTTTTAATCGGGTTATTGTACAAACATGACATGTAATATAAAAAATAAGTATTAAAAAAATTTTAAGTGCTTTCGAATGAAAAGACCTCTAATGTGAAAATTTTTCTATCATTTAAATTTTAGAGTTCTCAAATTCTAATTGATTTTTATGAAAATTTATTAAAAAATTATTACATTTTAAGAAATTTTATTTTTTACTGTTTTATTAATAATTTTCTTTGATTTTGGGGATATTTTGTATTTATTTTTGGATAACATTAAAAGAAGTACGGCAATACCGGTCTAAGCCAGTACGGCACGTGTAGTACAAACATACATATACATCCATGAAGCAAATGCTACAACCATACGACCACACAACAACTATACACCTACAAAATACAAAATTTAGAATAAAAACAATAACAACATGGAAAGTTCATATTTTTCCAAGAGATTCTTTTACATTTTCCCTTATTGTGTTGTGAAATTTGTGTCTAGCGACCCATGTAAACTTTTCTTCATATTCATATTTATTTATTTGTATAAAGAAATAATTAAAAAAACAAAATAAATAAAAGCAAAACCCAAAAACAACACTGATATATTCGGCAATGTCGACTCTTTGATACCCTCATACTCGGTTTTACGTTTACATTTTTATCTGGTCTTATTGCATATACTGTGAGCGCCAAAAAAGTAAACACCACTTGAAATCAAATCAAGTGGAAACATTGCACAAATCTCTCGAAAGGGGAAATTCATCAGATTTTACGCGTCAAAAGAAAGTAAACAGTTGTAACATTTACTTACTTTTTGTTAAATTTCGGGGAAGAACCTAAACAAATTATTACTGATTACTTCTTTTACTTAACTAAAAATCAGTACTAATTAATTAAAACTAAAAATATGTAAATGAAAGTAGTCTCACTGCGGGGAAGCAAAAATCGTCTAATACTCGAAAAATTATATTAGATTTAAAAGAAAAAATTAAATCCTTGTGTGAAATTGGCGAAATTGTGGATAGGAACCACTGCACAATAAAAAAAAAGTTGATTAATACGTTAAAAACTATCAGGTAGAAGATTTACCGAGATCTGGACGCCCAAAGCGGCTTAGTGGTACTGAAGTTAGAGCTGTAGTATGAGAAGTAGAGATATATCCTGCATACAGTGCAGTTAAATGATCAAAATACATAACACAGACTTCAGACGAACCTGTAAGTTTGAGTACAGTAAGGAGTTCGCTTCCCAAAAATGTCCCACTTGGAAGGCTACCATGCAAGAAACCATACACATCCAAGGCGATTTAGAGCAGGCTTATGAATTTCGATAAAAAGTATAAAAATGCGGCTATATCGCTTTGGGAAAGCATATTATATACAGATAAGAGCAAATCCGAAATTTTCGTCGCGAAAAGGCCCCCAAAAATGTGCCGTGCTAAAAATGAAACCTTCAAAGACAATTGTGTTAACAACACTGTTATATACGGTGGGGTTTCAGTTATGGTTTGGAGCAATATGGCGGTAATAGGTGTTGGTAATTTTATTTTTATTTACTACTTAGCCATTTGAAGGACAATGTTGGCCCTAGCGTCGAGATATAAGGAAACCGGATCTTACAATGGGATAACGATATAAAGCATACATTTAACATTGTGAAAGCATGGCTACAGTATCTGACTCCTGGGACACTTGATCATCAGCCGCAGTCCCAGGACCTTAACCCGATCGAGTATGTGTTTGAAAATCTGGACAGAAAATTAAGTCGAACGGCTATTTCAAGCAAGGCAAACATAACGACGGCTCTAATGGAAGAATGGAGCATAATCTCCCCCGATATAACAAAAAAAATTGTCGAGTCGGTGCCTAGAAGACTGTATGAGATGCTTATAGAATAAGCCGAATAAACCGAATATTAAAAAAATTAAAAATTTACTGTTTGTGTTGAAGTTCTGTTGCCTTTTCTTGGCTGTTTATTTTTCTTTTGACGCATAAAATTTGGCAATTTTATACATAAATTGCATTAATTTTTGTTTTATATTCTTTTGATTAATGTTTTTATTGATTTCAGCTATTATTAAATAACTATTTAATTTAATAAAACTTTTAATATGAGCAACTAAGGTGTTTACTTTCTTTTGATGCTCACAGTACATAATAATTGTAAACAAAATATTTGAAAAAGTAAACAATTTGCTAAACTTAGTTACATATATTATTACAACAGACATTTTGAGGTTATATCTGGCATAATGATGCCCGATTTACTCCACTGTAAATACCAATCTGCTCGAAATAAATGCAATCAGGTAAATGGTTTATTTTGTGAATGAGAGTGATTTTAACAAACAGACGGACAGACGTATGGATTGACAGACGAACATTGCTTTATCGACTCGAGTTGTTATAAGGATCAGGAATGTATGTATATACTTTACGTGAACAAAAACTCATATTTCCATGCATTACAAACGGAATACAACACTGATATATACCCTTTACACAGTGGTGTGAGAGGTATAAAACTTGTTCATTACAGATATTTTTTATTGTATTCTAGTTTATAACAGGCCACAATACATCAATATACTTAAACTGCAGTCATTTTTAACATTTGTTGTTACGCAGTGTTATTATGGTACATACATATTTAAAAAATATTCGGCATATTAGTTTTATAAAACAAACTTATATATGTATGTATGTACCTTGTTTGCGCACAAGGTTTACATGGTCACACAGACGGACGGACTGACATTTTTAAATCGACTGAGGAAGTGACTCTGAGCTGATCGGCACAAGTTCGAAAGTTCATTATATCTACACCAAATAGTGGTATAATGTAGTGATATATGTATGTGGACGATTAATAAACCTAAGCAATTGTCCTTACAAATTATACATGGTATAAATGCTGTTAAACTTTTTCAATATGCTGGCTTAATACAAAACTCTTTTCTTTAATAAACACAATCTCTAAATAGCAGATAATTTTCCAAAATTTTCATATAAATACCATTTTCACATCCTCACATGTACGCATAAGCAAGTGTTTCTGTATACTTGTAGAAAAAAACTTTAATTTCAAAATAGATTAAAAAGAATGTTACGGTTTACGTGAAAGAAAAAAAAAAATGAACAACAGCCATGAAAATATTCTTATTTTGTTTAAAGTTTTGCCATCAAAAAACTTATGGCGATCAAAAGAAAAGTTTTAAATATATAACTTTATCAAACTGACCAATAGAACTAAAAGCCCTCAATGAATATTTCTTTTTTACTTACACTTTGTTTGTTTATTTGGTAACAAATATAAAGTTTTATTTTGGGTGCTCTCAAACATGGCAAGAGAACATTTTAAAATTTTCTGCAGATTTTGTAACAAAAAAAAAAAAAATTTGTTGAAGTACAATAAGTGGTTTTTCTTTGGCTCTACTAACACTTGTAAAATGGTTTCAGAAAAGAGAATATTGTCGAATATAAGCTTTTTGAAAGAAAACTTTAGGTTACAAAATTTAATTGAATTTTTGGTCGAATTTTAGCAACTTAGCTTTTAAGAAGACTACCACAGTACCGATTTATTTTATTTCGAAATACGGTTATTCCGATTTTCATTTTGTTATCCCGAGAATTGTGATTCAATATTAAATTTTAGAAAAAACCCTTGATTTCTCGAGAACTTTTTTCATTAATTGTTTTGGTTTTCTTTTTATTCAAAAATATATTTATATGGGCTTGTTTAAATTGTGATTCATTCACAAAACGTTTAAAAATAAATAATAAAGTGAAACGTTGAAAAAATTTCTAAATTCATTGTATATATGTATTCAATAAGTTATTCATCTGATATTTTTCAAACTATTTAAAAACGTTTTGTTTTATGAAATGTTCATTTTTCTTCACATTATGCTATTTTATTTCTCTATTTTTCGAACTTTATTGCAGCTGATTAAAATAAAACATTTAAACTAGAAATACCAAAAATAAACAAAACAATAGGAAAATGGAACTATGGAAAATTCTAAAAAGGAACAGAGTTTATTATTACATTACGCATCAAGAATGAAAAAAGGACAAGCTGAAATAGAAATTTTGCGAAAAAAAAAAAAAACATCAGCATTTGTTAAATGTATTGTTTGAATAACAAAAACCAACGCATTTTCCACAATTATTAAAAAGGAGATTGAAAGGGGCACATGTATGTATAAAATATTATAACTTTTCAATTACTAAATATTTGTTTATTATAGATTCGTCAATTTTTTTAATAGTTAATATTTTATTTCCTTTTTATTCAACTTGTTTACTTTTGTTTTTGTTTTTAAATGTCAATTTTTCAGTCACTGCGTTTTAATTTTCTACTACAATATTAAAAAAACACAGTAGTATCATTTTGTAGTGCCCAAGTTTAGCAAGATTTTGTAAGATTTTGCTAAAATCTAGTAACGAGCTAGATTTTTTTTTATGGGACATCTAGTAAAAATGAGCTAGATCGTGCTCAAAATCTCGTATATACTAGATTTTACTTAGTTGTAAACGCACTATTACAAACATTTAGACAACGTCAATTTTTTGAGAAAATTAGATTGAAGACCCCCCAAAAAAAATGATGCAATCTACTAACAAACACAACTACCATGATCTTTATTTGTAATATTGCCACATATTTTTTTTATCGTTATCAGAAGAAGAAGCATCATCCCTAATGAAAAAGGAAAAATGAAAAATCAAAATTGAAAAATTAAAATTGAAAAGTGACAATTAAAAATGAAAAATGGAAATGAAAATGAAAAATGAAAATTTAAAAAATTAAATATGAAAAATGGAAAATGAAAAATTAAAAATTAGAAATTAAAAATTATATACTAAAAATTAAAAATTAAAAATTAAAAATTAAAAATTAAAAATTAAAAATTAAAAATTAAAAATTAAAAATTGAAAATTAAAAATTAAAAATTAAAAATTAAAAATTAAAAATTAAAAATTAAAAATTAAAAATTAAAAATTAAAAATTAAAAATTAAAAATTAAAAATTAAAAATTAAAAATTAAAAATTAAAAATTAAAAATTAAAAATTAAAAATTAAAAATTAAAAATTAAAAATTAAAAATTAAAAATTAAAAATTAAAAATTAAAAATTAAAAATTAAAAATTAAAAATTAAAAATTAAAAATTAAAATTTAAAAATTAAAAATTAAAAATTAAAAATTAAAAATTAAAAATTAAAAATTAAAAATTAAAAATTAAAAATTAAAAGTTAAAAATTAAAAGTTAAAAATTAAAAATTAAAAGTTAAAAATTAAAAGTTAAAAATTAAAAATTAAAAATTAAAAATTAAAATTTAAAAATTAAAAATTAAAAATTAAAAATTAATAATTAAAAATTAAAAATTAAAAATTAAAAATTAAAAATTAAAAATTAATAATTAAAAATTAAAAATTAAAAATTAAAAATTAAAAATTAAAAATTAAAAATTAAAAATTAAAAATTAAAAATTAAAAATTAAAAAT